>CAMTDV010000005.1:87371834-88571834 GCA_947069175.1 Scalesia atractyloides
TATCCAAAAATTATGAAACTTGGTTTTCTGGTAAAAAGTATTTCTTAAACTATAACTTAAACTCAAGAATCGATCTATTTGGTTTATTTTTCATCAAGTTATGACCGTTGAAAATCGAGTTTGTTGCTGTGTGGATTCTAATGTTCACTATTTGAGTTTTAAACGAGTTTTATGCTATCTTTTTGGTTTTAAACACCATATAAACGAGCAACAAAGGTTAAATTTATGTTATATATATGATTATTTACAACAAAGTTATGATCTTTATGATTAGCTTTTGATTATATAATGTGGAAACAAAGAAAAAGGATTAAGAACTCATACCAAGGCAAAAAATGATTTTGATTATGATGGTGTTGCTAGATCTTCTCCATACGACTTTTAGAGAATGAGTAGAGAGAGGGGACGAAATTGTGAAGGAATAAGGGTTGGGATCGTTGGTTATGAATGGTTTTAGGAGTATGGATTATCATGGGGAGAAACTAATCGAATTATGTTACAATTCTTAAGCATATTGAATTTTAAATAATGAATTCTGATCTTTAATTGAAATAAAAAGGATTTTAATTAACTGAATATAAATTTTAATTAATTAGGTTTTAAGGTTATTAATTGTACTAGTTAGTGTTACATAAGTAACATTTCATTGGTTTATCAACTACAATTTCTGTCTTTGGAAACGTATGCTGTTTTGAATTTGATTACCAATTAATTAATGGTATATATTGATTGATGTGTTTGGAATATGATTGGATATAATAATGGTTACTGATTATTCATCAATGCTTATTAAGTCCCAAAGATTTCTAAAAATAGCAAGACACCTCTACGGTTTTGGTAACAAAGTCGTAAGACCAACTGGTATGGGGCACCGCCAAGGGCCGGCGAGGCACAGCGCCGCCCCGGCACACTGCCCCCCTTGGCCCGTCCCCATCAACACCGGCAGCCCTTGGACGATATCGACGGCCCCACTTTTCAAAAATATAGCCGTTACAACGGTTATATACCCCAATTTTTAAAATTAAAATTAAAAAAAAAACTTTTTCTATAAAAGTACCCCTCTTTCACCATTTTTCTTTTTACTTTCAACCAAAAACACTCTCAATTTTATACCCATATTTTATTAAAAAATTATCTTTTCACCCACAACGCAATCTAATTCTTGGTAGTCCTCGTCTTCGGAGGAAGGGGAGATGTTTTACGCAAACGATGTGCTAAGGGCGGCTCTGATTATTATGGAGGAGAGGAAGAGGTCTCGTCTGAAATACAAACCAGGCAACAACGGATTAAGAGAGACCGCGAAGGTTTATCATTAATAGTTTTTTATCCTTATTCGTTCTTTCCTTATATTTATATTTTTTTACAACACGAGCGCACGATAAATTGGTGAACGATTATTTTTCGGATGCACCCCTTTACAATGCTGAGATTTTCAGACGTAGGTTCCGTATGAGTCGCCGGTTATTCACACGGATTGCTGATGATTTGGCGGGGTTCAACCCGTGTTTCACGTTACGATACGATGCTCGTGGCAAACGATGGTTCACCATGTTACAAAAGTGTACTGCGGCCATTCGCCAACTGGCGTACGGGACAGTGGTCGACGCTTTGGACGAGTACTTACAGATGTCGGAAAGAACTACGCGGGAATGTTTGTATCGGTTTTGCCAAAATGTGGTGAAACTGTATAGCAAAATATATTTGCGGAAACCAAACGCGTATGATGTTCAACAGTTGTACCAAGCTCATGAAACACGGCATGGGTTTCCGGGAATGCTCGGTAGCATTGATTGTATGCATTGGGCGTGACATAACTGCCAAAATGTGTGGCGAGGCCAATATACGTGAGGCAATCGCGGCCATCCAACATTAATACTAGAGGCCGTGGCATCACAAGATTTGTGGATCTGGCTTGCTTTCTTTGGTCTTCCCGGTTACCTTGACGTCCTATACCAATCAGCGATCTTCAGCGACGTTGTAAATGGAACCGGTCCGGACACTAGTTTTTTTGTTTCTGGGGTGGAATATAGGCGCGGTTATTATCTTGCTGACGGAATATATCCGTCTTACTCTACAATTGTCAAGACTATTCCTTACCCGGAGGAAGAAAAAAGAAAAAAAATTGCCAAGCGGCAAGAAAAGACATCGAACGTTGTTTTGGTGTTCTACAAAGAAAATAGCAAATCATTCAACAACCGGCACGTGCGTTCACACCGAAGAGGTTGCGCCTTTGTATGTACGCTTGCATTTTGCTCCATAACATCATTATTGAAGACGAAGGTCGGGCGATATGTGAGTATCACGAGAATGCATATATCGGGAATACTGTCCTGGTTATCCGGGGCAGCAGGATTTAAACTCGTTCTCACAAACCAACGAGTTCACGCATGCAAACCTACAAGCCGATTTGATAGAACATATATGGAACAACGCAAACGGCGGGGACGATTGCGAGTAGTGTAATTTTTTTTTAGGTTGTGTAATTTTTTTTCTCGGTTGTGTAATGGTTTTTTATTTTTTAGTTTAATAAAATATGTTAATTAATGTAGTTTTTATGAATTGGATAACAAAATAAAAAACTTTAAGTAGGGTAGGCCCATCCTTTACTACCTTCTTTTGCTTGGAGGGTCATCCCATGAAGGATGGTGATGTAGCGTCCTACATGACGGCTCATCCCCATGGGAATAGCCCTCCCCATACCTTCTAGTCTAAGGAAAGTTGATGCTAACCTAATTTGGTGACCCTTGTCACACACACTCATGTTGATAGATCACCTTCAAAATGGTATTTTTGGTTAGAAGGTAACAATTTCATAATTAATTGGAAAAAATGGACAAAAATATGAAAACCACAATTGTTGACGTTTTCTCATTTCTCCTTTTTTTTAAAAGCATATAATTTTATTTTATACTATTTTTCAAAATATTATATATACTTGGAGATATATTTAGAAACCGGTTCAAAAAAGCAAAGAAAAACATTGCTTCAGGTACGTACAATTGGGCACTTTTATTGCATATATACGTCATTATTTTAGAATTTTGAGCTTGGGAAAACATGAAAAGTTTTATGATGAACACCACTAATTTCAACAAGAAAATCAAACAAAAGTAGACCCAGATTGTAAATTACATACACATTTATTACAACTTGTATAAACATACTATATTGTCCTGGAAACATATATATAGTTAACCTCTACGTCTGTTATGTTCTGAAAACATATATATAGATTTAACTTCTTCATGTATATATAGAAATTCATCTACTGGCTCATGAGATTAAGCATCCAATAAGGAATGACGGTCAACGGTTGACTTTGTCTCTGTGTATCTTCCAATTCTCCATCACATCCTGCAGCTTGGTATGCCTCACTGCATACGAATTTCATTATATATCATTTTTATCTCAAACGGGTCAAAATAAAGAAAGTATTATGTAATAAAAGGAGAGCAGTCAAATGGGGTGAACGGGTCATGAGTTATGAATGACTCGTTGTAATTCCCATCTTGCCCTTTACGGATCCGCCCAGTTGAGTCAACCACTTTTATGCAAGCCAAGGGTGAGGTGAGAGGCTAACCCAAGGTTTAACTGAAACGAGACCATGTTCTCTTGAGTTTGTTGGTCCACAAGAGGTGGTTCCGCTAATTCTTTTTCCTTTCCTTTAACCTGCGTGTTTAGTTTTGAGATTTGAAATATGTAGACAAGTACATAGATAACCCGTAAATTGGACAATTCAAGGGCAAGTTATGTATCTTACCTTCTTCAAGAGCAAGCTATTTTGATCCTGCAAGGACTTGTCCTGTGGTAAAAAATCGTATTAGTTATCCAAGTGGCACATTTAGTTCAGATTTTACACGAAAGAAGTATAGGAAATTACTAAAATGCCCTTTAGTTCGCACATAATAGGGTTAAATATTTAAGGGTGTTATTAAAGAAACACCACCCCTATATGTACACTACCCCCACCTGTCACATCCTACGGGCCTTATGATAGGGAGAAGAATCTCATCACACGGGCAACACGAGTTCCTTTATGGTCATAACAGTCATTTATTTGTTAGTCAAAACGTCATACGAGCCGTATGATTTGTCCCTCATACGACCTATCTGACCACTGTTCGCCATGTCATAAGGCCCATATGGCTATTATTCCTATGTCATATTAGTGTGTTGATGGGTGTTTGTTTATTTGTCCTCATATTTATACATGTTACTCCTACTCTAAATTATGTCTCATGAAAATGGGCATACCTTCTTTTGGAGCTCCGAAATCGATTCAAGCATCATCTGGTTCTGCAGATAAAGAGGTTTCACTTAACACACATCATCTTTTTAAACTCTAATCTAAGACTTATGGGGGTGTTTGGATAAGAAATCACAAGCACCTCAAAACTACATGTCTGTTATATCAAAACACAATACGTGGAGGCAGTCTCAATTCCCAAACGCCACCTTAAATGACACATGCGTACCTTTTTCAATCTAAGACGCCTAAGAGCCGCTTCAAGCTGCTGTTCCAAATTCAGAAGTTCCTTGATACTCAAGGAATCAAGGTCTTCTCCCATAAAATTCCTATGTTGAGCAAACAACATGGTATCTTTTAGTGAACACCATCCTCAAACAAAAAAAAACCATCAAGAGGTGGCACGATCAAGCGGTTACAAACTTACACAGGCTCCTAGTCCGTTTTAGTACGATCTAAAACGGGCATCTTTTAGTGAACACCATCCTCAAACAAAAAAACCATCAAGAGGTGGCACGATCAAGCGGTTACAAACTTACACAGGCTCCTAGTCCGTTTTAGTACGATCTAAAACGGGCCAGTCAGTTGTAACACTTTACTAACCTTTTCTAAAACCTCATAAGAAATAATTAATGCATTGATTATGATTAAGAATCAATATCTTTACATTAATAATCTAAATTTTATACCTTTGGTTTTTCTGCAAGAGCTCAAATTTAGCCTTCAGTTTTGCATGTTCCAGAGTCCACCTCCCCTACAATTATTTAGATTTAGGGTTTTAAAAAGTAGCATAAATTTGGTAAGAAAATAAAAAAAGCTACAATAAAAATTATTTCTTACTTCAGATTGATTATTGGTCCCATTAAGCTCCTTTTCTGTGCATAAGTGTTGTTCATACCTTTCAAGGATCCTTACCATTCTTTTTGTCAAATATATAAAGAAAAATGTTGTCAGAAATTTATGCATGTTATCTCAAGCTTCTTACGGGTGGCATTCGCAATCCATTCTTCAAATTATACAGGTTCTCTCGGATCTAACTTAAATTATACAACATGTCAATTTAAGTCTACTCAAAATATACATTGGGTTACTTACTCTTCAAAAACTTGCTAAGAGTGGTTGCTTGATGCAATAAAAGCTCCAAATATATATGTATAATTTAATGCAAAGGGGTTTTTATACCAAGAAAACAAGTGAAGAGGACTAAAGATGTCAAATAAAGAAGTCTTAGATAAGAAGAAATCAGTGTTTTTAGGTTTTGTATGTCATTTTACATACTCTAGTGGAGTTCTAGAGAGAATAAATGTGAAGAAGTCAGCATTTAATTGAGCTTGGATCTAAGAATGCAGGTTAAAGATCCATAAGAGTAAATAACATTTGCCCATTTCCAGGTCTTGTTAAAACATTTTTTGTGTTCTTAAAGCAAGATGTGAATAAAAATCAGAGAAAAATGTTAGAAATGTGCAAATGGTAAGCATTTTAAACCTATGTAGTTAATGCGGTAAAATATCGGATATCGGTCAATGACCGATATATGAGATATAGGTTATCTCGGTGAGATATCGGTGGGATATCGGTAATTTTAATATAATGCAGAATTTATATATATAGCAATTTAACACTAATAATTCAGCGATATATCGGTTATATCGGTCAAAAATGGTCCATATCACCGATAATATCGGTACCGATATTTGACACCGAGATTTACTAGGGAACGGAGATAACCAATATATTACCGACATATCACCGAGATTAACTGCATAGCTTTAAACAAGTCAGGCAACTATTTAAACATCTCAATTTAAACACGACTTCTTTATTAGAGGGGTTAGATGTGTCGTGTACTTGTGTCTGAATCCCCCCACCCAGTATAATGTATAATATTTTTTTTTAAATGTCATAATTTTTTTCTTAAAATGTCTAATTATGAGTTAATCTAAACAACTACAGTAAAGTATTAATGTTAAAAAAAATTCAAGGTTAGGATGGTCATCTATATATATATTTTTTTTCAACCAGGGATTAAAATTTTATTATCAAATACAAAACCAAAAGTAGTTTTGAATTTGTAATTAACTAAATATAACATGTTTAACGAATTAGTTTGATTTTACATATAAATATATAACCAACTATAAAAATTACTGACTTTTCTAGAAAAGTAAATAATAAGGACAAAATTAATTTATTTATGAAGTATGGTATTTTTATATTTTAAAAAGATTTTTCTCTATATTATCATTTACTATTATATAAATTCGAGGTATTAAATCTGAGGAGCTTCAAGCAAGAGGTTTACTTGTCTCATACTTAAGGTACCATAAGCTAAAGGTATATTGTGTTTTGGGTTATTACATAAATGTATGAATCAGCTGTAAGGTTGTATGGTTTGGAGGTGGTAGAGGCTCTATTGCACCACGTTTATGTCATGTTAACGAGGGGGCTTTATTGTCTCTTCTTAATAGCTAGCATGGTATGGAATGGAGTCCCCTCTTTCCTATTCTCACCAATGGCGCTCCCATGTTTAATACCTCACACACACAAGATCTCGCTATTGCTTTGGCTGGCATACAATAGCGCCCCCCAATAGCTAGCATGGCCTGCTTGCGGTATGCGCATATAATGTATATTTGTGTGGGCGCTCGGGGGGCAAAAGTTAAAGTGCACTAATTTGAACGTTATTTTACTAATTTATTGAAAATAACGTTAAAAGAGGAAGATGGTTAATCATGCATCATGTGGTGGCCTTGATAGCCAAAAGACAAGGGTTACATGCACTAATCGGTCTTTATCTCAATTGATGAGTGTTATGTGCTTTATGTCCAAGGCTTGATGCAAAACTACTATCGAGCCAGGGGTCTCACTAGAAGCTGCCTCTCTATTCCTACTGTGTAGAGGTAAGGTTGTCTACATCTTACCCTTCTCAGACCTTACTTTAGCTTTGCTATGGTGGAATTTACTGAGTATGACGATAATATATGGGGGAGGGGCACTATTAATGGATAAAAAGCTGAGCACTACTAGAGCACTACCCCTATAGTTAGCGGTGTACTTTCTATTTAGATTTGTAATGCTATATAATAGCACTTAGTATTTTAATTTATTTTATGATGAAAAATGTGAATTCATCCTTATCTTAGTAAATTCTAATAATAGCAAAGCTAAGGTATAGTCTCAGAAGAGTAAGATATAGACAACCTTACCTCTACCTTATAGAAATAATAAGACTACTTTTAATCCGATTTGAATGACAATTATCAATTAAATCCTATAATTTCTCTTTATAGTTCTTCTAGTTTCTCTCTAATTTTTGTCCCAACTTTGGTTCCACATAATCATTTTCCAGGTTTGCAAGCCTAATCCACATTTCATGCATTTCCTTTATTTATGTATCTTTAATTTATTAGTGTACTAAGTGAGTTGGTGAATATGCAGTTAATGCGGTAAAATATCAGATATCGGTCAAGAACCAATATTTGAGATATAGGTTATTTCGGTGAGATATCGGTGGGATATCGGTCATTTTAATATAATGCAGAATTTATATATATAACAATTTAACACTAATTATTCAGTCATATATATTGGTGATATATAGGTTATATCGGTCAATATCGCCGATAATATCGGTACCGATATTCCGACCGATATTTGACACCGAGATTTTACTAGGAGACCGATATAACCGAGATAACCGATATATCACCGAGATATTAACCGAGATTTTAGTGTAGTGAGTTAGTGATGTAGTTTTTATTTAGATCTGTAAGGCTATACAATAGTTGTTGGTATTTTGGTTTATCTTATAAATAAAAATATGAATTGAATTCTCTAATTTTTCTCAATAATTCTTCTAGATTCTCTCTAATTTATGTTCCAACTTTGGTACTTATCGATTGGTATCAGAGTTGTCGTGATCCCCCGGTGACCCATGGCTGCTCACACTCTATCTGAAACCGAGTTTTGTTAGTGGGTGGATAAATCCTTTGCGAGACTCGAGTCCCAATTTCTAACCATCTTCAGTGAGCTCCCATCGATATGAAATGCGTGGGAAGCCCTCCAAACCCATATGCCATCACCACCCGTTTGCGCTCCCGAACCATTACTTGCGACATTAGCCGTGAAACCAACCTCAAAATGAGAGCCATCAACCAAACCGTCTGCACTCACACCACCATCAAAACATGTCCTACAATCCCCCCCCCTGTTGGCACTAAAACTTCCACCCGACTAGCCCACCGCTCACGCTAGTATTGGCACCAACACCAAAATGAGCGACATCAATGCCCCCAGCGCCGTTACAGAAACTAGCACTATCATTCATTGCATTTAGCCTTCCATCATCTCCCGCCACGGTTGCACGGGATAAAGTTGTGACTAATGCTACAATCACAATTAATGAATTGAAGGAGGTCCGGATCCGGTTGAAGAAGTCTGAAACTTCCTTGATTACAAAGGCAACAATATAAACCATCAAAGGTGTAGCTGGGAAACCCGAGTGGCATCCGCCATGGCGCTTCGTTAATACTTCTAATGGTGGGGAAAAACCGAGTGGCGGCCACCTTGGTTTATCTCCAAGACGTATCCTATTTTTATCCTTGAGGACAAGTATGTTTTAACCAGGAGGGATTTTTGTGTGCCACATGTCATGCATTTTCTTTATTTACATGTTTTTATTAATTCATAAGTGTAGCAAGTGGGTTAGTGGTATAGTTTCTATTTAGATTTAGCCCTTGGTATTTTGGTTTATTTATGATGAAAAATATAAATTGAAGTTTATAATTTCTTTATATAAATCTTCTAGCTTCTTTCTAATTCTTCTAGTTTTTGTCCCAACTTTGCTACTTGTCTTATAATAGACGCACATGATCAATCATAAAACTTGATTCTAAAGGAGCACCCTTAAGAAAAATCAATAGAAGTTATGTTGTCAAAGCGTCTAGGTGCACTCAATGCGCATAAGCCTAGGCGTTTAAAAAACGGCGGCTTTGTAAAATAAGGTGCATAGTATAAAATACTTTTTAGGAGTTTTAGAAATGTTTTAGGCTTGTTTAGGGCTAATTAAGATTTAGGGTTCTATAGGACTTGTTTATCGCTCATTTAAGATGTTTTAGGGGTTTCAGCCGACTTTTAGTCTGAATTTAGCCTGAGATTGCACATCAGCGCCCAAAGACGCGCCTCACCGATCGTAGCACATTTGGCGCGCGTCAACGCCTAGGCGTGTGCTGCGCGTGCATTTGGCAACATAGGTTAAGAGTATGTACACTGTAAAAGCATCTACAAATGTTGTATTACTAATAACAATACCGTGGTGAAACATATTTCTTTTTTCATTTTTCTTTAGTTTTAGTTTCATTCTTTATACTATTTCCGATATTACTCAACATAACATATATGAAAATCGGGAGTTAAAAAACTAAGGGGACAAATTGGTTTGTTAATATTTGTCGTAATTTAATAAAATCGGAAAGTGAATTACTATTCGAAGGTAAACAAGAAGGAAAACATGAAGACTAATTCTATTTATTCTCCTGCTCTCAACCACTATATATATAATCTATATATACACATACTAATTGTAACTGGTGTTAACTTATAATTAGGAGAATTTTCATACATGATATCAGTCCATTATCATCATCTATAACTATTTCTTATATGTTTACTTTGTATAATTTGTTTGAATAAGAATCTAAAAGATAAAATGAATTATTAGAAAAAAAAGTTGGAATCGAAATAATTTCCTTTAATTCTTTTGATAATTATCTCAAACAATGTAGGAATTCAACCAAAAGAATTGATATCGCTCGCTCAATCCCTCCCTCACCATCACTATTGTCACCGTCACCACCACCACCATCCAATCACTATTGTCACTACCACCATCCACAATAGTTAGTCTCACTGCCTCCCTCATCATCACTATTGTCACCACCATCACCATCACCACCACCGTCATTTTATCACCACGCCTATCACCTTGTCATGGCCACCACCGTTGTCACCACCCCTACCACCCTGTGTGCCGTCACGACCAAAACACATTCCAAAATCTTTAATAAAATGACAAACCAAACATGATTATTTTTCAACCAAATATATCATAGTTTTCAATTCCTTAAAAAAAATATTTCCTTGTTCACTTTGAATCTTTGATGAATTACAGTCCTTCAAAATGAATTATGAGCCAAACATATCCTAAGATATTTATCCCTAAAACCACATTAATTAACTTTACAATGATCATTAAAACCACATTTTGCCTTTTAACTATTCCTAGTTAAAAACTAATTGGTTATTGAGAAAAAAAAAATCTTTGATGCCCTAGAATTGTGGCCCCATGTTGTTTGGAGCAAAATGACATGTGTTATGTGTTCTGATTGAATGTACAGTGACATCAATTGAAACTTAAGTATTAATGTTGGCAACAAAAATCCGAAAGAACGCATTGTAATTGTAAACTAACCTACTCCTATCACTACTAACAACAAATACATGCATCTTGTAGGATTTTTGAACCCTTCACTTTTAGAATAGAAGGGATATACATCAATACCGCATCAAGTCGCTTAAGGAGTAAAATAACACATTTCTAATAATGGAAAGCAAAAAGTTTTTTTTTGAACGGTGAAAAATCTCACGTGTAAACTCACCCTGCTCGGGGCTATGTCCAAAGTCGACTCCTCAACTACCATGAGACCGTACCTTGATGATGCGCGGGAACCGGATGGAATATGTAAACCCTCGCCCCCCGTCAGGTTCGAAGTTCGAACCCGGGATTAATGCCCTCTCTTCACCCCAGATGTCCGTCAAAGATGGTCCAAACGGGAATCTAACCTGCATCTCCACTAAGAAAGGCATGCCTCTTACTACGGAGCAAATTCTCAGGACGAACCAGTTCTAGGCCCAAACCAGAAAGTTATATCAAGGATTATACTAGGTCCGTGGATATTATACTTGGATCATGATTATATATATTAATGATCATTTAATAAGTTTGTTATTTATTTCGAATTTTCAAGTATTTTACATAAAGTATACTTTTTAAAAAATTCTTAGAACATTACTGAAATATATTTTAAACCAAAATTCTTAGAACATTACTGAAATATATTTTAAACCAACTCATGATTTATACTATCGTTATTATTTACATATTAATTAAATTTGATTTGATCAGATTGAATTTCAGGTTTTACAAAACACGAATCATGAGTGTTGTTAGCTATATTCGAGGTCAACCATCCTCGTATCTCTGTTGACTACCCTTCATCACCATCTTTTATCCTCAAACCCACCACCACCACCACACCCACGGCCAAAGGATTACTACTCCGGCCATAATCACGACACGCATTTTGTTGTCATGTCATGACGGTCATACATGATCTACTAGATGATCATTACTCATTCCGGCAAAAGAACCAGGAGAAGAGAAGTCTAATCTCATATAAAACTCGAGGGTATATAAAAGACATAAGAAAATAAGGGTTACTGCCAAATTAACGACTCAACATATATTGTACAGTATTCGGTTTAGAATTTAGCTCAATTTTGGTATTGATACTATGTTGAATGGTACCAGTTCATGACTTTTAATGGTATCTTACCGTACCGGTACCGACCCAACACATACGGTATGATTTTCCGGTTTTGATTTTAGCTAAATTTAGGTATCAGTACTATGTGGTACGTGGTACGGTACTAGTTCGATATGGTACCAATACCGAACTTGTCCCTAAATTGTAGAGAAAGAGGATGGTGAGAGGAAAGGCAGATTAGATAACAACAAAGTTCGGCGAAGATGGTATTGATGTGATAGTGATACGACTAAGATTTAGAAAGAGATTATGTGTGTTAAACTTCGAGAAAAAAAATGATAAAAATTGCTTCTTAATTGATCATGATGACATTAAATTAAAATTTTAATGGTTAACATTAAGGAAAAGAAAGTATATTGCTGATATGAAATTAACCCTATTGTTGGATTCAAGCACAAAATAACCACAATCTTACTGAAATTTACTATTCAACCACAAAATAACAACAATCTTACTAAAATTTACTATACTACGTAATAATAATAAATTAATACAAAGTTGTGTACATGACACCATCATATTTCACCTAATCATTTTTCTCATCTAAATCCCTCCATGACCCTAGACAAAGAAATGTTTTATAAAGTATGAAAGAGTAACTTAATCGTAATTTAATATTGTTAATATCTTTTATACACATTTGTGATATAGTATATTAACCATTAATTATGAAATTATCTCATTCATCATATGTGAAGCGTTAACTTAGATTATAATTTTATAATAACTAATTATTGATTAAATTTGCATGATAATTATTAATAAGAATAACAAATCTAGTTTATGATATACTAATAAATGTATTTTTATTTACTTTAAATAAAACTTATATTGAAAGTATACACGTTAATAAAAATAATATTATTTATATTCACTATTATATGTAATTTAATACTTAATTTCAATCATATAAATATATATAAATATGTATCATATATTTTTCAATTCAGACTGTATATAATACACGAGCTATTATGTATTTCAGTGTTATTAATTAACATAGATCGATTTTTGTGATAAGTTTAAGTTAGTTGTGAGAACTGTCATATGTCAGTTATATGAATTTGTCTACATACATAATTAAATTGTTTCTATTGTACAACCTCATGTGATAGGCGTGTTAACCTAGTAGTAGTATATACAATTACGCCATATAGTATGAATCCACACACCTGGTGCACACGGAATGGTTTTGGGATGATGATTCCGGATGACCAATTTAGGGTGGTGCTGATGGAGGTTTGGGGTGGGGACGTTGTCGTCGCACTCCCAAACCCCTCCGTCCTGGTCTCTCTTCTTCCACTTCACAGTTTTTCTCTTGATTGGTACAACCATCCCCGTCCATCCAATAACCCCTCTCACATTTACCTATGTAGCCTTCCATCTGATTTCCCATCCTTCTATTTTTTCGTCCACTCTTGTTGAAAATTCTTTTATTTTTCAGTCCTTTCAAAGCATATAGTTTTTTTAAAGAGAAAAGATGAATGACATGTATATTTTTCGGTCCTTTCTAAGCGTAGATTTTAGGGTTTCTTTGCCCTTCGGCGGCCCATTTGAAGTGTTTTTGTGCAGAAAAGTGTTGTAGGTTTTTTGGTTTGTACATATAGGTAAAATCATATAAAACCCATATTTATAGCTATCTTTTGGGTACAGGGAGCTAAAAACCTATATGATATATTAAAAAAATTAATTTATCATTGTGCGCCTCGGGTACTAAAATTCCGCCGCTTTTGCGTATTGTGCATCGATTTCAGGCCTGCTCGCTTTGGTACACCTCGCTTTTTTAAAACCAAGAGTACATATAGGAATATGAATGAGGATTCTAATGTTAATCTACTGACAAAACATCGGCACGGACAAGCACTCGAGTCGTCCACTGGAATTTGATTGAAGCCAATTGGCAATAGTAGACACCAAACACACCAATTCTCGTTGATTGGTGATCATTTAATAGGGTCTAATGAATAACAATGACGTTTTGAAAGTTACGAAAAAAAGTGAGACAAGATTGTGAAAATTTGTCACCCATATTAGGGTGGTCGGGGTGGGCACGTGATGGGTGCAAGTGATAGTGATGGAACACCACCGCAAGCCCTTGATCACGTGTGATGAAGGTTGAAGACGTGTATCGCGTGCGTGATTGGTGAATATGTATGTGGTTTGACTTTGGTGTTGAGGTGTTAAGTTGTGATCAGGTGTGATGATAAGTGATGACCATTGCATGTGTGATAGAGTAAAATGTGATAGAGTGAGGTGTGAAATGATGATTGGGTGTGGTGTGTGATGGAGTGTAATTAGTGATGACCACCCTTTCCACGTTTACAGATAAGTAAAGTCATTATTACCTTCCAGTTTCCTTACCTAAACAAAGATAATTGTGATAATCGACGCGTTAGAATGAAAACCATACTAGAATTGCAAGATATATATGGAATTTGAGAAAATGGTGATAAAAATCGATCTAATAGCTAGTGGCCTCATATATAGACCAAGTAAATAGTAGCAAGTTGGCGAAACAAACTTATATATACATATCATAACTTTCGCTACATTTTGAGTTGCAACCCAATAATGGATGGAAACGTCTCTATGGGACGAATCATATGACACACCATTGGCGATTTGCTCAAATTTCATCATATGACAAACACCATTGGCGATTTGCTCAAATTTTTTTCTTCAGTTTTAGCAACTTTTCATCATTCTTTTTTAATTGTAATAATAAATGAGTCATTAACTACTTTAATTTACACATTTATTTACTTCCTTAATTACATAATCAATTGTCAAATTTGAAGTTTAAGATTTTGAAATACTTGTCAAATTTAGAATTCGCTTGTAAAAGGATGCTTGATGTATTATAAAAGTAGCTTGATATATTAGATTATGCATTCCATGATATATTATATTTTATGCTTTCGCTCTGCGTCAAATGGCACACAATAGATACACATGCCTCTAGAATTAAGTAAAAGGATGAATCAAAAGGATCAACCTCTAGAATCAATATATTTGTGGCTTGATGATTCATGCCTAATAGATATCGACAGGGCCACAAGATTAAAGAGAACTTTAAGTGATGAAGATGGAGGACTAGATAGTATATCAAAGAGCATGTCAACGGATGCTGTTGATGGACATCAAATAAAGAATGAGAGGAAAACTCTTTTTCAGGAACACATTTAAAAAAGACGAAGCTTTTAGTGATGATAATCGTCGATAGAAGCAACAGGAATTTCAATACGAAACGTGAATCCTGGCGATGAGATTGCAAGCATTTATATATAAGTTGGGGACTTTGATGATAATAAATGAAGAATTTATCATTAAATGTTTGTCGATAAATATTAACATTTTATATGTCAAAATCATTATTGAAACTATTTATGAGTCGAGGAGTAGATCATTAAAAAACCAAGAAAAACCATGTTATGTGAAGGTTTATATCCCTGAAAGAAGAACCTCGGATATTAGTAATGGCAAAAGCTGAAAAAAAATCACAAAAGGCGTAAAGATTAAAAAAAATTAATAATGAGGGAAAGGGAATAGTCCAAGTTAACATAAATTACACAAAACCGTTTCTGTTTGATGTTTAGTACTAAAAGATTTTCTTCTTGTTGTTGGTAGAAATGATTATCGAAGCTTTGGAATTTACAAAGGAACAGAAGTGTTGAGTTGTGGAGTCTGATGTTTTTTCGAAAGGACCTAATCGTTGACATGATCATGAATTCCGAGATTGCAACACCTCGGTTGGGGACCAACACCGAGCTGGTCAAGCAGGGATCAAGAGGAACCGATTACGAGGTCCTCTAGGGGCAATGCCCCTATGTAAATTTATGCCTACCTATTATTATTAATATTTTTTTTGAACGGCTAAATTTGCACGGTGCTATCTTAGACTACCGAACTCGTCTCTAAGAGTGTAATTGATGTTGTGGTTGATTTATCAAAGGTGAGTATGTGACAGACGCAAAAACTGTTTTAGAGAACCGGAGCAGGCCTCAGCCAAATGCAATACATCTTGCTTGTTCAATCCTTAGATTTGTAGGTAATGGTTTAAATTCTTTAATTTATGTTTATTATGTAATACGTATTGTATACATTTTATTAATATATATATTAAATTGGAATATGTTGGCTGTGTCTTCAAGTTACTGTAGCTATTTGTAATTCATGCTTTGTTGACATCTGTAATTTTTCTTTACACCTCATACTCTCTGAATGCCCTATAATATATATCCATTCTCTTATCAAAATATTAATTTACACAATTACTCATCATAGATCTAGAAAAATAGATCTAGAAAAAGAGAGGGAGTGGTCTGCCGATTTCCGACACAACCCTCCTCACATGGTGACAACGAAAATCGCAATCAGAGCACGGCGGCGAGGACGTTAGGGTTGGCTATGTCGTTACCGGAATCGGAAAGTACAAATAATAGGGGAAGGAAAGGGGGTGGTGTTTACAGATGGTTGAGTTGTGTTGTCGACGTCGTCGTGAGGTGGCCGGCAGACCACACATCCCTCTCTTTATCTTAGCTGAAAATGTATACAAGAATGAATGGTTTTAAGAGTGGGTCTTTTGTGGTCGGTCAGAACCCACATCCGAGTACGGCCACCGCGCCGGGAAGACGATCTGTTGAGATCAGTGAAAACGGTGAGAGGAAGTATGTGTATGTGGATGCGTGGTGGCAGTGATGTAATGTAGCGTTGGTGGTGTTTGTGTTAAAGTTGAGGACTGGCGTAAAGAAACTAAGAAAGAGAATGTACAGAGGTGCGAGAAAAGTGAATACTGTCATTCTCAATGCTTAGGACACACTCAATTGCACATGCCTATCTCTTTTATCTTTTGTATAAAAGAATGAATAAATAAAGCTATAGATATAGAAACAAAATTACAATACAAAAAGTACACTGTAAAATGGTTTTCACTACAGATTATGTTGCAACTTAAAAACTATTATTGAATGGACCATATATGTTTGTTGAATTAGATATTTGATACATAACTTAAATATCTAACGAATTATATGTATTGTAATGACGTACGGGTTTTGAGAACGGAACGTTAAATTCGCATGCACGCGTTAGTTTCGCGCATTAGTTTTCTAACGGCTTAGCGCACCGCAACGCGCGAGAGTCTAACACTAGTTCTAGTTTAATTTGTGATTTGTATAAACAATCTTGTATGTTTCTCATAAAATAAGTATAGCATCTTTATTTAAGTACGTTATAAAGAAAAATAGATGTTTTCCTTATAGAGTTCTGTCTTACCTCATACTTAGTACTAGTTATTTTAAAATTTTACATAGAGAATGTAAAATTTTTATTCTACAGAACCTTTTAGATTATAATTTTTTAATCCTTTTTTTCATAATCCTTTTCTTACCAGAAAACTAGAAGTAACGAAAACATGTCAGACGAGAATACCCCTAACATCTGAAAAGGAGAAAAATACTTTTAATGAAATGTCAACATGAGAAAAATATTATTCTTCGACATTTTAGTCATCCATAATATTCTTGATCGGACGTCATATAAATGAAACCAAATACATATTTATGTGCTTAGTTTATAAACTAATTAACTTACATAATTTGGTTACCAACACATGCACTATCCCTATAACAAAAGATTAATAACTTGTAGCTTTTGTTGGAGTTAGCCTAGCATAGGAGAAACAAGAAAAATAAATAATTCCAAGGAATGAAAATTGCTCTAATGAATAAGAGTCAATACACGCCTATTGAAGTCAATAAACCTAGGCCATGACTTTCCCTAAAGTATACAATATGAAGAAAGTTAGCAAAACTGATCGAGTTATATACACTCCTATTCTCATAATACTCATTCAGATAATTAGGGTTTAAACGAATCGAACGTTAGGCGAACAGTTCGTGATCCGTTCGGCGAAAAGTTCGTTTATGTTCGTTCGATTAGCTTAACAAACGAACATGAACAAAAAATTTTGTTCGGTTAATTAGCTTAGCGAACGAGACAAACAAATGTCTCGTTCGTTCGACTGCGTTTGTGAACGTTCGGTAATATGTTCGGTTACTTTCGTTCATGTTCGTGCGTTTACCTCCTTTCGTGTTCGTTTAATTATATTATAAAATAATAAACAACAAACCTTTTATCTAAACATATTGAAAACTTGAAACCTTATTTTTTTTTCTAAGTTAGCTAAAATTTGGACATTTAAGACATTTTTTGCGATAATTATGTCTAAGTAATTTTGGATGATTATGTCTAAGTTAATTAAACTTGATTCATCGTTTGGTGGTTGTGATAGACTTCTTGTGTTTTGATTTTTCATTTGATGGTTATATTTAACTACTTATGTCGAATGTTTAAGATTAATAATATTTTTATTTTTTATTTTCAATTTAAACCTTCCTTTACGTTCGTTTTAATTCATTTGCGTTCGTTTGTGTTTGAGACCAGTGTTCATGAACTGTTCGTGAACAACTGAATTTCCTTAACGAACGAACACGAACAGAAACTTATACCCGGTATGCGTTTGTGAACAGTTAACGAATATTTTAGTTTCCTTTATGAACGAACACGAACATGGCCTTGTTCATGTTCATTCGATTTAATTACAGCCATACAGATAATAATTCATGAGCATGTAGTTTTAAGATATTTTGGTAGGGTTGAAAGACCCTAAACAATGCACACAATTAACAGTTAACAACTAGTAGTATGCTAATTACAAAGAAAACAGTTTATATCCAACACTTTAACTGTAGAGAGATTATATACATTACCAAAAATATAGACATATATATTAATATATTGATACGGAAATATTATATAATTTAAAAGAAGAAATCAGTGACAGAATTAATCTAAACCAAAGTAATATATATAGCATGCCTGGTACTGTACGAGCATCAGCAAGCAAGCACAATAAGTTAAAACAGCAGTCATGCACCCAGTTCTCCAAGCAAATCATAAATATAGCTTTCTCAAAGTTGAATTGAATTTATGTACTATGACAGAAAAAAGCTGGTTAATTCATTGTTTTTCAAGAATCAAACAAGATTTCTCAGCTTCATGATCATGAATATAGTTTATTATCACATGTGACAAGTAAAAAAACCAAAAATATTTCATTTCCTTTTATAGCCAAACATATAATCATCAGAAATATGTTGAACATAAGGAAGAAATTAAAACACTGTGAGTAGATGCAAAATTTGAATCCAGATAGCATCAAACTGAAACCGAAACCGAAAAACGCAATCGATAATTCGTGAACTCGCACTGTGTACGGATTCATAAATCATAACCTAACTATAATCCATAAACCCTAAATCCTCACTAGAACAACCTATATTTAGAGTTTCTATATAGCATAAAATAACTGTAAATCGATATAAACAGTTATGATATAGTTCATATCGGAATCTAACACACGATCGATAAACAAATCAGTTAGGTTAACCTAAGCCGGTTAGATCGAGTTATGAACAAACATGAAGCGATGAAGATAACGGTGATTTAGGTCTACATATCGTAATAAGATGCAGTAATTATGAGCAGAAAATAGGAAGAAATTAGGGAGAATAAGAGAGAGAAATCGTACGAAGGATCAGTAGCGTATTCAGAAAGCTTTCCTTTGGTGGAGAAGACGATGAGAGCGACATCAACGTCACACAGTACGGAGATCTCGTGAGCTTTCTTCAACAATCCGGACCTCCGTTTCGAGAAGGTTACCTGTCGATTGATTTTGTTTTCGATTCTCTTCAACGTCACCTTTCCTCTCCCCATCGCTACACCACCGTGTAACTGCCGGTAACAACCACCAGTTGTTTATGATGCTTCTGTTGGTTGCTACTTGCTGGTGGTGGTGGAAGAACATATTATATCACCTAATTTGGGAATATTATTCTTATTATATCAACTACTTGCTATAATGTTACACGTAAATGTACCCCCCTTTCTATTTTTAACGATTCTACTTCACATGTTAATTTGGGTGTGTATGTACAAATGTATAGCAATTTTGACTTTAATTCTATCTTTTAATCGTAATTATGTTGTGCGGTCTTAAAAGACCGCGGTGTTAGCAATAGCGAGGACACGAGTCGGGTATTGACGGATTCAGAAACTTTTTTTAGTGAGTTCGTTTTGATAGATTCTCACTAACTATTTTTAAATCACACAAGATTTTCATTAATTTTTCTATTATTTTTTCCAGACCAAGTGGGTTGTGAACCCATAAAAAAGGGCTGAATCCGCGACTGATGTGTTTCGGTTATTTCGTTTAATGTACAATTTCACATCTGTTAGGTACCAGTTACTAAGGTTAGTAAGAGGTGGGGATACTCTTTTCAACAGGTTTACTCTATATTCATAGTTTTTTTTTGTTTTGTTTTATACGCCATATTTGTTAGGTTATATTAAAAACGATGACACCTATAGTTTATTGGTTGAGTTTTCAAAGCATGAAGCATGGTTTTTGTTTACTTACATATATTCGAATTTTTTTCAAATAACAAATAACTTGTAAAATTGCATATAGAATATAAAACTATTTTGTTGATTTTTGTAACTTGTTTAACACATACTAGTTACATATTCTTTATTTAGAAAAAAGTAGAATTATTGTGTATATTTATAATAGAGTTAATTATTGTTTTCATCCCTGTGGTTTGTCAAAAATCACTATTTCAGTCCATTAGTTTAAAAATTGCGATTTCAGTGTGGTTTCACTTTCGTAACCATTTCAGTCCACCAACTTAACTCCATCCATTTATTCTGTTAACTTTGGGGTGAAATTACTAAATTACCCCTAAGGTTTAATTAAAAAAACATTGGTCACAGGTTTCGAACCTGTGACCTTTGCTTTGAAATGTGATTGTTAAACCAAGAGGCCATGTATCAAGGTTGTGAATGAATTCAAATTGATTTCCTTATAACATAGCCTATTTATCATCATCTTCCCCAAACCTTTCATCTTTATCAATGGAGAAGTCACCATTAACCCTAAACCACCTCCGCCATACACCACCACCATCCTCGTCACACGCCACATGCCACACCTCCGCCACATGCCACATGCCACACCTCCGCCACACACCACCACGCCTCCGCCACACACCACCACACCTCATCTCCGGCGGCCCCAGTCATCTTCTCCGGCGATTCAATTGAATCTGTTATGCTGCAACAATCATCTTCTCCGGCGATTCAATTGAAGATGTTGGGTTGTTAATTGTGGCTTCTGCCATTGATAAAGATGAAAGGTTTGGGGAAGATGATGAATAGGCTATGTTATAAGAAAAACAATTTGAATTCAATCACAATCTAGATACATGGCCTATTGGTTTAACAATCACATTTCAAAGCAAAGGTCAAAGATTCGAAACCTGTGACCAGTGTTTTTTTTAATTTAACCATAGGGGCAATTTGGTAATTTCACCCAAAGTTAACAGAATACATGGATGGAGTTAAGTTGGTGGACTGAAATGGTTACGAAAGTGAAACCACAAGAACTGAAATCACAACTTTTAAACTAATGAACTGAAATAGTTATTTTTGACAAATAAAAAGGACGAAAACAGTAATTAACCCTTTATAATAATAGCAACAAGTATAGGTTTTTTAGGAAAAAATAAAGATAACCCATGAAAGGTATGTATGTACAAAAAAGGAGAAAGGGGTTTGAGATGACTTAAACCGGTATGATGGTATTGCATATTAGATTAGGCGATTTTGTAAAACCATAGTGGTATTATCGAAAACGTTGTCTATCTGTGATTGGTGGAAGGACAATATAGACGCTGAGATTCTGTTCATGAAAATATTGTTAATACTTCACTACACCTGGTGGCGAAGTTTGAGATTTTCAATCGAGGGGGTGGCTGTTACCGGACCTAAAAAATTCTATAAAACCGGGGAGTCGAAAACGTATATACACTAAAATTTCTATACGAAAACTACATACTCTCCCATGCTGAGCGAAAAGTTCGGGGGATCGGCCTCCCCCTCCCGCCCTTTAAAAGCTTCGCCCATGGTTACACCTAATTACATAAAAAAGTATACAAACCCGGATTAATTACATAAAAAGTATACAAACCCGGATTATATTGAAACATAGATAATAATAAACATGTTGTGATGTTAAAATTGAAATTTTATAAGATTGGTGTACATTTGTATATAAAAAGTTACAAGAAATGTTACTTCCAATGGTTTAATTACCCAAAAGTTGTCTCGCGTAACCAAAAAGCTAAAGTTGTGATATGTCCAGAAGGATATCGTCATGTGTTTTGCATCGTTAAAACCATAAAAATGAATAGTAGTATCGGTTCCGATAGTATCGATACCGGTAATGATGTTGTCTGGTCTGAATCGTTCGGTTGGTCATAGCATCGGTATGGTACCGGCACAAGCTTAATATACAAATATTTTTTTAATACAACTTTGTTTTTAACAAAAGTTATACTGGGGTGTCGAAAAAATATTGAACACCACTTTGCATTAAGTTTCTTAAGTTAACGAATGAAAGTTATTAAAGAAAAAAAAACAATTTATACCAAAATTAAACGGGGATAAAATCCACAAAATCACTCTTATCGTTTTTGAATCGTTAATTACATAATCTCTAGCTCTAATGACATTAACTACTTAATAATATATTCATTACGTAAATACCCATCTTCATTAAAAAAAAGGGATGAGTTAAGCGTTGTGAGGGTTCTAGGTGTGTATAGAGTTTGTTATCCGAATAATAGTCTTAGTTTGTTCAAGGATTATAAGTTGTAGATTTACGTATGTTTTTATACCTAATAATCAACCAGTCACGTGTTTTATTCTGACAAATTCTTTGATTCATATCACTAAAAAATTCAACGTGGAAAACTTTTCTCACTTTTCCCGTTCAGTATACAAGTCAACTTAACTGAATAAGGAAATTTATGACCAACAACATTTTAAATATATCATATTCACACATCATTAGCTTATTTCAACACCTTCTTTCATGTATCATTTTTTTTCTTCAAAAAGTAGCATATATTTCTGACCTAAAAACAAAGACTGACGGGTATCAATCTTTATTTTATTGACCTCATACCTATATGTTGCGCTTTGTCCAAAACGTAACGCATAGACGTGTGGAAACCTATATGCTGCTCTTTGGCCACAGAGCAGCATTAAGTGACAGCAGACAAATAGTTGATAAACTGGAAAGGCACAAATGTCGATGGTTCAGATGCTGATAGACTTATGGGGGTGCGGGATTGGGGAGCTTTCACTGTCACAGTCACCATCGACAGGGGAGGACGATTAGCCTATGTTAGTTTAGTTTTTATTTTGTATTAGACATTCAGTTGTACTTTTGTTTTGTATACACAAACTGATGATATATTTATGCAGTTAATCTTTTATTTATATGATGTTTGTTTGGAATGTTCGTGATATTTTCGAATGTTTCTTTCGCAACATATTGTACGATGTTTTAATTAAAAATGTTTGTGTAATTTATAAAAGTGAAGTTTTATAAATTTTAAAATAATAAATAATATAGAATCAACGTAACAATAAACTCGGTTAAAATTTATAAACCAAGAACATAATAAGTCAAGTCTGCAACTTTTCAAACAAAAAATGTACAACTTTTTAAATATGTATTAAAAATTAAAATGTACAACTTTTCAACAAAAAAAAAACACACACACACACAACAAAGTACACCAAAGTTTTATTGATAAAACATATTACGTGATATAACAAGATTAGCTTTCAACATAATGAGATGATCAAAAAAGATATTCATAAACAAAAAACACATAATATTAAGTCTTAAACTCATAATCATCCATTTACGGGCTAGGTTCCAATCCTGTTGGTCGGTTAGCATGTATCGGTGGGTTCGTGAGTTATTGAGTTTTTTTCTATCTTTTAATGATAACTTTTATTCGGTGTACTAGTGATTTCCTTTTTTTGTTTGTTCCCCAATGTCTATGCATTTTCTTTAAAGTTATAATATACCATTAACCCAAACTGATAGTATTGATTTAGTTTCTTAAAATTTTGTTACCTTTGTTTGGGTAAATAGGTTTTAGTTGTGTATGATTAAGTGTCAAAATACACCAAAAAAACAACCCAAACAAAACATCACATGCCCATGCGATGCTCTTTGCCGTAAGAGCAGCATATAGGTTCTGCCAACAGACAAAAACTGACAGGTGTCAGTCGCTGGTCGTTAACTGGTACTTATGCGCTGCTCTTAGACCAAGGAATAACACATGAGGATGTGATAATAGACTTAAAGGATGTGGGGATAAATAGAGCCTTTTAAATTTATTAGTTTTCATTAAAAGGCCCTAGGTGAAACAGGAGTGGCGATACGCGTGTGTGAAAGTAGGTGGTTCTTTATTTCCTCATACACTAGTCTAAATTACTTAAATAAAGGCATAGTAGTGGGTTTAACTTACCAATATGGGAAGTTATCAACTTTTTAAAAGGAAATAGCATCCTTACAGCATTCACAATGAAGTCCTTAAATAGATGTGATGAACTTTAGTTATATTCTAAGGAATGGTTGTTAGTGTTTTTGAGTGGTTGTGAGTAGAGAAGAGAAAAAATATATGAGAAAGTTACTGTTCATCTGTAAATATATGGGGAAAAAATCTAAAAAGAGAAAACTGTATAAATTTTTCAATATTTTTAGAAATGGTTGTGAGTGAAGGAGAAAGAAAAGGTAATGATAAAGGTATAAGAAATATTATTTAATTGAAAAGGAGAGATAAAAAATAGTTGTTTTTAGTGGAAATATATGGATAAAGATATGAACTTCATTGTAATGCTCTTAGTAACTAAGGTGGAAGGGGTATTTATACCTTTTACCTTAATATCTTTCAATCTTTTTGTGTCACGTCACCTTAACCATCAACTATCATCTTATGTTCTCTTTAAGTGCATCACTTAGATTGCGATACCCTCTTTCTTTTTTTATTACTAACTAGTGCTAATACCCGCGAATTTCGCGGTGTTAAGAAATAATATATTTTTTTATTTTTCGAAAAAAAAATTACGTCTATACTCGTTATAAAAAAACTGTACGCATGGACTTATTATGGAAATTTGAAGCTGAAGATCAAAAATTTCAACCAAGCATCGTACTGTAGATCTAACAAAACCAAAAAGATAAGTAAATGAAGGAAATACGTTTTCCTGGTTTGAAATATAAATTGAAAGCCTATTACTCTAAACTTCTACTGCTGGAGCTTCATAATCAATAACCTTGAATTCGTTTTTGACCAATTGAAAATACAATCATCACCTCCTAACGAAATATGCTCCGCTTTAATTATATCGTGCCATCCAACAACATCGTACCAACCATCAGCAAAACAGTAATTTGGACCGATCTTCCTCATACGAACTTCCCATTGATGAAACTCGGATACAATAAGCGTAACTAAGTTATTCGGTAAACAATATTGATATGTTTGTCAATAAAAGTATTCGGTAGAACATGTATACAAAATCGTTCTAAATAAGATAGACGTGTTATTTATTTATATTCAAGTGTAATAAAACATAAATTAAAAATAACATGTATAAAAGAATACGTACCGTAGGAATTTGTAAAGGATTATGAATTATCTTGCAAATTGATTTTCCATACTCTTTATTAGAATCATGAGAGAAGTGCTTGAACATGAAAGTACGATCACCAACATAGTTGAATATCAAGAAGAAAAGTTCATACCCGAAATAGTTTAAAACCTCACACAATACATCCGTAAAATAGAATATAATTTGATAACAATTGTAAGACCCACTCTATTTAAAAACATTTCATTTTATATAATTTCATAAACTTTAAGCATTTTGCAATGAAATGCCACTTACAAAAACTTTTACGTCAAGGATATCCACACATGGTAAAAAGAAAACATTCCAAAACATAGTTTTAAGTGTTTACATAAGTCACTATTAACAAACAAAACAAGATTTAACGCGGAAGCTTCATTTATCGTCACTTGATCTTCTTCAGAAGACTTAAGACATTCACCTAACATTAAAAACACTACCAACATTAGTTATTAAGGTTACTTAGTGTATCCAACCAAGCTACTAACTCGAATAACAAAAAATTCAATTTTTTGCACGTTTTAGGGGCGTTGCCGTACGCGATGGGTATCACCCCTAGGCGTCGCGCTACGCCACGACCCCATTTTGACAGAAAGTTTTTGAACTGGTGCTGTAGATTCCCAGCTCTTAAACCTTCACAAGTGTGATACATAAACTTTTATAACTTTCAATCTACTTATCCGATTTACACGATTCTTGTTTCTAGACGTCCGTAATTAAATTAATCATCTTATTTCTTATTAAAAACTTATTTATAAGCCAATGGCTTATAAATCCCTTATAGCATTTATTTGACCCATTGAGTTTTAGCAATATGCTACGTGATCATTAACAATGTTTATTTCTAGTCGGTTTTTACCCACTCTCGGGCTTATCAAACATTAGCGTTTTCGCTTCCATCACATGGTTAGCGCACGCTTAACATCATGCCTTTTATCTACAATTTAAGCATGCACCTTTAATCAAGATCATCGAGATCATGTCTCTAAACTTTCGACCCAAATCTAAGGGTTTATTAAATTAAGTTTTTGGTGTGTCCGTTTCTCGGCTTACACTCTTATTATACTATTTTGTCATGTGACATTCTAGTCACTTCACAACACTGTCAAATCAAACATCATTTCACTCTTATATCTAACATTCAAGCGATAATTTCGTTTATGAGAAATTATCAAGAATTCAAAACATCACCAAAAGATGAAATTTGACATACCTTGTGATCTCTTAAGCTAGGTGATCACGGTTTTGGTTAAACCCCCAATTTCTTTGCTCGATTTCCTTTGATTTTAATCAGATTTGTGAGTTTTAGGGTTCAAGTGAAAGAACCCTCTGGGTAATAGTCGACCAAAACACACACATGTGTGTGTGTTTTGATTTTAGTTATTGTTTTAATTAAAAACATCTTTCTAATTGCCCACTTTTAGCCCCTCAAAGTTTAAAGGTTATGTAAATGGGTCAATTACTACGAGTTTCTTTATTGTTTTACTAAACATTATTAACTAGGTTAGTTAATCCTGGTCTCATTATTCATTGGTTATAACCAACCTATTGAGAATATATATCATTTATAATTTATATAATTTCTAATATTTTTGGGGCATTACAACAATAGACCATGAATGACTTTCATTAAATTTAAGAGTAACAGTTGAATATTGTAAGTTATTCATCCATATAAATCTACTCATACATATCGGTATAGCCTGAAAAACAAAAAAAAAGAAGCACAAATTTCTTAAACGAAACGATAAATAATAATAATAATAATAATAAGTTTAAAAACACAATATAGAGAACATAGCTTCATGATAGCTAGCTGAAAATTAGTGAGCCGGATAAAAAACCATGTATTACAAACTCCTAAATTAAAAATGAGGGTTACCTTTTGTTATTTTAAACATAGTGAACTGAATCGCCACGAGTTGTAGGAGGACTTGAGAGATAAGGTAACTCATGCCCGATGTCATCCAACTTTCCTGTAACCGGCTCCTGCATAGAAACTGAATCACTTTTATTTCAACAACTAACCTTCATAACAAAACAATTACCATAAGTCCATAACTATGATAAAGCAAGCAAGTATGTACCAGGTCGATTGCACATTGGCCAATTTCTTTTCATCAAAACGTAGTCCGTAACCGGTACTTTTAAAGCCTAACAATCGACAACAACCAAAATATAAATTACATATGGAAACTAAAAATTAAAGTCAACACATGAGCAACCTTTACACCCAGTTGATATGTATCATTTAAAAAAAATTATTTGGCCCGTTAAATATGCTAAAGCAAGCAAATATGTAACAGTTTGATTGCACGTTAGCCAACTTTTCATCAAATCATAGTTCCCGAGGCATAAGGTCGGGGCAAAATTAAAAAATAAATCTAAAATTACGTATCTTATAAAGAAAATATTAACTAATTTCATCATCAGACTCATCAATAACACACACAAGAAGACATGAAATGTTCAAAATTGACCAAAAAGTCAAAGACATCAAAACCCCCTAAGGCACAACCTGATGCACAACTTTTCCTAGCGCCTCAGCCCTATGAGACGCACGAACGAAATAACCCCTGAGGTGCGCCTCAGACTCGTTTTTTGGGTGCCTCGCCTTGAGGTGCACGCCTTGTTAGAAAACTGGTACTGATAAGAATTGCAAGATAATCTAAAACAGAAAACAGAAACAAAAGAAACAGTTAACATGAACCGGGCTTGTGTTTGACACAATTCCCTTAAACAGATTTGTCGTCTGTTCCCAGGGTACGCCGGTTCGAAACAGCAACTGAGTACTGCCGGACCTGAACACTTGCCTGAAAGAAAACAGGAAGATGTTGCAACAGAGATCGAGAGAAAAGAGAAGAGATGGTTGTGGTGTGTCTCAACTGAGCAGGCTTGATCAGTTTATACAGCCACAAAGTTATAACCGAAATCAATCTCATTATTGCAGAGAATTAAAACGAAATATCGGTTATTATTGAATGAGTTTCAAAACTGATGAGCTGATCATAACCGAAGACCACAATAATGATTATTATCATTGTGAATAATCATTTTATTTCAGTTTCAAATCTCGTTCAAAAAGAATAACGGTTATAGTCTTGAATGCAAAAACCGCCTGACGTGAGCCCGGTTTTCGGAGCTGCATTCTTGTCCGCGGGACGCGCTGGCATACATGAGTGCAACTAAATTCGGTTCCAATTTTTGCACCCCCCCTACGCGCACGCGCGTGGGACTTGTGGTAAAATATGTCACAAAGGGATATTGGATAGGTAAATGCTTCACCTTATATATACCATTTTTCTTTGTCTCCACACCGATGTGGGACAAGTGAGACTACCATTCACACACCAAAATTCCAACAATCCTCCACATGAATGGAGGTCGATCTCAGAACAACATTATCCCATTAGATTTTAGCAGTTGAATCTTGCGTACGATAGGTAGGTGTTACCCTTTGAACCTTCGCTCATGAAGTGCACTTAGCCCACTGGCTCTGAGTAGACATCGATGTCTTTGAACTGGTCTGCCGTTTGTGTAGACGACAATACACTTCACACAAGACTTTCCCTGACAAAGTCAAGTGCTCATAGTTATGTTCATTATGGTCATGAACATGATGCCTGGTCTGCGAGAGCCATTAGGTATTGTGCCCCAACAATACCCTTCGAAGCGACCCCACTTCTCTCTCACATACTTGTCACTTTTAGGAATGGACTAGGACGTTTAGTAAGCTTTACAATAAACTCCCTTAATATATAAAAGTGGGGTTATCCCCCACAGTGACCTCACTAATTCATACAATTAGGTTTTCCTATTAAACTCGGCTCTTGGGATCTCTAGTCCACTGAGTTAGGTTTCCATCATATGAACTTATATTTTTCAAGGGCTTCAGTCCCATTCCCATGGACGACTTCTGTACTAATTCTCTACTTACGCCTTTTGTTAGCAGATCCGCGATATTATCCTTTGACCTCACGTAGTCAACAGTGATAATTCCAGTAGAGATTAGTTGTCGTATCGTATTATGTCTACGTCTGATATGTCTGTTCCTACCATTATACATTGTGCTACAAGCTCTGCCAAGTGCTGATTCGCTATCACAATGTATACAAATGGCCAATGCCGGCTTAGGCCATCTTGGTATATCCTCAACAAATTGATGTAGCCATTCTGCCTCTTCACCTGCTTTATTTAAAGCGATGAACTTTGATTCCATCGTGGATCTAGCGATAACCGTTTGTTTCGAGGATTTCCACGATATAGCAGCACCTCCAAGTGTGAATACATACCCATTTGTTGCTATGGAATCATTCGTGTCAGAAATCCAATTTGCATCGCAGTGTCCTTCTATAACTGCTGGATATCTGTCATAATGCAACCCTAGCGAAGCAACCGAGTGACGCAGTTCCAATGCATTGAACTTCGGTTGCTCGTGTATCTACTTAGCTTGCTCACATCATATGCTATGTCGGGTCTAGTACAACTCATGAGATACATCAAGCTACCAATAATTCTTGAGTATTCCAACTGGTTTACAGGTTCACCTCTATTCTTAGCTAGATGTTGACTCGTGTCAAGCGGAGTTCTAGCTTCATTAGAGTCATTTGCATTGAACTTCTCAATAATTTTGTCCACATAGTGGGATTGACTTAAACAAGTCCACTTTGGGTTCACGTGATTTTGACCCCCAAAATCACATCCGCAAGACCCATGTCTTTCATGTCAAATCTTGCCTTTAGCATGTTCTTTGTAGATTTTATGATTTTGTCATCACTTCCAGCAATGAGCATATCATCTACATATAGACACAAAATGACATATCCATCTGATGTGTCCTTCACAGACACACACTTGTCACATTCATTGATTTTGAACCCAGCATCAAGCATGACATGATCAAAATTCGGGTGCCATTGTTTTGGAGCTTGTTTCAATCCATACAAGGATTTTACAAGTTTACACACTTTCTTTTCTTGCCCAATAGCTGTGAAGCCTTCGGGTTGCTCCATATAGATTTCTTCCTCTAGATTTCCATTCAGGAAAGCTGTTTTCACATCCATTTGGTGAACTTTCAAATTTCTAATGGCGGCAATGGCAAGCACCAACCTGATGAATGTTATTCGCGTAACTGGCGAATATGTATCAAAGTAATCTAAACCTTCTCGTTGCTTATATCCTTTGATAACCAACCTTGCCTTGTACTTATCGATGGTTCCATCTGGCTTCATCTTCTTCTTGAAGATCCATCGATATCCTAGTGGTTTACATCCTTGAGGAAGATCCACTAGTTCCCAAGTATGGTTTTGTAAGATAGAGTCTATCTCATTTTTGATTGCCTCCCTCCACTAAGGTCCTTCTGAGGAATGCACCGCTTGTTGGTACGTTTGTGGTTCATCTTCTACCATATAGGTAAGAAACTCAGGGCCAAAGGATTTTTCAGTCCTTTGCCGTTTACTTTTCCTGATTTCATCTTCCTCAGTCTTAGATTGTTCTCGAGGTTTATCGTTTTCAACCTCACGCTCAGGAACACTTTCCTCAACCGGTCTAGAAGAACAAGGTTCACTTTTATCTAAGCAAGGGAACACATGTTCAAACCATGATGCATCCTTAGATTCCATTATGGTGCCTTTGCATATTCCAGGGTTCTTAGAATCATGCACAAGAAAACGATAAGGACCATAAAGACGAGTATATCCAATAAATACAATCCACTGTTTTGGGTCCAATTAGTAGCCGCTTTGGTGGTGTGACCACCACCTTAGCTAGGTACCCCCACACTTTCAAGTATTTATATGATGGTTTCTTTCCCGTCCATAATTCGTATGGACTTACATCTTTTTTCTTATTGGGTATCATGTTCAACACATAATTGGCCGATAAGATTGCTTCATCCCACATGTTTTGGTTTACACCAAAACTTATCATCATGGCATTCATCAATTCTTTCAAGTGCGGTTTTTCCGTTCCGCTATGCCATTCGATTGAGGGGAGTAAGGAGCCGTGAGTTCATGTATGATTCCATTTTTCGCACACACATCAATAAAAGGTGACACATATTTTCCTCCTCGGTCGCTCCTTACGATTTTGATTTTCCGATTTAGTTGATTCTCAACTTCAGCTTTGAACAAGATAAACTTATCAATAGCCTCGTCCTTAATCTTAAGTAAGTACACATAGCAATACCTTGTACTATCATCAATGAACGTGATGAAGTACTTGTTCCCACCACGAGTAGAAATTGCTTTTAGATCACACACATCAGTGTGGATCATCTCGAGGGGTTCGGTGATTCGTTCGACCTTTTTGAAGGACGATTTCGTTTGTTTTGCTTTTACGCAAGTTTCACATTTATTATTTGAGTCGATATCGAATGTTGGTATGCAATCAAGTTTAATTAAACGACGAATGGAATTAAAATTAACATGACCTAGTCTACCATGCCAAAGATTAGAAGACTCAATCAAGTAAGTAGAACTAGTAGCGTTTTCATTCATTGCGTTCACAACCATTACATTGAGTTTGAACATTCCATTGAGGGCATAGCCCTTACCAACATACACATCATTTTTGGTCAACACGACCTTATCCGACTCAATCACCAATTTGAACCCAAACTTGTTCAACTGCCACCCCGACACAAGGTTCTTACGAATTTCTGGAACATACAACACATTGGTCAAGGTGAGCTCTTTTCCAGAAGTCATCTTCAAAATCACGTTACCCTCGCCTTTAATCTCTGCAGTGGCGGAGTTTCCCATAAAAACCTTTTCGCCACTAGTCACCTCCTTGAAGGTGTTGAAAAGGCTTTTGTCAGAACACACATGACGGGTAGCCCCCGTATCGACCCACCAATCCTTGTTATTTTGACCAACCAAATTAACTTCGGTCATCAGAATCGAAAGATCCGTGACCATAGCAACATGGTTGTCGACTTCATGAACCATGTTCACTTGTCGAGCATTTTCTTTCTTGGGAAGCTTGTATTCACTGGCCTTGTGGCCTTGTTTCTGACAATTATAACAAGTTCCTTGGAACTTCTTTTTCCCAACGCCCCCTTTCGGTCCAAGGTTGGGGAGTTTCCCATGACTATTCTTTCCACCTTTTCCACTGTCTTTGTTTCTTCCCTTTGAAGATTGGCCATGTTCAACAAGATTGGCCTTCACTGTTTCAGGACCATTAATCTTTTTCAAGTCCACTTTGTTATCTTCTTCAATACGAAGACGAACAACGAGATCTTCAATGGTCATCTCTTTTCGCTTATGCTTGAGATTGTTCTTGAAATCAACCCAACTTGGTGGTAGTTTTTCGCTCATTGCGGCAACTTGGAATGCCTCGCTAAGCACAATTCCTTCCGCATGAATATCATGAAGAATAACTTGTAGTTCTTGGACTTGAGTCATGACAGTTTTAGAGTCTATCATTTTAAAGTCCAAGAACTTAGCCACCACGAATTTCTTAGTGCCCGCATCTTCGGTTTTATATTTGCGATCCAAAGAATCCCATAGTTCTTTGGCAGTCTTGGCTTTACTATACACATTGTATAGTGTATCCACCAAACCATTCAAAATAAAGTTGCGGCACAGGAAATCCAATGTTCCCAAGCATGCATCGCGCTCACAGATTGAGCATCCATATCCCCTTCCTCAAGATGGGGTTTGGGTTCTGCTAAGAACCTTGCTAGGTTCAACGTGGCCAGATAAAAGAACATATTTTGTTGCCACTGTTTGAAATTCACGCCATTGAATTTCTCGGGTTTCTCAGCATGAGACACCGCGTTAGGCATCGGCGCAACCAAACCGGTTGTAACAGCAACAGCGGAAGTCATGACAGTAGTCGCGACAGTAGAAACAGCAGCGGTCAAAGGCGGGGTTTCCATTTTGAAAGAAAACATGACAGAAACAATCAGTAAGTAGAATCTGTTTAAGTTTGTTAGAAAACTGGTACTGATAAGAATTGAAAGATAATCTGAAACTGAAAACAGAAACAAAAGAAACAGTTAACATGAACCGGGCTTGTGTTTGCCACAATTCCCTTAAACAGATTCGTCGTCTGTTCCCAGGGAAGGTTCAAAACAGCAACCGAGTACTGCCAGACCTGAACACTTGCCTGAAAGAAAACAGGAAGATGCTGCAACAGAGATCGAGAGAGAAGAGAAGAGATGGTTGTGGTGTGTCTCAATTGAGCAGGCTTGATCAGTTTATATAGCCACAAAGTTATAACCGAAATCAACCCCATTATTGCAGAGAATTAAAATGAAATATCGGTTATTATTGAATGAGTTTCAAAACTGATGAGCTGATCATAACCGAAGACCACAATAATGATTATTATCATTGCGAATAATCATTTTATTTCAGTTTCAAATCTCGTTCAAAAAGAATAACGGTTACAGTCTTGAATGCAAAAACCGCCTGAGCGAGCCCGGGTTTCAGAGCTGCATTCGTGTCCACGGGACGCGCTGGCATACACGAGTACAACTAAATCCAGTTCCAATTTTTGCACCCCCCCCCCCTACGCGCACGCGCGTGGGACTTGTGGGAAAACATGTCATATAGGGATATTGGATAGGTAAATGCTTTACCTTATATATACCCTTTTTCTTTGTCTCCACACCAATGTGGGACAAGTGAGACTACCATTCACACACCCAAAATTCCAACACGCCTCAACCATTTTTTAAAGCCATGCTTATAACTATATATATGCTGAAGCAAGCAAGCAAGTGTGTACCAGGTCGACTGCTCGTTATCCAACTTCTTTTCATCAAATAACAGTCCATAACTCGTACTTTTGTAGCCCAACAATCAACAACAACCGAAATATATATTACACCAATAGTAAAAGTCAAAACATGGGGCAACTTATAGCCATCGAGTTTGGCTGAAGGACTCCTAGATAATGTCATATACGATAATACTTTTCTGAATTATTGATGTTGTAAAATGACCAGATATTAGATATTAGGCCTGAATCTGACATTGTTTTAACTAAAAGACGATGGTCAATGGTTGGCCTCAACTGTAGAGTGTCATGAGTCGTCGAGTTTAACCATATGTGTAACTCGATATACAAATAATAATACGATTGGGAAAATTATAATAGCAATTGTTTCTCTATAAAGTAATGCTAAAAATAAAGCAATTATTTGCACTCACTTTTGGTGTATCCAGATGATAGAAGCAATTATTTGCATTCACTTTTGTAGTAAATTAATTTTACTATATAATGAAAAGATCAAACTCGCAAATGTTTTTCTTAAATATGTTGTGTAGTCTAGTTACAGGAGTATATTAGAAGGTAATTAATCTGTCATAAGAAGCACAATACGGTGTCAATATACACCGGAACAAAGAAAACACTAATAACATTACAATGACAACGGTGGGAGAATAGAATGATAAAAACCCTTAAGAGATTTATTCCTTGTAAAAAATTATATAAATAGATTGAATTACATAAATTTAAGAAGAAGATTGGAAAAAAGAAGTCGGTGTCGAAAAACGCTAACCTGGGTGCGCGTCAAAAAGGGCCGACCCACAACACCTTTTATATCTTTCTTTAATAAATGATTAATGTGTTCAACTTGATCACAAAACTACAATAGTCATTAAACATTTTCACAGAAAATTAACTTAGAAAATTTTATGCATTTGTATATATTTCGGATGACTTTTACCTGTTTAGCCAGCTCTACCAATTTGAATGTTATAACTATTAGCAGATGTATATCCATTTTATAGTTTATGTATATCTATGTATTTCTTATGTATATCCGTTTTATATTTTATCCCTGAATTAGTTAGGAATTAGTTAGGTTCTTGTATTATATATTGTTCCCTTCTTCATCAATAGAAATCAAGGAATTCAGATTCAATTATATGGTATCAGAGCCTACTGCTCTGACCTAAAACAAATTCGCAGCAGCCCCTGTCCACGGACCCTGCAACCGATTCTTTTTCCTTCTTTTGTTCATCTCGATGTCAGACAAACCAGAATCCTCCAAGCACACTGACAGCCTTCACCCTCCTTATTCGGTGACTAACATCCAGCACAAAGTTCGTGTTTTGGATGGTTCCAAAGTCACCTATGCATCATGGGTCAAGCTGTTCACCCTGCATGCACGCGGTTACGAGGTGTTACACCACATTGATGGCACTGAACCGCCTGACAAAACAGATCCGGACTACGCCAACTGGGCCAAAATTGACTCTCTTGTGCTTCAGTGGATCTATGGGACACTTTCAGATGACCTGCTGGCACGTATTCTTGATGAGGAAACAACAGCTTATGGCGCATGGACCCAGATTCGGAAAATCTTTCTGAACAACAAGGGCGCCCGTGCAGCAGCCCTTGAAACAGAGTTTGTCAATCTTACCTTGCGCTCCATGCCCAGCCTCCAAGACTACTGTCAGCGTCTCAAGTATCTGGCTGACCAACTGAAAGCTGTTGAACAACCAGTCACAGAAGATCGCCTTGTCCTGCAGCTGGTTCGCGGCTTACCACCGGAATTCGATGTTCAAGCCTCTATCATCAATAACACCCTTCCCTCATGGGAAGATGCCTGCGACATGCTCGACTCAGATCTGCGTCGCCAACATGCAAGGGACTCTATTGCCCCCAACCAGGCTGTTGTTGCTCAAGTCTCTCGCGAGCCACCTACGGCCCGCCGGGACCCCCCTCATTATCGCAACAACAACCGACAGCAGCCAAGACGTCAATTTCACAGGCCTCAGCAGTCATTGGGTCAACAGCAACATCGCACAGGTCGCAGTAATCAGCAGCCCTCTAACCGCAACCAGCCTCGTGGTTCTTCCCAGTCTTCGGCCCAGTATCAATTGGTCCGACCCAATGTCTGGAGCCCAGGTCCATCCCCCTACTAGCCACCATGGTGGGCTGCGGCCCCACCATGTCCCTACCCAACTCAGCCCAGTTTGGCAGGCCCATCTTGGCCGATTGTTCCTGGTCAGCCTCCACAGGCCACTGGCCCAAGTTCACGACAGCACCAGCCCTGGTCCACTCCACCTGCTCATGCCCACTTGGCAGATGTAAACCCACTGGAACCATCAGAATTAGGGGCAGCATTCCAGGCGATGGCACTGGACTCGGGAGATGACAGTTGGGTTGCTGACACCGGTGCCTCTGATCATTTGACACACGAACCATGTAATATTCACACTCCTTGTACTACTACTATTAATTCTGTATTTGTTGGAAATGGTAACCGTGTGCCAATTCACGGGTCCGGTCATACAACCATTCACTCACCCAATTCACGGGTCCGCCCCTACACCCTTAAAAATGTCCTTTACACCCCAAATATTATCCGAAACCTTGTTTCGGTTCGTAAATTCACTACTGACAATATGGTTTCCATGTCTTTTGACCCTTTTGGCTTTTCTGTGAAGGACTACAAGAATGGAACGCTCCTGAACCGCCACAATAGTACCGGCCCACGGTACTCCTTCAACACCAAAACCAACAAACCTGCTTCCGCTTTGCTTACTTCTTCGCTCTCTAATGTTTGGCATGATCGCCTTGGCCATCCTGGCAATTTTATTATGGATTTCTTAGTTTCTCGTAATTTAATTTCTTGTAATAAATCTAAGAACAATTTCTTTTGCAACTCCTGTCAAATCGCTAAACATAAGCGTTTACCATTTCATGATTCTGATTCCATTACTTTCCAACCTTTTGACATTATACATTGTGACTTGTGGACTTCACCTATACCTAGCAACACAGGTTACAAATATTACATGGTCCTCATTGACGACCACACCCAATTTGATTGGGCTTATCCACTCAAATATAAATCCGAAACCTTCACCAAATTTACTCAATTTCACCACCTTGTCCAAACCCAATTTAATAAATATATCAAAACTTTTCAGTGTGACATGGGGGGTGAGTTTGATAATTCCAAATTTCAATCATTCGCTCTCACTCACGACCTTCAATTTCGGTTTTCATGTCCCCAAACTTCACAACAAAATAGTAAGGCGGAACGTATGATCCGACAAATTAATGACATCATTATGTCCCTCCTTACCCATGCTTCCCTACCTTCCCATTTCTGGGTTGAAGCACTTCACACTGCCGTCTATTTACATAACATTCTTCCTACCAAACTCCATAACTTTCTAACCCCCACATACAAACTCTATCACCGGCATCCCACCTACACTCACCTTCGGGTGTGCTTGTTTTCCAAATCACAATGCCACTCGACCCCACAAACTAGCCCGCCGTTCTACTCCATGCATCTTTCTCGGATATCCAATGAATTATCGTGGATACCGATGCTTAGACCCCTCAACTGGACCCAGCAACATCCAGACCCATTTTTTTCCCAGCCCATGCTTCCACACCCACCCCCACCCCCACGGTCTCACAGCCACATTCTCCACCCCTTACCCACACTTACAGCCGCAGAAACAGGTCTGATTCTAATGCATCCAGACCTGTTTTCTTCCCAGAACATGCACATAGCACCCTAGCTCCTTCACAATCTAACCTACCACCGCCACCCTCTACCCACCCTATGCAGACCCGGTCTAAAACTGGTTCCCTACCCTCAACAGATCCCACCCTCTTAGCCACCTCCGAGCACAATATTTCCCCACTACCCAAATCCCACACCCAGGCCTTGACCGACCAGAACTTGCACTCGGCTATGACCGACGAATACCAGGCATTAATAGCTAATAATACATGGGAGCTTGTGCCAAGACCTGCAGATGCTCACATTATCAGATGTATGTGGCTATTTCGCCACAAATATCATGCCAATGGTACATTACAGCGCTACAAAGCGCGTTTGGTTGTAAATGGCAAATCTCAACAGGTGGGTGTTGATTGTGACGAGACATTCAGCCCAGTGGTTAAGCCCACTACGATTCGTACCGTCCTCAGCTTAGCAACTTCACGTTCTTGGCCCATTCATCAACCGGATGTCAAGAACGCTTTCCTACACGGGGACCTTAATGAAACTGTTTACATGTATTCAGATTCAATTATAATAACAACAATAGTCTTAACATTTTTTTTCTTTTTTTCTTTTTTAAGAACTCTATTAGCTTTAAGTGATGTGTTTACATGAACCAAACCTACCCTACTGGATCAAATTCACCATCCCCAATCAATACTTTGCTAGTGCATGTATAAATTTGTTACTTTTAAGAGGTAAAGAATGAGTCCTTGGAAGCAAAATCTTTGTGAATCACAATAACCTGTTGTTCCTTTGTGAGATTAGAGTTGATTTTTCCCTAAAAAAGAGTCCAACAAAATTTAAAATCATCAAGAAAACATAGATGTGGATGGTTTTAAACATGAGACTCACAAGTTTAAATGCACTGGTTCATAGCTTTGAGAGTTTCACTTTCTTTTCCTCCACATTAAAAGCATATAAAAAACAACTTTCAGACCATATGGTCTGGATATGTATGTCAACTGCTTATGTCAAAAATATTAATTTCAAAGGTGTAAAAGTGTAATATCTTTCAAATTAACATTTCCAGATGCGAAGAATATGTTACAATGTAAGACGTTGAAATCATGTATACTTCCAGGCTTATTCGTCACATTCAATTTGAAGTTACAAAACGTGAATACTTTGACAAAAAAAAAAGTCAACTTACATGATAGCATGCTTGCATATTGGATTGGGTTAACCATTACAATTAGCAAACTTCATCGATGGAGATGGACCCCATTATCTTGTGTAATGAACTTTGGGGTTGTTTAGTTTGTTGAACACTGTAGAGGTGGCTGCAATGAAGAACAAAAGAACTAAAAACTGAGTCGGTTTTTTAAATGAAATTGTCTAAGGAATTGAATTCATAACCAAGCTAGAAGTCTTACGGAACTCATTAGCATTAGAGAGACGGAGACACTGCTTGAAATGTCAAATTCATACTCATCATCTTATTCTTAACATAAGTCTACATTGAAAAAGTAAAAATGAAGTTATTATATACACAGATAAAGATTTATAGGTTTGTAGAAAATATAGAATAAGAAAAAACTGATACTAAATTTGGTGCCAATCATTGTGCCATTATTACCTAAACCCATAATACGGCCCAACTATCCAAAAAACTCAGCAACCCTAATTCAAAGCAAACCCTAGCCGCAACTAAACAATCGCAGCCGCATCTCCTTCTGCCACTTCCCAACGCCACCATAGACCACCATCTGCGTCGGATGAAGACCGACCGCCACCCAAGTCTAGCAAAACGTAAAACCAACCGGGGGAAAAAATGAGACATGAAAAAACATCAAATAGTGAATAAATTAAAGAAAATGATTATCAGATATGAACACAGACCATCGATTAGGGTTTAAAGAACAATCGATTAGGGTTTAAAGAAAATAAACCATCGAGTTGAATGGAGAGAAGAAACTACAAAGCCGTTTATGGAAGAAACCCTTGAAAAAATATGTGATCTAACCTTGATTTGAAGATTCTTGATGATCGGCTGAGAAGAACGCGAGAGAGGATATTGTGAAACCCTAGATTTGGGATATGAAAAGTGAAGACTGTCCGGGTTATAAGGCTTTTATATCCACTTCGTATTATGACCCGTATATGTAAAACGGGTCCGCTTTTTTTACCAGATATTTTAAAGGTTCTTTTTATTGGGAAAACACCCATAATAATGTCATGTATCAAATATAGCCTAAAAATTGTCATGTGTGAAATTGAGCCTAAAAAAGTGGCATGTGACACTCTAGGTATGTCTTTTATTAGGTATGATAGATATAAATAAACAAAACGCATAAATAATCATTCCTAGAAATTAAAAAAAATACATTCCTTAATAATTTAAAAAAGATTACATTCCTAATTTCTTTTTAAAAAAATACATTCCTAATAATTAAAACTAAAAATAAAATTGTGATACACCATAAAATCAAATAAAAACATACATAAACTACTTCGAGTCTGACTCCTCAAGGTAGGTAGATCTATAGACGCAATGTGTTTCGTGAGATTATACCGAAGCTCGAAATGTATGTCTTCATCATGCACTCCGCAAGGACGTTTTTCGTTAAAATCTTGCACAACGGGCATATCACTTATGTGGATCGGTGATATTGCATGGCCCTCCTCCTTCAAGATCATGTTGTGCAATATCATGCATGCATAGACAACGCTCCTATTCTTATCTACCGTCATATCACGCAATGATCAATTAAGTATAGCCTATTTCCCATCTACAAACGAGCGCTCCACAGCCTTTCTCGCCGCATCTTGAATTTCTTTTCCTTTGGATCAGTGGAATAGTGAAACGTCTTCACAAGATGTTGACCAAGTTGGTAGATACCATTAGTAAGATAGTATCCATGTTTGTATGTGTGTGTGTCCGTTTAAATTAAACGGACACTATGGCGTGGTTCCATTTCGTTGGTTAGTAAAAACTGGAGATTGTTGGAGAACATTAATGTCCTTTAGTGATCCGGGCGAACAAAAAATTCATGCCAAACCCACAAATCTTGTGACGCAATTGCTTCTAGCATGATCGTAGAGTATTGTGGGTCACCTCTCATATATTATCCTTGCAACTCCTTAGGACATGTTCTCCAATTAAAACGTGTGCAATCAGTGCTATTGATCATAATTGGAAGGTGATGTCTTTTTTCGTGTGCTTGGTTCAAGCATCCAATGTCATGGCTTGTTAGACTTCGTAATAACTCTTCGTCGTAGAATCTACTCACGACGTTACAAAAATATTGTAGACATTCACGTAAAGTCCTCTCGGCCATACATGAATATTCATCGTACTCTTCTGAAGGATTGCCGTTTGTAAGTTGTTGAACGACGGATGTGCATTTTTGTATAGGCATAAAACTCTTATTCATCCGCCCATCCACACCATCTCGAAACCACTCCAAATTTGCTTCTATATCGGCTGCTATTTTTAAAAATTTACGTTTCGACACACGAAACCTTTGTTTAAATAAACCCTCGTGGTATTTAGGCTCGTTGGAAAAATTAATCTTCTAACAAAACGTTGTTTACTTTCTCCCAATCATGTCGCACAAATCTTTTGTAGATGTTCTCGTGTCTTCTAATTCGGCTCGCTCCGTGGCATCTAAAATATATTGTAGACTACTATCGTCTGATAATGACGCATTCGGGATTTCGAACGATGGAATGAAAAACTCGTGAGACATGGGTGTAAAAATATTGTGGGTGAATGAATGTATTGAGAGTATTTTTGAGTTTGTGGTTAATTTTTGTGCTTGTGATGTGATATCCTAATGGTTTTATAGTGTTAAAAAGGAAAATAAATAAATAAATATATAATAAAAACAACCATTCAACAGTCAGATGTATTAAACAAAGCAACAATTGCATGCGGCTTTCTCTCAACCCAACCCCTACCCGCACCACCGGCGGCGGTGTTTGGGTTGCGGGCAAGGGGTACCCACCCAATGTAGGCCATGCCCACGGGTCCCCTAACCTGACCCATAGCCTTCCTAGCTGAGAAATAAGCTAGATGATTCTGGGATACACATCCAAGTTGAAGGCTTCTAAATCTTTAGTAATTTGGTTAGAATCACTAAATCGCAGTTCAAAATAAAAACTAACTATTTACTTATTTATTTTTTCTGAAAGTTAAATGATGATGGGTTTATTTGATCACAAAGTGGGATTGTCAAATAATGTTAGTTCAAAACTAGTTTGAGGGTTCGTTTTCATTTTTACGACCAAAAATTCTCAAATATATCAAAAGCAGGGTGTGGACAAATTTGTGCTTTTTATGCATGTTGAATTTGATTTGAAAATTCATATTTCTTTTGATCTAACTACTTTTCAACTAAATCATAAATTTAATATTCATATGCATGTCCTGTCATATCTATATACTAAATAACACCAAATGCCATGAATTGTAGCGTTCTCATAATATAATAAAGTTAATTTTGCAAGTGGTTTGGGATTTTCTTGTGAAATGATTCTTCATAATCCGGTGGGTTATTTGGTTATGGGTATTGTTTGTGTTATAATTTTTAGGACCTACAAAGTAAAAAAAAATCACAAGCAAGAAGTAATATGTGGCTTAGTAGCCCATGGCTTTATAGTCTAGTGGTATCTTGGAGGTGAGATAAGACTTATGACCAATAGGTCTTAGGTTCGATTCTCACAAAGGGGGTTTTCCCATATTTATTGAGTTTCCTCCTGAATTTGTGTATATGCCTAGTGGAGATGGATATGATCGGGTGGTTCCGCTGGTGGCACGATGATACTCCAATGATCCGTTGATGATCCAAATTTGTCGTTCAAAAAAAAAATACGGCTTAGCAGAAACAAAGCAGTTAATGCATCATAAGCAGGTAAACACACATAAAATTCACGTGTTTATGAAAGTCATCAATGGAAATGGAATCAATGGATAAAATTACTTTCACAATTAGTTGATAGGGTTAGGGTAAAATGAAAACTTATACGAGTTGTGAGAACTTAGAGAACTCGACCTTATGAAAGGTTTTTTTTTTTTTTTTAAATACCAAAAATTCTAAAAGAATCAACTTTTTCAAAAAAAAAACTAGTTTTTTTGCTGTAAAAAGTGATGATCTGCCGTAAGGGGCCGAAAAACAGCACTTCGAAATTTTTTTCTAATTTTTTTTACGGCAGTCTTTTCCAATATTTTAATCTAGGGGTGTGAAAAAAATAGGACAAAACTCGCACGCGAATGCCGAGTTCTCTAAGTTCTCACAACTCAGAAGAATTCTTTTATCTTCTCAGCTGATATACATTATATTTATAGGGTATAAATATTTCTCATATTTATGTTTAAAACACTATGAGTGGCTTTCTTTAAAATATATTATAGTGAATACTCTGTGAACCTATCATATTTAGCCTCTAAGAATTCATTTATAATCCTTAGCTCCTTTTATTTACACACCCTCTATATCTTATTTTCACACCCCCTATTGTATATGGCTCGTATAATATTATACGGGTCGTATAGAATGTTTTTGAACATAGAAATGTGCAGGGAATGTTTTTTTTTGGTTTTTATAGTATACAGGCCGTATATAAGTTATACGGCCAGTATACATACGTATATGATCAATAAAACTTATACGGCCGAATGGATATATTTTGTGAGTTTGTACCAAGGTTCTGGTTTTAACACATGTATATGGGCCATATAAATGCTTTTTTTATATTTGTTGGGAATGTTGCGAACATGTTGGTATTTAATTACGAAGGGTTTAGTTAGAAGAATGCTTGATGTTGAAACCAGTTTTACCTTATGAAAAGGAAAGATATATGCGGGCCGTATATTTTTATACGGCACGTAAAATGCTTTTTTATATTTGTTGGGAATATTTCGAACATGTTGGTATTTAAATACGAAGGGTTTAGTTAGAAGAAGGCTTGATGTTGAAACCGGTTTTACCTCATGCAAAAGAAACAAATATTTTTGAGAGAAGCATTGGGATTCAAGGGTTTAGTTAGAAAATAATCCCCAGATTATCTAAAGAAACGCTTCTATCATGTGTCATATGACTTTAATAAAACGGAAGCTATCAACGCGGGGATGGATACAAACAAACAATCTTGCAAAATACTTCTTAATTAAATTGCTACAACCTTCCTTTTCCTTCAATTTCCAGAACATTCTCCTTAACATTGATGTGATTGTTTCCGATCAAATGTTGACTTTTCTTGGTGTTTTTGATCAAATGTTCCCCGAACTTGGAGAAAGTTAAGATAAATATGTCCATACATGCATTTAATTCAACATCATTGCAAATTGTCATAACATGGTTTGAGTAATGAGGGGTTTTCTTTCTTTCAACAATGTTGGTATTCAAATACGAAGAGAAAAAAATGGGATTTGTTTCAAAGTAAAAAGATGTTTTTCACATTAGTTGTACGCATTACCTTCCATTAGTCCGTTTGTAACCCGAAAATTTCTAAAACCACGTTTGTTGAGTCGGACTTTCCATGATCTACCTCTATCGTCTCGAATAATCATTTGTTGTCGTTAATATGTCAATGTTAACTTTCAGATTCAGATTTAGGAAGCAGACGACACATGATAAAATCGGCTTCTTTGATGTTCGAATGAATCTTGAAGTTCTCAAGTAAAAAGATTGCTAACGTTAATATGTCAAAGTTAATTTTCATATTCAGATTTAGGAAGCAGATGATAGCTTCCGGTTATTTTACAATCATATGACACGTGATAAAAGCGCTTCTTTAGATGTTCGAATGAATCTTGAAGTTCTCAAGTAAAAAGATTGGTGACGTTAATATGTCAAAGTTAACTTTCAGATTCAGATTTACTGGAAATCAATCCAACAAATGATTCTTCGAGACGATAGAGGTATATGTAGATCTGTTTCTTAAGTTGTCTTTGATCAAACAGTTTTGCAATTAGTCAGCAGTCATTTCTTCTTAGGGGGTGTTTGTTTTTTCTTCAAACATCTTCAAGTGGGCTGATGTCTGCAGGCGCGCAGACGTTATCCTTGAAGATTTTTTTTTTTTCAAAACAGATCTGAACTCAGCTTTTTTCATCTTAAAGCTAGGGACCCCTTCTTAAAACATCTTCACACCTCCCTCTTCTCCTCCCTTAAACATCAGCCCCTCCCACCGTCGCTCCTCCTCCTTCTCCGACCTCTCTCTTCTCCTCCGGCGACCTCCCTCTTCTCCGACCTCCCTCTTCTCCTCCGGCGGCCTACCTCTTCTACGACCTCCCTCCTCCTCCGGCGACCTACCTCCTTCTTCGGTGACCTCCCTCCTCCTCCGGTGACCACCTCCTTCTCCGACCTCCCTCTTCTCCTCCGGTGGATCGATGTTTCGTCATTGTTTGATGTGCTTCAGACCGATATCAACTTATAAAAACAAACAGTCTTATATTTTCAGCTTGAAGATCTTCAGACTATATCTTCAGTTGTAGACATGAAAACAGATGAAATCTGCTTGCAGACAATTTATGTCTGCAAAAACAAACAACACCTTAATGAACTTAACTTCAGGAAAGCATAAGAACCCGACACGTCTTACTAAATTAGGTGTAACTCTTGTTGGGTTGTTTGCAGCTAGGGTTCAGAATGCTTGAAGTTTTATTACAACGCGTGTTAAACCAAAATCAACGACGGTGGGTTGTGAGAGTTCAGAGAGTATGATTGCTGACGCTTTTCATAATTTTGTAATGTTGTTTCTGAATTAAACGCAATCATACTATCTGAACTCTAACAACCCACCGTCGGGTTCTTCTACTAGTTATTCGGAATGTTTCGAATCATCACAGAAGACGTGTCGGGTTCTTCTGATGGTTATTCCGAATGTTTCGAATCATCACAGAAGACTTGTCGGGTTCTTCTACTAGTTATTCGGAATGTTTCAAATCATTACAAAGACTTGTGTGGTTTTACTGGTTTTACCACATCCTATACGGGCCGTATAACATTATACGACACGTATTAATGGTTTTACCACATAGTATACGGGCCATATAACGTTATACGTCCAGTAAATAAATGTTGTTTTTTTACGTTATTTATAGGTGAGTTCATAATTACTGTTTTTACCACATTGTATACGGGCCATATAACGTTATACGACCAGTATTACTGGTTTTACCACATAGTATACGGGCCGTATAACATCATACGCCCCGTATATAAGTGTTTTTTTTTACCTTTTTTATAGGAGAGTTCATAAAGTATGATTGCGGGGATGGGTACAGAACCCGACATGTCTTCCGACTACAATGTTACACATCTGCTTCGTGAATCTGGTTTTTTATTTGTCATGTACATGTGTTTAATTCCTCAAACAGCCCAGATATGCTTTAGATAAATCATTTCAGTATATCATTACACATGTAGATGACAAATAAAATTCAGATTCAGGAAGCAGATGTGTAGTTCCTTATATAGAAAGTTTATTCAAATCTATTAGAACGATCCTTGTTTTCTATGATTGTTCTCCATACGTGTAGTAACGCGGAATGTTTCGAATCATACTCTCAGAACTCTCACATCCATTACAATTTACACAAGGTAATCAAATCTTACAAAAACCAACTAAAGACGTGTCGGGTTCTTCGAGACGATAGAGTATGATTGCGGGGATAGGCAACGTTTGCAACTTTTTGTTTCAAAGCTAAAAGATTGCTGATTTCGGTATATCAGAGTTAACTTTCATATTCAGAAAGTACAGGAAACTGCCAAAGGATCGTTATAATAGATTAAACAGAAAAGGCGCTAAGAGATGGTTTTTTGTTGTTGTTGTTGTAAACCCTCGTTTCTTCATCTTCAAGAACAATGATGAACTAATGTCGTCGCATTCTGGTTGGATATATTTTTATACAGTTAATACAATTATTAGACAAATAGATTTTCAAAATAAATAAATACACATATACCACCAGCTTATACGAAAAAAACATCATCATCAGTTCATAGTTCATCATAGAAGACGTGTCGGGTTCTTCTGTTAGTTATTCGGAATGTTTCGAATCATCACAGAAGACGTGTCGGGTTCTTCTGCTAGTTATTCGGAATGTTTCGAATCATCACAGAAGACGTGTCGGGTTCTTCTGCTAGTTATTCGGAATGTTTCAAATCATCACAAAGACTTGTCGGGTTCTTCTGTTAGTTATTCGGAATGTTTCGAATCATCAGAGAAGACGAGTCGGGTTCTTCTGCTAGTTATTTGGAATTTTAAAACCCGATTTTTATTTGTCACGTACATGCGTTTAATTCCACAAACAACCCACATCTGCTTCCTGAATCTGAATAGAAAACCCCCTTGGTGGTTTCTGTACCCATGAATAGAAAACCCCCTTGTTTTGTCATGTACATGCGTTTAATTCCCAACATCATTAGGTGGTAGTTTTGCTCGGAATATATACCGACTGCATCTGTTTTTCGTGTGTCAATTTGTCAAGAACATCGTTGTGATGATGTAGCAAGGTCAACGCTCGATTTTTGTTGATCGGTGATTTGTGGGTTTTTTTTTGTTGTTGTTGTTGTTAAACCCTCGTTTCTTCATCTTCAAGAACAATGATGAACTAACGTGGGTTCATAGTAGGAGATTGTTCGTCTATTTCATACTTTCTGAACTCTCGCAAACCCACATGTAATACCCATTGTTCTAATAGTTGGATTCTGATTGATGTAATGGCTTCCAAGAACTAATTGTCATCAGACAAGGATCATGAGACTGTATAAGGAAGCATTCGGTGGAAAGAAAATAGTGAAAGTTCTGAGAGTATGATTGGTGATATTTTTCAGTATCCAGAGTTTGTTGGGTTGTTTGAAGCTAGGAATGTTGTAGCAATTTAAGAAAGATTAACTATGCAAGACTGTTTGTTGGGCCTCCGATGCTCACACAGGGTGATAAATGATGCTCACTTTTGAGATTCCTTTTTTATGTGGTAAAATCGGTTTTACCTCATGAAAAGGAAAGAAACAAATGTTTTTGAGAAAATCATTGGGATTCAAGGGTTTAGTTAGAAAATAATCCCAGATAGTCTAAAGAAGCACTTTTATCATGTGTCATATGACTGTAAACCATCTCTTAGTGCCTTTTCTCTTTAATCTATTAGAACAATCCTTTGTCATGTATTGAGTTCATTAAAAAGTAATGCATGCTGACTAATTGCAAGATCAAAGACAACTTAAGAACCAGATCTACATATGACACATGATAAAAGCGCTTCTTTAAACAATCATATTACAATATGACATTATGGTAGGTCGTTTGTGTTAGCATATGGGCATCCACTTCCTGTAATGATGTGAATTAAATGCATGGGTACAGAAACCACCAAAGGGGCTTTTCACTTTGTAATGATGTGAATTAAATGCATGGGGACTAAACTCTTCATCACTTGTAACAATGTCGATAAACGTTGATAGGAACACGCCACTTAAATCGGAGCACAAGGAGAGTAATGTTACCGATCAGTCCGTGATGGAAACCTTAGCGATCACAGAGTTCTTCTTGTTGGTTATTTATCGATTTAGAACTTTATCGGCGAGAGATGGGTACAAAAACCACCAAGGGTGATATAATGTTATACGAGTCGTATAATGTTATACGGCTCGTATAAGAGTGTCGTATACATTGTATACGACCAAGAAACTTATTTTCACATGGTGTATACGGGTCGTATAACGTTATACGGCCAATATAGAATATATTAAACTCACAAAAATTGTTCCAGCGGACTTTGTCAGTTTATTTAATTCTATACGGGCCGTATAACGCTATACGGCCCGTATACACCATGTAAAAATAAGTTTTACCATGTGTTATTATTAGGGCCCTAATCTTTATCAACAAGAGAAAAGATTGGTAATCTCTGCCAAGAGAGAAATTGTAACTGTGACATATACATTTATAAGAAAGAAGATTGGTTATTTGTGCCATCATTGTGGAGAAGTTTGTCAAAATTAACCCTACCAATATATATATAGAAGTAGGGTTAGGATAAAATAGGAAGTTTCTATCAGTAGGAAGGATAGGAAGTAATCTTGTCCATCCATTTAGTAATCAAGGGTTAAGATTAAATGAATTAAATTGAATCAAAAAGAGGAGGCGCGTGGGTTTTTGTAGGGGCATTCTAGTCAATCCAAAACAATAGTTTCTATATCCTCCAATTCCCCCATGTTTTTTAAACGTTAATAACTCCTTCATACGACATTATATTTTTTTTTTAAATTGCACCTAAAAACGAGCGTTTTTTTTATCTTTAAACGAGTATGCTATTGCTATATTTCGAAAAAATATATTTCGAAAACCCAGTTGTGTAAAACGCAATAAAAAGCGCAGTGATTTTTTTTTGTAAAACGTAACCACCGTCTACAATTAAAAAAGCGCAGAGAGTCCTCGAATAAAAAACCGTAATGGCTGAAAGTAAAACGCAACTACAATTGCAGCTGGCTGAACACAGTTAAATACTAAAACGCAATGGCTGGACAGTTAAAAAAACGCAGCAGCATTCGTGTTTTCCGAGCGCAAAAACCAGCAACACGCGGGTCCGGGTTTTCGAAATTGCATTCGTGTCCGTAGGACGTGCGGGTGCACACGAGTTCGACTAAATTCCGGTTCCAATTTGCACCCCCTGCGTAGAACTTATGGTAAAACATGTCATAAAGTTATGTTGGTTAGGCAAATGTTTCACCTTATAAATAACCTTATACTTTGTCTCCACACCAATGTGAGACAAGTGGTTTACCATTTTGAGACATTCATTCAAGCACACTTAATTTCCAACATTATTATCATATAGTTTCATTTCAAGTTCAACAAACCATCAAAAAACACAATGGACTAAAAAACATAGAATAAATTGTTTTTTTTTTTCTAAAAAGCAATGAATTAAAACACAACAAAGTTTATTTCTAAAACGCAATTGACTAAAAATATAAAAGAAAATGTACTTTCTAAAACGCAATGGACTAAAATCACAAAAGAAAAGTGTCTTTTGTAAAACGCAATGGACAAAAAAACTGTGTTTTTTCATTATTTTGTAAAACGCAATGGACAAAAAACACCAAAAAAGTGTGTTTTTTCATTCTTTTGTAAAACGCAATGGATAAAAAACAGTTTTTTTTCATTATTTTGTAAAACGCAATGGACAAAAAACACCAAAAAAGTGTGTTTTTTCATTCTTTTGTAAAACGCAATGGATAAAAACAGTTTTTTTCATTATTTTGTAAAACACAATGGACAAAAAACACCCAAAAGTGTGTTTTTTCATTCTTTTGTAAACGCAATGAATAAAGAAACAATTTTTTTCATTATTTTGTAAAACGCAATGGACAAAAAACACCCAAAAAGTGTGTTTTTTCATTCTTTTGTAAAACGCAATGGACAAAAAAAAATAAAAGAAAGTGTTTTTTTAAAACACAATGGACTAAAAACACATAAAAATGTGTTTTCTTAAAACGTAATGAACAAAAAACACATAAAAATGTTTTTTTTTTCTAAAACAGAATGATCTAAAAATATAAAAATCATTGTGTCAACTACTCACAAGTTTTTTTTAAAGTTTAAAAGCACAAATAACATTAGTATTAAACATATATCATGACTCTGCACTTTTAAAACGCAATATAAGTTTTTTTTTTGTAAAACACAATATAATCCTTATTACCATGAACATATACAAGAATCACTTTGTTTCAAGAAAACAGTTCGAAAATAATTCTCATTGGACAATGTAATCTCTGCAACAGAAATATATCTTATTTACATTCTTAAAAACGAAACAAGGAATATATATTCTTAATGTTCTAGAACAAAACAATTGTTATGGAATTTAGATAATACACATGTGTAGAAAATGAATATATTGACAATTTCAGTAATCACAGCGATAGAAAAGGAATATATAAATTAATATAATCGGCCATTTCAGTAAACGCAGAGATAACAATAAAACGCAACAAGCTCCATTTTCTTTTATTTATTTCTCACAGTACACTCTACCACGTAAACCCTAAAAACAATTTCACTCCCTTTTCACATATTGTATAAATCATTTCTTCCTCTCAAACACAAATCATTCTATTTCTATAGAGTAAACTGTCATTTTGGTCCCTGAAGTTTGGCTATTTTTATCACTTTAGTCCAAATTTCAAACTTTTTGTATTTAGGGCCCTGTGGTTTCGTTTTTGTTGCCATTTTAGTCCAAAAGTTAAATTTGACCAGATTTCTAGAAGAAAAACCTGGTTTTTTGTCCTTTTCTAAAAGGGTAATTTGGTCATTTTAAGCACTAATATATATATATATATATATGTATTATATATTAAATAAAGAAAAAATCAAAACACCTCTCTCTCTATATATAAAGTCTCTGCACTCTCTCTCTCTCGCGCTCTCTCTCTAAAACACACCTCTGACTCTCTCTTCTCTCTCTCTCTATAACACGACCGCCACAACACCCCCCACCACCGCCAGCGACCAACCAGTGCCACCTAACCACCACCTTGCACCAGCTCCACCGAACGACCACCACCTGTCGAAACCCCAGGCAGCCGTCACCTCTCGAATCGAACATAAATGTGTTGCTATTACTTCAAATTGATAAAGGACTTCTGTTCTATGAGTTGAAACAAGTCAAAAGCATACAAAAATGGTACTGATTGTGTGGAGAATGGTAGGAAAAAGACGAGGTTGGAGTCCACCGTTTTTCGGCAAAGTTTGCTTAATCACAGGAGTGATTTCAGTGGTAAGCTTAAGGGTTTACTTCAGGTCTGTAATCTGAATCTTTGGTTGTCACCATCATCTGTAGTTCCTCGTTCCTGAATCTTAATCATGATGGTGGTGTTTTGATTTAGGGAGAGACAGGGAGGGAGTTTAAAGAGGGGGTGGTGACAGATTTGATGGTGTGGCGGTAAATCTGACGACAATTATGATAGATCCGACGGTAGTGTTGGTTAGAGGCGATGATGGCGATACTCTGCCGGTAGTGGTGGTAAAAAAGGGTGGTTGTGGATGGCATGTTTAGAGAGAGAGAGAGGGGTGGCGATGGTGGCTGTGGTGATGGGCCGGTGGGGGTTTGTTGAAGAGAAGAGAGTTGATTGAGACTGAGATGGTGAAGTAGAACCAGAAGTTTTGTGTTTGGGAGAGTTTAGTGTGTCTGGTTGTTCTGTTTTGATCGCCATTGATGTGGATTTGAAGGTGCAATGGGATGAAGATGAGAGAGAGAGAGAGGGAGACAGTCAGGGTGTTAGAGAGAGAAAGAGGGGTACACAGTTTTGAGAGTTTTTTATTTATTTATTTATTTATTTATATATATATATATATATTAATGCTTAAGATGACCAAATTACCCTTTTAGAAAAGGACAAAAAACCATGTTTTTCTTCTAGAAATCTGGCCAAATTTAACTTTTGGACTCAAATGGCAACAAAAACGAAACCATAGGGCCCTAGATGCAAAGAGTTTTAAATTTGGACTAAAGTGGCAAAATAGTCAAACCTCAGGGACCAAAATGGCAGTTTACTCATTTCTATAAAACGAAATAAACAAAACCTTCATTTGAAAGCTTGAATTTTTGCAACTTACTACTTAGCAGAGCAAGGTGTGGCAGTTATGTTTTTGTGGTTACTTGATTATTCCAAGAAATGTTCAAAAACCATAAAACGCAATTCACATCGGCTTCAATTTGAAATGATTATTACATGGCTCTGACGACGGAGTTGCGGCTTTCATGGTGGCTTCGACTTTCTGAGATCAAAACTTGTTTTTCCAACGGAGTTAACTCACCGTGATCGGAGATCGAAACCGAGCTCATATTTGAATCCGTAATAGTCGGTAACAATTATTGCACAAAGGAAAAGATTGAAGCGGAGTGAGGTGGTGGTACGGAGGTACGCCGGCATGCGGTGGTTGTGCTGAATCGGGTGGCGGAGGGGTGGGTGGTGGTGGAATGGAGGTGGAGGTAGGATGAATAATGATCTTGGTTTTTAGATCTAGGGTTATATGAGGGTGATTTATGTTTGACCAAAATGCCCCTCCATGTGTTTTTATATCTTTGCCACGTGTTACTTTATTATTGCTTCATACACTTCTCATCTAAAACATACTTCCTATTTGATCTTTTCCCTTATAGAAGTAGTGAAGAAACTTAATTCAGGAGAGACGAAAATAAGGTGAATTAGTTTAACATTTATCAAAGCCACTATATATACTTGTGTGGGCCACTATATATACTTGTGTGGTGATACATGATTCTAGCACCCGATTTTGGGTGTTACGTTTTTTATTTAATTATATATGTAGGTGTTTGTCGACTATATGTGTGGTGTTACGACCTTCTCTTTTTATAAAAAATAAGTTAATTAAAGAGGGTATTAGCTCATAATTTTTTTTTATAAAGTTAGATAGTGGGGTAGGTTCTGGTTCCTATAAAAAAGGTCATGCGTGTGAGAGTTGTAAAAAGAATTATTGTGATGACAAGTGATAAGGTAATTTAAATTAAAATTCAATTTATATAATAATATATTTCTTAACTGTTTTTTGAGTTTTTTTTAGGAAACCAACTATCCTAATTTAGTTTTCATATATCTCAAACCTTTTATAAAGATTACAACTACAACCGGTCCATCGTAAATCAAAGTCTGCATAATATGGTGTTTTAATAAATTCGTAGTTCAATTTATAGCGTTTTACACCTGCATTCCAGTAGATGTTCTCCGTGTGGTGTTTTAAACCTGCATTACATCTGCACTAATGGTATTTTATACCTGCATTCCAGTAGATGTTCTTCGTATGGTGTTTAAACCTGCTTCCAGTAGATGTTCTTCGGATGGTGTTTTAAATCTGCATTCCAGTAGATGTTCTTCGTATGGTGTTTTAAACCTGCATTACACTTGCATTCATGGTGTTTTACATCTGCATTCTAGTAGATGTTCTTCATATGGTGTTTTAAACCTGCATTCCAGTAGGTTTCATATTATGCGATTACCGGTAAAACACAACGACGAAGAAGGTCGTTTATTTATTTATAAAACAATCTAGATCTTTGAATTTTAATCTTGATCCATGTCTCTGATGAAGAAGGAAAAGACGTAAATTGTGGAGGGTTTGATGGTGGTTTCTTTATTTAACCAATATAAAAATACATAATTACCCCTAATCTAACCAAATTAGTAAAAAAAACATAATTTACATTTAAGCCTCTTTTGATCTCAACCATTAACTACAAGATTTAGGGGTTTAAAACACTTCTTACACTTCTAAAAAAACCATGTTTGCAATAACCTCACTCTAGTGAGATATATTATTATTATTTGAGTAATAAAGAGAAGGTAAATCTAATGGTTTCAAGTTCGGATTTCAGACTTAGTTACTTGGGAGGCAAGTTAAAAATAACCAACTCACCCCAATTTTTGTGGAAATCAATCTTTAACCCCGCTATCCACGTTCTTTTAATTGGCTATCACATAGAGAGAGAGGTTGATTAGGTAGATATAAAGAGATAATGATAAGCGATCAGTGGAACTGGTGCGGCTTCGATGTCGGTTGACCAAGAAGGAGGGCTACTCACTATGGTGGTGTTGCGGTTAGAGAGAATCCAAAAGGGGGAGAAATAGATTAAAGGAAGCAGGAGCTATGGAGCTTTGGTAATTAGTCAAGGACAAATCCAAGTAACTTTTGGTGGTGATGCAAGGTGGCAGTGGCTAAGCAATGGTGGTGTGCAACAGTGTTAGAGAGAGATTAGAAAGGAATAAATTATGTGCCTTTTCAAGGAGCGATTGGGGCTATTGAGGAGGGTGTTGATGCGTATTATGTTTGTCACTGTGCGAATAGGTTAGATAGACCGTTTGTTGAATACTGTATAGATTAGATATGAACACACGACTTAAGCGCGAGCGAGAATGGTGCTTATGTGTCACTTCGTACGAAGTGAACTCACTTCGCACGAAGTGAACTCACTTCCTATGAAGTCAACATCTCAGTTCGCATGGAGTGGTTCATGTTTATATATAGGTGTCGTATGTTCATAGTTCAGTAAGTTTTGGAGTTCCCGGAGGGGAAACGCTGGTGAAATTTCTCCAGAATTTCGCCAGCTTGACAAGATGTATACTCTTTCGGTACGAATGAAACATTCGACTACTTCCGCTGCTTCTACTCCGTTCTTAATAACATTCTACCGAACTAGTGATATTATACCCAAACTTCCGTCTAGAACCGCTGGATCCTGGAATCTCAGAGGGGGGCTGGCAAGGGTTTGGTGGTGGTTTATGGTGAACAACCAAACTCATTGGGTGGTGAACCGGTGATCAAGAGCAGTTAGGGGAGGTGACGTAACAGTAGTGGCGGTTTTGACCTATCTGGTCCAAAGGTATGAGTGGAAAGTTGTGTATCGATCTAATTGATCTAGGTGAGTTCTATATGTCTTGTATTAATGGTTTTACTTGTTTTGGGCTTATTGACGTACAAATGGTAAAATGGTTTAAAATGGGTGGCAAGCGTTTAACGTGTGTTAAGCGGGTTAAACCCTAGAGTTGGTTTTTGAGCCTTCAGAGATGTTTTACTTAAACTAAATGAAAATTGAAGTTTGAAATATAACTAACCTTGTATTGAAAACATGGATGAGGTGTGGGCACATATTAGTGAATGTACGTGATTATAGTTTATTATTGCTATGATTTCATATGCATACGTGATTAGTAGGTGGGCATGCAAAGTAGTAAATATGTATGTGAATGTATGGTTAAGTAGGGTACATCCATGCATGTATATAACGTAGTAATGTTGATTTGATATGATTTGACATTGTATATGTTAATGATGTTATGATTTATTTTAAATGGAACTTGTAATAGTTCTATTATGAGTATTAATTTGTAAAGTCTTATGTTGTGTGTGGTATGTACATACCGTAAGTAATAGGCATGTATTCCGAAGTATTATGATGACTTATCTCAATCTCTTTACTTTTATTTCACAATCCAAACGCTTTCTCAGTATTCATATCTTGTTAACAAACATAGATTTTAGAAAAGAAAAAAAAAGCCGTTAAACAAAAACAATTTATTGACCCTTTTTAGCTTTCTTACAATTCATTTTCTTATCTTATGCTCAAAAAGTACCATAACAAAAATGAACAAAAACATGTAACGTGGTCGCAATGGCAATGAATGACGAGATGTGTGTGAAGTTATGGTTTCTCTCTCCAATAAAGAGGGCGTCGTTGGTGAGAAAAGGCAATAGGAAGACTGTATTCCATACCAAGTGTGTTATTGAGAATTGGTATTAATAGAACCCCTGGTTAACGTGGTGTAATAAAATCCATAAAAGCTTCATTCCATACCATGTAAACTAAGATGATCCTAAAAAATAAGTCAAGGCTAACAATGGTGTAATATTGATGGGTGATATAAGTACACACAAAAAGATGACCAGTGGGTGTGGTTATGGCTGCTTGCTTTTACAGTTTTATCATTGTCATGCATAACAAAGTTGTAAAATGTTTACATAGTATTTTATATGATTGGTAATATTAATAGATACATTGCGACAGACCTGTCAAATGTGAAAAAATAGACCAATAAACGGTATACCTTAGACGCACGTTACGACGTGTTAACTCGCAAAAATTTAGAACGAAACGTAAAACGAAAAACTTGTGAAATATAAAAAGTATAAGGGTCCAAAGTTATAAATAAAAAAGTGTTGGGTTAAACTACAGAAATAAAAAGTTTTAGGTTAAAAGTAAAAATTAAAATACAAAAGATAAAAAACTGTTAAGTCAAAAGTAAAAAATCAAATTTAAAAAAAAACCTATGCTTGGGATAGAACATTACAATGCAAAAAAGTGTTGCTAATTTATATTATTAACGTTATTATCATCTAGGTTTAATCATTTAATTCTAGTAACTAAATTATATATATATATATATATATATATATATATATATATATATATTAAATAACATCTTACTAACTACAAATTATTTTTATACTTTTATATTTTGGCCACATTCTTTTACTTATCTTTTGTTTTTGCCACTCAAAAGAGGAAATAAGTATCTAATCCCTACGATCATAAATTATTCTATTCTAAGATTTATATTAACATTTAACAAAAATTCTAGACACATAGTATACGGATTTTCTCTAATTTTGTTTTTTTACTTTTAATTTTGTGTTGTATTTTAGTCATTAAAAGTTTTTCTTTTTTCAGTTTAGCCACATAAAACCTAGACGTATTTTATTTTACCAAATAGGAAATATAAACAATTCGTAATTTTATACTCAAATACTTTTTTTACTATGTATTAAATATGTTATTTTTTACTTTTCGAATAATTATAGATTTATATTAAAATTATGTATTATTGTAATAAATTTAGATATTCCACGGTGTACTCAAGTTTGATTTAGGGCGTAACTCTTTTGTGATTTGCGAGTAAACTGTCGCATGTCTATTTATCTACGTTTCGTCATGAGTGTTTTGTATCTACACTTCCGTAGTTTTACTCGAGTCTAACATACAATGTGACGTGCCGCCGTAACGTGCGAGGTTTTTTTACTAGTTATTATTAATTAATTAATAATTATAACTTAATGCTTAAATTTGAATTTTAACAGTTTAGATTTTATAAAGTCACGTTTTTCAATTCTTGAATATATATTATTATACAGGTGGTTAATAGGAGTAATTTAGAACTAGTATTTATACATATATATATATATATATATATAACTTTTATCTAAGTATTTAAAATTAGTATTTTGTCCTCAACTAGAAACTACTTCAAACTCATCATATACTTAATATACTTGATGATTATTCAATGCTCTGAAAATTGTCTATTTGACAAGAAAGAAAGATTTTTTTTTAGGCTGGAGGATATAAAATGGATCCCTTAGGGGTTTAATTGTGCCACCATAGCGAACGTCACCGTCACATAGACAAGGGCTCCATTGCCTTTTTCGAATAACACCTATGCAATGAAATAAAACCCATTTATAAAAAAACGAGAAATAATAAAACAAAAAGATGTGATTGGTTGAAAACATAGACCCCACCACCATCTTGTTATCCTTCACTATTGCCTTGGCGGAGCATCAATAGCGCCCAAGAAATGATGTGAGAGCATTATTGATCGATGAAATGCTAAGATAGAGGGCCTAATAATGCCCATACCATGTAACCTTATTAAAAAGAAAACAAATCCTTGGCATTTATTTGTTTCCACGTATAACCTTTGCTTTCGGAGGTTCAATTTTTTTTATTATTTTATTCTGAGAAAAAGTAACATACTTGGGTTACTCTAGGTGGTTATGCACCTTTTTTTACAATTGCACCTTGGGTACAAGGCTATTCTTTTCTTTTTGAGTAAATTACAAAAGTCGTTTTTATGTTTACAGTAGATTGCAAAGTGTGTAATTTGTTTTCAAAAAGTACAAAAAACGTACTCGATGTTTGCAAACCCTTACACACTATATCCTTTAGCCTTAAGTCAGTTATTTTTCATGGTTAAATTTGACAAATTGACCCCACATAAGGGTATTTTGGTCATTTTCCATTTATTTATATAAACAATTTACTAGGAAAACTTAAAAACATTTTAGATCTCTTATAGTCTCTCTATCCTCTCTCCGACCACAAGATCTTCGGTCAACACTACCACCTACCTCCGACGACCAAGAATCCCAAGCCACCACCTCCACACTCCACACACCACCTGTCACTACCAACCAAACCAACCACCAACATCAGCCGCCACCACCACCAACCTACCCCCAAACCCCAGCTTCCACAAACACCCACAACCACCACCGTGCCAAGCACGACGGCTTCTGGATTTGGATTTGTGGAACAAAAGATGGCAGAGCTGTAGGATAAAATGAATAAAAACTCGTAAAAAGACATAAACACCCCTCTCCCTCAATTGTAGCGCACGCCACGTGTCACTCTAGGATCCGTTTTCACACTTTCCACCGTTTTCTCCAGATATATATATAAGGAGAGGATCATCAGAAAACTAGATATAAATGAGAAAACTAGAAAACTAACTAAAAAAGCAAAAAAAAAGCATAAAAAACATACATTCTTTTACAATTTTTTATAAAAAATCGCTGCATATTATGTATAAAAAAACATTTTTTTCAAAAAAAAACATGTACTGCACATGTGCACTATATGTGTACTACACATGTGCATTATATGTATATGTTGCACATGTGCATTATATGTTTTTTTATTTTTTTTTTTAAAAGTTTTTTTATATAATATATATAGCGAATTTTTATAAAAAAAATGAAAAAAAATTCATATGTTTTTTGGCTTTTTTAGTTAGTTTTTTGGTTTTCTCATTTAAACTAGTTTTCTCATGATCTCTCTCTCTCTCTATATATATATATAGTGGGGTTCGGCTACAAAGTCCATTTTTCCTACAAAGTGTATAAAGTCATAAAACACCACAATTTCAGCCATAAAAACACTCCAAACCCACAAATAACAGAGTGAAGATCGCTAAAACAAAATATCCAAACCCTAAAAGTTCATAAAAACTTCAAACACACCATCCTAGAACTATGAATATAAAACACAACATGATAGTCACCATAAAACACTAATGTTAGTCATTCGATAATCAAAGTCTTATCATCCAAAACACAACACAAAACCCACAAATATGGCGTTTTAATAATCTTCACTTTGTTATTTGTGGGTTTCGAGTGTGTTATGGTTGACATTATGGTGTTTTATGACATTAGACGGTTCCTAGTCTGCCGACTAGGGAGTTAGGAGTAATAGGAATACTCGTAGAGTACTCGGATTGTACGCGGACATGGTAAATATAAAGAAAATTAATTATTGTATATTATATATATGTGTAAAAATAAGCATAATTCATGTCAATATAAATATACATGTTTCAAGTTCAAACCTCATTGAGTACAAGGTCAAGTAATCCGAGTACAAGTCCGAGTAGTCTATATACGAGGCCGAGTAGGCCGATTGACCGATTTTGACCGTCGTCGACTAGTCAAGTCCGACTATGGTAAACTCGCTTCGAAGGTGGTCCGAGGACCGAATGCTCGCCGAGTACAAGGACGCCGACTTTTACAACATTGTATATACACACACACACACTAGATTTTTACCCATGCCACGCGTTGCGACGATGACAGTTATGCGGGATGGGAAACGTCAATCCAAGTGGTGGAGTCGATATAACCCAATTTTCTTACCTTCAGGGCGGCGACGGATTATGCGGGATGTTGATGTGACCTTCGGGGTTGCAACGATTTATGTTAGGTCACATTATGTGACCTGGGAATGTAGCCACTGTATTTATGCCAAACTATTATTTTAAGAAAGAAATGAGGATTTGCGAACTAATTTATTAGAACTGGAATTGGTTCAAATGTTTTGAACTAAAGTGTAAAAAAAATAGTAATAAAAACTTATTACTATAGAACTCAATCAATGTAGTTGACGATTTTAGCATGTATTTCAGGTAAGAAGAAAGTTTGAATGTTGGCCGCTCTTTGGTATTGGAAGCCGTTACCCGACATCTTTTATTGTTTTGGCATTTCCCGTGTTTTGAACAATTAGCACACTTTGGTCGTTTTAGTACTTTGAAGTTTGTTTGTACTTTATTTAATTATTTCGTTGTGTATTGGTGACATTTTGGTCTAGAACTATGTTTGTTTTATCATATTACTAACAAGTTGGGTTCCCGAATTTGGGGCCTTACAGTTACGATGATGACATTCACATGTGTTGCCACGCATGACGTAACACATTTTTGAGTTTGTTACACATGTTATATTAGTAACATTAACGTGGATAGACATAGATAAAAAGAGTATACTGTCTCGCACGTTGTGGTGAAAGTCGTTTAGTAATTTAAACAAAAAAAATAAAGTATAGAAGAAGATGAGGTGTTAAGTGATTTCTTAGTCCTTTGACCGAGTTAGGGGTCAATGTGTGACTTTTCAAAAGATCAGGGTTGAATATGTAAAGTCTATAAACTCGAAGGTCAAAAAAGAAAACTTCAGACCATCGTGCACCAACCATGGTTTTTAATTTTCTATTAGTTATTTAACTCGTGCGTTGCGGTGGGGTTCCCTGAGAACTTAATCGATATTGACTCGGTTTGTTACGGGACTGGTACGATACCACAAATCGCTTTAGCAACCGAACCGACGCGTGTTTGGTTCATTAGTTTTTAAAATTTGATGTTTCTTTCGTTTTGAGAAACATTATATTACAAAGTTATTTAGTTAAATAGTTTAAAAACACCCATGACCTAGTGGTCTAGTGATATGGCATTCGGCGCATCACAAAAGTAATGTAAGTTCAAATAGTTGCAAGCGTAAAGTTATGTGGAACTTGATGTAAAAAACCATTGATAAAAATATTAAATAAGTAATAAAAAGATAAAATAAAAAACCTAAATACATAATAAAATTTCAAGTTAAATAATAATAAAATTAATATGTTAAATCTTAAATGAAATAATGTGTAATAAATATGAACCGACCCATATGAGACTCTCATGAGTCATGGTCACATATTCACATATCCTTGTGGCGGTTATCTATACATAAAGATAGAAATTAAAGAGTAAAAGAAAGAGAAAGAACAACGACCAGACTAAGTTAATAAAAAAGCGCTTACAAAAAATGTTAAGAACACGGGTCCCTGACCTGCTTTTCAAATTATTAGGCTGAACAGTAGGGGGGCGACCTAGGGCCGTCACAAGTTGACTAGGCCGTCCACACCATCCCTAGCCACGTCTCATCACCATCGTCCTTGCATTGCTGCCGGAGACATGCCTCTATCTTTCTTATCCATCACACACACATACACATACATCTTGTATGTATAAAGGGGATGACCTCCATACCCTTGGCCCATCCCTTAAGCCTCATCTTCCACACCGATGACGTGGCTGCCTACGTGAGACTCATCTCCAATGATGGGGCTACTCCACACCCACCAGCCATACAACCAACCACTAAAGCAACTTAACATTTTGTGCTCGCTATCACCAAACTAATTTATGTATAAAAGAAGGTGATGGATGTTATGTAACAACAACCACCGACCTTTTCTGTTAAAGTATTTATATATAATGAGAAAGTGTAAAATACATTACGGCTTAACGTACATTACGTACGACAACGTGCATGATTTTTACACTATAACATGCGTGATTTTTTGAAAAGTGCCAGCAAATTCACGACTCAATCTGGGTTCCAATTGGGTTCAAGTTTCTTAACTTTTCAGTTCAAATTGGCCATTGTTCGGTCAATTTCATAGAATGAGGGTCAAATTCATCGTTGATTTTGAAAAGTTTCATAAAAAAACGTCGACTTGAAATAAAAACAGTAGAACAGATGATGAACACGACAAAGCTTTTGATTCAGACAGTAGAACAGAGACTCAAAAGCAGACCGTAGAACAGAGGATGCAGGAAAACGAATCCTAATCACGCATGTATACGACTCGAAAGCCGCATGTTGATAAAAATAATCCCGCATGTTGTATCTGAGTCTCGTACGTTAACGTACGTTAAGAGAATTGTATGTTAACCGCTCTCTATAATAATATGATAAGAGATTATGTACAAGAGAAGAATTTTGTACGAAGTGTAGGAGACAATCATGACAACACATTTGTTTTTCTTAATTTAAGAAAGGGAACGGTGTGATGGTATTTTCTCCCTTTAACTAGTTTCCACCTTGATTTCAAACGGCTATAACTTTTTCATACGTTAATATTTTTTTTAAATTACACCGTATTAACGAGCATTTCATTCTCTTTAATTCGAGCAGCCTATTGCTATAGTATTCTTAAAAATAATTTATAGGACTTTAAATACCCATTACGTGATTATGTGATTTTGAATACCCAGTACTCATTACGTGATTTTTGAATACCCACTACGTGATTACACATTCAATATAAATCATTACACATTCATTGTAAATACATTACGTGATTACACATTAAAATGATTTGTTATAACTAATGTTAATACAATTATGCTTATTACGTGATTACGCATTCAATAATAAGAACTTGATTGTTTATGCTTTATTACGTGGTTAAATCTCTAATATATGACATTATGTTGCTATTATAGGTTGGTTTGGCTAATGTTTTGTATATAATTTATCCTTGATACGTCATTATACCTTAAATATTAGGTATTCCATATGAAATATTATGTATTATGTTACGTAATCACCCAGTATAGTTTCACATAAATACTATGATGAAATCATGTAATCACGAAATGCGTATTTAAAATCACGTAGTCATTTAAGTTACAAAGTCAACTATTGTTACGTAATTACATAATCACTTAGCGTGGTTTCACATAAAATACTACAATGAAATCAAGTAATCACGTAATGGGTATTCAAAATCACGTAGTCACTTACTGGGTATTCAAAATCACGTAATCACGTAATATGGTTTCAAAATCCTTCAAAAAAAAATTAATGTTAATATATAGCAATAGGCTGCTCGAATTAAAGAGAATGAAATGCTCGTTAATACGGTGTAATTTTTATAAAAAATATATGAAAAAGTTATAGCCATTTGAAAATCAAGGGGGAAGTGGGTTTATGAGTTAACAATATTGGATTTTCCTATTTTACCCTTTTCTCCAATTGTTCCCTTGTTTTTTTGTTATGTGAATTCTATGTTTGGGGACCACTTAATCTCAACCATTGATCTTGCAAATCAAGGGTCAAACTTGTCTGCTACACTTCGTACAATTCTTTCCTCTTGTAGAATAACCCCTCTACAAGAAAATATTCAAAAAAAGATTTATAATATAAAATAGAGTAAACTTCTGTTTTGCTCCATGTGGTTTAGTCGTTTTAATGGTTTTGCCTCAATCCTTTAAAAATAGCCGTTTTACTCCCTGATCTATAAAGCTCATCTCTATTTCACTCCCCGCCCCTAACGCCATCCAATTCCTCTGTTAAATCCTGGTCACGTGCCCCTAAAAAGATATTTTATTATTATATTAATAACACATACATACACACTCTCCTCTACATGCTCTCCCTCTCTCTCTCTCTTAATAATCAGACTTCATCACATCACAGACTCACCACCAAGATCACCATCCTGCACCATAAATCTATTTAATTAATCCAGCCTCTCTCACTACTCTCTACTAACTGATCTCTTATTCTCTCCTTTCTCTATCTCTGTATCACCACCACAAGTCGCCGCCACCATAAGCCACCATAAGCCACCGCCACCACCATTACCGCTTGCAGTAACCAGCACATTCACACCGGTGGTATTGGTTGGTAAATCCTCAATCTCCCGTCGTTGGTTATGAACACCCGGATCTGTGTAGGGAATCCCCAAATCTGTATAGGTTAAGGCTAGTGGCTAGGGGAATACGAGAGGTTTAAAGCTCAGATCTGCGACGGGTGGTTAACGGTTTTGCAGGTGGCGGTGGAGGATAACCATTTCTTCAGGTGGCGGTGGTGCAGATCTGCGACAAGGGGAATACGAGCGGCAAGGGTGTTTTGAATATGGGAATACGCGATGGCGGGTGGTTACAATTTTGCAATTGGCGGTTAATATAACAATTTATGGTGGTTGGTGTGGTTGGGGATCAGATTTGTTGTTTCAAAGTGTTTAAGTTTTCAGGTTGAAACCACAAAAGAGAGTTGCAAATGATATTTCAAACAAAAAACAAGATCTACAAACAATTTTGAAATAAAATTGGCAGGTGGTGGTGGTTCTTGGTTGCCTGTTTATGAAAGAGAGAGATGAATAAATAAGTTTGATGTTTATCTAAAATAAATAAATTTGGTATTTATTTAGGTTAAAAAGACTTAAATGCCCTTACTTTTACACACAAATTACCAAAATACCTTTTATGTGAGGGGCATGTGATCGGGATTTAACGGTTCAATTGGATGGCGTTAGGGGCGGGGAGTGAAATCGAGATAAGCATCATAGATCAGGGAGTAAAATAGCTATTTTTAAAGGATTGAAATAAAACCGTTAAAACCACCAAACCACAGGAAAGAAAACGGAAGTTTACTCTATAATATATATCGAATGTAATAACTAAATTAGCCCATTCTTAAAAACGATTTCCGATTTATAATTTCCACCCAAGAAAATATTCTACGGGCTCCATTACACCAGAAACTTTATGAAATCAACAGGCCATAGTGCAGCATAACATCACAAAATCACCATTAAGTTAGCAATTGCAACCAAAGTTCAAATCTTTTTGAGTATTTTCAGTTCCCAATTGTTTAATCAGCAGTTCTATATCTTTCTTGAAAGAGGGTTTTTGATAATAATAGCTGCTGAGGTTTTAGAAATGGATACTAATAATTTGGAGCAAACATTGCAAGAAGGTAAGCTTTATCGATACGTAAACAATCTAATTGTTGCTCATCTCAGAGACCACAATCTCACTCAGGTATTATTATTATTGCCCCCTTCATTTCACTTCTCATTCGTCGATTACATTTCGATTATCATGTTCAACTGCTTAATTTGGTAGCCTATTACAACATCTGTGTCCATTTTACACTTTCTAAGACGGATTTGTTTGGAATATTTTGAGATTAATGTCTCTTGTGATGGGGTAAATTGCTTGATTGGGTTAATAGTTGAGTTAGGGTTTAAGGGTAACTCTTTGCTTTTTTTAATTTGTTCATTTACGGTCGTGAACGTTTGTTTATGTTCTTTTATTTTCATTAAAATATTATGCAAAAGTTTAACGTATATATTTGTTTATGTTTTATATATGTAAATATAAAAGTTCATTTATATTTGTTCATTTGTGTTCGTTTATGTTAATGAACTGTTCGTTTAGAATGTTAACAAACAAACATAAACGGACACGAACATGTTCATTTTCTTTTCAAACAAACATGAACAAGAAGATCTGTTAGTTTAATTGCATGTGCTCGCGTTTAGTTAAAGTTGAATGAACAAAACGAACGTGCCCCGTTCGTGTTCATTTAGTTCATTTACACGCCTAATCACAAAGTCAAATTTAGAATCAATGGTTTGACTTGTGTATATCTAGGCTGCAAGTGCGGTTGCTTCAGCTACAATGACACCACTTACAATTGAAGCTTCTCCCAACAAGCTTCTTGAGCTGGTTGCCAAGGTTTGTTTGTATTTTATTATTATGATTAAACAATAATTAGCGTAAAAAGAGCAGTCAACAAAAGAAAATATTATTTTCGGACGGAAATTAAACAGGGTCTTGCAGTCGAAAAAGATGAAACAGGGAGAGGACTATCTACATCTACACTGTTTGATTCAACCGCAGCATTACCGACAGCATATGGGTCAATACCAGCGCCCCGTACTGTTTCTGTCGATTTTAGGTGATCTGTTTCTTGATTATCAATATTTGATAATCTAATTTGATTATTTTGTATCATATAATCACTTTCAAGATGCAATGCCAAACATCCCCTGTATCCTACGGGGTCGTTTTGAACTTTGAAGTTAAATTTGCTAAACAAATGCCTCATTTTTAACAGTGCTGCAAATGATACGAAAGGCTCCTCAAAAAGTTTCCCAAAGCATGAAACCAAACATGTTTCAGAACACAAGGTATGCATCCATTTGAACTCGAAAATGTTTGACATTGGCTTATATTTTTCCCGATTGATATTAAGAGCTTTCTTTTTGGAAACTTTCAACTTTGTGTTATCCAATGTAGAATGCTGCAAGATGTGCAAGATTTAGTCCTGATGGAAGGTTTCTTGCATCGGGTAGTGCAGATACTTCAATTAAACTGTTCGAGGTAATGGTATTTTTTAAATAGCTCATATTGGTTATATGCAATGTTGTAAGAATCGCTAGGCGCTAGTCGGCCGGTGGGGGTACGGACTAGCGATTAATCGGATTGGAATTTTTATATGTAATCTTCAGTTTTATAGATAATTAGATATACGTACACATTTTTGTGTAATTTTTTAGCAAGATAAGTTTTAACCCCTTATCAGCTCATTATTTAAGTACACAAGATTAATCATCGAAATTTACAAGGTTTGACCGGAAAATGGCCAGGAATATGGTCGGTAATTGGCCAGAATTTGTCCAGAACCGCTGATTTTTTGCCGATTAGGACTGCCTAGGGCCGCCGTTGACCGTCTAGCGATTAATTGACCGATTAGAGGAAAACTACTTGGTGAACCTCAGACTAGCGATTAATCGGCGACTAATCGAATGCTAGTCGGGATTTTACAACCATGGTTGTACGTAGAGGTGTCAAAATGGGCGGGTTGGGGGAATGGGTTAAATTCGGTTGGATTTGATTGATCCGTGACTCTTTTTGTCTATTTTCTAGAATTTTGTTATGAATAATTAGCCTGTTAAATTGTATTATTTCATCAATAATCTATATCTTTTAAATACATAGGTTTAGAAGATTGTGACTGTGAGTTAAAATCCAACTTTGAACGACTTTTGACATGTTCAATCCATTTGAGCCGTTTCATATTTAGCAAATGTTCTTAAATTTACCGGATTGACCCGTTCTAGATAATTCATAAAGGGTCGAAATTGCCATTCTCTGATCACATGTGAACCATTTAACGTAGCAAAGCTGGTATCATGTGCAGGTAGGAAAAATCAAGCAGATGCTGCTGCCAGAGGGAAAGGATGGTCCTGTTAGACCCGTCATACGAACATTTTATGACCATCTACAAGTAAATTTTTGTTGATGCAACATTTTTATTTAATATTGGAAATAACCAGTAATGTATTAGTATGATTACAAAAGTGAAAGCATTATAGTAAATATCAATTTTTAAAATAAAATTAATTAGAAGGTTGCAAGCATTTTAGGCGACTTTTGACCTGTTTGACCCGTTTCTTTTGGGTTATTTGACCCATTATTACTAAAAATACAACTTGATTTTCCATGTTTCCGTATAAACAGATTTTAATTGCCACCTCTAGGATCAAATTCGAAAGCAGGGAGCCTGACATCATTAAACTAATAAAATTCTTATATCGCTGCAGCCAGTAAATGACGTGGATTTCCATCCTCAAACTACTATTTTAATATCTGGGCCAAAGATCACACAATAAAGTATAATGCTAAATCCTTAATCGTTGCTTAATGTTAGCACAAGTCGTTAACGTATTATTTTGTTAGTCACATACTATATTACCAAAATGCAGGTTTTTTGACTTTTCTAAGACCACTGCTAAGAGAGCATCTAGGGTTATTCAGGTTTGTTTGTTATTTTCTTTGAGTTGTCAACATATTCAGATTTAAAGATCCTTTCTTTGTGGTTTGTTACAGGATACTCACAATGTGCGGTCTTTATCTTTTCATCCTTCTGGAGATTTTCTTCTGGCAGGAACCGATCATCATATTCCACATTTGTATGACGTCAATACCTTCCAGTGTTACCTCTCAGCAAATGTACAAGAAATTGGCTGTAATAGTGCAATAAATCAGGTATGAATATTCGTTATAATGGATTACGGGTGGCAAAATGTATGGGTCTGGATGGTTGAATGACAGGTCAAAACTGTAATTTTCGGTGATGCAGGTGAGATATTCATGTACAGGTGGCATGTATGTAACAGCTTCTAAAGATGGTGCTATTAGAATATGGGATGGGGTGACTAGCAATATTGTCCGCTCAATACTTGGTGCACATGGATCAGCTGAAGCCACTAGTGCAAGTTTTACCAAAGATCAAAAGTAAACTTTGCTTTTTTATGCGAGTTATGTAATAGGTCAAATCGGGTCGGGTTGACCCGAGCCGTTCTTTGTTTAAAAGTATTGACTTCATTCTTTCTATGTTAGATATGTCCTCTCGTGTGGAAAGGATTCTTCTGTGAAGTTGTGGGAAGTTGGAACCGGGAGATTAGTCAAACATTATCTTGGAGCCACACACACACAATTGCGTTGCCAGGTATATTATTTCGGATTAATTTCATATATACCCTTACAACCTTGAAAACTTTCATATATACCCTTACAACCTTGAAAAATTTCATATATACCCAACCAAAACTAAAAATATCATATATGCCTTTACAAAATAGTTAAAATATCAAAATTTCCCAATTTATTTAAAAAAAATCTAATGAATAATCATTTCACCCTTATTTTTTTAAACTTCCAAGTTTTCATATACGCTCTTTTAACTTCATATTTTTATATAACACATTTTAAGCTTAAATTTATTTTTACTCATTTTAAAAAAATTTTTTTTGATTTTTTTCCCATAAACAATAATATTCTTCACATATATATAATCTTTAAGCTAAATAAATTAAGCTAGAAATGAGTAAATATAATATTTAAAGTTAAAGGTCTTATATGAGATTTCAAAGTTTTAGAAAAATAAGGGTAAAATCGTCTTTTACTAATTTTTTATTGAATTTGGTATACATGATATTTCAATTACTTTGTAAGGGTATATATGATATTTATAATTATGCAGGGGTATATATGCTATTTTGCAAGTTTGTAGGGGTATATATGAAATTGCCTCATTAATATTAATAAGTCATTAAGCTATTTAACAATCATCATTAGTAATATTATAAAAAAAAGGTGTTTGCGGGTCAACCCACTTGACCCCACACTAATAATTATCCATTTTTACCAAAACCCTCTTTGACCCATTATGTATACTGTTACTTTTATTACCATATAGTTATGCCACACGATTCTTTATTGAGAAAGCTAAGAACAACTTTGTGGTCAAATAACAAACATTATCTTGTCATCTTCCGCAGGCTATCTTTAACGATACAGAAGAATTTGTATTATGCATTGATGAACCTAGCAACGAGGTAAGGTGTAGTTAATTGTATTTTTAAAATTTTAATTAAGATACAATTACAAACTAATCACGGGTAGACAGGCAAAAAAGCTGCGCAGAAAAAGTGGATTGTCTTGAACACTTTAACTAAGGTTGCTTTATATTGTCGATACACAGATTGTCATCTGGGATGCTCTTAGTGCAGAAAAAGTGGCTAGATGGCCATCTAACCACACGGGTGCACCCAAGTGGCTGGAACACTCACCTACTGAGTCGGCATTTGTGTCATGTGGTACAGATCGATCAATAAGATTTTGGAAGGAGACTCCTTAGTGCCGTAGAAATTTAAGATCCATTTTGATGTTGAATCTTGGTTTGTAACATTATGATAAGAAATGAAGAGATTTGAAATGTTTTGATTCGTTCGACTTTGAGAATTCCACAATGCCACCATTCTTGAAACGTCGTTTAATCTTTAAGATCGTGAATTCAAAACGACATTTGAGGAATGTGTTTGATTTCCCTCGAAATATGAGTATATGACTACCTTAAAGATATATGGATGATTAATGAAACATTATAAGGATACTTTGTTAAGATTCTTCCTTGCATAAGATGGCTTCGGGAATTCGGATAATAATTATGAACGATGATTTCTGTCATTTGCAATTATGTTTTTAGAAAAAAAGACATACAAATGTTTTCATGACTCGAATTATGATAGAGCATGTGGAGCCTTAAACATTGAAGAGGGATCAAATATGAAGGGTTTTTTTATATGCATTATGTGATCATATTAATTCAAATAGATTAGATATAATCGGTGATAATACTGTACTTGATATAAAAATGTAAATGTTCATTTCTTCTATTTAAGTTTAGGGGCTGATTGGCAGCTTCTGAATAGTTAAATGCTAAATCAGTAAAAAGTCTGAACTATTAAGTGCTAAACCAATAAGATGTATAAACCATTAAGAGCCACTATAATGCTTAACCGTTCAGAGGAAAATGTCTGACCAATTCAAATTAAAGGTCTTAACAATTTAGACTCAGTATAATGCTTAACCAATGTCTGAACCATTCAGACATCTGCTCGCGAAACAAAAAGTTTGAACTATTAAGTGTTGAACCAATAAAGTGTTTGAACCATTAAGAGCCCCATTAAGAACTGAACAAAAAACCCCTTAGTTCCACACTTCCCACGCCTTTTTAAAACTCAAATATCTTTTATATGAGAGGGTGTTTGGGATTAATTTTGAAAATGACTTGAAAAAGCCAATAAGTTAAAAAAAGTGTTTGTCATTGAAAACGTGTTTTTTATTTTGGGTTTTTGAGGAGTAAAAAGCTATTTTTCAGAAGCCACAAAAACCTAACTTTTTAAATGACTTTTCGTTTTGTTAGCATAAAATTACAATCTAAGTCCACCCTTTAGAATAGCAACTAAACATGGAAACTTGCCATATTTTTTTGGTCATTTAACTATTTCCTACCACACCCAAACAATTTTTTAAAAACTCATTATGAAAAAGTAATAAGCATTTTTGACAAAAAAACACTTTTATAGTTAAATAAGCAATCCCAAACACCCTCGTATTTAATAAGTATCTTAAAAAACTCATACCATAAGTAGTTTGATACTTATATCATCTTCAATTTGTGTATGATACTATTTTTTAAAATAAAAATCTGACTTTCGTAAAAATAAATCTAGTGCGACCATCCCTGATTCAATGTTACATTTTACCAATTCGGTTCACATATAACCAGTTGCAAAGGAGAGGATTATAAAGCGGTTAGAAACTTACCTGTTGTACCGTTGGTTACAGTTTAAGAACCGTTTTTTTTTCTACCTAAAATCGCACATCAACACGTTTTATGTTAGCTCATGTTAGAACACGAACCATCTAATCAGTCAAGTGTACGTGTCACATACTAAAGCAACAACAAATAATATTACACGATAAAAAGTTGACTCGCATCATTGCCATCTTTTGTATATTCAACATATAGAGATGAAACTCATCCCACATATAATTATTTTGACATTTTAAATTGTGTTTTTCATTAAAGCTTTTGAAAATGATTACTAGTTTGATTGATTTTTTAGTAGACAAGTTGCAGTTACATGCACTGTGATGGATTTTTTTTTGTTAATTTGTGGTAGTTGTGCATTGAAGCTTTTGAAAATGATCTATAGTTTTGATTTTGAAGGACCTTTGATTAGGACCCATTGGCCACCAAGCCATCTTCAATTCAGACTAGCTAACTAGTAGGGGCTCTTCAACGTATGTTTCGGTGATAAAACCAACATGTAATAATGATAAAGGCCAATGTGGGGTTAGCTCAGTTGTTAGAGACTCTTGTCTCTTTCGGTCTTGAGTTCAATCCTAAGCAAGGGGTAGGTTAGAATTTATATGATGTAATTTAGGATTACGTAAGCGTTGTCATTCAAAAAAAATGATAAAGGGCTCGGTGGTGTAATATAAACATTCTGTCTATAATATATATAATAATAAACTTATTAAAGGATTATACTTTCATACTAAGCCAAAGAGATATATAGACCAATATTAAATTATTGGAATATGAATATGTTTCTTATATGCATTTATTCTCTCTCTATATATATAACAATCTTATGAACTTGTATATAATCTTGACGTTTCCTTATGGACAAGATCAATGTTGTTGATCGGAAAATTCTTATACCATCTTGCCGAAAGCTTTGGTGTCCGAATTAGTGTTTGTCGATCCACATAGTGTAATCCGAACCTCACCTTGTAGCCTTTCAACCATTCGTAACCATCCATAAATGACCATACGAAATATCCACGTACATCTGCTCCCTCTCTGCAATTTCAAACAACTTTCTTCAAACCCATGCCACACAGTGACTTTTCAAGTCAAACATGCGACTTTTAGAATTAAAAAACTCATATGAATTAGATTTCAGAGCCAACCTTATAGACTTGGCTAAATAAGCAAGGTATTTGGAATGATATTCAATACGCTTGACGTCGTCAGTTAGCTCATTAACTCGTTGCTCGTGCACGTCTAGTGAAGAATACCGTGCAAAACAAGTATATATAAAATGCATTAGATAACTTGTGCATTCTTGTGTATGTTATTGTAATATTTATTTATTATTTAGTCCCACTGTATTACTATATATTGTACTCTTCGTATCTATAGAATTCAATCAATTTCCTATCAAGTCATGGTTCAGTTTCCCACCTTTCTCTCTTCTCTCTTTTCGCCTGCTCCTTCCAACGAATCCCCTCTCTTCACCTTCGGGCTTCATCTTCCTTCTCCCCTCCTCACTAATCATGGCATTTGTAACAACCCGCTTCCTCGCAAGCTCGTCACTCTCGTTACGCCTAGCACCTGAGATTCGGATCATAATGTAACCTAAATCGCTTATTACGATATATCGCATATTTTCGCATCACATCGCACTTCACAACGCTTACGCTTATATCGCACTCGCTAAACACTACAAACTTTGCGTGAAGTTTCCAAGGCTATCTGCTCGCTTAATCTGCAACGCGACTCTGGCAAGACTTGGGAACAAAGCCGCATGCTACCTCGCTTATCTATCGAATCTTAACTTAATTTAATCGATTAATACGCTTAACGCTTTGCTAATACGCTTAAGACATCTATCTAATACGAATCGAATCGCCAAACGAACGCTTAACGCGAAAAGAACAAACAAAACTTGGCCAATAGGTCAAGTTCGGCCGAACTTGTGCATCATAAGTTCGCCCGAACTTGCCATGCCACTAGGAATCTTTCTAAAACAACAAGTCCGCCCGGACTTGTCTTAATACTCAAGAAACATACAATTTCGCCCGAACTTGATGTCCCAGCCTATCTTTCTCCCTCCACCTATAAATACTCAGCTCCATTCTTCATTTGCACTTGCTGCAAGTTCGTATGGAGCTCCCCAAAACTGAAACCCTTTGTTTTCTAAGTAAGATTCAACCCGTTTTCAAGCTACAACAACGTTTACAACGATTTTGCACAAGGTTTCTACCTTCGATTTTATCAAAACTCTTCTGTTTACAAAAATCTTCATCTTTTTTTATACAAAACTTCTGTTTTTCACTTAGATCTATGCTTAGATCTAGGTAAAACCTTTTGAACATCGATTTTCACACAGATTCGGACTAAATGACGTATGTTTCGTTCACTTTGAAGTGGAACGAGGCGTTGTCAAGTAAAATCTCAGATCCGGAAGCACAAGGACGAAATCGTCACTTTGCACAAACTGGACTAACCCGTTCGAACCTTCAAGTTCGCCCGGATTAGTCTGAATTTCTGTAAAATGGCTAAACTCGCTCCAAAAGACCTCTCCAGCCTAAGTTTTACTCAATGGCTTAAGGTTGGAGGGATGGACACTTGATTTCCTCAGCAAACGACGCGAAAACGCACGATTTGGATGCCAAAACAGTCAAGTTCGCTCGGAAAACATCAAGTTTGCTCGAACTTATCACCAGATTGGTGACAAGTTCGCCCGAACTTGATCTACATTTGAAAATTTTTCAGAATTCTAACCAAGTTCGCTTGAACTTGCATGGTTTCCAAGGAAACCAGACAAGTTCACCCGAACTTGTATCCACCTCAAGCACATGAGGCAAGTTCGCCCGAACTCGTCCAGTTTCCCAGGAAACCAGACAAGTTCGCCCGAACTTGTACTCCCCCAAGGTTAATGGCACAAGTTCGCCCGAACTTGTCTGCTGTTTCTCCAAACGTTAACCGTTTCAGCAATTCGGAAGACTGATGCACTTCTGTTCGCTTACAGGCTGATCCGGTGCTCTCCTCAACTCATTTCAGATCCCGTATCTCCCTTTAATCGCACCAACTGTCAGTATACTTGACCCATTTTCGCTTTAATGCACTTTTTGGGTGTAACATATGTTTATATCAAAACACAAGAAAAAACGCTAAACTAATTTATCACACGAGAATATCTGTTTTACATATTTATACGTGATGCTAGGAACATGTAAACTAGGACATATTTTCGTTGACTCCACCCTAGCTAGTGGTACTATAGTTTGGCTAACACCCGACGGGGTCTTGTTAGAAGTCCACATCGCGCATCACAGCCTTGTCGAGAGCTTAACATGTGAAATTTGTCTTGTGAGTTTGTATGTTATGTGTATCATGTTATGTATGTGGAAATTCGCGATACTTTTTATCTACTATGCTATTGTGTCAAAACCTGTATGCTCGCCAATATATTTTTGTATTGACAATTATTTTAACGTATGTTGCAGGTTATTGAGATCTACTTGCTGCAAACTGGATTTAGGATTTATCTTTAGAAACGCATGTAGTAGAATCTAGGGAAGATCGGATTATGTTTGTTTGAGAGATGTTTGGATATTTGTAATAATTGTTTATGGATTATATGTTTGTTAGTAAGGGATAACGAATGTTTAAATATTGTCACGTAAATAATTGTTATGGATTCTCTCGAGCAATCCGATTCGCCTAGTGCCGCGCCCCGATGATTCCGCCATCGGTTGGGGTGTGACAGATTGGTATCAGAGCCATAACTGTAGGGAATTAGGTAGAATTGCCATGTTCGACCTAGTCTATAGTTAGGACACCAAATCAGACCGTTACGCATCGATTAAACTCCGAAACCAAAACGAACAGACAAGTTCGCCCGAACTTGGGGGCAAGTTCGCTCAGATTGATCAAGTTCGCCCGGACTTGACCAATTCGCCCGGACTTGACCAAGTTCGCCCGAACTTGTCAGCCCCCTACAACATCAGCAAGTTCATTTAGGACTGAGCAAGTTCGCTCGAACTTGACATCAGACTGATGCCAGGTTCGCCCGAACTTGACCAAAACCCTTTGAAATGAACTTTTAAACATACGCTTTTACTAAAGCTGCCATAATACACGTGAAGAACGCTCGTATCACACAAACGAGTCGATTTGTCGGGATTAGGTGTGAAAACCGCAAACTCTCAACGAATCACTCACTCCGCGTATTCTCATCTGCACGAAATTGTCTGTTAAGTTAGGACTGATATCCACATCTTAACGGATATTTCTCATTCTATCCGGTGGAAGCCTCCTGATGGATCCGGGAGGTGAAACCAAATTCAGGGATTCGAAGTTATCAAGTCAGGGGTGAAATCCGAACCGTGAAAACTCGTCCCATTCCACGATTTTCAATCTCACCAAAGTCTCGATTGTTTCCAACGCTCTGGGACGCGTAGTAACCGGAAGGGTGATGTCGTTAGCCGTGGCGGTGAGAGCATTTACCTATTAGGCCAAAGCGCGAGCCCAAACTCGGCGGAATAATCGAATCACTTTGGGTAGTCGCTGTCTCAAAACCCAGGACGCTCCATTGATTCTAAGCCGCAATCGTCGATTTTACACATCATCGATTTACATGTGCTTCGCGCATGTTTTAACAAATGTTAAATTTTATGTTTTCGATTTGTCGCTTTTCGCTTTATCGCTTTCATCTTGCTATGTTAATGCACAACTCGCACAGCCATCGCAATCCAAAACAAGAGCTAATTCTCGCAACATAACTAAATCTTAACAACCCTCTTAACCGTGTCCTCGCGTTATACCGGAATTATACGTATACGTATCTAAATATACACATATATAGTATATGATTACACGTGCTTATGTGAATACGTGAGAATTTAGGAGATATGTGTTTTCCTATGTGGCTCCTAGAAATACGTGTTACTATAACAAGTTTTAACACGCTAAATCGCATCGCAATTACAAATCATTATGATCGAATCTCATTCCAAATCTCTTTGTTCAGATGTCTTTGAACGCTTCCAACTCTCGACGTCAAGCTCGAAGGAACTCCGACAAGAGGATTGCTTTGCTTGTGGCAAAGGAAATGGCCAAGGTCATTCCTCAAATCATCACCCAAGTTCAAGCCCTCAGCAACTCTCAAACCTCCGAAGACTCCAAGTCCATCGCACCAAAGTCTACTTTCTCCTACAAGCAATTCAAGGCCTGTGACCCGATAGTCTTCACAGGTGAAGGAAGTGTATCTCAAATGCTCCAGCGGTTTGATGCCATCGAGGTTACCCTTCGTCAGAGTGGGTGCCCAGAGCATTTTCATACCACCTGCGCTACCGGAGTATTTCAATCCCGAGCCCTCAATTGGTGGACAGCCGAGCGCATCAAGCGTGGGAACGATGCAACTTATGCACTATCATGGGAGGAACTGAAGGAGCTCATGAAGAGAGAGTATTGCCCTCCCCACGAAGTCCAAAAGCTCGAGAATGAATTTTGGAAAATCAAGCAGATCGAAGGTGACAACGCCGACTTCACAGCGAGGTTCAAGCAGCTTAGCATTATTTGCCCCAGTCAAGTCGACACTCCGAAAGGCAATCAAAAAGTACATACGTGCTTTGCCGGAGTGTGTGGGTGATTTTGTCGAAGTTGCAAGGCCGGCTACCATCAAAGAAAACCTATCAGTTGGCCGTGGAAATCAATGACAAACGAGTCTTGGCTGGATTCTTCTCCAAGGATTCCACCAAAAAGCTGAACCAAGCGACTGTTGAACTTGTCACTCCCCAACCAATGGCGGAAACATCGGGGTAGTGGCACTAGGCGACCAGATTGTCTCACGAGATATTTCCATAACACTATTCAATCAATAATATTTTGACTTCTAATATCCCATACTATTATACGTCATCAACAATGTCACGAAGTACATGATTTCCTCATAAAAACAATAAGGGATTTTCCCTAGATTTATTACATTTGGAAACTAAACAAAAACAAACTAAACTAAGCACACTACATCCAAGGCATCCAAGCTACAATCCTTAACCTGTCACATACGTTAAAATACAAGTCAATACAATTAAGTAAAGGTGAGCATACGGGTTTTAGTAATACTAGTATAATAGAGAAAAAATTCGCGAAATAGTCCAATTACATATCATGATACACCAAAACACATCACATAGATAAACATAGGCTTATTTCTCATGGTAACTACCGTGAGAAGGCTTGCTCGTCCATCCTAACTAGACCCCGTCGGGTGTTAGCCACACTATAGTACCATACTAGCTAAGAGGCAAGTTAACGAAAATAAGTCCTAGTCACATGTTTCTGGTATCACGTATTGAGCATACATAATTAGATTATTCGCGTGTGATAAACAGTTTGAGTTGTGAAGTGATTTTGATAGAGGAACGTAGGTAACACCCAAATAGTGCATTAAAGCAAAAATGGGTCAAGTATACTCACCGTGGGTGCATTTTAGGTAATATTAGAGATCTAAGAAGAGTCGCGGAGCGCGCCGGATCAGCCTGTAAACGAAGAGAAGTGCATCAGTCTTTCGATTTGCTGAAACGGTTAAGTTTGGGTTGAGCTATAGACAAGTTCGAGCGAACTTGTATAACCTGCTGAGCTGTGAGTTAAGTTCGGGCGAACTTGTAAGTTTCCCAAGGAAACTTGACAAGTTCGGTCGAACTTGTGGGGTTTTGATAAGTGGGTTGAAAAGTTCGGCCGAACTTGTGAAGTTTCCTGAGAAACTTTGCAAGTTCGAGCGAACTTGAGGGTTTTTATGTTGAAGTTGAACCTTTGCACTCAAGTTCGGCCGAACTTGACCCTTAGAGGGCAAGTTCGAGCGAACTTGACCAGGTTGCTGCACAAAAATCAGTCAATTCTCGAGCGAACTTGATGTTTTCGGGTCCAAAATCTTGCGATTTCGTGTCGTTTGCTGAAGAAATCGAGTGTTCATCCCTCCAACCCTGTGCTACTGAGCAAACTTAGGTCGGAGAGGTCTTTTAGAGCGGTTTTAGTCGTTTTACAAAAGCGTGGGCTAATCCGGGCGAACTCGTGGTTCGTTCGGGTTAGTCCGGCTTGTGTAAACAAACATAAACGTCCTTGTTCTTCTAGATCTGGGATCTTAAATGATAAATGCTTCGTTTCATATCAGAAATGAACAAAACATCACCAAAAGTCTGTATTTTGTCTAAAAATCAATGTTTAAAAGGTTTCACTCAGATCTAAACATAGATCTGAGTGGAAAACAGAAGTTTTATGGAAAAAGATGAAGATTTTCGTAAACAGAAGAGTTTTGATGAAAAACGAAGGCAGAGCCTTGTGCAAAATCATTGTAAACCGTTGTAAAATGTTGTTGAACATCATTGTAGTTGAAATCGAGTTGGATCTTACTTAGAAAACAGAGGGTTTCAGGTTTTGGGAGCTCAGAGCGAAGTTACAGCAAGTTCAAATGAGAGAATATGGCTGAGTATTTATAGGAGAAGGCAAATAGTGGGAGCTGGGGAGTCAAGTTCGGCCAAACTTGCATGAAAACATGCAAGTTTACGCGAACTTGTATGGATTTGGTGAGCCAGGAGTTAAGTTCAGCCGAACTTACATATTCACATGCAAGTTCGCTCGAACTTGAAGGAAAAGGGAGGTTCTGGGTGGCTAGTCAAGTTCGGCCGAACTTGGCATCACCCAAGTTCGAGCGAACTTGTCTAAAAACCCAAGAATCTCTCGTTTTTTGTTCGTTTATCGATTGTTTAGCGCTTCGGTTTGTATTAGATTGTTATATTAGGCGTTATAGGCGATATAAGTGCGATTTAGCGATTTGAGTGTGCGAGAGCGATGCGATAACAAGCGTTATCATAACCACAAACATACACAACACATAAATAACATAAAACCATATAATTAACTGCGAGTTGCGATGCGATGAGATTAGCGATGCGATTTAATAAGTGATTAGATGCGATATAACATACATAATTGTAATTAATTAACATAAACTTTTTCTTATAAGCGAATCTCGATACACAAATGGAAATACAATGGGAATAAACCGAAAATGAAGTAACAACGAAATTTAGAGTTGTTACAGTCTCCCCTACTTTAGGAAATTTCGTCCCGAAATTTAAGTAGTGGCTGTAACAAAGAGGTGCGGGTACTTAGTCTTCATGTCACTTTCCAATTCCCAAGTGAACTCTGCGCCACGTTTGCCTTCCCATTGGACCTTCACGATAGGATGCGAGAGCGCCGTAGTTTCTTGGTTTCTCGGTCCATGATCTCAACAAGCTTTTCCATGAAATGGAGAGTCTCGTTGATTTGCAGATCTTCGAGAGGTACATAGATATATTTCTTCGGCTAGGCATTTCTTGAGGTTAGACACGTGGAAAGTCGGATGTACGTTATTAAGTTCCGCCGGTAGTTCGAGACGATAGGCTACTTTACCGATCCTTTCCAGAATCTTAAAGGGACCAACGTATCGAGGCACTAGCTTTCCTTTCTTCCCGAAGCGGATCACTCCCTTCCAAGGTGCAACCTTTAGGAGAACGTGATCTCCCACTTTGAACTGCAGGGGCTTGTTGCGTTTATCGGCATAACTCTTTTGATGACTCCGAGCTTTCAAGAGATTCTCTCTGATTTGGAGGATTTTGTCTGTCGTTTCTTGCATCAGCTCGGGACCGGTGATTTGTGCTTCTCCGATCTCGTGCCATGCAATAGGTGATCGACATTTTCTTCCATATAGTGCCTCAAAAGGAGCCATTTGAATGCTGGTATGATAACTATTATTGTACGAGAATTCGATTAAAGGTAAATGTGTATCCCAGTTACCACCAAAATCTATGATACACGCACGAGGGTGCAGATCGTTCGCTTAGTCTGACCGTCGGTTTGAGGGTGAAAAGCGGTACTGAGATTGAGAGTAGTACCGAGAGCGGATTGAAAAGTCTCCTAGAGACGCAAAGTAAAGCGACCGTCTCGGTCAGAGATGATGTCACGGGGCGTCCCGTGTCGACATATAACTTTGTCGGTATAGATTCGGGGTAACCGTTCAACCTTAAAGTCTTCTCGTATAGCAATAAAGTGCGCGGATTTGGTAAGACGATCAACAATAACCCAAATGCTATCGTGACCAGAGGAAGTGCGAGGAAGTTTCGTAATAAAGTCCATAGCTATACTCTCCCACTTCCACATCAGGATTTCGGGTTGTTCGAGTAAGCCAGAGGGCCGTTGATGTCCGGCTTTAACTTTCGAACAAGTTTAGCACTTCGAGACGTACACGGCGATATCCTTTTTCATGCCCGGCCACCAGTACTTAGGACGAAGGTCCTGGTACATCTTGTCGGCACCGGGATGAATGGAATATAGAGATTTATAGGCTTCGGTCGTTAGCAATTCGTGAAGATTATCGCGGCTGGGAATCCAAATGCGATCGAGGTAGATACCGTTAGGTTTAACGACCAAGTTGAGTTTCGGCACCACATTTCATTTCTCCCTCCAAAGTATTCTCGTTAAAGCAAGCGAATTGGGTGGAGCGAATCATGATTTCGAGATCATTCAAAGCTTGAGAGTCACGAACACTATATACATAGCTTCGTCGACTTAGAGCATCGGCGACGACGTTTGCTTTGCCGGGATGGTAGCGTATCTCGCAATCGTAATCGTTGAGAAGTTCAACCCATCCACGTTTAGGGATGGCAAAAAAGCCCAAGCCCGACGGGTATACCCGAAACCCGAAATATATGGGCCGGGTATACCCAAAGCCCGACGGGTATGGGCTTAAAAATATAAAAAAGTCGGGTACGGGTATGAGATTTAGTGATACCCGCCCGATACTCGGCCCGTTTACCCGTATTATACCAAAACTATATTAAGTTAAATTTAATTTTCTATTTATATAAACTTTAGTACATACAATTATTCATTATTCAAAGATTTTGTTCTTTTGTTTGTTTTCAAGACTTTAACATACACATAGAAGATTTTATGTTTAATAATATTGTTTCTATCCAAAGTAGGAGTACATTAATTAGTTAATTATGTGGATATATGTTTCAAATATGCATTTTAATAGGATATGTATGTATGTTATTGGTTATATTTTCCTTTATTGTTTTTATTAAAATAGTAAATTATATAAACATTAGAGTAAAAAATGCATACGAGAGCCTCAGTGGTATTTTTAACAAATTAACGGGTATACCCGATACCCGCGGGTATACCCGATACCCGATGGGTAATTACTCGAAATATACCTGACGGGTAACGGGCCGGGTATGGGCCAAAGAATTACAACCGGGTACGGGCTTGGGATTATCAATACCTGGCCCAAACCCGGCCCATTGCCATTACTATCTGCATTGGCGCATATTCAGTTCCTTTTGATTGAAGATATGTTTTAAGCTCTTATGGTCGGTGAAGACCGTACACTTAGTACCGTAAAGGTAGTGTCGCCATATCTTCAATGCAAAAACAACTGCACCGAGTTCGAGATCGTGGGTTGTGTATTTTTTCTCGTGGATCTTGAGTTGGCGAGGCGCATACGCGATAACCTTGTCTCGTTGCATGAGAACACAACCAAGACCAAGGTTTGAGGCATCGCAGTAAACAACAAAATCGTCGTTTCTGTCGGGTAAGGCGAGGACAGGAGCGTTGTATAGCATACGCTTGAGAGTTTGAAAAGCTTCCTCTTGCTTGGAATCCCAAACAAAAGGTTTGTCTTTATGAGTTAAAGCGGTAAGCGGAACGGCGATTTTCGAAAAGTCGGCGATGAATCGACGGTAGTAACCCGCCAATCCAAGAAATGAACGGATTTCGGATGCATTCTTCGGCGTAATCCAACTCTTGACGGCTTTGATCTTTGTAGGGTCGACGTGAATTCCTTGACTATTAACGATGTGGCCGAGAAATTGGACTTCTTCGAGCCAGAATTCACATTTAGAGAACTTAGCGTAAAGGCGATTGCCCTGGAGAAGTTCGAGGACTAAACGAAGATGATGCGTGTGTTCGTCTCTCGACTTCGAGTAAATAAGGATATCATCGATGAAACAATGACGAAACGATCTAAGAAAGCTTTACACACATGGTTCATCAAATCCATGAAGACCGCGGGTGCATTGGTAAGACCAAAAGGCATGACCACAAATTCAAAATGGCCATAGCGAGTACGAAAGGCAGTTTTTGGAATATCTTCTTCCAATACGCTAACTGATGATAACCGGAATGTAAATCGATCTTGGAAAAACAAGTAGCACCTTGAAGCTGATCGAATAAGTCGTCGATACGAGGAAGAGGATAACGGTTCTTTATCGTGAGTTTGTTAAGTTCACGATAATCGATGCACATTCGGAACGATCCATCCTTCTTTTTCACGAAAAGGACGGGTGCGCCCCATGGCGAAGTGCTCTGGCGTATGAAGCCTTTATCAAGAAGCTCTTGAAGTTGGCTCGATAGCTCGCGCATTTCGGATGGTGCGAGGCAATAAGGAGCTTTAGCAACGGGAGTAGCACCGGGAACTAAATTGATATGGAATTCAACATCGCGAGTAGGGGGTAAACCAGGTAAATCGCCGGGAAAGACTTCAGGAAATTCACAAACAACGGAAACATATTTATAAGTCTTCTTTTCTTTCTCCAGGTTCACGATATGGGCGAGGAAAACAACACATCGCTTTTGCAAGCATTTGTGTGCTCGAGTACAAGACAAAAGCATCAACTTCTTTGACGGAGTTTCACCATAAACATGAAGTTGATCACCGTCAGGGAGAGGGAAGCGAATCATTTTATCGAAGCATACAACTTCAGCATGATTTTCACGAAGAAAATCCATGCCTACTATGATATCGAAGCTACCTAACTGCATAGGTATGAGATTAGTCGAGAAGATGGGGTTTATGAGATCGAGAGAACAACCACGTAGGACAGAATTAACGGTAACGGTTCTCCCGGTGGCGACTTCCACATCGAAAGTCTTTGGGAGTTTAGCGCGCTTACATTTTAAAACCTTTTCGAATTCTAACGATACAAAACAATTATCGGCACCAGTATCAAATAAACATGAAGCATAAATACCATTAACGAGGAACGTACCATTGACAACATTGTTGTCATTCTGGGCCTGGCGGTGATTCATGTTGAAAGCCCTTCCACGTGCAGCTTGTTGTTGCTGCTGAGGCTGCGGTTGTGGCTGCTGTTCCTGCGGCTCTTGCTTCACGGTACGGTTTGAGCAGGCATTGGCAAAGTGGTTCGGATCACCACACACGTAACACACACGTGCTTTTGGAGCTGCTGCTTGCTGCTGGTGGTTGTTCTGGGGAGTACGCTGAGGAGCTGGCAGTGCTGGAGCTGGAGGAGCTGGCGGACGAGGACCGGTATGGCAACTAACAGTAAAGTTGTTGTAGATGTTGCAGTTTGTGCAAAATGGTAGTTTCTACCCACCACATGATGGTATGTGCACTTAGGGCACAGTGGGTGAGGACCGGTGTACGCACGTTTGGTTGGGGGCGCGTCCTGAGCAGGAGCCTAATAAGGCTGAGAGTTGAGCGGTGTAGCAGCGGCGTAGTTCTTGCTAGGGTTTCCTCTTTTGCATCCCTGATGCTTTCCCTTCGGATTATTGGATGGTTTGACAGCAGCAGTTGATTCGGTAACAGCTTGATTGGCAACTTTCGCATGGTTCTTGAAGTAACCATCTTGAACTCGCTGATCATTTATCTCAGCGGCGAGCCTGAAGGTTTCCTCGATGGTGGTAGTACGAGCAACTTTCCCAAAATTTGTGACACATTCGGGTAGACCACGGATATGCTTGTTGATAGCTTTCTCAGTAGTATCAACTTGGCTGGGACAGATGATGCTCAAAGTCTTGAATCGAGCGGTGAATCTAGCATTGTCGGGAACATCTTGGTCTATACCCTAAAACTCGTTCTCGAGCTTCTGAATCTCGTGCGGAGGACATAACTCTTTCTTCATTACTTCATTGAGTTCTTCCCAAGATAGATTTTAGGCTTCATCATTATCACGCCTATTTCTTTCGGCGGTCCACCAGTCGAGAGCACGAGACTGGAAGACTCCGGTAGCATTCACCGTGCGAAGGTCATGGGGGATCTACTTTGCCTAAAGGTGACCTCAATGGTGTCAAACCAATGGAACATAGCTGTCGGTCAGTCATTGCCCGTGAAGGCGAGAGGTGCACAAGCCTTAAAAATTTTGAAACTGAACCGTGGCTTGGGGTTTTCAGCTTTCGAGTCGACCCACGAGTTACTGCTCACAGCATGAATTTCCGAGACGATTTCCAGGATGACCTTAGCCATTTCCTTGGCTACCATTGTAGCGATATGCTTATCGGCGTTGCTGCGCTGGAGATTCCTCCTGGTATGTGATCCCATTGAAGACATTTACATTGAAGGATTTGATAGGATGAGATTCGATTATAATTAGTTTATGTTTAAAATATTTATTATTATTATTATTCATACAAGGCACATAACACATAGGCAAGTAAACACGTAGACATGCAAACACGTAGGCACATAAGCACATAGCACGTAGGCACATAATCCACGTAAGCACATATTTTGCACGTATTCACCTTCTTATAAGTAATGCGTAGGCGATATAATAGCGAGACATAAGCAATATATATAAGCGAGATATGCGAGTAACATTGCGCATGAGGCACGCATGACCTCATAGGCATAAGCGGGTTAAGCGATTAGTTTGGTTGGTGTATTAATTTAGCGTTTTAGATTACGGGAGCTGTGCGAGTTGTGCATATATTCGATGGAGCGTAAAACGATAAAGCGAGAAATCGATAATGTGAGAGATAAATAAAGCGAGAAGTCGAATAAAGCAAAAATTTCTCAAAATTCAAACACATAAATAGTAATAAACTTGATGATGCGTAAATCGATGATATAGGCTTAAGTCAATTGGGAGTGTCTGGGGTTTTGAGACGTTGACTACCCAAAGTGGTTCGACCATCCTTTGAACTTGGATCCACGCTTTGGCCTAATAGATAGATGCTCTCATCGCAAGCGGCTAACGACATTATCATTCCGGTTACTACGTGTTCCAATCCATTGGAATAATCGAGACTTTGGTGAGATTGAAAATCGAAGAGCGGAGTTAGTTATTAAGATGCGGGTTTCACCCCTAACTTAATAACTTCATTCCTAGTTGTGGATATGTTCACCGATCAAATCGGGAGTTCCACTAGATAGAAATGGAGATTCTCATTGAGGTTTGGGTATCACTCCTAACTCAACGAAAATATCTCGTGCGATAGAGATTGCGTGGAGTGAATGATCTCATCGAGAGTTCTCGGTTTTCACACCTATTCTCGACTTGATCACTCGTTTTGTGTGATACGAGCGTTTTCTAGCGTGTATATTGTGTTAGCCTTAGGAAAGACACATTTAGGCATTTATGGCAAGTAGTTTAACATTTAAGCCAAAGATCGGTCAATCGGTACTTAAACATGCTACTAGGTCGAATCATGGTAATTCTACCTATTATCCTAAGGTTATGGGCTCTGATACCAATCTATCACACCCCAACCGATGGCGGAAACATCTGGGCAGTGGCACTAGGCGACCAGATTGTCTCATGAGAAATTTCCATAACATTATTCGATTTTCAGTTTATGGGGGGTAGTATGGGATCCATAGTCGGGGAGAAAATTACCCGTTTGATTGAATATGCTACTAAAGAATTTCTACCTCTTATTATAGTGTGTGCTTCCGGAGGGGCACGCATGCAAAAAGGAAGTTTCAGCTTGATGCAAATGGCTAATATTTTAACGTCTAATATCCCATACTATTAAATAATACGTCATCAACAATGTCACGAAGTACATGATTTTCCTCATAAAACAATAAGGTTCAATTTTCCCTAGATTTATTACATTTGGAAACTAAACAAAAACAAACTAAACTAAGCACGCTACATCCAAGGAATCCAAGCTACAATCCTCAACCTGTCACATACGTTAAAATACAAGTCAATACAATTAAGTAAAGGTGAGCATACGGGTTTTAGTAATACTAGTTTAACAGAGAAACCGTTCGCGAAATAGTCCAATTACATACCATGATACACCAAAAAACATCACACAGATAAACATAGGCTTATTTCTCATGCTAACTACCGTGAGAAGGCTTGCGCGTCCATCCTACCTAGACCCCGCCGGGTGTTAGCCACACTATAGTACCATACTAGCTAAGAGGCAAGTTAACGAAAATAAGTCCTAGTCACATGTTTCTAGTATCACGTATTGAGCATACATAATCATATTATTCGCGTGTGATAAAAAGTTTGAGTTGTGAAGTGATTTTAATAGTGTATCTAACACCCAAATAGTGCATTAAAGCGAAAACGGGTCAAGTATACTCACTGTGGCTGCGTTTTAGGTAAGATTAGAGATCTGAGAAGAGTCGCAAAGCCGCCGGATCAGCCAGTAAACGAACAAAAGTGCATCAGTCTTCTGATTTGCTGAAATGGTTAAGTTTGGGTTGAGCTGTAGACAAGTTCGGCCGAACTTGTATGTAAACATACAAGTTCGAGCGAACTTGTATAACCTGCTGAGCTGTGAGTTAAGTTCGAGCGAACTTGTAAGTTTCCCAAGGAAACTTGACAAGTTCGGTCGAACTTGTGGGTTTTGATAAGTGGGTTGACAAATTCGGCCGAACTTGTGAAGTTTCCTGAGAAACTTTGCAAGTTCGAGCGAACTTGAGGGTTTCTCTGTTGAAGTTGAACCTTTGCACTCAAGTTCGGCCGAACTTGACCCTTAGAGGGCAAGTTCGAGCGAACTTGACCAGGTTGCTGCACAAAAATCAGTCAATTCTCGAGCGAACTTGATGTTTTCCGGTCCAAAATCTTGTGTTTTCGCGTCGTTTGCTGAAGAAATCGAGTGTTCATCCCTCCAACCCTGTGCTACTAAGCAAACTTAGGTCGGAGAGGTCTTTTAGAGCGGTTTTAGCCGTCTTTCAAAAGCGTGGGCTAATCCGGGCGAACTCTTGGTTCGTTCGGGTCAGCCCGGCTTGTGTAAACCAACATAAACGTTCTTGTGCTTCCAGATCTGGGATCTTGAATGATAAATGCTTCGTTTCATATCAGAAATGAACAAAACATCACCAAAAGTCCGTATTTTGTGTAAAAATCAATGTTGAAAAGGTTTTACTCAGATCTAAACATAGATCTGAGTGGAAAACAGAAGTTTATGGAAAAAGACGAAGATTTTCTTAAACAGAAGAGCTTTGATGAAAAACGAAGGCAGAGCCTTGTGCAAAATCGTTGTAAACCATTGTAAAACGTTGGTGAACATCATTGTAGTTGAAATCGGGTTGGTTCTTACTTAGAAAACAGAGGGTTTCAGGTTTCGGGAGCTCAGAGCAAAGTTGTAGCAAGTTCAAATGAGAGAGTAGGGCTGAGCATTTATAGGAGAAGGCAAAAAGTGGGAGCTGGGGTGTCAAATTCAGCCGAACTTGCATGAAAACGTGCAAGTTCGCGCGAACTTGTATGGATTTGGTGAGCCAGGAGTTAAGTTCGGCCGAACTTTCATGTTCACATGCAAGTTCGCGCGAACTTGAAGGAAAAGGGAGGTTCTGGGTGGCTTGTCAAGTTCGGCCGAAGTTGGCATCACCCAAGTTCGAGCGAACTTGTCTAAAAACCCAAGAAGCTCTCGTTTTTTGTTTGTTTATCGATTGTTTAGCGAGTCGGTTTGTATTAGATTGTTATATTAGGCGTTATAGGCGATATAATAGTGCGATTTAGCGATTTGAGTGTGCGAGAGCGATGCGATAGCGAGCGTAATCATAACCACAAACATATACAACACATAAATAACATAAAACCATATAATTAACTGCGAGTTGCGATGCAATGAGATTAGCGATGCGATTTAATAAGTGATTAGATGCGATATAACATACATATTGTAATTAATTACCATAAACTTTTTCTTATAAGTGAATTTTGGAACATAAATGGAAATACAACGGGAATAAAGAAATGAAGTAACAACGAAATTTAGAGTTGTTACAGTCGAAATTTAAGTGGTGGCTGTAACAAAAAGGTGCGGGTACTTAGCCTTCATATCACTTTCCAATTCCCAAGTGAACTCTGCGTCACGTTTTCCTTCCCATCAGACCTTCACGATAGGGATGCGAGAGCGTCGTAGTTTCTTGGTCCATGATCTCAACAGGATTTTCCACGAAATGGAGAGTCTCGTTGATTTGCAGATCTTCGAGAGGTACATAGAGATTTTCTTCGGCTAGGCATTTCTTGAGGTTAGACACGTGGGAATTCGGATGTACGTTATTAAGTTCTGCCGGTAGTTCGAGACGATAGGCTACTTTACCGATCCTTTCCAAAATCTTAAAGGGACCAATGTATCGAGGCGCTAGCTTTCCTTTCTTCCCGAAGTGGATCACTCCCTTCCAAGGTGCAACCTTTAGGAGAACGTGATCTCCCACTTCGAACTGCAGGGGCTTGCGGCTTTTATCGGCATAACTCTTTTGACGACTCCGAGCTTTCAAGAGATTGTCTCTGATCTGGAGGATTTTGTCTGTCGTTTCTTGAATCAGCTCGGGACCGGTGATTTGTGCTTCTCCGATCTCGTGCCATGCAATAGGCGATCAACATTTTTTTTTCCATATAGTGCCTCAAAAGGTGCCATTTGAATGCTGGTATGATAACTATTATTGTACGAGAATCCGATTAAAGGTAAATGAGTATCCCAGTTACCACCGAAATCTATGATACACACACGAAGCATGTCTTCGAGGGTGCGGATCATTCACTCAGGTACTTGCTATACATAAACGTGGTTAAAACATGGTGGATACACCGATGGTGCTTCCTATACATAAGTGTTTTAACCATGTCGACAAAGCGCGACAACCTATCCACGGGACGGAGGAGGTGTGGTTAAAGCATGGTGGATACGCCACTGGTACTTCCTACATATAAGTGCTATGCCATGCTAACAAACTTCCGTGGAGACGTGCCATGTGTCGTTGAACGTTATTAGACCTTCCATATTATAATAATTATTTTCACACGCAAAACTCATCCGCAAGGGCGTAACATCTCATTGCTTTCTCGATCGCGCAAACGCTAGATACCTCGCGAATCTACAGCAACGCTATCGCACTATCGCAGGGATCTACCTCGTATCGCTTATCGTTTATCGTTTATCGCGTGTCGCTTATCGCGTGTCGCTTATCGCGTGTCGCTTATTGCTTATCGCTTCTCGCTTATCGCTCCTCTCTCTCGATGCTCGAACGCTATCGCTTCGCATATCATCTTCGCTTTCATTTTAGCGCTTATCGCATCTCTCGTTCTTAACGCTTCGCTATTCCAATCGTCAATCTATCCATGTCATGTCGTCACACATGACATCACTCCACGGGGCGGAGGCAATATGGCTAAAACATGGTGGATACGCCACTGGTACTTCCTATATATAAGTGTTTAAGCCGTATTTACGAACTTTCGTGAAAGGATGCCATGTGGGGTTCGACGTTAGTCAAGCCTCAAAGTTTCTTGGTCCCCCCTTCACCGTGTGGACCAAGGTTACCGAACTTATAAGAATTCCTTACTAAGATGACAAGTTCGGGCGAACTTGTGTAGTTTCCTAAGAAACTAGATGATGCTCGGGTAAACCAAGGATGTACTTGTTGATAGCTTTCTCCGTCGTATCAACCTGGCTGGGACAGATGATGCTCAAAATCTTAAACCGAGCAGTAAAACCAGCATTGTCGGGACCATCCTGTTTGATACCCCAAAACTCATTTTCGAGCTTGTGCATTTCTTGCGGAGGCCAGAACTCCTTCATCATTACTTCCTTGAGTTCCTCCCAAGATAGATTGTAGGCTTCATCATTTCCACGCTTGTTTCTTTCGGCTGTCCACCAGTCTAGAGCATGGGACTAGAAGATTCCGATAGCGTTCACTGTGCGGAGGTCATCGGGTCATCAACTTTTCCTAAAAGTGACCTCAATAGCATCGAACCAGTGAAACATAGAAGTCGGTCCGTCATTGCCCGTGAAGGCGAGAGGTGCACAAGCCTTGAAGTTCTTGAAGCTGATCGCGGCTTTGGATTCTCAGTTTTCGAGTCGACTGAGGAACTGCTGCTCACAGCATGAATTTCCGAGATGATTTGCGGGATGACTTTTGCCACTTCCTTGGCGACTAGTGAAGCGATGCGCTTGTTATCGCTGTGGCGTTGAGCTGAACGACGAGTATGGGATCCGAGTGACGACATCTACACAAAGATTTGGATTAGACGAGATTCGATTATAATAGAGTTATGTTTAGAATATTTATTATAATTATTCATACAAGGCACAAAACACATAAGCACGTATCCACATAAGCTCGTAAGCACAAAAGCACATAAGCACATATTTGCAGTATTCACCTTCTAATAGTGACAATGCGTAGCGCGATACAAGATGCAAGATATAAGCGAGATAATACCACGTATGAACCCATACGTATAAGTGAGATGAGTGTTTTAGTTTGGTTGGTGTATTAATTTAGCGTTTTAGATTACGAGAGATGTGCGAGTTGTGCATACGTTTATGGGGCGTAACGCGATAAAGCGAGAGATCGATAATGCGAGAAATAAATAAAGCGAGAAATCGAATAAAGCGAAAATTCTCAAATTTTTAAACACATAAATAGTGCTAAACTCGATGATGCGTAAATTGACGATATAGGCTTAAATCAATTGGGAGTGTCCGGGGTTTTGAGACATTTGACACGCCAAAGTGATTCGACGACCCTTTGCATTTGGACCCACGCTTTGGCCTAATAGATAAATGCTCTCACCGCGAGCGGCTAACGACGTTTACCCTTCCAGTTAATACGTGTTCCAAACCATCGGCATAACCGAGACTTCGTTGGGATTGAAAATCGAAGCACGGAATTAGTTATTAAGATGCGGGTTTCACCCCTAACTTAACAACATCATTCCTAGTTGTGGTCATGCTCACCGGCCACATCGGGCGTTCCACTAAATAGAAAGGGAGATGTTCGTCGAGGTATGGATGTCACTCCTAACTCAACGAAGATATCTCGTGATGAGTATTACGCGGAATGAGCGATCTTATTGAGAGTTCTTGGTTATCACACCTAATCTCAACTTGATCCTCGTTTGTGGGATACGAGCGTTTCATAATCGTGTATATTGTATTAGCCTTAGGAAAGGCACATTTAAGCATTTATGGCAAGTAGTTAAACATTTAAGTTAAATATAGGTCAATCGGGTACTTAAACATGCTACTAGGTCGAACATGGCAATTCTACCTATTATCTTAAGGTTAGGGAGCTCTGATACCAATCTGTCACCCCCTAACCGATGGCAGAAACATCGGGGTTAGTGGCACTAGGCGACCAGATTGATTTCACGAGATGTTCCATAACAATCATTTAACATATCACAATCTGCTTAATATCCCATACTATTAAACGTAACATTTAAACAATTATTGCAAAACGAAGATTTCTCATAAAATTCAACCGGGTTCGATTTCCCCTAGATTTCATACATAAGTTCCAAATCTGAAATACATCAACAAACTAACTAAACAAAACATACTAAACTAAGCAACATCCAAGCATCCACGCTAAATCCTCACCTTTTACATTCGTTAAAATACAAGTCAATAAAATTAAGTAAAGGTGAGCATACGAGTTGAATAATACTAGCATAGTCGAGAAAGCGTTCGCGAAATAAGCTAACTACATATCATGATACACCAAAACACATCATACAACATAGGCTCATTTCTCATGCTAACTACCGTGAGAAGGCTTGCACGACCATCCTAACTTGACCCCGTCGGATGTTAGCCAAACTATAGTACCATAATAGCTAAGAAGGCAAGTTAACGAAAATAAGTCCTAGTCACATGTTTCTAGTATCACGTATCGAGCATATACAATCAGATTATTCGCTTGTGATAAACAGTTTTGATTTGTAAAGTCTTTTTGATATAGGAACGTATGTAACACCCAAAAAGTGCATTAAAGCTAAAATGGGTCAAGTATACTCATTGTGGGTGCGTTTGTAAGAGTTCGGGATCTGAGGAGAGTTGAGAAGAGCGCCGGATCAGCCTGCATACGCGAACAGAAGTGCATCAGTCTCCGAAAAGCTGAAACGGTTAAGTCTTGGTTGGGCAGTAGCCAATTTCGGGCGAACTTGTATGGTTTTGGTGGGTTTAGAGTCAAGTTCGGTCGAACTTGATGAGTTCCTTTGAGAAACTTGTCAAGTTCGGGCGAACTTGTAAGAATTCCTTACTGAGATGACAAGTTCGGGCGAACTTGTGTAGTTTCCTAAGAAACTAGACAAGTTCGGTCGAACTTGTAGGAAAGTTTGGTGAAAATAGCCTAAGTTCGGCCGAACTTGGCCCATATGGGTGCAAGTTCAGTCGAACTTGACCAGGGAAGTTGGTGATTCTTGAGCGAACTTGATGTTTTCGGGTCCAACTTCTTGCGTTTTCGCGTAGTTTGCTGAGTAAATCAAGTGTTCATCCCTCAAACCCTATGCTACTGAGCAAACTTAGGTCGGAGAGGTCTTTTAGAGCGGTTTTAGTCGTTTTAAAAAGCATGGGCTAATCTGGACGAACTCGGGGTTCGTTCGGGGTAGTCTGGCTCGTGTAAACCAACATAAACGTTCTTGTGCTTCCAGATCTGGGATCATGAATGATAAATGCTTCGTTTCATATCAGAAAATGAATAAAACATCACCAAAAGTCCGTATTTTGTGTCAAAATCAATGTTTTAAAAGGTTTTGCTCAGATCCAAGTATAGATCTGAGTTAAAAACAGAAGTTTTATGGAAAAAGATGAAGATTTTCGTAAACAGAAGAGTTTGGATGAAAACGAAGGCTATGACTTGTGCCAAAATTTTGTAAACCTTTGTAAATCGTTGATAAACGTTGTTGTAGCTAAAATTGGGTTGATTCTTACTTAGAAAACAGAGGTTTTGGGTTTCGGGAGATCAGAGCAAAGTTGCAGCAAGTTCAAATGAGAGGAATGAGTTGAGTATTTATAGGAGAAGGCAAAAAGTGGAGCTGGTGGAGTCAAGTTCGGCCGAACTTGCATGTTTTCATGCAAGTTCGCGCGAACTTAGGTGAAATTGGAAGGAGTTGAGTCAAGTTCGACCGAACTTGACCTCCTTGAGGTTAAGTTCGAGCGAACTTGAGACTTGGGAGAGTTTTGTTGAGCCAGTCAAGTTCGGCCGAACTTGGTATCACCAAGTTCGAGCGAACTTGACCCAATTATTGGGTTTTCTTCGTTTATTTCGTGTTAAGAGTTCGTTTGGTGATTCGGTTCGTATAAATTTGTTTTATTAAGCGTTTTAGTAAAGCGTTATACTTGATATAATAGTGCGATTTAGTGATTCGAGAGTGCGAGGGCGATGCGATAGCGATTGTAACCATTAACCAAACACACACATACACTTAAATAACATGTAAACACATAACTAATATTACCACATAATTCCAATAACCAACTAAGTAATTGGGTTGCGATTTGCGATGAGATGTGCGGTGCGATTCAGTAAGTGTTTAGATGCGATACAATGGAGATAATACACATTAAATTAATCAACATAACCTTTATAACTCGAATCTCGGATTACAATAGAAGTACAATGATAAAGATAATAACGAGAAAATCGGAGTTGTTACAGTCTCGCCTACTTTAGGGAATTTCGTCCCGAAATTAAGCAGTGATCGTAACAAAGAGATGCGGATATTTCGTTTTCATATCACTTTCGAGTTCCCAAGGGAACTCGGCGCCGCGTTTGCCTTCCCATCGGACCTTCACGATAGGTATGCGAGAGCGTCAGAGTTTCTTGGTTTCTTGATCCATGATTTCAACGGGTTTTTCCACGAAATGGAGTGTCTCATTGATTTGCAGATCTTCGAGAGGTACATGGAGATTTTCTTTGGCTAGGCACTTCTTGAGGTTAGACACGTGGAAAGTCGGATGCCCGTTGTTGAGTTCCTCTGGTAATTCGAGTCGATAGGCTAATTTACCGATTCTTTCCAGAATCTTAAAGGGTCCTACGTATCGAGGCGCTAGCTTTCCTTTCTTGCCGAAGCGGACCACTCCCTTCCAAGGTGCAACCTTTAGGAGAACGTGATCTCCCACTTCGAACTGCAGGGGCTTGCGGCGTTTATCGGCGTGACTCTATTGACGACTTCGAGCTTTCAAGAGGTTGTCTCTGATCTGAAGAATTTTATCTGTCGTTTCTTGAATTAGCTCGGGACTGGTGATTTGTGCTTCTCCGATCTCATGCCATGCAATAGGCGATCGACATTTTCTTCCTTATATTGCCTCAAAAGGAGCCATTTGAATGCTGGTATGATAACTATTATTGTACGAGAATTCGATTAAAGGTAAATGCGTATCCCAGTTACCACCGAAATCTATGATGCACGCACGAAGCATGTCTTCGAGGGTGCGGATCGTGCGCTCAGTCTGACCGTCGGTTTGAGGGTGAAAAGCGGTACTGAGATTGAGAGTAGTACCGAGAGCGGATTGAAAAGTCTCCCAGATACGCGAAGTAAAGCGACCATCTCGGTCAGAGATGATGTCACGAGGCGTCCCGCGTCGACATATAACTTCGTCGGTATAGATTCGGGCTAACCGTTCGACCTTAAAGTCTTCTCGTATAGCAATAAAGTGCGCTGATTTAGTAAGACGATCAACGATAACGTAAATGCCATCGTGACCAGATAAAGTACGCGGGAGTTTAGTAATAAAGTCCATAGCTATACTCTCCCACTTCCACATCAGGATTTCGGGTTGTTCGAGGAAATCAGAGGCCTTTGTTATTCGGCTTTAACTTTCGAGCAAGTTAAGCATTTTGAGACGTACACGGCGATATCCTTCTTCATGCCCGGCCACCAATACTTAGGACGAAGGTCCTGGTACATTTTGTCCGCACCGGGGTGAATGGAATATCGAGATTTATGAGCTTCGGTCATTAGCTGTTTACGAAGATTGTCACGGCTGGGAATCCAAATACGATCGAGATAGTAATAAATACCATTAGGCTTAGATACGAGCTGAGTTTCGGCACCACATTTCATTTCTTCCTCCAAAGTATTCTCGTTAAAACAAGCAAACTGAGCGGAGCGAATAAGAATTTCAAGATCATTCAAAGCTTGAAAGTCACGAACACTATATACATAGCTTCGTCGATGTAGAGCATCAGCGACGACGTTTGCTTTGCGGGATGGTAGCGTATCTCACAATCGTAATCGTTGAGAGTTCAACCCATCGGCGTTGGCGCATATTTAGTTCCTTTTGGTTGAAGATATGTTGTAAGCTCTTATGGTCGGTGAAGACCGTACACTTAGTACCGTAAAGGTAGTGTCGCCATATCTTCAACGCAAAAACAACTGCACCGAGTTCGAGATCGTGGGTTGCGTAGTTCTTCTCGTGGGTCTTGAGTTGGCGAGATGCATACGCGATAACCTTGTCTCGTTGCATGAGAACACAACCAAGACCAAGATTAGAGGCATCACAATAAACAACGAAATCGGCGGGAGTGTTGCATAGCATACGCTTGAGAGTTTGAAAAGCTTCCTCTTGCTTGGAATCCCAAACAAAAGGTTTGTCTTTATGAGTTAAAGCGGTAAGCGGAACGGCGATTTTTGAGAAGTCGCCGATGAATCGACGGTAGTAACCCGCCAATCCAAGAAATGAATGGATTTCGGATGCATTCTTCGGCGTAATCCAACTTTTGACAGCTTCAATCTTTGCAAGGTCGACGTGAATTCCTTAACTATTAATGATGTGGCCGAGAAATTGGACTTCTTCGAGCCAGAATTCACATTTAGAGAACTTAGCATAAAGGCGATTTCCTTGAAGAAGTTCGAGGACTAAACGGAGATGACGCACGTGCTCGTCTCTCGACTTCGAATAGATAAGGATATCATCGATGAAAACAATGACGAAGCGATCTAAGAAAGCTTTACACACACGGTTCATCAAGTCCATGAAAACCGCGTGTGCATTGGTAAGACCAAAAGGCATGATCCCGAATTCGAAACGGTTAGTGAGTACGAAAGGCGGTTTTCGGAATATCTTCTTCCAATACGCGCAATTGATGATAGCCGGAACGTAAATCGATCTTAGAAAAACAAGTAGCACCTTGAAGCTGATCAAATAAGTCGTCGATACGAGGTAGAGGGTAGCGGTTCTTTATCATAAGATTGTTAAGTTCACGATAATCGATGCACATTCGGAACGATCCATCCTTCTTTTTCACGAAAAGGACGGGTGCGCCCCAAGGCGAAGTGCTCGGGCGTATGAAGCCTTTATCAAGAAGTTCTTGAAGTTGGTTGATAGCTCGCGCATTTCTGATGGTGCGAGACGATAAGGAGCTTTAGCAACGGGAGTACCTCCGGGAACTAAATCGATACGGAATTCGACATCTCGGGTAGGGGTAAACCGGGTAAATCGTCGAATTCACAAACAACGGGAACGTCTTTATAAGTCTTCTTTTCTTTCTCCGGGTTCACAATATGGGCGAGGAAGGCAACACATCGCTTTTGCAAGCATTTGTGTGCTCGAGTACATGATAGAAGCATCAACTTCTTTGAGGGAGTTTCACCACATGGAGTTGATCACCGTTAGGAAGAGGGAAACGAATCATTTTATCGAAGCCTACAACTTCAGCATGATTCTCACGAAGAAATTCCATGCCTACTATGATATCGAAACTACCTAGCTGCATAGGTATGAGATTGATCGAGAAGACATGGTGGTTGAGATCGAGATTACAACCACGTAAGACGGAATTGACGGTAACGGTTCTTCCGGTGGCGACTTCCACATCGAAAGTCTTTGGGAGTTTAGCGCACTTACATTTTAAAACCTTTTCGAATTCTAACGATACAAAACAATTATCGGCACCAGTATCAAATAAACACGAAGCATAAATACCATTAACTAGAAACGTACCATTGACAACATTGTTGTCATTCTGAGCCTGGCGATGGTTGAGATTGAAGGCTCTGCCACGCGCAGCTTGTGGTTGTTGCGGCTGCGGTGGCTGAGGCTGCTGCTGAGGCTGCGGTGCTGGCTGATCTTGCTTGACAGGACGATTCGTACAGACATTGGCAAAATGATTCGGGTCACCACAAACATAGCACACACGTACTTTGGGAGCTTGCTGCTGGTTGGCTTGAGGAGGAGCAGGTAAAGCTGGAGCTGCTGGAGTCTGAGGAGCTGGCTGACGAGTACCACTATGGCAGCTGACTGTAAAGTGGCCGTAGATGTTGTAGTTTGTGCAAAAACGGAAATTGCCACCAACGGAATGATGATATGTGCACTTAGGGCACATACGGTGCGGGCCAGTGTACGCACGCTTTGCTGGCGGTGCGTTTGGTGCTGCTGACTGGAGGGGCTGAGGGTTCGCTGGAGCGGCGAGAGCATAGTTCTTACTCGGGTTTCCTCTTTTGCGTCCCTGACGCTTTCCCTTTGGTTCACTTGATGAGTCGGTAGCAGCGGTTGGTTCGACGACGGCTTGATTGGCGACTTTAGCAGAGTTCTTGAAATAACCATCCTGAACTCGCTGATCGTTAATCTCAGCGGTGAGCATGTAGGTTTCCTCGATGGTTGTAGTACGAGCAACTTTCATGTAACTTGCAACACACTCGGGTAAACCGCGGATGTACTTGTTGATAGCTTTCTCCGTCGTATCAACCTTGCTGGGACAGATGATGCTCAAAATCTTAAACCGAGCAGTAAAACCAGCATTGTCGGGACCATCCTGTTTGACACCCCAAAACTCGTTTTCGAGCTTCTACATTTCATGCGGAGGACAGAACTCCTTCATCATTACTTCCTTGAGTTCCTCCCAAGATAGATTGTAGGCTTCATCATTTCCACGCTTGTTTCTTTCGGCTGTCCACCAGTCGAGAGCACGAGACTGGAAGACTCCGGTAGCGTTCATTGTGCGGAGGTCATCGGGTTATCCACTTTTCCTAAAAGTGACCTCAATAGCATCGAACCAGTGAAACATAGAAGTCGGTCCGTCATTGCCCGTGAAGGCGAGAGGTGCACAAGCCTTGAAGTTCTTGAAGCTGATCGCGGCTTGGGATTCTCAGTTTTCGAGTCGATTGAGGAGTTGCTGCTCACAGCATCCACGCTCAATCCTCAACTTGTTACATACGTTAAAATACAAGTCAATACAATTAAGTAAATGTGAGCATACGAGTTTGAATAATACTAGCATAGTCGAGAAAGCGTTCGCGAAATAATCTAACTACATATCATGATACACCAAAAACACATCATACAACATAGGCTCATTTCTCATGCTAACTACTGTGAGAAGGCTTGCGCGACCATCCTAACTAGACCCCGTCGGGTGTTAGCCAAACTATAGTACCATAATAGCTAAGGAGGCAAGTTAACGAAAATAAGTCCTGGTCACATGTTTCTAGTATCACGTATCGAGCATATACAATCAGATTATTCGCGTGTGATAAACAGTTTTGATATGTAAAGTGTTTTTGATATAGGAACGTATGTATCACCCAAAAAGTGCATTAAAGCGAAAATGGGTCAAGTATACTCACTGTGGGTGCGTTTAGGTAAGAGTTTGGGATCTGAGGAGAGTTGAGAAGAGTGCCGGATCAGCCTGCATACGCGAACGGAAGTGCATCAGTCTCCGAAAAGCTGAAACGGTTAAGTCTTGGTTGGGCAGTAGCCAATTTCGGGCGAACTTGTATGGTTTTGGTGGGTTTAGAGTCAAGTTCGGTCGAACTTGATGAGTTCCTTTGAGAAACTTGTCAAGTTCGGGCGAACTTGTAAGAATTCCTTACTGAGATGACAAGTTCGGGCGAACTTGTGTAGTTTCCTAAGAAACTAGACAAGTTCGGTCAAACTTGTAGGAAAGTTTTGGTGAAATAGCCTAAGTTCGGTCGAACTTGGCGCATATGGGTGCAAGTTCGGTCGAACTTGACCAGGGAAGTTGGTGATTCTTGAGCGAACTTGATGTTTTCGGGTCCAAATTCTTGCGTTTTCGCGTAGTTTGCTGAGTAAATCGGGTGTTCATCCCATCAACCATGTGCTACTGAGCAAACTTAGGTCGGAGAGGTCTTTTAGAGCGGTTTTAGTCGTTTTACAAAAGTGTGGGCTAATCCGGACGAACTCGGAGTTCGTTCGGGTTAGTCTGGCTCATGTAAACCAACATAAACATCCTTGTGCTTCCAGATCTGGGATCATGAATGATAAATGCTTCGTTTCATATCAGAAAATGAACAAAACATCACCAAAAGTCCGTATTTAGTGTCAAAATCAATGTTTTAAAAGGTTTTGCTCAGATCCAAGTATAGATCTGAGTTAAAAACAGAAGTTTTATGGAAAAAGATGAAGATTCGTAAACAGAAGAGTTTGGATGAAAACGAAGGCTATGCCTTGTGCCAAAATCGTTGCAAACCTTTGTAAATCATTGATAAACGTTGTTGTAGCTAAAATCGGGTTGATTCTTACTTAGAAAACAGAGGTTTTGGGTTTCAGGAGCTCAGAGCGAAGTTGCAGCAAGTTCAAATGAGAGGAATGAGCTGAGTATTTATAGGAGAAGGCAAAAAGTGGAACTGGTGGAGTCAAGTTCGGCCGAACTTGCATGTTTTCATGCAAGTTCGCGCGAACTTAGGTGACATTGGAAGGAGTTGAGTCAAGTTCGACCGAACTTGACCTCCTTGAGGTTAAGTTCGAGTGAATTTGAGACTTGGGAGAGTTTTGTTGAGCCAGTCAAGTTCCGCCGAACTTGGTATCACCAAGTTCGAGCGAACTTGACCCATATTGGGTTTTCTTCGTTTATTTTGTGTTAAGAGTTCGTTTGGTGATTCGGTTCGTACAAAATTGCTTTATTAAGCGTTTTAGTAAAGCGTTATACTTGATATAATAGTGCGATTTAGTGATTCGAGAGTGCGAGGGGGATGCGATAGCGATTGTAACCATTAACCAAACACACACATACACTTAAATAACATGTAAACACATAACTAATATTACCACATAATTCCAATAACCAACTAAGTAATTGGGTTGCGATTTGCGATGAGATATGCGATACGATTCAATAAGCGTTTAGATGCGATATAATGGAGATAATACACATTAAATTAATCAACATAACCTTTATAACTTGAATCTTGGATTACAATAGAAGTACAGCGATAAAGATAACAACGAGAAATTCGGAGTTGTTACACCTGACATCGCTCCACGAAACAGAGGCGATATGGCTAAAACATGGTGGATACGCCGCTGGTACTTCCTATATATAAATGTTTCAGCCATATTACAAACCTTCGCGGAAAGGTGCTATACGGGGTTTGACACTAATTAAACTTTTTACCTTAAAAATTAGTTTTACCATTATGTCTTTGTAATTAAATAGAATTTTTTTCTAAATGTTTTGAATTTTTACAAAAATATTTTAGGCAAGTAAAACCTTCTCACAATGGGAATCGACCGCCTAGCGCCACGTTTTGATAAGATTTTCATAAATCGAATTTCTTTAAAAACGCTTTTTGTGCTAGTTAACAAATTTTTCAAAACTTAAAAGCATTTTCTTGATTGCCAGCTCGTGAATTATCAACCACGAGTCAATTAATCCGTTTTACTCATCGACTCTCTACATCTTCGAGACGCTTTCACTCGCCAGTCCTCGATCGACCGCTCGTTCCTCATCGGCTTACGCTAAACGCCTTACCGCTATCTACCGTTATCTATTCGTGGCAGTTCTCAATCTCCCTTTCGAATAATTTTCAGGACGAAATTTCCTAAAGTAGGGAGACTGTAACAACCCACTTCCTCGCAAGCTCGTCACTCTCGTTACGCCTAGCACCAGAGATTGGGATCATACTGTAACCTAAATCGCTTATTACATTATATCGCATATTTTCGCATCACATCGCACTTCACAACGCTTACGCTTATATCGCACTCGCTAAACACTACAAACTTTGCATGAAGTTTCTAAGGCTATCTGCTCGCTTAATCTGTAATGCGACTCTCGCAAGACTTGGGAACAAAGCCGCATGCTACCTCGCTTATCTATCGAGTCTTAACTTAATTTAATCGATTAATACGCTTAACGCTTTGCTAATACACTTAATACATCTATCTAATACAAATCGAATCGCCAAATGAACGCTTAACGCGAAAAGAACGAACAAAACTTGGCCTATAGGTCAAGTTCGCCCGAACTTGCCAGGCCACCAGGAATCTTTCTAAAGCAACAAGTCCGCCCGGACTTGTCCTAATACTCAGGAAACATACAAGTTCGCCTGAACTTGTAGCAAGTTCGCCTGAACTTGTAGCAAGTTCGCCCGAACTTGATGTCCCAGCCTATCTTTCTCCCTCCACCTATAAATACTCATCTCCATTCTTCATTTGCACTTGCTTCAAGTTCGCCCGAAGCTCCCCATCCGAAACCCTTTGTTTTCTAAGTAAGATTCAACCCGTTTTCAAGCTACAACAACGTTTACAACGATTTTGCACAAGGTTTCTACCTTCGATTTTATCAAAACTCTTTTATTTAACAAAATCTTCATCTTTTTTATACAAAACTTATGTTTTTCACTTAGATCTAGGCTTAGATCTAAGTAAAACCTTTTAAACATCGATTTTCACACAGATTCGGACTAAATGACGTATGTTTCGTTCACTTTGAAGTGGAACGAGGCGTTGTCAAGCAAAATCTCAGATCCGGAAGTACAAGGACGAAATCGTCACTTTGCACAAACTGGACTAACCCGTTCGAACCTTCAAGTTCGCCCGGATTAATCCGAGTTTCTGTAAAATGGCTAAATTCACTCCAAAAGACCTCTCCAGCCTAAGTTTTTACTCAGTGGCTTAAGGTTGGAGGGATGGACACTCGATTTCCTCAGCAAACGACGCGAAAACGCACGATTTGGATGCCAAAACAGTCAAGTTCGCTCGGAAAACATCAAGTTCGCTCGAACTTGTCACCAGATTGGTGACAAGTTCGCCCGAACTTGATCTACATTTGATAATTTTTCAGAATTCCAACCAAGTTCGCTCGAACTTGCATGGTTTCCAAGGAAACCAGACAAGTTCGCCCGAACTTGTATCCACCTCAAGCACATGAGGCAGTTCGCCCGAACTTGTCCAGTTTCCCTGGAAACCAGACAAGTTCGCCCGAACTTGTACTCCCCCAAGGTTAATGGCACAAGTTCGCCCGAACTTGTACCCAAAGGTACAAGTTCACCCGAACTTGTCTGCTGTTCCTCCAAACGTTAACCGTTTCAGCAATTTGGAAGACTGATGCACTTCTGTTCGGTTACAGGCTGATCCGGCGCTCTCCTCAACTCATCTCAGATCTCGTATCTCCCTTTAATTGCACCAACTGTGAGTATACTTGACCCATTTTCGCTTTAATGCACTTTTTGGGTGTAACATACGTTTATATCAAAACACGCTAAACTAATTTATCACACGCGAATATCTATTTTACATATTTATGCGTGATGCTAGGAACATGTAAACTAGGACATATTTTCGTTGACTCCACCCTAGCTAGTATGGTACTATAGTTTGGCTAACACCCGACGGGGTCTAGTTAGAAGTCCACATCGCGCATCGCAACCTTGTCGAGAACTTAACATGTGAAATTTGTGTTGTGAGTTTGTATGTTTTGTGTATCATGTTATGTATGTGGAAATTCATGATACTTTTTATCTACTATGTTATTGTGTCAAAACCTGTATGCTCGCCAATACATTTTTGTATTGACAAGTATTTTAACGTATGTTGCAGGTTATTGAGATCTACTTGCTGCCAACTGGATTTAGGATTTATCTTTAGAAACGCATGTAATAGAATCTAGGGAAGATCGGATTATGTTTGTTTGAGAGATTTTTGGATATTTATAATATTTTTTTATGGATTATATATTTGTTAGTATGGGATAACGAATGTTTAAATATTGTCGCGTAAATAATTATCATGGATTCTCTCGAGTAATCTGATTCACCTAGTGCCGCGCCCCAATGATTCTGCCATCGTTTGGGATGTGACAGCATTATCCGAATCCGAATCCAACCCTATGGCTGGTCTCGCACCAAAGCTCCCCCCACCAACTATCACCACTAATGACAAGTCAGATACAAGCCGAACAAAAAACCACTATCATCCTCACTGGTTCTCTCACTGAAGAAGCCCTTGCTGTAATTCTTAGGTTAACTACGGCCTGCGATATTTGGACTGCTCTTGAAGCAACGTTTTGCAATGCCTCTGTCGAGCGCATTCAGAACCTGCGTGTCAATCTGTGCCTCACTCAGAAGGGAGACAAACCTGTCTCCGAGTTTGGGCGTTCTTTCAAGGGTATATGTGATCAATTGCATGCCATTGGGCACCCTGTCGACCCCACGAACCAACTCCACTAGTTTCTCTACGGTCTCAGACTTACCTTTGTAACATTCTCCACCACCATTCGATCCACCCGTCCTCCCTCTTACGCAGACTTATTGACCCACGCAGAAAGTTATGAACTTTTCGTTAGGGCACTTCATGGCTCAAGTAATCCGTCAATGGCCTTTTCGGCCCATTCCTCTACATCTCACAAACCCTGCCCGCACCCATGGATCACATAACCACCCGACCCAATATCGCTTGGGCTGAAACACTCACAATAACCCCAACTTTGGGGGTGCTTACTGTCCTAATGCCCCTCAAAATCAAACTCGGAGCCCTCCCACTTGCTAATTATGTCAAACTCAGGGTCATTATGCAACTTAGTGCTCCAAACTTCAGACTTTTGCTTCCTTTGCAACTCCTTCTTAGAACTTGCTTAGGCATTTCATGCATAGTGTCAACTCAATCCCAACAGACCTGATTGGACATGTGATACCGGTACCTCAGATCATATGCTTCCCAACACTAATGAGGTAACCATTTCGTCTCTCACTCAAGGTAATAAACACATGTTTTTTTGGTAATGGTCAGTCGTTACTAATTGTATTAGTATAAAATATAAACTTTTCAATTGTGCAGAGGATACGCAAGGAGTGTGTACAGTGTATACAACATGATGATCAAGTAAAGGGTGTGACCCAAGTTACCAATTGTATTTGTATAAAATATAAACTTTGTAAAGTTTCATTTTTCTATTTAAACTTAGTTCCACCACCTTTTTCAAGCTCAAATAATTTTTATATATTTTAATAATTATCTTAAAAAATTCATACCATAAGTAAATTCGATAGTTTTATGATATTCATTTTGCGTATGATACTCCTTTTTTATATAGAAAAATGACTTTGTAAGAAAAACAGTCTAGTGCTTACAATGCTAGATTTAATTCATTTATAATGGTGTGTCTAACATTAAAATGACTTTTGTAAAAAAAAAGTCTTGTGTGTCCAACACTGACAAAATGCTAGATTTAATTCATTTATAATGGTGTGGCTAACATTATAACAACACATCCAGGTTGGATACATGCATGAATTGTATGAGATTACCTATGGAAGGGGCACAACTTTGTTGGCACCAGGGGTGCCTCGACCTTTGTGGATGTTTCCGTCCAAAAATTTTGTAAGCATTGAGTCTGGCCCCCACCAATTTTCATGTCAAAAACTTTTATACGTTGTCATATTGAGTTATAAAAAACACACACTTAGTTTTATTCAACTATATCATTCAAAACAATCCAGAATTTAGCGGGTTTAGGATTCTGGTTAAAAAAAAAAGAAATGTAGAAGAAAAATATTAGATATGAAATTCCAACGAATTTCTTGTGAGTTGACTGCTTCTTCATTGTATGTTTTGCTAGTGACCAGTTTTGAATCGAAGTTGTAGTGTTTCTGTTGATTGTATGTGATTAGAACTATTAGGAGATTATAGTGTATTTCAGTATTTGGGTTGTTCATTGAAGAAAGAAGGAAGTAGAAGAAAGGTGTTAGAAATAAGTGTTAGATGAACCAAAAGAAAATGCATTAGAATTATGTTTTAGAGTAAAGATCTCGTACAAAACGTATAAAAGACATGGAAAAGTAAAAAAAACACGGTGACATTTTCGTAATTATTTTACTCAAAATTACTCTAAAAGCTCAAAATTACCATACAAGATCATTTGTAGAATAATTATGATACTCTACAAAATTACCCTATAAGATCAATATTACCCTACAAGATCGTTTGTAGAGTAATTATGATACTCTATAAGATTACCCTACAAAGTCATTTTACAAAATTACCATGGAAGATCAAAATAACCTTACAAGATCAAAATTACCCTACAAGGTCATTTATAGAAGAATTATGATAATTACCCTATGAGTAAAATAATTATAAAAATACCACCGTGTTTTTTATTTTTATTTTTTCATTCAATTTGTATGTTTTGTATGATAAGTTACTATCTATTTGCTCTTTTGTCTTATGCTTTAACGTGTGGCTGGGATTTTATTAAAAATGTGGCTGACATATTTTTGTTGATATTGGGCTACCAAATGACTATTTTTGTGGGCAGAAGCTGTTCAACATTTCAAGTGGGCCGTAAGTTTTAGTAAATTCATGTTGGGCTGGTCATGTCCATATTTGAATTCCAAATTAAATGATTGTTGGGTTGCTAGATTAGTACATTAAGTTGGGCTTAGAAATTGAGTTTGAATCGTTGAAATTATAATTTTGGGCCAGGATCTTACAAGATATTTTTTGGAACAATATAAGTAAATTTGGGTTGGGCTTCAAAATTTATTTTAGTGGACCAGGATAAAAGGGGTCCTTTGAATGAAAGGAGAATCATTAGATATTTGAGTTATTATTGTTTAACCCGATCCGAACATATAATCCGAAACCTAACGATACGAAATTTCTTTTGGGTCCCATAGTCCCCACTAAACTTTTGTTCAAGCTCCACCACTGACGTATGATGCATCCAACTAATCACAAGACGTGTCTACTTGTAATTTAACATACACATCTACCATCATTCTAAATATAACTTCTCGCTTTATTCTCATAATTCTAAATATAACTTCTCGCTTTATTCTCATCAATGCATATTTAAATGCATGTGATACAAGCAACTATGTCGTGTATCAGCTTTTTCACTCATTATCAACAAATTAAATTGTCTCTTTTAGAACGAAACATTGTACACACGACAACAACTTGCGTGACATCTATAATTTGGCATACGTAGTTCATATCAGTTCGACTTTGGTGCACAAGTTATCTTATTTTTCATATCACTCACTTTTTTTCTTCACAATTACCGATACATATTGTTTTAAGTAGAAAGAATTAGCTGATCAACGAAGACAATGTAAGCCGTATATTTATATTTATATCTTTACTATAAGTTATGGATTATTATTCACTCATGTCATTAACACTAGTCACATTTACAACCCAAGCCAACCAAACTTTTAATTAAAAAAAAACAAAAACCAATTTCTCTCTTTTTCCACCTACACAACTTAAGCCAACCCAACCTTTCACACTCATTATCATCCGATCTAGACTAGTTTTTTTTATTAAGAACATATATGATGAGGACATGATTCATATGGATGAGCAATTATAATTTGTAATATCAAATACTATTTGACCATGTGTAGTCGTAACAACCCACCCTTGGGCGTTTTGCGCCATGTGGCAGCCCAGTCAGTAATGGGGCGTTTTATAAAATGGGTGTAGTGGGGTTTGGGCATTATATTAAAAAGGGGTGGTAAACAATTTAATAAAATAAAACATAAAAAAATGCTATTGGGCAAGAATAGGAATAACCGCATGTGATTGGCCAAAGGATTTCTTGTTGGGCGTGAATGAAATCACGCTAGGGGGCTTTTTTTTTTTGCAAAATAGCGCCCACGGGGGGGGTTGGGGGCGTGATTGAGGGAAAAAAAGCAAAAAATCGCGCCCACTACGGGTGGTCTTACGACACATTCGAGATAACGGTTTCATTTAGCGGCTTCCCAGATAACGGTTTCATTCGAGATAACGGTTTCAGGTAGAGTAGGAACCGGTGCCAGGTATTTGACCGGTTTGGCCAGTTTTTTTTCCGGGTTTTAGCTGGGTCGGATCCGGGTTTGACCGGGTAGAGGTGGAACCAGTTCGGTTCCTTTTTCTACACCCGGGTCTGGGTCTGAAACTTTCGGGTAGGGTAGGAACCGGTTCTGGGAATTACGAGCGTTACATAGAAGAACATCCTGAAGTTGGCAAGTCATACAGATACAACCCTCTTAATAGAAGTCCAACACTACATTATGCATTTCTTTGGTTTTTGAATATAACGAGCGTGCATTCAAAATAAGGGCAATCCATCTTTAACCATTTACCAACAGATTAGCCCAAGAGATGGCTGAAATATAGTATCTCTTGAAAACTGTTGATGTTCCCGCTTGGTTTTAAAAAGCTCTAGGCGCACCAAAGCGCAAGGCCTCACGTACACAAAGTGAACGATACTTGAAAAAAAAACACTTATAAGTAAGATGATCAAAGAAATACATGATAACACTTTCCCTTCTTGTATATACTCAACACGCTTGAATAAAATATTTACTGTGCGGTTCGGGTAAACATGTATGCATCTTTTGGATGAATCAGGCCAAGGTATAAGTTTATACCATATCCGTCCCATGCAGACGAATTTTTTTAATACTAATTTTATGCGTGGTCCCATACCGAATACCCACCTCATTACCTGTCCCGAATGTTTTAGGTTCGCCCATTGGGCTTGGATTCAGGGGATCACTTCGCTTCAAGACCTCTAAGGCGTTTTTACGGTTGCCTCACGTATCACGCACACTTTTTTAAAGCAAGGGTTCTAGCAAATCTCTATTTATAATTGGTCAGAAAAAAAGCTACAAGCTTGATATAACTCTCGCTCGATTTGAGTTCGATGTTATCTTGAACATTCATAACCCAAACTCGAGTTTCATCAACCCGTCAAACCATCCAGTTGAGTCTAAGCTTAGCCTAGAATACTTATGTCAAACTCAAGCTTGGCTTAGCTCACCTAAATTAACAATCTTACCCACACAATTAACACGTTATCATTGTCGTATTAAAAATACAAACCATGTAACTAACATCACTAAAGGGGGCAGTTAAGGATATCCAAGACATTTCTCATTAAAGTTTTAGCAAGAATAAAGAACAATGTTTAAAAAGCAACTTAGAAAGTCTATCTTGAGTTTATAACGTCTCCAACCTATTTCGAAGTTTATTTGTAACAACTCTAGGTTTTGTCTAATGTTTACCAAACAGCAAAAACGGAAACAAGAAGCCAAACATAACAAGTTCAATGATAACAAGAGCACCGTACCGATAAAGCCTCTTTTAAAACGCTTAATAAGCCCGTCTTTGTGTTTTCTTCGGCTTCTTCACAAAACTCAACCTGATCTTCTTCAGCGTTCTCCTCTTTCTCGCCATCTTTTCTGGCAACGTCTCTCGCTTCTTCTCTTTCGCCACTTTAGGTTTCTTCATAAATCTTGGATCCAATTTATAAGCTTTTACTTCAACCGGCAGTCCCTTACTTTCAGCTTCTTTAAAAAGAGCATTCGCCTTTTCTACACGCCCATGAGCGCATAACTTCCCCATCAAAAGATCATAAGTCTTGACCCCGGGCCCACAATCTTTCTTCATCTTTGCGAAAACAGTTAACGCGTGATCGATCCTTTCAATTCCACATAAAATCTTGAGAAATTCGTAGTACGCTTTCTTATCGAGATTATCCCCAAATCCAGCTGATTTCATTCTATCAATCATTTCATCCCCCTCACCGATTCTCGCAGCTTGATACAAACTCTTGATCAAAACCAGAAACGTTTCCTCATTCGGATGACACCCCCATTCCCCCATCCGATCAAACAAATTCATCGCCTCTTCGGTCTTACGAATCTTGCATAAATTGCTAATCAAGATGTTAAAAGTCTCCACATTTCTCGGAACCCCGGCAACATCCATATCAATCAAAACTTTCTCTGCCTCAGATTGAAGCCGAAACGGATCCTTTTTCCTACAAAGCTTACAAACACAATCAAGAATCGCGTTATACGCAACCGACCCGATTTCAAACCTACCCCTATACATTTCCTGTGACAACCTCCTAGCCTCATCAAGTTTCCCATCAACACACCACCCTTTAACCAAAGTATCACAAATAAACTCATCTGGGAAAAACTCATTAGCCACACTAGTAACCAACTTTTCAGCATAACTAGCAAACCCGTGATCACACAACTTAGACACAACAACCTTCAAAGAATCCAAATTCCTCACAAACCCATAATCAATTTCCATTTTTTCAAACAATGCAACCACTTGTGTGGGTCTACCAGCCCTAACTAACCGATCAACAACCGCTTCAAAAGTTTTCTCACCTGAAATTTCTTTACTTGCAACAAGAACTTCATGGGTCGCCTTGAAATCTTTCCTCCGGCCAAAATACTCAACAAAATAAGCTAAAGATTCGTCTGTAAGCTCAAAATCAGATCTTGTTGAAACCCATTTGTGGAAATCAAGAGCCGTGCGTCCAGCATCTGGTGAGAGATTAAGTGCAGTGAGAATGATATTAGGGTTTAGGGTTATGTGAGAGAAGCTTAAATCAAGGCGGTTGGGTAGAGGGGTTGATTGGTCATTTGGGTCTTTTGAAAGTTCATGTGAGATTGATTGAGCAATGTGTTGTGAATCTTGGATGAGGGTTTGTGAAGAGAAGAATTTGGGGAATGAAAGTGACGAGGGTGTGGAAAAAAAGTAGGGTTTTTGAGGGTGAATTGATTGCAACGGCGCCGCCGGCGACGATGGTGGTGGTGAGGAGAAGTGGTGGTGGTGGTGGTGGCGGCGGAGGAGTGTCCGGAGATGAGCCGCCATCAACGGCGGAGATGGCCTGTGCATCTTTGTTTTGTTTCAGAACTAGGGTAGAATGAACTAATTTTAGAGAAGTTGTTAGATAGAAAAGTTGCTGGTAAAAACTAATAAGGAAAAAGGGTTGGGTTAATTTGCTAGTTTGGTCATCATAGGCGACACAATGGTAGGAGATTGCTATTAATCTTGTTGGGCTGCTTGTTATATCTGTGCAAGTGTTTAGTATGAATTGCAGCAAAGAAGGAAGGGCCATAATGTTGAAGGACAATGATTATGTTCCTGTTCGTGTATATTGGATCGAACTAGTTGTTGTTCCGTCCGCGTTGTGGGGCGATGCCCGAATAAACGAGTGTTAGGCAGCTCATTGACATGAAAAACAATTAAATCGAGTCAACAAATTAAAATAAAACACTTTTATATTTTTGCTAAAAAAACTAAAACAATGGAAACACTGTTATTTTTAACTAAGGGAAAGTTTTATTTTTTGACTGGGGTAAAATCGTAATTTGCCAAAAGCTAAAGTGAAGGCAGTACTGTAAATCGGAACCAGGGGAAAAACTGTAAATTTACGCAGGGGCAAAGTAATTTTGAACTTAGGGTGACACAGTAATATAAATTTGAGCTAAAGGCACAATCGTATTTTAGGTTGTAGGCAAAACCATAATTTTATTTTGAACCGAGGGCGAAATCGTAATTTTGAGTTGGAGCTAAAAGCATAATTTTATTTTGAACACAGGCAAAAACGTAATTTTGAACTGAGGGCGAAATCATAATTTTTTAAACGGGGAAAATTCTATTTTTGAAGAGAGGGTAAAATCGTAATTTTAAGCTGGGGGCAAAAACATAATTTTCTTTTGAACTGGGGCGAAAGCGTAATTTTAAGCTGAGGGCGAAATCGTAATTTTTAATTGAGGGCAAAAGCGTAATTTTGAGCTGGGGCAAAAGCGTAATTTTGAGCTGGGGCAAAAGCGAAATTTTATTTGGAGCAGGGGACAAAAACGTAATTTTAAACTGAGGGCGAAAACGTAATTTAAAAGTGTATAAAAATAGTAAACTGTTTGGTCTAACGGGGAGTGCCAGGCAGCTGCCTGACACTATTCCCCCAAATGGTTTTTTTGTATATGTAAGAATTGGAAGTAACCAATCAGAGCTTAAGATTTCAAGAAAACCTAAAATACCTAGACCCGGATTAGATCCGGATTGTGAAATTTGGGCCTTGGTTGATAGTGTGTTAAAAAGACTACTTTACCCAAGTTTGATTTTTGCCCATGTTTTGGTCAAGGTATAACGGTCTTTTTATAAGAAAGAATATGAGAGGCATATAATGAAAGTAGGGGGTGTGAACGATTTGATTCGATTAGGCTTACCTAAAACCAAAACTCAAATTATTAGTTAGTCTATTTTATTGACTAACCGGTTTTAAGTTAATTGGTTCGATTTATTTGGTTAGTTAATTTGTTTTCGGTCAGGTTCAATAAATAATCAAAATCAAACTTGTACTACAATTTTTGTTTGGAAATACCTGAAATTAAATAATAACGATATAAAAGCTATATATATATATATATATATATATATATATATCAATGGTTCAGTTCGGCTAATTTCGGTTAACCGAGGGTAAAAAAATGATAATTGATTTTTGGTTAATTTAGTTTTCAATTAATCAATTTTTGGTTAATTTCGGTTTGTTTTCATCGGTTTTTTGTTTGGTTTCGGATACCCGTAATTTTAAGATTTCAAGAAAACCCAACCTAAAATGACTTGACCTATCAGAATTGGGAAACCCGGATCTTGGTTGATACCATGTGTAAAAAGACTACTTTACCCAACTTGTTTAAGTTTTGCACATATTTTGTGAGGGTATAACAGTCTTTTGGGGGAAAAATATGAGAGGCATATAAGGAAGTGGATAGAATGAGATATATAATGTATGTGTGATGATGTGGTTGCCATAAAATCAAAATAAAACTGAAATCCAACTGCTGCTTCATATTTTCGCCATAGTTCATGCTTCTGTTGGCCAGCAAATCCAACAAGGTACAGTTTTGATCTTATCTTTTTGGTTTCTTTTCAGTATTTTGCTTCATGTATGTATGTGTTCTTGTATGTAAATGTTATTCATGCAACAGGGTGTTTTAAATTAGTTAATTTCACTCCATTTTTGTTAAGGATTGTGGGTTATGTGATTTGGGGGAAATGCTATTTTCAGTTAATGTGTATGAATCAATGGGAGTTGAGTTTATTGTATTCTAAATTTTTAATGGTGTAATTAAGTGCCCACCAGTTGTTTGATGAAAGTCCTCAACGAAATTAAAACTTTATGATAAACATGCTGTTTTACATTTTAGAAACCCATTTTAGTGTATATATATATATATATATATATATATATATATATATATATATATATATATATATATATATATATATATATATATATATATATATATATATATATATATTTACCTTCTGTTTTGATGTAACTTGGCAAGTTTTCTGACTTATATATGAATTATATTTATGTATTAACTTTTAAACACATTTAATTTCATTTCATAAATATGAATGCCAAAGTAACAAATTACAAACAAGTCGCTGGTAAACGGGCGACAAGCTGCGCCGTTTCTTAGATACGAACAGGCAATGTCATCTTGTTGAACTAGAACTGAAATTGGTGTGTTTAACTCACTTGTTCCTCACATGGTGAACCGAACAATACTTTGCTGAAACTTTGAGTGAATACTCATGATATTATTATCATATCATTTGATAATTTTAACACAAATAAAGTGATAACCGAAATATAGGTGTCTAACATTCAAACAGGGTTGCTAAGAATTTTACAACAATTTTGTAGAGTGTTTGCTGTCGGGCATTGCAAACCAGAGAAATGTTGTCTTTGCAACAGTTACCTTGTACTCAGGTTAATCTCTTCTCTATGCTTTTGGTCCGTTTTCGGAAAACAAAAGTCAATATCATGTGTTTTTGGCCCGTTTATGTCAGTTAGGACTGTGTACCAATGGTCATTTTAAAAAAGGTGTGCCCTTTGTTGTCAGAGCCGAGCAAATATCAACTGCACCTTCAACCACATTACAAGGTAAACATCTTATTATTGTTTCAAAAAAAGTTTGCAACTCATGTTATGTAGTTTATGTTCTGATTTAAGAAGTTATCAGTATGGTTAATAGATGATTTTTTTTTCGATTTATTTGAAAAAAGAACTTAGGGGCGTTTGGTTTGTTGGAATTCAATGGATTTGGAATCTAAATTCTATTTCTAACATGTTTGGTTCGCGAAAGTCGTTGGAATTAGAGGATGAATTCAAATGATAACATGTTTGGTTGGAGAATGAATGGAATTGTGATCGGAATGAGTTGCTTCAAGTTCCTATAGGTAACTGCCACCACCACTGTCAACTCACCCGTCGTCGCTGCCCCCACCACGGTTTCAGCTGTCACGACCAGCTGCCACGACAAGCTGCCATCACCTCGTCGCTACCACTACCATTGCCATTACCACCACGCCGCAACTATTAACACTCCCCCTCACACACACACACACACACGCACACACTCCGCCATCGCCACCAACACCACCGCCACCACATTCCAACTTTTTAACAAATTAATGTACCAAAGATGATTATTTTCTCAAATAACATGCATCACAATTACAATTCCTTTGATAAATTCCATTTTTTTTTGGCAAATTTCAATTCCAAATCCAACTCTTACACATTTCAATTCTAAATCCGGTTCCTTCTAAAAGATTTTGTGAACCAAACACTCCCTTACTAGATGTTGTATTGATTTAACTACATTTTGTGAAAAGTTTCGCTGAGTGCATACTTATATACAAAGGTTATATGTGCTAGAAATTCATTGGTTATAAAATCTTCGAATTTTCTTGAACTTACAAAAATGCTATAATACATTTCTCCCTTGTTTATTGATTAAAATATATTATAATCAGATTTTTTTTTTTTTTGCAGATAAAGTTGGGAGGCGTCAAATGCTTGCCACTGGTGTAACAATTGCTCCTTGGTTGCTTTTGTCACACCAAAAATCAACAGCGTGTATGTACTTTTCCCTGCTGATTAATATGATTATTTCACCTAAAGCTACATGTGGCAAAATTGGGCGGGGGGTGGGTAAGTTAGGTAACTCGTCAGAACGGTTGAAGGTGCAAAAAAGTGCACACCTGAAAAAACAATAAGAAAATAGAAACATAGCATAGGCATAGAATATTAATAATTTAATACTAATTTATAGATATGATATACGATTTGTTAAATGTCCAGTTATGATCTAACATATTTTTCTTTTAAAAAATGTCCAAAACTAAGTGTTCTTTTTCAATGCGAGTACTATTTCTTTTGCAAGAATTGAATTTCTTATGATAGTGTGTCATATATGATCACAAATATGCAATTTTATAGTACTATTTAGAAGGTTTATTCAGTAAAAGTGACTTTCAACATGTTTAACCTGTTTCATTTTTAGCTACTTTTTTATACCGTTTGTAGGTGAAACATAACCAAAATCAACCCATTTTTTGGGTTTACATTTCCTTTATGGCCTTGATAAGATTCGACTTCCATGTTGTCTATTTGATTAACTCATTAATAATCACGGCTTTCTAAGAGTAAACTTTTGATATGACTCAGTTGCTGCAGAAAACGTGAAGGGATTTTTACCGGTCACAGATAAGACAGATGGATACTCGTTTTTGTATCCCTTTGGATGGCAGGTAAAATTCATGTTTTATTTTGTTCTTTATCTTTTAACTCCTATGTTTTTAACAATAACATATAATTAGGCAAATACAATTCCAGTTAGGAGGTATCGGACAATCTTGCAATTTTCATTAACCATAGGAATAATATTTTTTTTCCAGGAAGTAGCTGTGGAAGGACAAGACAAGGTTTTTAAAGATGTTATTGAACCTCTAGAAAACGTGAGCGTTAATGTGTTCCCTACAAACAAAGAGGACATTCGAGACCTTGGTTCCCCACAAGAGGTTTGCTTATATAGATCGCGCATGTATTAATTAAGTATAGTTTTTATTTGTTTCTTGTGTTTTATAATAAGTTAATAACTCTTGGATCTAATTCACTTTTGAAGCTTGAATTCCTCATAAAAATTTGCAATTCATTTGTGAACTTGTGTTTATTATCCTCAGAAATTCTAGAATAACGTGGTTACTATTATCAGGTTGCCGAAGCGTTAATTAAAAAGGTTCTTTCTGCCCCAACTCAGAAGACAAAACTACTTACTGCAGCTGAGGTTAGATTTTTAAATACATCTACGTATACAACATTGCTCCATAACCAACTTCCGAAATCTGATATATTTTATAAGCTGTTAATATACCATATATTTGTTCAACTCGTCTTATATAGTCCAAGTGCAAACGAGCCAAGCCGAGCCCAAGCTCGACTAGGCTCGAACTCGAGCTCGTTTAACTTTTGAAAGCTCGAGCTCAAACTCGGCTCAATTCGAGCTTTGTTTTTAAAGCTCGAGCTCGGCTCGTATGTAACTTTTCAAGCTCAAGCTCGGCCCATTTAACATCTATTAATTAATTAATTTTATTAATTACAATTTATATTTTATATATAATTTAGTTATTTTTTTAATTATTTTATAGATATTAATTATTATTATTTAATATATATTTCATATATTAATAAAAAAAATTATAAAAACACTAGACTCGCGAGCCGGCTCGAGCTCGATAAGAGAAGCTCGGGCTCGTTTACTAAATGAGCTTGTTTTTAGGCTCGAGCTCGTTTGAGCTCGGCTCGTTCCAGCTTTTTTTCGAGCCGAGCTCGAGTAGCTCGCAAGTAGCTTGGCCGTTTGCACCCCTAAGTCCAACATAGTTATCTTTTTTTCTACCCAAAAGGTATAATCTTTTCTTTTATTTCTCTTTAGAGTACAATGCCATTTTCATCCCCGAGGTTTGACCACTTTTGCATCTTTCGTCCCTGAGGTGCCATTTTCATCCAAAAAGTTTGAAATCTTGCCATTTTCATCCTAAGAAGGCCAATTTTTTAGGGACGAAAGTCGCATTAAATTGCCAAACTCAAGGATGAAAATGTCAATAAAACGCAAACCTGAAGGACTCAAATGCACAAAAATGTCATTTTGGATGGAACAAGCAAAAATGACTAAACCTCAGGGACGATTTTGGCATTTTACTCTTCTCTTTATTTGCTGGAGAAAATTGAAGTATGATTTCACCACAACCACAAGTCACTAAACAATACCATCAATCTTGGTGGCGGTGACAATGGTTTAGTCTTCTGGTGGCTCTTGATGGTGGTGATAATAGTTTGATCTTGTAGCAAGTGTGTGAGCGCACGTATAGACACAACTGAACATTTATCACCCTTTCTGTTTCACAGCATGAAGTGGATGGGAAAGCTTATTACACTTTCGAATTTGTTGCTCAAGCTCCAAACTTCACTCGCCACGCTCTCAGCACAATCGCCATTGGCAACGGTATAATCCATACTCAACCGGTTCGGGCCTTACTAGGCCGGGCAATATGTCCTTTAGAATTTACTGAACAGTTACTGTAGCGTTTAAACGGTCTCCATTTTAACCAAGTTTTAAGAGTTTACCCATTTGTCATGATGGAAATAATATACAACCCAAGTCAAACGGGTCAAGATCGCGACCTGTATATATTCTAACTATGCAGTCTGGTCTGTTTTTGTTTGTATCTTTTAGGGAAGTTCTACACCTTGACGACGGGCGCGAATGAGAGACGATGGGGCAAGATGAAAGACAAACTGAACATGGTGATTGATTCTTTCAAAATCTTCAAAGTCTGAAGTGAATATTCATTCTTTGTTTCAACTTCATGGTTAACACTGCAGGCTATATCCAATTTCCATATATAGTTGAGCAATTGTATTAAAAATTTAATTTAAAATTTAAGCATCTTTTTCTTTATATATCACTTTCGATTTGTGTTTAAATAAAGTTTCAAGATTTGTCTTTTATACCACAAGGTCAAGCATTATATATCTTTAATTTAATCTAGTTATGGTATTGCTATATATCTTTTAAAAGAAACTTTTTTACGCATGTTGAACTGGGTCCATATATACTTAGGGGTGCGCATGGGTCGGTTTAATTTAGTTTTACCATAAACCATAACCTCTAGCCTCATTTATGGAATTTCCTTAACCATAATCATAACCAAACTTCGGTTATGATGTTGATTAAGGTTCAATTTTAGTTAATTTCGGTTAACTAACCAGCAATGTTTGAAATAAATAGGGGTGTGCATTAGAAGCGTGCATGGTTTGGAGTTCACTTGAGTCTTTTTTTCATAAGATAATTAAGACAGCACTTTTGTTTAAACTAGAGATGGGCAAAATCGGGTATTATTAGTACCCGGACCCGGTTCCAAACCGGACCCGGTTCCTCATGCAACCCAGCGAACCCGGTTCCTCTGATAACCGGTTCCGGTTCGTACCCGGGTATAAGCATACTTGTGTACCCGGTTCCAGTTAGTGTCTACCCGGTTCCAGTTAGTGTGGAACCAGTTCCAGTTCGTACCCGGTTATTGTAATTATGCGAAGAAAAAGCTGCAAACACTATTTAAAACCGGTTCCCTTGGGTCCTGTAGCCTGAAAAGCTGCTTTTATACTATTAAAAACCGGTTCCCTCGGGTCTTGATATTATATTCGGGTTCTTTTTTGTATTTAATCACCATTCACTTCTTCCATTCTTGAAATTATCCAATATGCTTCTTCCATTCTAATCACCAATCGGTTTTTTGTGTTTTGAAAATCAATGGCATGCAACGAAGAAATCGTGACTATTTTGGAGACCAAAAGAAACCCGGAGATTTGGAAGCATTTTGATTTGTGCTTGATGTCGGATAGCCATGAGATGGCTCGATGCAAGGGTTGTGGGAAGTTTATGAAAGCGTCGGCCAATTCGACGCTAAAGAAACACACCAACCGCCATTGTCCGGTGACAAAGGCGAAAAACAAGGAAAAGGGTGAAGCTTCTGGGACCGGGTCTTCTAAAGCTTAGGTTGTGTTATGATTAAATGTTTAGTGTTTTATTTGGTTTATGTGGTTTGTTATAATGTTTTGTAACCGGTTTGTGTCACCGGTTACTTGTTTGTGTTTATGTTTTTAGTTTGTAACCGGTTTGTATCACCGGTTACTTGTTTGTGTTTGTGTTAATCAAGAGTTTTATGTTTATGTTTTTAGTTTGTTCTAGTGAAGAGTAAAGACTTCTTAAAAATTTCATATTAAAAATAATATAACCGATTACATAATGATGGTAAAAAAAAATAAAAATTACACGAAACATAACAGAACCGGTTACTGTTAATCGGAACCGGTTTTCAGTTAACCATAACCGGTTTATTTCTTCGACCGTTTTGACGTGGCGGTGCGACACTTTCACTAGCGGTACGTTTAGTTGCGGGCACTTCGGTGCAATCGTTATCCGAATCATTACTCTCTACTTCGGTTGAATCATCCTCCTCTTCATCAATAATGACGTGCTCCAAATCGACCTCGTCTTCTAGACTTGATGTATGTTGTACACGGTCAACGGCGTCCAAATGATCTTTAAGGCATATTGCCATCTCTAACGACTCCGGTGTTAGTCTTGTTCTTCGAACGGACAACACCCTACCACTAAGAGAAAATACACTTTCCGAAGCTACCGTGGAAGCTTGGACCGTTAGTAAATCACGTGCCATGGTGGCTAAAATCGGGAAATCCGATTCTTTAGATTTCCACCATGACAAAATATCAAACTTTTTGTATTCCTCGGCCGTCATAGAACGTGAACAATTAGTTTCTTTGTATCGTCCGAGTTCACTTGATGGTTCACTACCTCTTAGTTGTTTAGTAGTTTCTTCTCTAACGACATTCAACATGGTAATGATTGGTTCTCCAAGCCGATTCGGGAAATGGGTCGACTTGGTAATCATCGCTTAAAGTTGTATGAAATGATTTTAAAGTGCCCATTTGTTTTAAAGCCATTTCAAACATATGACAAGTTGAATTCCAACGAGTTGTATATCCCAATTAGGTCTAATAATTTTTTGGTTAACATCTTTACAAAATTTTTTATAATCTTGATATCTTTCTTTTCCACTTTTGAAAACATCGTGTAGCATAACTCTAAAAGCTTTTAATTAAAATCCAAAACAAATCTATCTTTTAACCCGTCTTGCACAACTAAATTAATAATATGTGCAACACAACGGGTGTGAAAAAATTCACCATCAAGAATCGGTTTATACTTAAACTTTAATTTTTCAATCGTCGTTGTGTTGTTTGAAGCATTGTCAAATGATATTGAAAAATTTTTATCCTGTAAAGAATATTTTATTATTGTGTTGTTTATAATTTTATAAATATTTTCTCCCGTATGAGGAGAAGGAAACTCGTCAAAGCAATCGTACGCTTCATCATTTGCCACGTATTGGGATCAACTCAATGGGCGGTGACACAAATGTATGATTCGAGTAAACCATGTGGAGCCGACCACACATCACTTGTCAAGTTAACACTAGTTTTTAAAATTTTAAAACATACAATTAAATCTTTTCTTGCGTTTTCCCATAACTTCAAACAATGGCGTTTTAAAGTACGACGACTTACGTGTTTGTAGCGTGGTTGAAGCGTCTCTCTAATAAGATTGGTAAGATCGGGGTCGTCAAAGTGTCCAAACGACAAGGTTTTTTTTATCACCAACTTCACCATCCTATCACGAGCTACGCTATCTTCATAACGGAATATCGTACCATCCTTTTAGAGATGCTTTTGACCCGCTGACGACTCTTTTAACGCATCACAAAATTTATTGACATGCTTAACCAACGTCGAATTAGAGTCCTTGCCTAACAAGGAACCACAATGTTTACATCGTGCCTTTTGTGACCCGTCACTCAACTCAACCAAGTCCCAATTACACCACACCTCCATTTTACGATTGTGTGATAATGTTCCAACAACAAAAGGAACGGATTGATCACCATTGTTGACGGATGCGGACTTTGAAGTTTTGGAATTTTTGGTTGCCATTGTAGAATAATAAGAATAATGATTGTAGAATAATAAGAAACAAGAAGAAGATGATGGTTTTAGTGTGATAATCTTGAAAAATAGTGGGTATTTATATACAGAACCGGTTCCAACGGTAAAGAGGAATCGGTTCTAACGGTAACATGGGCATTAAATGCTGTTTTGTACAGTTGGAATCGATTCCAACGGTCATATTTTTGGAACCGGGTACAACTTACCAGAGGAACCGGGTACGGTATACAGACAGGAACCGAGTACAGGTATAAAACAGGAACCTAGTCCGGGTAGGAACCGGGTCCGGGTAGGAACCGGTTACGGGTATATATTTTATATAAATAATGAAACCAGGTAGTACTTGTCGGGTATTTTAGACCCGGAACCGGGTACGTCTATTGTCGGGTTGGAACCGGAACCGGTCCCGGGTAGGTTCCACCGGGTCGGGTTTGGAACCGGTTATTATGCCCATCTCTAGTTTAAACTATGATGTGGGCTTCCTTTTAGTTAGGTAATTCTCAACAAAAAAAGGTACAATGATAGCACCTTAATTTCCATCTAAAAAACGGGAATCAAGATCATTTTGTTACTAAGATACTTTTATTTTAATAAAAATTTTCTATATAGTTAATGCAAAACATATATCCAGTATATAGACTCATTACAAGTTCAATTTTGTTTAAGTTATACTGGTTAACTAAAGCTTCATAATCATGACCATAACCGATCGGTTGGTCAAACAAAGTTTCATAACCATAACCATTGGTTATGTTGGTTATCATTTAATAGTGGTTTGATTATGTCGGTTTGGTTCGTTTATCGGTTACGACGGTTAATTTGCTTACCCTTTATATAATGGTTAGACGTGTGTGTTATAGCTGCCAACTTTTTTGTTTTGTTGGTTTCATTTACCTCACCATTTGAGACATGTGGCGCCTCATGATGGTTTATCACGTTTTTATAATTATGGTAATTTTATTAGTCGTTTAAGTAATTACAACTTTTAAAATATATGATACAATAATTTATTGTTGGCTTTTAAACCAATTTTCTTCCATGATTTTTAAATGGTCATAATTTGTTCATGTGTTAATATTTAAAAAATTCCATAAAAACAAACATTTTATTAACTTTAATTTGAGTATGGTATTGGTATATTTTTTAAATTTTTTAACATGTTACTTGATTACCGGTGTCTATGTTCCTTGCCGCATCGCGCGGGCCCCTCCTTAGTACACACACATACACTAAGTTAGAAACCTTTGTATCAGTGGTAGAGGTAAGTATAAGGAGGGGTATCACAGGTTACAGCTCAACCCCATATTCGTAGTGTAATTTTTTTACGGTTTTATATAAAGGATATCACTGAACAAATACGAGGATACCCCTAAAAAAATAGGATGATTTAATATATTAAAATTCCAAACTTTTATAAGCGCAAACCTTTTACAACACCAAACTTGTATAAATAATTAGTTCCAAATGATAGAATTAATCCAAATTAATTATAATAAAATTGAAAGAGGTCTAATTGACAAAAATAGCCCAAGCCCCAAACCAATAAAATGTCCTTTTGTTTTGTGTATGGGCGGCAACGTAAGAAACAAAACGTCACATAATTGCGATCATCCCAGACTCCCAGCGTCCCTGTTGCTACTCTGTTGACCGGTAAAAAAAGTAATTTTTGAGATACTCCTAAAATATTAAATAGTTAATAATAAATATTTTGTGAATTATAAACGCATGGTTGAGATAAGAGAAACAGGATAATATAATGCTGGGCTCACGAAAACGTGATACATGAAGCACCCAAGATACTTATATATCTTGTGTGCGCATGTGTGTGTATATATATAATATAGTGAGAGAGAGAGATGTATCATCGTAGACCTCCAAATTATATATATATATATATATATATATATTATACATATATAAAAGAAAAGGTGTAACATATAATAGGGCTTATCGTACGAGCATACGTGATTGTGAAATCGCATGTCGGAAAAGTTGATGAAATCGCATGTTGGTTATTTATACAATTTTGCATGTTGTTGTTTTCATCACAAATCGCATGGCAAAAAATAAAGTCACACGTTGAAAAACCAATTGCGTACGCTCGTACGATAAGCCCTATTGTACAATAACCAATCTCTCTCTCTCTCTCTATATATATACATATAAATATAGTATAAGGTTAGATAGAAAACCCTAAAAATTTGAGAAAACCCTAGAAAACTCAACCTCCCGACATTAATTTTTTTTTTGAAAAAATAACACATGTAATATACATGTTTTTAAGAGTTTTGAGCAAAAAAAAAATAAAAAAAAACGCCGAGTGAATATTTAAAAAAAATAAACAAGTTTCAGCAACTTTCATCACTAACATGTGTTAGACAAAAGTTGCTGAATTTTGTTTAGTTTTTTTTTAAAATATCCACTAGGCGTTTTTTTGTTTTTTGGCTCAAAACTCTTAAAACATGTATACACATGTGTTATTTTTTTCAAAAAAAAATATCGGGAGGTTGGGTTTTCTCAAATTTTTAGGGTTTTCTATCTAACCCTCCCCTATATATATATATATATATATATATATATATATATATATATATATATATAGAGTTAAAATAAGAACCACATTGAGTTGTGAGAACCATAAGAACTAGGCCATCCAAAAGGTTTTTCCAATTTTTTTCTCAAAATTTTTTAAAAAAATCAATTGAATTAGCAATTATTTTGAAAATGTCGCATACACAAATTTACATGAGTTGTAAAAAAAATATTTTTCGTTGTAACAATATTTACATCAGCACGTAAACAAAACTTACATAAGGTAAAAACTACTCACTTGACAATTTTTTCTTTTGCTTTTTTTATATATGTTTATAATATTTTAATCTATCAAAAAATTGTAGCCCAGCTCACACGGGAAGTATTGAGGAAGAAGCATGAATAGCAAATTGATTTTTTTAAATATTTATTTAATTTCTTTAGTAATAATTTTATTTTTCATTTATAGTTTAATATTTCGGAACAAACAATATGGGTATCGGAACCGGTATTCATTTTTATGGTTTTAAGTAAATATTATTGGAACTAATATTGTACCGCTACCATACCGAAAAGAAAATAACCGAACAACATCGATACGGTATTCATTTTTATGGTTTATGTTTTGATATACTGACAATGTATCACTATTGCATCGTACCCAGCTGAACCGGACAACATAATTTTTCCTCGACATTCCACTCCGGTCTAAATTTTGTTAAAAACAAAATTGTGTTCAAAATAGAGTATTTATTTGGTATAGTAAAATGGTATCATGATGAAGTAAACCGCTTCTGACGGTTTAATTTTCTAAACAACAATAATCATTTTCCTATAACATTTGTTTTATATTATCATTTCCTGCGTTCCGCCACAACACGCGACGTCAACAGATAGTTGGATTTAGTCATGGAACAAAATCATATGTATCATCCGACTAATAGAAACAACATACACACACTACTGATCGTAACCGGTGATGAATAATAAATAGGGGAATAATGGTATATTATGTCTACTACTTATGGTTTGAGTTAATTAATGTTTTCGTCCCTGTGGTTTGTCAAAAATCACTATTTCAGTCCATTAGTTTAAAAATTGCGATTTCAGTCCCTGTGGTTTCACTTTCGTAACCAGTTTACGCCACCTCGTAACCATTTCAGTCCCTGTACTTACAGAATATATGGATTGAAGTGGTTACGAAAGTGAAACTACAGACTGAAATGGTTACGAAAGTGAAACCACAGGGACTGAAATCACAAATTTTAAACTAATGGACTGAAATAGTGATTTTTGACAAACCACAGGGGCGAAAAGAGTAATTAACTCTTATGGTTTTTATAACACTTTTCCTCAAACATATTATCATTCAATAAATAGAATAACAACGTACTATCGATGATACTAAATAGGTACCTCAGTACCGAGAACATAAACTATACTTATAGATCAGCAAAAAAAAAAAAAATAGCACAACATTTCAAATTAAAAATACACAGTGGATTGCAATAAAACATAAACAACTGAAATTAAAATATTAAAATTAAAAGTACGAAATGAAAATAAAAACGACACATTGTTCTCAAAATTCTACAAGCCGGTTTCTCAAAATTCTCCTAGCCACAACGTTAGTAGATTGAGTGTTGTGGATGTTTTGGTACTTGCTACGGGCTAAACAATCGCCTCATCATCAAGTAAACCCTCCTCGCTGTTAAACGCATTGATAAAGTACATCTCAAATCTTGTATACTTTGCTCGTAGAAGCGAAAATCTTCATAATATTTAATTAATATTAAGATGGTTTTCACCTACATGTTGATGGAATGTAGTCATAAGTGTGTTCTAAAACTGTTGCGAATCTGAAGACATTCCTAGCTCAACGACATCCACCCAACTCGTGACTAAAGTGATATCCTCGTGCTTGGTCCAACGTCGTGCCATTTTAAAATTCAATATAGAAAGAAAAAAAGATTGAACTTTTTAAGATATGATCGTTCCCAATGTCATATTAAATATGGCGCCACCATTCTTCCTCATTCATCATCGTTATTGTGCTCGCGATGGATGAATAGCGCCCTCTAATGGCGCTTCTGAAATAGGAGGGGGGGGGGGGGGGCTAGTGAATGTTATTTTGAGTGAGATAAAGGAGACGCCACCCTATGCCATATAGTCTAATTATATCTTCCTAATTATAACAGCCGTTAGCACCTGCCAAATCAAGTGGAGATGGATACCACAAATAAGAGAAGTTAATATGCTAAAAAGTAAAAACAGAAGCTGCATCAAGATTTGGTAAGTGTCAAATTATTGAAGAAATAGGGATCAGTTCATCTTAAAGGTATTGAATTGAGATGCAAAAAGAAAAAAAAAACTTTTTTGTTTAATAATCATACATAGACTCATAAACCTAGTCAAACGAGATGGTTAATAACAACTTCAATGAATGGATTAAGTAAGCCACTAAGTTGGTAGACTTAATTATACTCTATGATAGTTGGATAGAATATTTAAAAAGGAAAACGACTTGTGGCATAAGTTTTATCATCAACAACCTTCGAATATAATTCATCTTTATTCATCTTTATTTTTTGTTGTTGTAACTCAATTTTATTTATTACTAGTTGTGTTATCATAATAATAATATAGAAGTTAAATTCATTTTTGGACTATGGCTTTATTATTTAACACTAGTAGTCGGACCCGTGTAAAACACAGTTAGTTTCATAACGTTTTATTATATTAATTAGTAAGTAATTATCTGTTCATTTAGATTGTCGGAGATTTGATATATATTGACATTCAAAGTCATTGTCCAGTAGGCAGAAAAGTTAATAATAAATCTAATTAATACATAACAAACAACATTTGTTTCAAGTTACAGTTAAATATTATACATAATCACATAATATTGGATCTTCTTTCTTTCAATCTTTGTAAGAAGTAATTCTTGTTCATGTATGTGCTTATCTCCCGTTAGAGTCAGACACTTCTTCTGTATCAAACACTCCTTGAATTTGTTCCGGTTCTGGTGACGCAAACAGTGAATAATCACTCTTAATAGCACGCAAAGAAGACAATGATTACTTGTAAGTATATAGAGACAATGGCATATGTATTCCTATCAAAAAACATTTTTAATATTCATACATCTATGTTCATTAAACTTTAACTAACAAAAGTAAAAAAGCAAACATGTAGTAGCAGCGGCGGCAGCAGCGGCAGTAGAGGCAACGACAACAGCAGCGTCCAAATAACGCGTTATACAAACTACAACATACAAAGAAATGAACTTTACAACATACCCGTGTTAGCAGGGAACATATCTAAGCTAGATTTAGAAGTATAGAAATGGAATGGTAAACCGAGTAACTTACGAGATATCTGCATAACTCCTCGTATTTGTGATAATGATTTGTTCAATTCCACGAAAGAATTGGCTGCTGCATGACTATTCCTTCCACTTTACATGGTGCGAGTTTAATCAATGTACTGCATCATTATTTAAAATCCATGTATTATTTATAAGGCAGCAAACCTGAATATACGGAAAGTTAACATCTTTTAATTTGCATTTAAGCGGCCTTATGTTAGTGCTTCTCATTTCCGGCTAAAAACTCTCAACCTGTTCAGATTGAGATTTTTGAGCTGCAGATGAGAAGCACTAACATAAGGCGGCTTAAATGCAAATTAAACGATGTTTACCTCTCATATATTTAGGTTTGCTAGCTTATATATAATGCAGTAGTATTTAATAATGATGTAGTACCTTGAATCAACCTACGATATTAAACTGCTACCGAGCAATAACACAAGCTCGTTATTAGTGGGGTCTCGAAGATCAACACAAGTCTACATCATATAGTATTCTACTAAAACATCAAAGAAAAGATAAGTCGTTAAATAGGTATTCTATCATATAATGCTTTTATATCATATAATGGTTAATTAGCTACACAAGTATAATTTAAGGTTTTTTTATGCAATTGGTCAAAATTACAACTGTTTGGTCTAGGTGGCGCTATTTTAGCTATTGAGCGCTAAACATCAGATAGCAGTGATTTAGCATTACGCTACGCTATTCGCTATCGCGCTCACTATCATCGCTATTAAAAACTATACACTCTTCAAAGGCTACTAATCAGTCGTTTGAGGCCATGAGTCAACCATTGACAGAAAAGACACCCAGCACAAACAATAGTTTTTGAGGCCATTAAAAACTATACACTCTTCAAAATATAGAGTCACAATATTTGCATCACAGAACTCAAATGACTTATCCAGCACAAACACTAGTTTTTTTCCCGCAAAATCTATAAATTTGAGATGACATCAGTTTAACTCAAACAAATTATAAAAACCTAACAGGCTATCAAAATCAACAAAATATACCTCATAATAAAAGTAAGATTCTTCAAAAGAAGCTCCTTGCCTTCTCAAACTGAACGACCTGAGTAGACTCATTCTGCTATTGAAGTTAATCTATAATTAGTTTCAATATTGCATTTAGATGGTACTACCTTTCACCACAAAAGTCAAATTTAACTCTTTCATTTCGAAACGTCTATTTCAATTCTACAAATTCTAGACTCTAAAGCAACAAATCTGCTTTGCAAATCCAAAGGATAAACCCATGAAATCTAATATCATGATTTTTTTCTAAGTAAAAATCTTCACTTTGACTTTTAAGGTCAAACATATCATGTTTCAGCTTCTAATTTGCTATGAATTCTTAAAACTAATGTTGCAGTATGATTTCAAAAAAAGGTGAATGTTTTCTTTAAAATCTATTTAATTAACACCAACATTGATTAATAAATGAAAAGTATTAAAAGTTATCTTTATACAGATCTTACAAAAAAAGTAGATGTATTTTGTATTGTATATCTATTATATACTGTTTATTTGTTAGTGAAAAACAATGAATATTTACCTGAATCAATAATACATATTTCATCATTTCTGTTGAAGAACAATTGAAGTGGCAGTACTATCCCCAGCTAAATCATTTGTCTTTGTTGCAACCTGAAAAAAACAATGAATATTTTAAACACTAAACTGTTAACTGATTGGAGTAATTATGGTCTGGTCAGCTTCATTACTACCTCACACTGCCCTTCATTTCTATTGAATCAGAAACCATGACACCATTGTTAATAACATTAAGTGATCCAGATTTAGTGATAGGGATTAAGTGATTCCCACAACCATCACCACCATCATCATCGAGTCAGGATAAGTAAAGCTTACTGGAGGCTCTCGGTCACCATTCAACGGCATAAGCTGTCACACCCCGACCCGCAGCGGAAAAGGTGATCGGGGCATGATTGGGTTATCATCAAAGCTTATGACATTTATTATAACGTTTCATATTTATTATTACAATTTAAAGGGAAACATACAATCATAATTACATCATGTCCTACACATCATTCTAGACTTCATTATTTTCTTCTAAGGCATTTCCTATGTTTTCCTTCCTTCATCCTGTTCACCTGTATCATGTGTAAAAATGGTTTTTGGATCAACAAAAGTTGGCGAGTGAACCTTGTTAGAAAACATTTATTATTTATTTCTTATTGTATTTTATATGGAAAAATTGTGCACTATTCATATATGAACAAACGTAAATAAACATACAATAACAACAATTAGCATACAATAACAAACCATTAGCATACGATATCACACAACAACAAACAATAACATACATTAACAAACCAACAGCATACAATAACATATCAACTTGCATAAATATATAACATGAATGAAACTGTGCGATCAAGGCTCAATCAAACGGAGCCGATCGTATTGCATGTACTGAAAATGATAAATGTCTGTGCGATCAAGGCTCAATCAAACGGAGCCGATCGTATGTTGGCACGCCAGGTTCACGCTCATAATGTAATGGGGAACATGCTCAACGCTCATAATGTAATGGGGAGCGGCGGCCTATGAAATTGCATGTACTGAAAATAGTAAATTAAATCTAAACAATAACCACACAAACAGTTTATACAAGCTGAAAACACATTTATTCATGATATGATGTATGCACAATGATTTAAATATAATAAATAGTAAGACACATGATACACCCCAAAAACGTGATTTAAACGGGGAATTTGTAGAGATTCACTCACAGTGGGTGCGTTCGGTTGACGATGTTGAATGCGCACGAGTTTAGAGGATTGATCGACGAGGAAAAAAAAACCTAATTAATAACGAAAAGTAAGGTAAATAAATGGATTTTATTAACAACTTTAATAGGATTTTTGGATATATTTTTGTGAGTTTTAGGCTATTTTCTAACTTTAAAAATGTTATTTTTAAGTATTTTTAATTGATTTTTAAATAAAATAAATAAATAAAAATAATTAAAAAAATGTTGACTTTTTGACCGTTGACTTGTTGACCGTGGACCGTTGACTTGTTGACCGGTTTTATTGTGTAAGTGTATGCGCCGGGTGAGGCTCGAACCCGAGACCTCCCGTTCGCGTGCACGCAGCTCTACCAACTGAGCTACGTGTCTAACCCGAAATAATTCTGTTTTTAATTATATTTATATACTAACTCAATTTATTCAAAATTCTTTTATTTTCAAAAATGTTTTAAATCATCGGACCGGTGTCGTCAACAGGTCTCGAACCCGGGACCTGTGACTTAATGTTACACACAGTCCACCGCTGGACTGTGTGTCTAACTTGGTTAATATACAGATTTTTATTATACTTAACATCTAACGGAGTTAACCCGGTTCAGTTTAAAAAAAAAGACATTTTATTACTGCGAAGGTGCGTGTGTCAAGAATCGAACTTGGGACGTGTACGTATTTGTTTGCACACAGTCCACCGCTGGACTGTGTGTCTAACCCGTTAATAAAACTGATTTTAATTACTCTTATAACATAACTGAACTTCGTCTTCTTCGTTCAAAACACAGACATCGGTCTAAGCAACTGTTACTTGATTAATTCGGTAAATGAACAAGATGAACAATTGAAAAGTATTGAACCGAAGAGTTTGGGGAAAGAAAGTACCGAACAGATCGTCTTCTTCAGAAATCCGGCGAAGATCGTCGGCTCTGTTTTGGTGACCTTCGGCTGTTAGAATCAATTAACAGTTTGGAGGGATTAGATGTGAAATTGAACTAATGAGTAATGATTATCAGTATGTTTGAATGATCATACCGGTTATCAGCAAGTTTCTGGAATTTCAGAACTTTTCCGGCGAAAACAGGAAATCCGGCAATGTCGTCTGGGGTTGATTCTGAGTGATGGAGTGATGTTAGAATTTGTATAATAATGGAATGAAACAGAAAAGTCGAGGTATTTACCGCGTAGATGAAAGTCCCGGTTTTCCGGCGACTTGCAGAGAATTCCGGCGAGTGAAATTTCTTGCGATAGAGATTCTTCACAGGTTTAAGGTGAGTGGGAGTGATGTCAGTATGAGTTCTATGATCCTATTTTTGGGTAAGAAGAAAAGATGGATTGAACTCGGTTTTCCGGCGAAAGTCCGGCGAGTCCAAAAAGCTTCTCCGGCGGACTGAAAGTTGTGCGAAAATGTAATTGGAAGCTTGCAGAGTGTGTTTGAGTCGCGAGAGGGGTCTTTGATTGAAGTAATTCAAGAATTGAAAGTTTTCGGTTATTAAACCGATTCACTCCCGAATTCAAGTTTCATTCAAGCAAAATTGATTTGAATTATCGGCGTATCGGTTAAACTCAGTAAACCACGAGTAATCAAACGTCTTTGGACGTTTGATGACCGATTTCGGTTACATTTGGCGTAACCGGTCGCTTCATTAATGACTATAAGATTTATTTGTTTCCTTACATTTACAGAAAACAACAAGTGGCGGAGTGGTTATGTGTGTGTGTGATAAGTCGTTGGGCTTAAGCCCGGCTGACCCGGGTTTGAGTCTCGGCTTCAGCATTTTATTTTTAAATCACTATTTTTAATACGTTTTCAAATATAACTTTTATATTCTAATATACTTATCAATTATGTATCGTTTGGAATTAATTTAAGCATTAAATATGCAACGAAATTTTTGACTGGTTGTTCGGTTAATAAACGAAGCGGGTTTGGTTAATCCGGTTTTTGGCGGATGTTACAGTATCCCCTACTTTTTAGAAATTTCGTCCCGAAATTTAAGTAGTGACATATTTGTCTAAAAAGGATGGTGTTTAATTTGACAGTTACATACTTAGAAAGGAGTAAGAGTTCAAATTTTTGTTTGAGGCGGTAACGTTCCTTGTAAGGGTTGAGTACCCTGCTATAGGAATCGCTTTTTGTTGCCTACGGTAAAAATATTGATAAGCAGAGTTGATTCACTAAGTATGATTTCATGCGCAAGAGTTTTGATATGTTTGGAAAGATAAGGTTATATCCTAAAACAAAACTTCTAATACTACAACCTACATGGAACTTCTCATAACCGCCTGACAATGCCTCTGATCCTTTGGCAAGAACACTTATATATAGGAAGTACCAGCGGCGTATCCACCATATTCTTGTCAAATTTTCATTGGTTTTATCAGTAAGTTATGATTGGTTCTATGATGAGACTCTAGAACATAAATAAACACAACAACCAATGTCTGAGTCCTAATTCTGATAGCATACATGTTTGGATGGTGACACAATCTAATTCCTTTAAATGATGAGATGATATGAATGCTGTGAGTATAACACAAACTTCAATCAAGACAATACTAAATCCTACATGGAACTTCTCATAACCGCCTGATAATGCCTCTGATCCTTTGACAATAATACTTATATATAGGAAGTACCAGCGGCGTATCCACCATATTCTCGTCAAATTTTCATTGGTTTTATCGGTAAGTTATGATTAGTCCTATGTGACTCTAAAACATAAACAAACACAACAACCAAAGCTTGAGTCCTTGAATGATGACAATACCTCTCTCGTTTGTTATGATGGAGAGGTTAGTCTATGTAGAAAATGGAACACAATCCAATTTCTTTAAATGATGAGTTGATATGAATGTTAAATCAGTGAGTGTAAAACAAATTTCAACCAAGACATTACTAAATCCTACATGGAACTTCTCATAACCGCCTGATAATGCCTCTGATCCTTTGACAAGAATACTTATATATAGGAAGTACCAGCGGCGTATCCACCATATTCTCGTCAAATTTTCATTGGCTTTATCCGTTAGTTATGACTAGTTCTATGTGACTCTAAAACATAAGCAAACACAACAATCAAAGCTTGAGTCCTTGAATGATGACAATACCTCTCTCGTTTGTTATGATGGAGAGGTTAGTCTATGTAGAAAATGGAACACAATCCAATTTCTTTAAATGATGAGTTGATATGAATGTTAAATCAGTGAGTGTAAAACAAATTTCAACCAAGACATTACTAAATCCTACATGGAACTTCTCATAACCGTCTGACAATGCCTCTGATCCTTTGACAAGAATACTTATATATAGGAAGTACCAGCGGCGTATCCACCATATTCTCGTCAAATTTTCATTGGCTTTATCCGTTAGTTATGACTAGTTCTATGTGACTCTAAAACATAAACAACACAACAACCAAAGCTTGAGTCTTTGAATGATGACAGTACCTCTCTCGTTTGTTATGATGGAGAGGTTAGTCCATGTAGAAGTGAGACACAGCTCAACTTCTTTAAATGATGACACTGTGATATGTCGTGAGATATGATGATATGAATGTTAAATCAATGAGTATAAAAACAAAACTGAAAGAGTAATTCGCATTAAGATCCTTGGATAAATTTCCAATTTAAAATTGAGACACGTGAAAATTGAGATAATCATAAAGAAAAACATAAAACTAAGCGGTTGGAGTTGAATCTTGATTTTCAGTGAAAGGGACTAGTTGGGTGTTTTCGTTTGGGCCGTCATTATCTTCAACAGGATTGGCGTTGATGTGGAAAACTCTTCCTCTTGCTGGTGGCCTAGTGGTTGGGTTTTCTTGATTTGCTTGGTTAACTGGGTTTGCTTGAGCTTGAGCGTTTATGATGTTAACCAATTGAGGGCACGTGTTTCTAAAGTGGGTAGGGTCGCCACAATTGAAACAAGCTCGAACATATGGGAACATGGGGTATTGGGGTTGTTGATATGTTTGGATCATGTTTTGAGTAGGGGGTGAGGTTTGGTTTTGAGGGGTGCTGCAAACCTTGCTCAAATGACCATAGCGTCTACAATTCGCACATAGTCGACAAAGTAAGGTAGATGGATGGTGATAAAAACAGGTGTTACATTGAGGGTGAGGTCCAAGGTAAGGTTTCTTATTTGGGTAGGTTGGGTTGGGTGCTACTTGAGTGATTGGGATAGCTTGGAGGGGTACGGCTTGTAAGGCTGGTTGATTGCGTTGGGTGACAGCGAAAAGTTGCTCATCTCGTTTCCTCTTGGGAATGGGTTGAGAAGGGAATTCGGTTTGGGTGGAGTTGGAGGTTTCAGTTGATGCTTTATCTTTCTTCTTTTCCTCCTTGAAGTCTTTATTCTGTATACGGTTCTCGGTGAGCTCTGTAGCTATCTCCATTGCTGCTTCCAAAGTTGCAGGTGTGGTACTTATTACAGAGTCTTGAATTTTTGAAGGAAGACCTCGAATGTAGTGCTCGATCAATCGGTAGTGGGGAGTGAACAAGTTGGGAACCATTTGATTTAACTCGAGGAATCTCTTGTTGTATGTAGTGTGGTCGCCTTCCTTTTGTTTCAAAGAATAGAACTCATCCTCTAATTTCTTGATTTCGCTCCTTGGGCAAAACCGTCTTGTCATGATTTCCTTCAACTCTTCCCAAGTCAAAGTCATAGCATTTTCAACACCTCGTTTAGCCTTCTCTGTATTCCACCAAGTAAGTGCTATTCCAAATAAGCGACCAGTAGCATATAGCACTTTGCGATTATCGGGGCAATCGCAATTTAGAAAAATGTTTTCCATTTCTTCAAACCAATAGTGAAGAGCGGTGACACCTTCAGTCCCCTCGTATTTTGTAGGGTCACAAGATTTGAAATGCTTGTAGGTGCATTTAGTGGTGTTTGGGGGAGGGTTGACAATATTTTGAACTTCTTGATTGACGGGATTAGCGGTAAGGGCTTGTTGGACTTGAATTACAATGTTGGGTATTACGGCAGCCATTTGTTGAGCGATTTGGGCAGCCATGCGCTCGCGGGCTTTCCCTGCTCTCATCTTCCTACGGGCGAGACTAGAAGACATCTACAAGGAATACATATCAAGAGTATGAGTTGGATGCTTTTGGGATCATGTGTCGTATTTAGGAATGAACATTCATAAAATAAACATAGCATAATAAATCTACTACATCCATAGGATGTCTTGGGCTTTGCTCGTAATTGGGCCTTGCATGCCGCCATACTTCACCTTCGTAATCACGTGGGCCCCCATGATTACCGGGTTTTTCATATGGTTCGCATGTGTTAGCATGGTTATGTACACTAAAACCCGGAGAAAATCGAGAAATATGTAACGTATGATATTCGGAATGTGTCCAGGTGTGGACACGGTGACACCTCAAAGTGGGGTTAGTTCGAACGACGTTTGGTGTGGCATGCTTTGGCCTAATAGGTCCTTCGTACTCTCATCGTTAGTCCCCAGGTAGGCAAACTGGTCCGTTATATTGGATTTATACGAATGCCAACCTAGACAGGACGTTCCGACTACCAGTACTTGTACCCTTACAGTTACTACATGTCCGTCGCAGAACTCACTTTGATGAGATTTGAAAAATAAAAAAAAATGCGACAAAATCTTGAATAACGGAAGTATGAAGATGATTTGAATATGTGAATATTGTAACATGTATGATTAATATGTATGCAAGTATGTATGTTTGGCTGTAAGTATAATTCAGTAGATATCACAAAAGGTAATATTGGAAATATTTGCATGCATTTGTGTATGTAATAGATATGAAACAAATAAATATCATAAGTTTGCATATAACCACATAAACAATTAAAATCTAATCAACTATAGTATAGGCTCTAAGGGTCTAATAACCTATCCTATATCCCTATAGTCAAAAGCTCTGATACCAATCTGTCACACCCCGACCCGCAGCGGAAAAGGTGATCGGGGCATGATTGGGTTATCATCAAAGCTTATGACATTTATTATAACGTTTCATATTTATTATTACAATTTAAAGGGAAACATACAATCATAATTACATCATGTCCTACACATCATTCTAGACTTCATTATTTTCTTCTAAGGCATTTCCTATGTTTTCCTTCCTTCATCCTGTTCACCTGTATCATGTGTAAAAATGGTTTTTGGATCAACAAAAGTTGGCGAGTGAACCTTGTTAGAAAACATTTATTATTTATTTCTTATTGTATTTTATATGGAAAAATTGTGCACTATTCATATATGAACAAACGTAAATAAACATACAATAACAACAATTAGCATACAATAACAAACCATTAGCATACGATATCACACAACAACAAACAATAACATACATTAACAAACCAACAGCATACAATAACATATCAACTTGCATAAATATATAACATGAATGAAACTGTGCGATCAAGGCTCAATCAAACGGAGCCGATCGTATTGCATGTACTGAAAATGATAAATGTCTGTGCGATCAAGGCTCAATCAAACGGAGCCGATCGTATGTTGGCACGCCAGGTTCACGCTCATAATGTAATGGGGAACATGCTCAACGCTCATAATGTAATGGGGAGCGGCGGCCTATGAAATTGCATGTCAAGAAAATAGTAAATTAAATCTAAACAATAACCACACAAACAGTTTATACAAGCTGAAAACACATTTATTCATGATATGATGTATGCACAATGATTTAAATATAATAAATAGTAAGACACATGATACACCCCAAAAACGTGATTTAAACGGGGAATTTGTAGAGATTCACTCACAGTGGGTGCGTTCGGTTGACGATGTTGAATGCGCACGAGTTTAGAGGATTGATCGACGAGGAAAAAAAAACCTAATTAATAACGAAAAGTAAGGTAAATAAATGGATTTTATTAACAACTTTAATAGGATTTTTGGATATATTTTTGTGAGTTTTAGGCTATTTTCTAACTTTAAAAATGTTATTTTTAAGTATTTTTAATTGATTTTTAAATAAAATAAATAAATAAAAATAATTAAAAAAATGTTGACTTTTTGACCGTTGACTTGTTGACCGTGGACCGTTGACTTGTTGACCGGTTTTATTGTGTAAGTGTATGCGCCGGGTGAGGCTCGAACCCGAGACCTCCCGTTCGCGTGCACGCAGCTCTACCAACTGAGCTACGTGTCTAACCCGAAATAATTCTGTTTTTAATTATATTTATATACTAACTCAATTTATTCAAAATTCTTTTATTTTCAAAAATGTTTTAAATCATCGGACCGGTGTCGTCAACAGGTCTCGAACCCGGGACCTGTGACTTAATGTTACACACAGTCCACCGCTGGACTGTGTGTCTAACTTGGTTAATATACAGATTTTTATTATACTTAACATCTAACGGAGTTAACCCGGTTCAGTTTAAAAAAAAAGACATTTTATTACTGCGAAGGTGCGTGTGTCAAGAATCGAACTTGGGACGTGTACGTATTTGTTTGCACACAGTCCACCGCTGGACTGTGTGTCTAACCCGTTAATAAAACTGATTTTAATTACTCTTATAACATAACTGAACTTCGTCTTCTTCGTTCAAAACACAGACATCGGTCTAAGCAACTGTTACTTGATTAATTCGGTAAATGAACAAGATGAACAATTGAAAAGTATTGAACCGAAGAGTTTGGGGAAAGAAAGTACCGAACAGATCGTCTTCTTCAGAAATCCGGCGAAGATCGTCGGCTCTGTTTTGGTGACCTTCGGCTGTTAGAATCAATTAACAGTTTGGAGGGATTAGATGTGAAATTGAACTAATGAGTAATGATTATCAGTATGTTTGAATGATCATACCGGTTATCAGCAAGTTTCTGGAATTTCAGAACTTTTCCGGCGAAAACAGGAAATCCGGCAATGTCGTCTGGGGTTGATTCTGAGTGATGGAGTGATGTTAGAATTTGTATAATAATGGAATGAAACAGAAAAGTCGAGGTATTTACCGCGTAGATGAAAGTCCCGGTTTTCCGGCGACTTGCAGAGAATTCCGGCGAGTGAAATTTCTTGCGATAGAGATTCTTCACAGGTTTAAGGTGAGTGGGAGTGATGTCAGTATGAGTTCTATGATCCTATTTTTGGGTAAGAAGAAAAGATGGATTGAACTCGGTTTTCCGGCGAAAGTCCGGCGAGTCCAAAAAGCTTCTCCGGCGGACTGAAAGTTGTGCGAAAATGTAATTGGAAGCTTGCAGAGTGTGTTTGAGTCGCGAGAGGGGTCTTTGATTGAAGTAATTCAAGAATTGAAAGTTTTCGGTTATTAAACCGATTCACTCCCGAATTCAAGTTTCATTCAAGCAAAATTGATTTGAATTATCGGCGTATCGGTTAAACTCAGTAAACCACGAGTAATCAAACGTCTTTGGACGTTTGATGACCGATTTCGGTTACATTTGGCGTAACCGGTCGCTTCATTAATGACTATAAGATTTATTTGTTTCCTTACATTTACAGAAAACAACAAGTGGCGGAGTGGTTATGTGTGTGTGTGATAAGTCGTTGGGCTTAAGCCCGGCTGACCCGGGTTTGAGTCTCGGCTTCAGCATTTTATTTTTAAATCACTATTTTTAATACGTTTTCAAATATAACTTTTATATTCTAATATACTTATCAATTATGTATCGTTTGGAATTAATTTAAGCATTAAATATGCAACGAAATTTTTGACTGGTTGTTCGGTTAATAAACGAAGCGGGTTTGGTTAATCCGGTTTTTGGCGGATGTTACAGTATCCCCTACTTTTTAGAAATTTCGTCCCGAAATTTAAGTAGTGACATATTTGTCTAAAAAGGATGGTGTTTAATTTGACAGTTACATACTTAGAAAGGAGTAAGAGTTCAAATTTTTGTTTGAGGCGGTAACGTTCCTTGTAAGGGTTGAGTACCCTGCTATAGGAATCGCTTTTTGTTGCCTACGGTAAAAATATTGATAAGCAGAGTTGATTCACTAAGTATGATTTCATGCGCAAGAGTTTTGATATGTTTGGAAAGATAAGGTTATATCCTAAAACAAAACTTCTAATACTACAACCTACATGGAACTTCTCATAACCGCCTGACAATGCCTCTGATCCTTTGGCAAGAACACTTATATATAGGAAGTACCAGCGGCGTATCCACCATATTCTTGTCAAATTTTCATTGGTTTTATCAGTAAGTTATGATTGGTTCTATGATGAGACTCTAGAACATAAATAAACACAACAACCAATGTCTGAGTCCTAATTCTGATAGCATACATGTTTGGATGGTGACACAATCTAATTCCTTTAAATGATGAGATGATATGAATGCTGTGAGTATAACACAAACTTCAATCAAGACAATACTAAATCCTACATGGAACTTCTCATAACCGCCTGATAATGCCTCTGATCCTTTGACAATAATACTTATATATAGGAAGTACCAGCGGCGTATCCACCATATTCTCGTCAAATTTTCATTGGTTTTATCGGTAAGTTATGATTAGTCCTATGTGACTCTAAAACATAAACAAACACAACAACCAAAGCTTGAGTCCTTGAATGATGACAATACCTCTCTCGTTTGTTATGATGGAGAGGTTAGTCTATGTAGAAAATGGAACACAATCCAATTTCTTTAAATGATGAGTTGATATGAATGTTAAATCAGTGAGTGTAAAACAAATTTCAACCAAGACATTACTAAATCCTACATGGAACTTCTCATAACCGCCTGATAATGCCTCTGATCCTTTGACAAGAATACTTATATATAGGAAGTACCAGCGGCGTATCCACCATATTCTCGTCAAATTTTCATTGGCTTTATCCGTTAGTTATGACTAGTTCTATGTGACTCTAAAACATAAGCAAACACAACAATCAAAGCTTGAGTCCTTGAATGATGACAATACCTCTCTCGTTTGTTATGATGGAGAGGTTAGTCTATGTAGAAAATGGAACACAATCCAATTTCTTTAAATGATGAGTTGATATGAATGTTAAATCAGTGAGTGTAAAACAAATTTCAACCAAGACATTACTAAATCCTACATGGAACTTCTCATAACCGTCTGACAATGCCTCTGATCCTTTGACAAGAATACTTATATATAGGAAGTACCAGCGGCGTATCCACCATATTCTCGTCAAATTTTCATTGGCTTTATCCGTTAGTTATGACTAGTTCTATGTGACTCTAAAACATAAACAACACAACAACCAAAGCTTGAGTCTTTGAATGATGACAGTACCTCTCTCGTTTGTTATGATGGAGAGGTTAGTCCATGTAGAAGTGAGACACAGCTCAACTTCTTTAAATGATGACACTGTGATATGTCGTGAGATATGATGATATGAATGTTAAATCAATGAGTATAAAAACAAAACTGAAAGAGTAATTCGCATTAAGATCCTTGGATAAATTTCCAATTTAAAATTGAGACACGTGAAAATTGAGATAATCATAAAGAAAAACATAAAACTAAGCGGTTGGAGTTGAATCTTGATTTTCAGTGAAAGGGACTAGTTGGGTGTTTTCGTTTGGGCCGTCATTATCTTCAACAGGATTGGCGTTGATGTGGAAAACTCTTCCTCTTGCTGGTGGCCTAGTGGTTGGGTTTTCTTGATTTGCTTGGTTAACTGGGTTTGCTTGAGCTTGAGCGTTTATGATGTTAACCAATTGAGGGCACGTGTTTCTAAAGTGGGTAGGGTCGCCACAATTGAAACAAGCTCGAACATATGGGAACATGGGGTATTGGGGTTGTTGATATGTTTGGATCATGTTTTGAGTAGGGGGTGAGGTTTGGTTTTGAGGGGTGCTGCAAACCTTGCTCAAATGACCATAGCGTCTACAATTCGCACATAGTCGACAAAGTAAGGTAGATGGATGGTGATAAAAACAGGTGTTACATTGAGGGTGAGGTCCAAGGTAAGGTTTCTTATTTGGGTAGGTTGGGTTGGGTGCTACTTGAGTGATTGGGATAGCTTGGAGGGGTACGGCTTGTAAGGCTGGTTGATTGCGTTGGGTGACAGCGAAAAGTTGCTCATCTCGTTTCCTCTTGGGAATGGGTTGAGAAGGGAATTCGGTTTGGGTGGAGTTGGAGGTTTCAGTTGATGCTTTATCTTTCTTCTTTTCCTCCTTGAAGTCTTTATTCTGTATACGGTTCTCGGTGAGCTCTGTAGCTATCTCCATTGCTGCTTCCAAAGTTGCAGGTGTGGTACTTATTACAGAGTCTTGAATTTTTGAAGGAAGACCTCGAATGTAGTGCTCGATCAATCGGTAGTGGGGAGTGAACAAGTTGGGAACCATTTGATTTAACTCGAGGAATCTCTTGTTGTATGTAGTGTGGTCGCCTTCCTTTTGTTTCAAAGAATAGAACTCATCCTCTAATTTCTTGATTTCGCTCCTTGGGCAAAACCGTCTTGTCATGATTTCCTTCAACTCTTCCCAAGTCAAAGTCATAGCATTTTCAACACCTCGTTTAGCCTTCTCTGTATTCCACCAAGTAAGTGCTATTCCAAATAAGCGACCAGTAGCATATAGCACTTTGCGATTATCGGGGCAATCGCAATTTAGAAAAATGTTTTCCATTTCTTCAAACCAATAGTGAAGAGCGGTGACACCTTCAGTCCCCTCGTATTTTGTAGGGTCACAAGATTTGAAATGCTTGTAGGTGCATTTAGTGGTGTTTGGGGGAGGGTTGACAATATTTTGAACTTCTTGATTGACGGGATTAGCGGTAAGGGCTTGTTGGACTTGAATTACAATGTTGGGTATTACGGCAGCCATTTGTTGAGCGATTTGGGCAGCCATGCGCTCGCGGGCTTTCCCTGCTCTCATCTTCCTACGGGCGAGACTAGAAGACATCTACAAGGAATACATATCAAGAGTATGAGTTGGATGCTTTTGGGATCATGTGTCGTATTTAGGAATGAACATTCATAAAATAAACATAGCATAATAAATCTACTACATCCATAGGATGTCTTGGGCTTTGCTCGTAATTGGGCCTTGCATGCCGCCATACTTCACCTTCGTAATCACGTGGGCCCCCATGATTACCGGGTTTTTCATATGGTTCGCATGTGTTAGCATGGTTATGTACACTAAAACCCGGAGAAAATCGAGAAATATGTAACGTATGATATTCGGAATGTGTCCAGGTGTGGACACGGTGACACCTCAAAGTGGGGTTAGTTCGAACGACGTTTGGTGTGGCATGCTTTGGCCTAATAGGTCCTTCGTACTCTCATCGTTAGTCCCCAGGTAGGCAAACTGGTCCGTTATATTGGATTTATACGAATGCCAACCTAGACAGGACGTTCCGACTACCAGTACTTGTACCCTTACAGTTACTACATGTCCGTCGCAGAACTCACTTTGATGAGATTTGAAAAATAAAAAAAAATGCGACAAAATCTTGAATAACGGAAGTATGAAGATGATTTGAATATGTGAATATTGTAACATGTATGATTAATATGTATGCAAGTATGTATGTTTGGCTGTAAGTATAATTCAGTAGATATCACAAAAGGTAATATTGGAAATATTTGCATGCATTTGTGTATGTAATAGATATGAAACAAATAAATATCATAAGTTTGCATATAACCACATAAACAATTAAAATCTAATCAACTATAGTATAGGCTCTAAGGGTCTAATAACCTATCCTATATCCCTATAGTCAAAAGCTCTGATACCAATCTGTCACACCCCGACCCGCAGCGGAAAAGGTGATCGGGGCATGATTGGGTTATCATCAAAGCTTATGACATTTATTATAACGTTTCATATTTATTATTACAATTTAAAGGGAAACATACAATCATAATTACATCATGTCCTACACATCATTCTAGACTTCATTATTTTCTTCTAAGGCATTTCCTATGTTTTCCTTCCTTCATCCTGTTCACCTGTATCATGTGTAAAAATGGTTTTTGGATCAACAAAAGTTGGCGAGTGAACCTTGTTAGAAAACATTTATTATTTATTTCTTATTGTATTTTATATGGAAAAATTGTGCACTATTCATATATGAACAAACGTAAATAAACATACAATAACAACAATTAGCATACAATAACAAACCATTAGCATACGATATCACACAACAACAAACAATAACATACATTAACAAACCAACAGCATACAATAACATATCAACTTGCATAAATATATAACATGAATGAAACTGTGCGATCAAGGCTCAATCAAACGGAGCCGATCGTATTGCATGTACTGAAAATGATAAATGTCTGTGCGATCAAGGCTCAATCAAACGGAGCCGATCGTATGTTGGCACGCCAGGTTCACGCTCATAATGTAATGGGGAACATGCTCAACGCTCATAATGTAATGGGGAGCGGCGGCCTATGAAATTGCATGTACTGAAAATAGTAAATTAAATCTAAACAATAACCACACAAACAGTTTATACAAGCTGAAAACACATTTATTCATGATATGATGTATGCACAATGATTTAAATATAATAAATAGTAAGACACATGATACACCCCAAAAACGTGATTTAAACGGGGAATTTGTAGAGATTCACTCACAGTGGGTGCGTTCGGTTGACGATGTTGAATGCGCACGAGTTTAGAGGATTGATCGACGAGGAAAAAAAAACCTAATTAATAACGAAAAGTAAGGTAAATAAATGGATTTTATTAACAACTTTAATAGGATTTTTGGATATATTTTTGTGAGTTTTAGGCTATTTTCTAACTTTAAAAATGTTATTTTTAAGTATTTTTAATTGATTTTTAAATAAAATAATAAATAAAAATAATTAAAAAAATGTTGACTTTTTGACCGTTGACTTGTTGACCGTGGACCGTTGACTTGTTGACCGGTTTTATTGTGTAAGTGTATGCGCCGGGTGAGGCTCGAACCCGAGACCTCCCGTTCGCGTGCACGCAGCTCTACCAACTGAGCTACGTGTCTAACCCGAAATAATTCTGTTTTTAATTATATTTATATACTAACTCAATTTATTCAAAATTCTTTTATTTTCAAAAATGTTTTAAATCATCGGACCGGTGTCGTCAACAGGTCTCGAACCCGGGACCTGTGACTTAATGTTACACACAGTCCACCGCTGGACTGTGTGTCTAACTTGGTTAATATACAGATTTTTATTATACTTAACATCTAACGGAGTTAACCCGGTTCAGTTTAAAAAAAAGGAAATTTTATTACTGCGAAGGTGCGTGTGTCATGAATCGAACTCGGGACGTGTCCGTATTTGTTTGCACACAGTCCACCGCTGGACTGTGTGTCTAACCCGTTAATAAAACTGATTTTAATTACTCTTATAACATAACTGAACTTCGTCTTCTTCGTTCAAAACACAGACATCGGTCTAAGCAACTGTTACTTGATTAATTCGGTAAATGAACAAGATGAACAATTGAAAAGTATTGAACCGAAGAGTTTGGGGAAAGAAAGTACCGAACAGATCGTCTTCTTCAGAAATCCGGCGAAGATCGTCGGCTCTGTTTTGGTGACCTTCGGCTGTTAGAATCAATTAACAGTTTGGAGGGATTAGATGTGAAATTGAACTAATGAGTAATGATTATCAGTATGTTTGAATGATCATACCGGTTATCAGCAAGTTTCTGGAATTTCAGAACTTTTCCGGCGAAAACAGGAAATCCGGCAATGTCTTCTGGGGTTGATTCTGAGTGATGGATTGATGTTAGAATTTGTATAATAATGGAATGAAACAGAAAAGTCGAGGTATTTACTGCGTAGATGAAAGTCCCGGTTTTCCGGCGACTTGCAGAGAATCCCGGCGAGTGAAATTTCTTGCGATAGAGATTCTTCAGAGGTTTAAGGTGAGTGGGAGTGATGTCAGTATGAGTTCTATGATCCTATTTTTGGGTAAGAAGAAAAGATGGATTGAACTCGGTTTTCCGGCGAAAGTCCGGCGAGTCCAAAAAGCTTCTCCGGCGGACTGAAAGTTGTGCGAAAATGTAATTGGAAGCTTGCAGAGTGTGTTTGAGTCGCGAGAGGGGTCTTTGATTGAAGTAGTTCAAAAATTGAAAGTTTTCGGTTATTAAACCGATTCACTCCCGAATTCAAGTTTTATTCAAGCAAAATTGATTGGAATTGTCGGCGTATCGGTTAAACTCAGTAAACCGCGAGTAATCAAACGTCCAAAGAAGTTTGATGACCGATTTCGGTTACAGTTGGCGTAACCGGTCGCTTCATTAATGACTATAAGATTTATTTGTTTCCTAACATTTACAGAAAACAACAAGTGGCGGAGTGGTTATGTGTGTGTGTGATAAGTCGTTGGGCTGAAGCCCGGCTGACCCGGGTTCGAGTCCCGGCTTCAGCATTTTATTTTTAAATCACTATTTTTAATACTTTTTCAAATATAACTTTTATATTCTAATATACTTATTAATTATGTATCGTTTAGAATTAATTTAAGCATTAAATATGCAACGAAATTTTTGACTGGTTGTTTGGTTAATAAACGAAGCGGGTTTGGTTAATCCGGTTTTTGGCGGATGTTACATAAGCCTTTGAGTCTACCAATCTAGCCAAAAAAACCAGACATACAGGTAAGTTTAGAGTTGTCGGAATTCTGCCAAAAGTTCACCGAAAAGATAAAAAACGAAATTGGCTCTACATACCTTTGAGAGGACCAAGCTACTCAAACCTGAAGCATACATTCAAAAACTTGATCACTGGATCCTTGCAGGAATACCGAAATACTTAAGCGATTTTCCAAAAACTAATAATCAATCAATGCCAAATTACCTCCTTAGCCCAACCAGCCAAACACCATTCACATTCTCCATTGAAAGCGATTTCCGGCCCCAGGACAACCACAAACATACAAGCTCCCAACCTTCTCTTGCTCAACACATTACAAAACTCCACTATCCTTATCTACATCCAAATGAGAGCTTAAGGGTGAAATTTAATGTTTTCTCATGTATCAATCATAGCCAGACGAGAAAGAGAAATATATATATATAATAATGGAGATGTATGATTAGCTAATATAATTAGTCAAAACCTGCGCCAGTTCCTCTAGCTATCGATTGACATAAACAAATCCTTCAAAACTATCACTTCCATTTGCTTCCCTGTCCATCAAATTCTTCTCGAAAGGCTCAAGCCGATGTGCTTTTAGTAGCAGCACTGTGAAAATAATGTCAAGAACAGACTCATAGATCCATTTCAAGTCCCCTGAGCAAAAACAAACATTAGACTCTATAATGTCTTTTCCAAGTACAAAACTCAACCTAAACAATAATAAGTAAAAAAAGTATAGGAGCCAGTTTAACGAAGTTTTTTTTAATGCGCTTGACTCCCATGAGAATACCTGCCATAATTAAATAAGAAAAAGAATAAATAAAGAAGAAAAGTAAATCTAATAATCATATAAGCATTTCATAACATTATTCTCAGTCATCAACACATCATCAAAGTAAATGGAATGTTGGCTAATTGATTGCAAATAATAGAATTTAACCATATTTGTTGTTTGATTTTCACATTCTTTATTTCTCTTCTCATAAACTTAATATGAGTTGCTGAACCTTTTAACTTAGCAATTGGCTGCAAAGTAATCAAGAAACATCATCACTAACATTGGACTAATGGACTTAAACGTCAAGCATATGTACAAAAATTGCATGTTTTAGTTTTTTTACCTGTTTTTATCTTGATGGTCGATGAGGGCATAGATGAACAGCTTCCCTTTTCACCAGCAGCCAACAACAAGGTAACCTATCTTATTCAAAAAAGTTAGATTAATATTGAATAAAGAAAAAGCCTAGAAACCGGATCCAACATAAAACTCTGAATTTTTTTAACTATATTATTCCTAAAAACATCTTATTCAATCCAGCTTTCATAAGTTAAAATAAAATACCAATTTTAATTAGCACACTAATTTACTTGATCAAGACAACAAAGTCAAAAGGTAAGTCAAATAATAACGTAAATGTAGATGACTAACCTTAATACATTCTAGATGTTCCTGTTGCATCACCTTCTTCAGCTCATCCTCTTGTTCTCTTTTTTCTAACTGCATTTTCATTTTCAACACAAAACAACATAAGTCATAAATATATATACACACATAAAATAATCATAAATTCGATAAACTAATAAACATTGCTAAATTTAACTGACCTTCACTTCTTCCGTTCTTCATTCAATCCACTTTTTTCCTCGCGAATGACCAGATCTGATCAAATCATTCGAATAATAATAGATCAAATCATTCATATATCACTAATATTCGACAGAAAATCGGATCAAATAAAGCACATAAACAAAAGAGTCAAATAGATCACGTACATGGTATTCAAAGCGAAATTGTAAAACACATGAAAAAATCTTTGAAGAACTATCGCGTTCGGATATTAAAGGCACAAAATTAGAGCATTTAATATGCAAATCTACAAATTACCTTATCATCAATCAAGATCAGATAGCGAAACACCGACGGTTAGGTTTTGGATATCTGAAACGAATTGTGGAGTTGGATGAAGATAAACGGATACATGTGATGTTGTTCTTGTTGATATGTTGTTGTTTTTGTTGATAGAGTGAGGAAGATGAAGATGATATCATTTGAGAGAAACAGAATTGTTGTGGTGAAACTAAAGAAACAACGACATTAGGGCTTTCTCCACATACCACAATCTCTAAATGTTGTGAAATTGGAGGTTAATTTGCAGAAATAATGGATTGAATTATGTTCAGTGTTTTGTGATCTTAAGAGGGAGAGAGAGACGAAAGGAGATGTAGAAGAGAGAGTATGAATTTGAAATGAGTTTTGAGAGGAGGGATAGAGGTTTTGAATATGGAGCCAGAATTTTGAATTTGAAATATGAAGCCAGAATTTTGAATTTTAAATATGTAAATTGGAGAATGGTTTGAATTTTGAAATTCAAATTTTCCTCCCTCTTGATTGTTTAAAAAAATTAAGATAAATAGGTAAATTAAACATTGATTAATTGATTTATGATTTAAGCAATTGCTGAGTTGCATGCCCTTAATATTTGACACATAAGCATTGCTTATGTAATGCTCTTTATCCTTTAATAGAGAAGGGAGATGTTTATTTTGTTTTAAAATCACTTACTACTAAACCAATCCATTTTAAACCATGAATCATGAATGCAACACACAATAAGGCCATGGGGTCATACCACAAAGAGCATCATACCACCCATCATGCAAAGGATTCCAAAGGCGCGGCAGTGTTTCCGCTCTTCCCAAAGTGCCACATCGCCTTCCATTCCGCTTCTCACATTTTCTTCTTTGTTGGTTCCCAAAATTTGCCGCAATCTCTCTCTGCCACATGACTCATCTCACACCACCATCTCTAGACTATACTGAGTACAGATCCACCACCACAAGGTCATGGGATGTGAAGACCATTTGCTCCTTGCTATGTTCAATGATGACAAAGTAAAAGGCTTTTACCAAAATACACCTTCTGGCTTAGAGAAATTTATAATTTTCACCAACCTATCTTCTTAAACACAATCATCAACCTTGGCTTGTAAGACCGGGAGCATTGTTTGACACACTTACTGAGTATGAATAGATTGAGTATAATATATATGAATATATTGAAGTCATAAGAAGAGTTTTACTTTTAGTTATCTTATTTGCTACCCATATTTGTTTTAAAATCATTTAAATATCAAATATAATAAATTACCCATATTTGTTGTAGACAACTATGTATATAAGAAACTTAAAATCATTTAAATATCAAATATAATAAATAAAGCAAATATTTGAGGTTTTGTCCATAGATAGAGTTTAATAAAACATCATGGTACATATAATGATTGGATTCCTACATCATGGTACCACTTGCATACCTTCAGCAATCATGCTAGCACCTTAGCATCATTTGCACATATGCTTTGACCATTTCAACTTTATGTAATTTAATTTGACCATATAATTTAACAAAATATTTTACTAATAGTTAAATGCATATAAATATTGGTTAATAAATTAACTGAAAAACAACGTGTTTAATAAATGAGTTAACATGTTAAAATAACGCGATTTAAAGTGTTCAATACGTCAACCAACAATCATTTAACCCGTCAACCGTGAACCTGACATGAAAGACACTCATATAGATATAAAGATTATATGATATTAGTTGTTATTATATACAAATTTAATACTTCAAAAAAAAAAACTTTTATACCTTTTTAAAATTCTATTCCTTTCAAGCAAGTGGATGCATTGAGCTTAATGCTTCAATCATTCCATCTTTGCCCATTCATGGCATCTCACATGTTTGAGTCCAATGATGATAGTTGGAATGACACCATTGTGTTTGTCCTTTTGAATCTTGTACCAAAACTATCTATATCTTCATATAAGAATTTATTATGTTATACAATTATATGTTAGTAAATGAACATGTGAACTAACTGTGACAATTTCATCCCGTTTGTTAATATGAAAATAAGTCCGTTTGAGTTGTAAATTATCGAATATGGATCGGATAGTATACATGTAGGATGAATTTATAGACAAGATTAGTCACTTGAATACAAAGCCATCTAAATTGTATGCAACTTAATTACCTAGTTATAACCTTCCTAATTTATTGACTTTTAATAAAAATATATATATATATAACTTTTATAATCATATATAATACTTATATATTCTTATCTAGTCTAAAAGAATATAAGAGAAATCTATATTAGTTTACTCTATATGAGTCACTTTAAATCCTACTTGAAAGCTTGCAATTTTTTTATGTTTACTAAACCCACCTGTCTAACCCTTTACTCAATTTGTCAATTATTTAATATCATTGTCATTAAACAATGATTGCTCCCCAACCACAAAACCAATGTATAGATGTGTTTTTGACTCAACAACCTTTAACACACTATTGAAAGGTATTATCGTTAAATTATGGCAGAAATGCTAAGATCAAGTTTAAGAAAAATAAATCATAATAAAGTTGATAACCATAAGAGTAAGTTATAATATTATATACATAGTTTTCTTTTAATTTTATTAAAGTTGAAAATTTCAACTTCTATTTTAAAAATATAGTAATAGTATTTACTTTTGAATTTGTAACATAAACAATAAATCATCTGGTTGATATATATATATATATTATATATATATATATATATATAGTGTTAGAATCATGTGAGAAGCACTAGGTAAATTGAGAAACTTGAGAAGCATTCTATACTACACATTTTTCCAAAGCTTTTCGTATATATACATATATATGTATAGTTTAAAATTGACTATATTCATATGTGTATAAGTCAATAGGGAGAGGATCATGAGAAAACTAGATATAAATGAGAAAACTAGAAAACTAATTAAAAAAAAACATAAAAAACATACAATTTTTTTTACAATTTTTTTATAAAATATCACTGCATTTTATGTATAAAAAAACTTTTTTTTTCAAAAAAAAAAAAACTTGTACTGCACATGTGCACTATATGTGTACTACACATGTGCACTATATGTTTTTTTTAAAGTTTTTTATATAATATATATAGCAATTTTTTATAAAAAAATTGATATGTTTTTTTTGGCCTTTTTAGTTAGTTTTTTGGTTTTCTCATTTAAACTAGTTTTCTCATGATCCATCCCCTATATAATACATATATGTATATAGTCAAGTTTAAACTATACATATGCGTATATTACGAATAGCTTAGATAAATGTGTGGTCCAGAATGCTTCTCAAGTTTTTCAAATAGGGTGGACTTCTCTTAGGATTCTACCATATATATATATATATATAATATCGGGGAGGATTAGATAGAAAACCCTAAAAATTTGAGAAAACCCCAGAAAACCCAACCTCCCGACATTTTTTTTTGAAAAAGAAAACACATGTAATATACATGTTTTTAAGAGTTTTGAGCTAAAAAAAGAAAAAAGCGCCAAGTGGATATTTAAAAAAAAATAAACAAAATTCAGCAACTTTTGTCTAACACATGTTAGTGATGAAAGTTGCTGAAACTTGTTTATTTTTTTAAAAAATATCCACTTGGCGCTTTTTTAATTTTTTGGCTCAAAACTCTTAAAACATGTATACATGTATTATTTTTTTAAAAAAAAAATGTCGGGAGGTTGGGTTTTCTATCTAACCTTATATATATATATATATATATATATATATATATATATATATATATATATATATATATATATATATATATATATATATATATATATATATATGTGTGTGTGTGTGTGTGTGTGTGTGGAACAAGATAATCATTTCACTTGAAGAAAACAAAACCCGTGTATATGCAATTTATATCCAATCTCAATCATTGTAACACTTGAAATTATAGAACACTTGTAATATTTTAGAAATCTTGTTAAAATTTTGAAAGTATTTCACGTGATGAGTGAAATTAATTGTTTATAAGAATGGTACTTAAGGTTTACACAAACACCATTTACATTCAAAAGAGGGGTGGTTTATAAGATTAGTGAGATATGTGTGAGAAAGAGATATGAGGTCTAGCTAGGAAAAAAAAGGGGGGGGGGGGGGGGGGTTCGTTTTTGTATGTGTGTAAGCGAGTAAAATGAGCATTTTGTTTTGATGTGCTTGTGCAAAAGACAAAGCATTTAACAACCATCCAAATAAAGGACAGTTTATGTTACAAGTTTCAAAGTAAGGGGGACCCTCCGTGTAGGTTATGCAACGGAAAGGACAAAACTTGTGATTTTTATAAAGTGGTCTAGTACAAAATACACTAGAAATGATCATTATAATTTATAATTTTTTGTATTTGGTTTAAGGTGATACACATTATAATCTTTCAATGCAGGATGCAGTGCCTAATGCCTTGAATATTGACAACAATATGGTGGGAGTGAATAAGTTCTTTCAGTTACAAACACACAGCTAGATGTGACTTTTGGCATTCATATCTAGTGATACCTTTGATTACACAGCTCAACAAAAAATAAGATAGTTTCTTGATACATACTGCATACACGTATACACACCAAAATTCACATTTTTTGATGATGATAAAACTATGAACATGTGAGTCCACCAGATCAAGAACATACAAGAGATGTGAGTCCACCGGGACACGATTGACTACCATACAAATCGTCCAGACGTAGCTTAATAGTATCCAAGGGTTTTTAGAAACCAACAAGCCATTAAATTTTGTAAATTAAAGGATTTTTGGTTCAGTAATCCCACTAAACTTTACTTATGGTAATGACTAAATGTTCGTTAGAGAAAATTACTATAGACATGAGAACGATCGATGCATGAATGATGACTCTACCGTGGATAAACCTTAAAACCTAACTTTTTAAAAGTATTTCTCACAAATTCAAACAATCCATGTCCACACATAGGCTCATCTCTTGTATTCTTAAAACATAGAGCTTTCATACATCATGTAGTCACTATTTATTCCAAAACACCTTTAAATCAATTCTCAAGGTATTTATGCAAGAAAGATCATGAAAAGAAAAAAAAGCTAGTGATGAGAATTTGTAAACTTTCATTCTTGGTTCTTTGTAATTTTATTAAATAGATCACTTACTATAGCTAGAAGAGTGGAAAGTTCTTTATAATATACCTATTAATGTAATTAGGCAGAAGTTATTTGGTAATATATACCATGTTAGAGAAACAATTTGTGTCACACCCCTAATTCCCACGTGTAACCCGGTGGGCTCGGTTGGGTGTATCGTGACGTAAGTTGATATCATCATTACCAAACAATACAATAATACACAGCGGAAGTCTGGATAATTAATATTACAAACGTTTGAATGTTCAAAGTTCAAAATAATATACAACGCTTATAACTAGATCCACAGGCGGATCGAAATGTGAGTACAAAAAGAAACTTGACAGACTAAGGCCCCCTAAGCAAGGGTTGCAGTTCCTCTTAAGCTTCGCCGAGTACTTCCATCCTATTTACGTATACTTGTCACCTGCGCTTAGTCTTTTAAAAATACGTCAGTTTTCACTGGTAAATACATTTAACCGACTCATTTTGAAAAAACATTTCGTAAACGTTTAATGTACACAATGGTACTTTGTTTTATAACTAACTTGGGACAAATAATTTTCATGTTATCAGTTTTACATGTTAATAATACATTTAGAGCCCGAAAACTATGTCGGGATCCTGATTAATCGACACGCCACTTTAACACCTTTAATAGGTGCACCCCTAATGGGTAATACTTTATTTTAGAACATGATGGGTGTATGCCTACACCCCGTGCTTAGGTCGTGGCCATTTGCAATTAAATGAGCCGTGGATATCCAGGACACGGTCGTTTTAACCCCCAAATATTTAATATTAAGCAATACGAATTAAAATGGATTATTTGAATTCCCGACTCTTGGTCTTTGATCCCATATCCAACCATGCGGTATTAGTATACCGTATCCCAAGCCCGTATAAGGGAAAATAAGTTAAAGTATTTACCTGGCTTGCAAAGTCCTTAGTAATAAGAAAATAAGCAAAGCACAGCCGTAATCATAATAAACTAGCTTGGCGACAATCTACCGGAAGTCTCTTGTCTGGAATGGATGGTATTATTAACCGATTAGTTAGCTAGCGGGTCTTTATTTAGTCGTTGACTTAGACCGGCTAACTTAAAATAAAGATAACGGTACGAAACGCTAGATCAAGCGATGACTGGAAAAGAATGTATTTTAGACCCGACAAGTACTAAGGCTTGTATAATATGGTTACCATTTTACATTCTGGAATTTGAGAATATTTTGATATGGTTAAACCCATTTCGGTTAAATTACGCAAACTAGTCACGTAGGCTTAACCGTACGCATATAAACGAAACCGGGTGAATCCTATACAAGTTCCATATGCCATTAAATTTAAAATATGTTATTATAACAGTAAGTTATTGATATGACGGCCCGTTATGGTTTTAAAAACAAACTATGCCTTAAAAGGGCAATTTGGTCATTTTTCAATGTAATAAACGAGCTTATAAGTAAACCGATGTTAATAAAATAATTATTCTGTAAAAATACTTATTTTATGATGTTATATTAGTAGGACATCAATCATATGCGTGGTTTATAGTTTTAAGACCAAACTATGTCCCGATAGGGTAATTTGGTCATTTCACGCATTATTCGTACTTATTTGAGAATCTGAATTTGGGACATGTACCTACTGTTAATAAGTTTAAAATATGTTTTGAAATCAGTAGGTATCAAGCCTTAATGTTCTAATATGGTTTTAAGCCATATTATGTGCCAGAACGACGATTAAGTCGCTAAATGATGATTTAAACGGTATTTAAGTAAGACTGTTGTTGTGACCAGGTTTGAATGACCAAAATATGTTAAGATATATACTACATCAGTAGGTATAAGGTTTTGGTTCATTTGAATGTTTAAAACTCATTTTGAGTGTCGAAAGGGTAACATCGTCATTTAAGGACATAATGTGCAAACTATAGCCTAAACTCAGTTTGCAATTAGTTAAATATCCCAAACAGTCCTAATAATGATATTACATCAGTAGGTTATGGGTTTTGATGTCAAAATTATGTCTAAACCATTTTATGCGTTAAAAGGGCGTTTTAGGCATATTTAACGGATACTTGCACAATGACTTGGATTACTACATGACCATGTCCTATAATTCCAGAGGGTTATAGTATACTAATCATGGTCATAATGCAACTTAGGGGCAGAAGCTAATGTTACTAAATCGGGTCAGAACTGAAAGTCAAAGCAGAAGTGAAACTTTAAGACTTTCGGTTGCGAACCGACCTTAGGCCTAGAATTGACGAGCCGAACATGTTCCTACATGTTCTTATAATTATTACCAAGTTATTAGAGTGTTAAAACAGGTTTCATAACACCTACATTGTTAATTATGAGTTTATTTCAAAACTGACCTGTTTGACCTTTTTATTAACATAACTTTGACCCGTCAATTGACCAAGCAAACGTGGTAATCAGGAGATGCCCTCTTGAGGGGTTAACACCTACCTTATTACGATCACGTAGCCATGTTCATTACGAACATTGTCTGGGCCATAATGGTCTTAGCTCAAAGTCAAAGCGTTTTTATGTCAACGCTTTTGACATTTGCTTAAAGCCTATTAAAAAGGAAAGAACTGAGTTGGAACACTTACTAGTGAGCCAAAGAAAGACTTAGAACTCAGGGGAATGCTCCAAGATAAGCAGGAGCTTTCCAAGTGAGCAAGAGAGGTGAATGAGAGGAATGAGCAAGTTGGAGCTTCACTCAAGGGTGCTATTTATAGCAATGGAGGAAGCATGGGATCACTCCAGGTGTTAGGAGTTGATCTAGGATGAGTACAAGTGGGTAGCATCGTGGCACAAGCAGGAGAATGGTGGCAATGGCGACCAAGGTGGCAATGGCGAGCAAGGTGGCAAGCATAACAGGCTGCCATGTTTCTGTCGCTGGCACCCCTTTACGGACCGTAAGGGTTATGGATTGCGGTCCGTATGGACCTCTGGCGCCCACAGATTTGAATTGGTTACGGACCGTAACCATAAAGGCTTGCGGTCCGTAACCGCCTTACTGAAACCCAGGTTTATTTAACCTTACGGTCCGTAACCAGAAGTGGTTACGGTCCGTAAGGACCTTCAGAAATTTGAAGTTTGGCATTTTCACCACTTTGGTCCCCCGACTTTTCTCGATGCTCGTTCAGAGGTTATTAAAATAACATGACGACGTTGTTGGTCCTTCTCGGCTACACGTGGCAACCAAGAATTTTCGGGACACGTGTAGGAATTTTATTGGACGAAATTTTCGAGGTGTACATCTTCACCCCCTTAATAAAAATCTCGACCTCAAGATTTATTCAAATAGATAAGGGTACTTTTGTCGCATATTGGACTCGACCTCCCAAGTATATTCGGGACCTCGACGGGCATCCCATTTGACCTTCACAATAGGTACGTGCTTCTACGAAACTTCTTAACTTGCCGATCCTCGATCGCAATTGGTTTCACTATGAAACGCAAGTTTTCATCGATCTGAATTTCTTCGTGAGGCATTGCTAACGACTCGTCCACGAGGCATTTCTTCAAATTGCTGACGTGGAAAACATCATGGATTCCACTGAGCTTTTCCGGTAGCTTGAGCCGATAAGCTACGGGTCCGACACATTCGATTATTTCGAATGGTCCAATGTACCTCGGGCGTAACTTACCCTTTTTCCCAAAACGCATTACACCTTTCCAAGTTGACACCTTTAACCTAACTTTGTCCCCAACTTGGAAAATGTAAAGGTTTACGCCTTTTGTCGGCATAGCTCTTTTGTTTATCACGAGCTGCCTTAAGTCGATCACGGATTTACACAATCTTTTCCGTGGATTCGAGGACGATTTTGGGTCCAGACAGTTGGGCTTCTCCAACTTCGGTCCAACACACAGGCGTTCTACACTTTCTCCCATATAGGGCTTCAAAAGGAGCGGCCTTAATACTTGTGTGATAACTATTCTTATAACAGAACTCGATTAGGGGTAAGTGATCATCCCAACTTCCGCCTAAATCGATCACACAAGCTCAAAGCATGTCCCTCAAGGTTTGAATGGTACGCTCACTTTGTCCGTCCGTCTGCGGGTGGTAAGCCGCACTGAAGTTTAATCTCGTACCTAGAGATTGTTGGAAGCTTTTCCAAAAGTGAGATGTGTATCTTGTATCTCTATCAGATACAATGGATATCGGCAGTCCGTGCAAGGACACAATCTCATCAACATAAATCTTAGCCAGCTTGTCAGAATCGTATTTCTTTAATTGGCAAGAAGTGAGCGGATTTGGTTAGTCTATCCACGATAACCCAAATCGTGTCATTGCCACGCTTGGTCTTGGGTAACTTAGTGATGAAGTCCATTGTTATCATTTCCCATTTCCACACTAGGATTTCAAGTTGTTGTAGAAGTCCTGACGGTTTCTGGTGTTCTGCCTTAATTTGAGATCACGTCAAGCACTTTGCTACATGATTAGCTATATCTTTCTTCATACCCATCCACCAATAATTGGGTTTAAGATCTTGATACATTTTATCGCTTCCTGGGTGAACCGAATATTTAGAATTATGTGCTTCTTGGAGGATTACATCTCTAAGTCCTCCAAAGATCGAAACCTAGATCTGATCATTCATCCTAAACATTTCGTCCTTTCCAGGTGCTAACAGATCGATGGTTGCACCCAATCCTTCCTTGGCAATGTTGTCCTCAAGCATGGCTTGCCTTTGTGCATTTAGCAGCTTTTCATTTAGACTATTCTTCAATTTGATGCTTTTGGCATTGATCCTTAAAGGTTTGATTCTTTCCTTGCGACTAAGCGCATCAGCGACTACATTCGCCTTTCATGGATGATATCGAATCTCGCAATCATAGTCGTTGAGCGTTTCCATCCAACGACGTTGCCTCATATTCAAATCCTATTGATTGAACAAGTGTTGCAGACTTTTATGGTCAGTGTAGATGATACACTTTGTTCCATATAAATAGTGTCTCCAAAGTTTAAGTGCGAATACTACAGCACCCAATTCTAAATCATGGGTGGTGTAGTTTCTCTCGTGCACTTTTAGTTGTCGTGATGCATAGGCAATCACTTTGCCTCTCTGCATAAGTACACATCCCATGCCAGTGTGCGATGCATCACAATAAACCACGAACTCCTCCATGCCTTCTGGCAGGGTTAACACCGGGGCATTGGTCAACTTATGCTTTAACGTCTCAAAGGATTCTTGTTGCTTTGGACCCCAGTTGAATTTAGCATCCTTACGAGTTAGGATTGTCAAAGGAGCGGCTACTCGTGAGAAGTTCTCAATGAACCTTCGATAATAACCAGCCAGTCCTAAGAAACTACGTATCTCGGAAGGTGTCTTTGGCGCTTCCCAATTCATTATTGCTTCTATCTTTGCTGGATCTACTTGGATACCATGTTCAGTTACTATGTGACCAAGGAACTGAACCTCACGTAGCCAGAATTCGCATTTGGAAAATTTTGCATACAACTTTTCCTGTCGCAAAATTTCAAGAATACACCTCAAATGTTTCTCGTGATCAGATTGATTACGAGAGTAGATAAGTATGTCGTCTATGAAGACAATGACAAACTTATCTAAGTATGACTTGCAGACTCTATTCATGAGATCCATGAATGCTGCGGGTGCATTAGTGAGCCCAAAAGGCATCACTAGGAACTCGAAATGTCCATATCTCGTTCTGAAAGCAGTTTTCGGAACATCTTCGTCTCTAACTTTTAGTTGATGATATCCTGATCTCAAATCAATTTTCGAGAAGAATCTTGCACCTTGCAACTGATCGAACAAATCATCGATCCCGGGTAAAGGATAACGGTTCTTGATTGTTATCTTGTTGAGTTCACGGTAATCAATGCACATCCGCATTGATCCGTCTTTCTTTTTGACAAAAAGGATAGGTGCTCCCCAAGGCGATGAGCTAGGTTGAATAAAACCTTTCTCTAAAAGTTCGTCCAATTGGGTTCTCAGTTCTTTCATCTCAGTTGGCGCTAAACGATACGGAGCTTTAGCTATGGGAGCTGCTCCAGGTATGATATCAATTCAAAACTCTACCTGCCTATCAGAAGGTAGGCCAGGTAATTCTTCTGGAAATACATCTGGGTATTCAGAAATGATAGGAATATCTTCGATCTTTGGTTTGGGTTCATCAACGGTGACTTGTGTCATGTAGATGACACATCCCTTCGTCATACATCTAGATGCCTTAAGCAAAACTGCTTTATCAGGCAATTCAAAGTGTTTGTCTCCATGAATGGTGAGGATTTTACCAGACGGGGATTTGATTTCAATGAGTTTCTTATCGCAGGCAATGCGTGCTAGGTTATGCGATATATGCGATAACCAGTCCATGTCTAAGACTACATCGAATCCCGCTAGTTTCATGGGTAAAAGAGAGATATGGATAGAATGATTCTTGATGGATATGAAGCATCCCTCAAGAATGGAATAAGCGATTTCTATAGTTCCATCAGCGAGCTCTACTTCATAAGTTATGTCTAGAGTTCTTACGGGCAAGTTTAATAGTTCACTAAACTTATGATCTACAAACGATTTATCAGCGCATCGAAAAGAACTCTAGCAAAAGCGTCGTTGATAAGAAATGTGTCACACCCCGACCCGCAGCGGAAATAAGAATCGGGGCATAATTGGGTTATCACCAAAGCACATGACATTTACTATTATGTTTCATAATTAAATGAAGTCAAAGTTACATTTCTCAAACATTCAAACATGTCCATACATTACAAAGGAAAATAACCAAACAGAATAATCCAAATACTAAATCGTTTTATTTCTTCTAATCCAGGTCCTACGTGTTCCTAGCTGCTGCTGGTTCACCTGTATCATGTGTAAAATGGGAGGTTTTTGGGTCAACATAAGTTGGCGAGTGAACCTTATAGATAAACATTTAATAATGATTTTCTGGTTAGTTTATCAATAAAATATTGTGCATAATCATAAAAGAGCATATGTATGAAATCAAGCAATGGCAACATCAGTTACAATTATAACATACATTAACAATCGATAGCATACATGAACATACCAACATCATATGATAATTAACATAAATGAACTGTGAGATCAAGGCTCAATCAAACGGAGCCGATCGTATTGCATGAACTGAAAATGTAAATTGAACTGTGCGCTCAAGGCTCAATCAAACGGAGCCGAACGTATTGCATGAACTGGAAATGTAAATTGAACTGTGCACTCAAGGCTCAATCAAACGGAGCCGAGCGTATTGCATGTATTGAAATGTAAATAAAATGTCCGATCAAGGCTCAATCAAACGGAGCCGATCGTGCGGGCACGCCCTGATCAACCGCATAATAAAATGGGGATCAAACTCAACCTCGAGGGATGGGGAGCTACGGCCTCAGCAATTGCATGTACTGAAATAATAATTTGCAAACAATAATAACTACTTATCAGCAACAACTAACACACATGTCATGATATGATATATGCACAATAACTTAGTATAATAAGTAAATGAACAAGACACATGATACACCCCAAAAACGTGATTAAAACGGGGAATTTGAAGGGTTCACTCACATTGGGTGCGTTGGATTTGAGTTGGTGAGATGCGCACGATTTAGACGAAGCGAGTCAACGCGGAAATCACTAACCTAAATGATAATAGGAAAAATATATTAAATGGATGAATTTTATTAAAGATTTTAATGGGATTTTTAGATATATTTTTGTGAGTTTATGGCTATTTTCTATCCTTAAAAATGTTATTTTTAAGTATTTTTAATTGATTTTTAATTTAAATTAAACAAATAAATATTTAAAAAAAAATAATATTTTTTTACTGTTTGACCGTTGACCGTTGACCGGTTCGGTCAGCGGTAAATACTTGCGCCGAGCGGGATTCGAACCGGTGACCTTCCGTTCACGCGCACGTAGCTCTACCAACTGAGCTATGTGACTAACCCGTTAGAAACCCAGTTTTAATTATATTTATACACTTATTCGAATTTACCGAAAATTCCTTTATTTTGCAAAACGTTTTAATCTCATTGAACCGGTGTTTGTGACGGGACTCGATCGCGCGACGTGTAGTTTGTTTTGCACACAGTCCACCGCTGGACTGTGTGTCTAACCCGGTTATATTCTTGATTTATATTATACTTAACAACTACTCGTTTCAACCCGGTTAGTTCATGAATAAAAAAGGAATGTTTTATTACGCAGAGTGTGTGTAGTAAGGATCGAACTCGGGACTCGTATATAAACTTTGCACACAGTCCACCGCTGGACTGTGTGTCTAACCCGTTAAATATCCGAATTATAATTACTCTTATATTCTGAATCAAGTTCATCTTCTTCATCGGATTAAACTGTCAGCGTATTTCAACTGGTTAAGATTAATTTTGCGACTTTCAAAGATCTTAAACACTAATAGTAATTCAATAGTAAAGAATGGAAAGAGTTTAAAGAACAGGATTTACTGATTGGAGATAAACACAGAAATCCGGCGAAAGTTTCGTCGGTACAGAAATTGAGCTCCGACTGTTGATACAATTAACAGTGTGGATCGATTATTTATAGAACTAAATCATCAAAACAAGGTTTAAATGAAGTGTAGGATGCCTTACCCTTTCACAGTGAAATTCCGGCAATTTCAGAAACTTTCCGGCGAGGGTGGGATTTCCGATAAATGTTGGCTAAGATTGATTCTGTTGATGGGATTGTGTTAGAGATTGACTAATCACATGTTTTAAACAAAGAGAGTCGAAGAATTTACCGTGTAAATGCAAGTCCCCGGTTTTCCGGTGAGTTGCAGAAAATCTCCGACGATCGAAATCAGAGGGTCTTACAGTTCAGATTCTTGACGAAAATGAAATTGAGTGTTATTGTGATGGTTAGGAATCGCACAAATGATCAGGACATGGATTTAATTAGAGTTTGGTATATTTTCGGTTTCAAATACCGGAAGTGATGAGGACTTAAGTTCAATCAATTAGGACTTAATTAGAAACCGATATTCATCGGTTATGAGCTAGTCAAACGAAGTCGAAAGGATTTAGCGTTCGGTTTGCCGATTTCCGTTATTCCGATATCACCAACCGTTAATTCATGTTTGTGTATAAAACTCAATTGTTTTCCTAATGTCAACAGAAAACAATTGGTGGCGGAGTGGTTTGAAGACGGAAAGATAAGTTGTTGAAGTGATTCAGCTGACCCGGGTTCGAGTCCGGTCAGCTGCAAATGTTTTTTTTTTATTTTATTTTAACTTTTTATCCAATTTAATTTTTATAGTTTAGTTTATATATTAATTATGTAACGTTTAAACTCAAAATACTCATAAATACTTAATGTAATTTCATAACTTGGTATTTGATTACAAAACGGAGCGGGTTTTGGAGACCCGATTTATACAAATGTTACAAAATGTACCCGTTATGAAATTGTTATCCTTTACTGCTTCCTTAGCATTCATTTGGAAGGCTCTAGCAGTAGCCTTCTTTGCCTCCGAGGGTTTGGGTTTACCCTCGGTATTTGCCTTTGGGCAACTTGTTTTGATGTGGCACTTCTCACCACATCCAAAGCAAGTAGCATCCTTAATATTATAGCACTCATGAGACTGATGCCCAGTTTTCTTGCAGATGTTGCATTGCTTTGGTTTTTGTTCTAAGTGACACTGTCCATAGTGTTGCTTCCCACACGTTATGCACGTGGGTTTGTCGCCCAATTTCAGATTACCTTTGCTAAACTCATACTTACCTTTCTTGTTAAATTTCTGGGAGTTTCCGTCCTCCCGTTTCCTCTTTCCATCATTGTCAGTCTTAACTTACATTTGCCTCACATAGTCCTGTGTGAGGGAGAGGGATAGTTCTACCGCAGATTTGTAGGTGCCTGGCTGCACCGCCTTAACCATACTCCTGATTTCCGGAGCTAGCCCATTGATAAAACACACAATGCATTTGGGCTCAGGAGTAACTAGATAAGACACTAGCCTGGAGAGAGAGTTGTAGTCGGTGAAAAATTTCCGACAATCCATGTTCTTCATGGTCAGATTTAAGAAATCAGACTCGACTTTCTCCACCTCATGAGGTGGGCAGTAAGTATCCTTCACCAAGTCTACAAACTTGGACCAACTCAGATTATAAAGATGAACCTTGCCCGTAGATTGGACTAAGGCTTTCCACCAGATAAGGGCATCACCCTTGAATGACTGAGATACATACATAACAACATTCTTATCAACGCATCCGCTGATATCCACCACTGTTTCTGTCACACCCCTAATTTTCCACGTGTAACCCGGTGGGCCCAGTTGGGGAATATCGTGACGTAAGTTGATATCATCATTACCAAACAATACAATAATACACAGCGGAAATCTGGATAATTACTATTACAAACGTTTTTAATGTTGAAAGTTCAAAAATAATATACAACGCTTGTAGTTAGATCCACAGGCGGATCGAAATGTAAATACAAAAGGAAACTTGACAGACTAAGGCCTTCTAAGCAAGGGTTGCAATTTCTCTTAAGCTTCGCCAAGTACTTCCAGCCTATTTACGTATACTTGTCACCTGCGCTTAGTCTTTTGAAAATACGTCAGTTTTCACTGGTAAATACATTTAACCGACTCATTTTGAAAACATTTTGAAACGTTTAGTGTACACAATGGTACTTTGTTTTATAAATAACTTGGGACAAATAACTTTCATGTTATCAGTTTTACATGCTAATAATACATTTAGAGCCCGAAAACTATGTCGGGATCCTGATTAATCGACACGCCACTTAACACCTTTAATAGGTGCACCCCTAATGGGTTATAATTTATTTTAGCATCTGACGGGTGTATGCCTACACCCCGTGCTTAGGTCGTGGCCATTTGCAATTAAATGAGCCGTGGATATCCAGGACACGGTCGTTTTAACCCCCAAATGTTTAATATTAAGCAATACGAATTAAAATGGATTATTTGAATTCTTGACTCATCGGTCTTTGATCCCATATCCAACCATGCGGTATTATTATACCGTATCCCAAACCCGTATAAGGGAAAATAAGTTAAAGTATTTACCTTGTTGCAAAATCTTCTAAATAATAAGAAAATAAGCAAAGCACAGCCGTAATCAATAAAACTAGCTTGGCGACAATCTACCGGAAGTCTCTAGTCTAGAATGGATGGTATTATTAACCGATTAGTTAGCTGGCGGGTCTTTATTTAGTCATTGACTTAGACCGGCTAACTTAAATAAAGATAACGATACGAAACGCTAGATTAAGCGATGACCGGAAAAGAATGTATTTTGGACCCGACAAGTTCTAGGACTTGTATAATATGGGTTACCATTCTACATTCTGAAATTTGAGAATATTTTGAATACGTTAGACTCGTTTCGGTTAAATTGCGTAAACTAGTCACGTAGGCTTAACCGTGCGCATATAAGCGAAACCGGATAACCGGGTGAGTCCTATACAAGTTCCATATGCCATTAAGTTTAAATATGCTATTATAACAGTAGGTTATTGATATGACGACCCATTATGGTTTTAAAAGTAAATTATGCCTTTAAGGGCATTTTCGTCATTCTTAAAATGTAATAACGGACTTATATGTAAACTGATGTTCTTAATATAAACATTCTGTAAAAATAACTACTTTATGGTGTTATATCAATAGGACATCAATTATATGCGTGGGTTATAGTTTAAGACCAAACTATGTCCCGAAAGGGTAATTTGGTCATTTCACATATAATTGATAACTTATTTGGGAATCTGAGTTTGGGACATGTACCCACTGTTAATAATTTGAAAATATGTTTTGAAATTAGTAGGTATCAAGTCTCAATGCTCCAATATGGTTTTAAACCACATTATGCGTCGAAATGGCGATTAAATCGTTAAATGACGATTTAAACAGTATTTAAGTAAAACTGTTGTTGTGACCAGGTTTATATGACTAAAATATGTTAATATATATACCACATCAGTAGGTATAAGGTTTTGGTTCATTTGAATGTCTAAAACTCATTTTGAGTGTCGAAATGGTAACATCGTCATTTAAAGACATAATGTGCAAACTATAGCCTAAACTCAGTTTGCAAATAATTAAATATCCCAAATAGTCCTAATAGTGATATTACATCAGTAGGTTATGTGTTTTGATGTCAAAATTATGTTTAAACTATTTTATGCATTAAAACGGCGTTTTAGGCATATTTAACGGATACATGCATGATAACTCGGATTTCTACATGACCATGTTCCATGACTCCATAGGGTTATAGTATACTAAATCATGGTCATAATGCAACTTAGAGACATAAGCTAAGGTTGCTAAATCGGGTCAGAACTGAAAGTTAAAGCAGAAGTCAAACTTTGTGACTTTCGGTTGCGTACCGACCTTAGGCCTGGAATTGACGAGCCGAACATGTTCCTACACGTTCTTATAATTATTACCAAGTTATTAGAGTGTTAAAACAGGTTTCATAACACCTACATTGTTAATTATGAATTTATTTCAAAACCGACCCGTTTGACTTTTTATTAATATAACTTTGACCCGTCAATTGACCAAGCAAACGTGGTAATCAGGAGATGCCCTTTTGAGGGATTAACACCTACCTTATTACGATCACGTAGCCATGTTCGTTACGAACATTGGCTGGACCATAATGGTCTTAGCTCAAAGTCAAAGCGTTATTACGTCAACGCTTTGACTTTAGCTTTAAGCCTAACAAAACTGAACAAAAAGGGATGGAGCACTTACAAGTGATCCAAACAAGTACTAAGAACTTAGAGGGTGCTCCCAGAGGTCTCAGGAACTCCCAAGTGAGCAAGAGAAGAAGGGAAATGAGAATGAGCAAGTTCTAAGCTTCCTCATGGATGCTATTTATAGCAAAGGATGGGGCATGAAGTCATGACAACTGTCCAGGAGTGTTACAAGGAGTCTCCAGGTGTTTTTGGGCGGGTCACAACCAGCCAAGAGAGTGGCATTCGCGATTAAGTGGCAAGGCAAGAAGCTGCCAAGTAATCTGTCACTGGCAGTCCCTTATGCCTTGCGGTCCGTAAGGACCTCTGGCGCCCATAGATTTGAACTGGTTACGGACCCTTACCATTAAGGCTTGCGGTCCGTAACGGCCTTACTGAAACCAAGGTTTATTTAACCTTACGGCCCGTAACCTGATGTGGTTACGGTCCGTAAGGACCTTCAGAAATTGAAGTTTGGCATTTTTTTTTACCACTTTTATCCCCCGACTTTCCTCGAAGAATTTACCGTGTAAATGCAAGTCCCGGTTTTCCGGTGAGTTGCAGAAAATCTCCGACGATCGAAATCAGAGGGTCTTACAGTTCAGATTCTTGACGAAAATGAAATTGAGTGTTATTGTGATGGTTAGGAATCGCACAAATGATCAGGACATGGATTTAATTAGAGTTTGGTATATTTTCGGTTTCAAATACCGGAAGTGATGAGGACTTAAGTTCAATCAATTAGGACTTAATTAGAAACCGATATTCATCGGTTATGAGCTAGTCAAACGAAGTCGAAAGGATTCAGCGTTCGGTTTGCCGATTTCCGTTATTCCGATATCACCAACCGTTAATTCATGTTTGTGTATAAAACTCAATTGTTTTCCTAATGTCAACAGAAAACAATTGGTGGCGGAGTGGTTTGAAGACGGAAAGATAAGTTGTTGAAGTGATTCAGCTGACCCGGGTTCGAGTCCGGTCAGTTGCAAATGTTTTTTTTTTATTTTATTTTAACTTTTTATCCAATTTAATTTTTATAGTTTAGTTTATATATTAATTATGTAACGTTTAAACTCAAAATACTCATAAATACTTAATGTAATTTCATAACTTGGTATTTGATTACAAAACGGAGCGGGTTTTGGAGACCCGATTTATACAAATGTTACAGTATCCCCTACTTTTAGGAATTTCGTCCCGAAATTTAAACAGTTGAAGTAGTAGGGAAAAGATGAGGGTATTTTTCACGCATTGAGTCTTCACGTTCCCAAGTAAACTCAGGTCCCCGTTTCGACTCCCAGCGTACTCTAACAATAGGAATGCGACTTCGACGTAGACGCTTTTTTCCATGGTCCATAATCTCCACTGGTCTTTCAATAAAATGCATGGATTCATCGATCTGAATATCTTCTAGTGGAATATGAAGATTCTCATCAGCGAGGCACTTCTTCAAGTTCGACACGTGGAATGTGGAATGAATCCTGTCGAGTTCTTCCGGTAGGTCAAGCTTGTATGCTACAGGACCTACTCTTTCGAGTATCTTGAAAGGTCCTACGTAACGTGGTGCTAGCTTTCCCTTTTGACCAAAACGAACTACTCCCTTCCACGGTGACACTTTTAAAAGCACATGATCACCAACGCTAAACTCCAAGGGCTTCCGTCGTTTATCTGCGTAACTCTTTTGACGACTTTGAGCCGCTAAAAGATTGTTTCGGATTTGATGAATCTTATCTGTGGTTTCTTGGATCAATTCTGGACCAGTAATTTGTGCTTCCCCAATTTCGTGCCAACAAACAGGAGATCGACACTTTCGGCCATATAAAGCTTCAAAAGGTGCCATGCCGATGCTAGAATGATAGCTGTTGTTGTACGAAAATTCGACTAACGGTAGGTGGGCGTCCCAATTTCCCTTGAAGTCTATGACACATGCTCTAAGCATATCCTCAAGGGTTTGAATGGTGCGCTCAGACTGTCCATCAGTTTGAGGATGATAGGCGGTACTGAGATCTAGTCGAGTGCCCATAGCGGATTGTACTGCCTGCCATGTTCGTGAGGTGAAACGACCATCCCGATCAGAAATAATACTTAACGGAACTCCATGTCGGCTGACGATTTCGTTGATATAAATACGAGCAAGCTTTTCGTTCTTGAAATCTTCTCGAATAGGAATAAAGTGAGCTGATTTTGTGAGTCGGTCTATAATCACCCATATAGTGTCATACCCACTAGAAGTGCGAGGCAACCCGGTAATGAAATCCATGGTTATATTTTCCCACTTCCAGACAGGTATTTCTGGTTGGACTAGAAGTCCTGAGGGTCTTTGGTGTTCAGCCTTTACTTTAGAACAAGTGAGACACTTGGAAACAAAAATGGCAATATCTTTCTTCATTCCAGGCCACCAATAGGTGTACCGTAGGTCTTGATACATCTTATCGGCTCCTGGGTGTATAGAATATCGCGACTTATGGGCTTCATGCATGAGTGTTTCACGAAGATTGATGTGGTTAGGAATCCATATACGATCTAGGTAGTACAAGATACCATCAGACTTAGTTTCAAGTTTTAGCTCAGCTCCACAGGACATTTCTTTTTGTACATCTTCCTCTGTTATGGATACGTGTTGAGCTTCTCTAATTTGATCCTTAATATTGGTTATAATTTGCGAACATAGAAGATGAATGGAATTCGCATAACCCTTTCGACTAAGTGCATCAGCCACCACATTTGCTTTACCAGGGTGGTATCTGATTTCACAGTCGTAATCATTTAGGAGTTCGACCCATCTTCGTTGCCTCATATTTAACTCTTTCTGATTGAAGATATGTTGAAGACTCTTGTGGTCAGTGTATATTTCACACTTCGTACCATAAAGATAATGTCTCCATATCTTAAGAGCGAATACAACGGCTCCAAGTTCAAGGTCATGAGTGGTATAGTTCTTTTCGTGAGTCTTGAGTTGCCTTGAGGCATAAGCTATGACTTTTCCTCTTTGCATGAGAACGCATCCTAATCCTTGCCCTGACGCGTCGCAATAGACTACAAAATCTTCACAACCTTCAGGAAGAGTGAGGATTGGGGCATCACAAAGTTTTTGCTTGAGAGTTTGAAAAGCTTCTTCTTGCTTGGGCCCCCATACAAATGGTTTCCCTTTATGGGTTAAAGCCGTGAGTGGCACCGCAATGCGAGAGAAGTTTGAAATGAACCGACGATAATAGCCAGCAAGTCCAAGAAAAGACCTTACTTCAGTTGGCGTACGTGGAGCTTGCCATTCTTGAACTGCTTTGATCTTTGATGGGTCCACATGTATTCCTTTGTCATTGACTACATGCCCGAGGAATTGCACCTCTTTTAACCAGAATTCACATTTAGAGAACTTGGCATAAAGCTTTTCCTTTTCTAGAAGTGCAAGAACAAGTCGCAGATGACGTTCATGATCAGCTTTAGATTTTGAATAGATAAGAATATCGTCGATGAAAACAATAACAAATCGATCAAGGTAAGGTTTGCAGACTCTATTCATTAAGTCCATGAAAACAGCTGGTGCGTTGGTTAATCCAAATGGCATAACCATGAATTCATAGTGACCATATCGAGTTCGAAAAGCAGTTTTAGGGACGTCTTCTTCATGCACTCTAAGCTGATGATAACCCGATCGAAGGTCGATTTTCGAAAAGCAACTGGCACCTTGTAGTTGGTCAAGAAGGTCATCTATACGAGGTAAAGGATATCGATTTTTGATAGTTAACTTGTTGAGCTCTCTGTAGTCGATGCACATGCGAAAAGATCCATCCTTCTTCTTTACAAAGAGTACAGGTGCACCCCAAGGCGACGAGCTGGGGCGTATAAATCCCTTGTCAGTCAACTCTTGCAATTGACTGGCTAGCTCTTGCATTTCAGAGGGGGCTAACCTATATGGAGATTTTGCCACTGGTGTAGCACCAGGTATAAGATCGATACGAAATTCAACATCTCTGATTGGAGGAAGTCCTGATATGTCGTCAGGAAAAACTTGTGGAAAATCTTTTACAACAGGGATATCTTCAAGTTTCTTTTCTGAGGTCTCCTTCTTGATGATATGGGCTAAAAACGCGACATAATTCTTGCGAAGGTATTTTTGAGCTTGAAGACAAGACATTAAGTTAAGTCCTTTCGCCGAGGTTTCTCCAATAATTCGAAGAGTCTGACCGTTTGAAAGAGGAATACGAATAAATTTCTCACGACATACAACTTCCGCATTATGCTGACTGAGCCAATCCATTCCGATTATGATGTCGAAACTTCCCAGCTTCATAGGAATAAGATCGACTGAGAAATCGTGGTCGTTTAGGGTGAGCGTACAGTTGCGTAAAATAGAGTCTAACGAAACTGGTTTTCCATCTGCAACTTCCACCATTATGGATTCCGCGAGCTTATCTCGATTTTTACTTAAGACAGGTTCAAACTCTAATGACACGAAACTTCTATCCGCACCAGTATCAAATAACATAGAGGCATATCTACCATTTATAAGAAACGTACCGTTGACTACATTGCCGTCAGCTCTGGCCTGGTTTGCGTTAATATTGAAAGCCCTTCCTCTAGCAGGCGGAGGAGCTTGGTTTGCTTGGTTCACAGGGTTGGCTTGGGCCTGAGCATGAATAATATTGACCAGTCTTGGACATGAGTTCCTGAAATGACTTGGATCTCCACAATTGAAACATGCCCGCATAGGTTGGCCCATAGGGTAGTTGGGTTGGTAGTATGTTTGGGCTAAATGTTGAGTGGGTGGAAATGGTTGTTGTTGTTGGGCTTGACCCATAAGTTGTTGGTGGGTTTGGGTTATAGGTTGGTGGCGGTTTGTTCGTTGAGGTGCGCGGCAGTGTTGTACAGTGTGTCCAGCGCGACCGCAGCTGGTACAGTATTGGCAAGGATAGTCAGGGGAGTGGTGATACTGACAACGGTTACATTTTGGTAGTGGTCCTGTGTATGGTCTTTTGTATGGCGCGGGTGGAGGAGTGGCTTGAGTGATGGGTGCAGCAGGAACAGGGGTGTTGGTGTGAGTGATTGCAAAGTTCCTGTTGTTACGCTTCCTCTTGTTAGCAAATTTAGAGGAAGGAGTGTGGTGGTTTGAGGTTTGTCCCTCAGCAGGGGTTTTCTTCTTTTCCTCCTTGAACTTCCCATTGCGAATTCGGTTTTCGGTCAGTTCTGTCGCCAACTCCATGGCAGCTTCTAGTGTTACCGGTGAAACGCTGAGGACAGAATCTTGAATTTTCGAGGGAAGTCCTCGAATGTAATGTTCTATCAGACGGTAGGTTGGAGTGAATAAGTTTGGAACCATTTGGTTCAACTCCAAAAACCTTTTGTTGTAAGTAGAGTGATCACCATCTTTTTGCTTCAGGGCATGAAATTCATCTTCCAATTTCTTAATTTCACTCCTAGGACAGAATCGCCTAGTCATGATTTCCCTTAACTCCTCCCAAGTTAAGGCCATCGCATCTTCCGTTCCCCTCTTTCCCTTCTCGGTATTCCACCAAGTGAGAGCTGCACCAAGTAGTCTTCCGGTGGCATAACGAACTTTGCGATCCTCAGGACAATCGCAGTTTAAGAAAACGTTTTCCATCTCCTCGAACCAACGTAGGAGAGCAGTGACTCCCTCAGTCCCTTCGAATTTTGGGGGATCGCAGGACTTAAAATGTTTGTAGGTGCATTTGTTGGTAGGAGGGTTGTTGATGATCTGGTCCTGTTGTTGAGGAGGGTTAGTAGGATTTGCAGCAAGGGCTTGTTGTACTTGTACTACTATGTCAGGTAATATCGTGGCCATTTGATTGGCGATATGAGTGGCCAAACGTTCCTGAGACTTTTCCGATTTCCTACTCCTTCGATGCGGTCTAGAAGACATCTACAGGATCATAAAATGAGAAGATTGTGAGTTTATGGTATCTTTTAAGGTGTCATGTGTCTTTAAGAAAATGAAAATAACATAAATATCAATAATGCAACTACATCCGAAGGATGTCTTGGGTTCGCTCATGTTGGGCCTCAAATGTCCCCCATACCTTCACCTATATAGTCATGTGGGCCCCCATGGCTATTGGCTTGGTAGGATTCACATTAGTATTGGAAATTTAACACTCGCATCCCCCGAATGCTAACCACAAAATATGTTCATGAGATGTTTGGTCGGAACGTGTCCAGGTGTAGACACAATGACAACTCAAAGTGGGATTAGCTCTCACGACGTTTGGTATAGCATGCTTTGGCCTAATAAGTATTTCGTACTCTCATCGTTAGTCCCCAGGTAGGCAAACTGGTCCTTTATTTTGGATTTATACGAATGCCAGCCTAGACAGGACGTTCCGACTACGGTACTAGTACCCTTCCAGTTACTACATGCCCGTCATGAGAACTCACTTTGATGAGATTTGAAAACACGAAAATCGTTGTAAAATCAATCATGAGGTGGTGTGTGCTTGCATGGATGTGATATATTATGATCATACGATTTCATGATAGGCATTATTTGATAATACATACTTATGAACATGCTTGAACAAATATCAAATGTAACATTTAACATAAACATATAAACATCATGAAATTTGGCATATAACACACAAAATTCTTATAAGTTTCTAATTGACTATAGTATAGGCTCTAAGGGTCTAATAACCTATCCTATATCCCTATAGTCATGGCTCTGATACCAATCTGTCACACCCCGACCCGCAGCCGAAATAAGAATCAGGGCATAATTGGGTTATCACCAAAGCACATGACATTTACTATTATGTTTCATAATTAAATGAAGTCAAAGTTACATTTCTCAAACATTCAAACATGTCCATACATTACAAAGGAAAATAACCAAACAGAATAATCCAAATACTAAATCGTTTTATTTCTTCTAATCCAGGTCCTACGTGTTCCTAGCTGCTGCTGGTTCACCTGTATCATGTGTAAAATGGGAGGTTTTTGGGTCAACATAAGTTGGCGAGTGAACCTTATAGATAAACATTTAATAATGATTTTCTGGTTAGTTTATCAATAAAATATTGTGCATAATCATAAAAGAGCATATGTATGAAATCAAGCAATGGCAACATCAGTTACAATTATAACATACATTAACAATCGATAGCATACATGAACATACCAACATCATATGATAATTAACATAAATGAACTGTGAGATCAAGGCTCAATCAAACGGAGCCGATCGTATTGCATGAACTGAAAATGTAAATTGAACTGTGCGCTCAAGGCTCAATCAAACGGAGCCGAACGTATTGCATGAACTGGAAATGTAAATTGAACTGTGCACTCAAGGCTCAATCAAACGGAGCCGAGCGTATTGCATGTATTGAAATGTAAATAAAATGTCCGATCAAGGCTCAATCAAACGGAGCCGATCGTGCGGGCACGCCCCGATCAACCGCATAATAAAATGGGGATCAAACTCAACCTCGAGGGATGGGGAGCTACGGCCTCAGCAATTGCATGTACTGAAATAATAATTTGCAAACAATAATAACTACTTATCAGCAACAACTAACACACATGTCATGATATGATATATGCACAATAACTTAGTATAATAAGTAAATGAACAAGACACATGATACACCCCAAAAACGTGATTAAAACGGGGAATTTGAAGGGTTCACTCACATTGGGTGCGTTGGATTTGAGTTGGTGAGATGCGCACGATTTAGACGAAGCGAGTCAACGCGGAAATCACTAACCTAAATGATAATAGGAAAAATATATTAAATGGATGAATTTTATTAAAGATTTTAATGGGATTTTTAGATATATTTTTGTGAGTTTATGGCTATTTTCTATCCTTAAAAATGTTATTTTTAAGTATTTTTAATTGATTTTTAATTTAAATTAAACAAATAAATATTTAAAAAAAAATAATATTTTTTTACTGTTTGACCGTTGACCGTTGACCGGTTCGGTCAGCGGTAAATACTTGCGCCGAGCGGGATTCGAACCGGTGACCTTCCGTTCACGCGCACGTAGCTCTACCAACTGAGCTACGTGACTAACCCGTTAGAAACCCAGTTTTAATTATATTTATACACTTATTCGAATTTACCGAAAATTCCTTTATTTTGCAAAACGTTTTAATCTCATTGAACCGGTGTTTGTGACGGGACTCGATCGCGCGACGTGTAGTTTGTTTTGCACACAGTCCACCGCTGGACTGTGTGTCTAACCCGGTTATATTCTTGATTTATATTATACTTAACAACTACTCGTTTCAACCCGGTTAGTTCATGAATAAAAAAGGAATGTTTTATTACGCAGAGTGTGTGTAGTAAGGATCGAACTCGGGACTCGTATATAAACTTTGCACACAGTCCACCGCTGGACTGTGTGTCTAACCCGTTAAATATCCGAATTATAATTACTCTTATATTCTGAATCAAGTTCATCTTCTTCATCGGATTAAACTGTCAGCGTATTTCAACTGGTTAAGATTAATTTTGCGACTTTCAAAGATCTTAAACACTAATAGTAATTCAATAGTAAAGAATGGAAAGAGTTTAAAGAACAGGATTTACTGATTGGAGATAAACACAGAAATCCGGCGAAAGTTTCGTCGGTACAGAAATTGAGCTCCGACTGTTGATACAATTAACAGTGTGGATCGATTATTTATAGAACTAAATCATCAAAACAAGGTTTAAATGAAGTGTAGGATGCCTTACCCTTTCACAGTGAAATTCCGGCAATTTCAGAAACTTTCCGGCGAGGGTGGGATTTCCGATAAATGTTGGCTAAGATTGATTCTGTTGATGGGATTGTGTTAGAGATTGACTAATCACATGTTTTAAACAAAGAGAGTCGAAGAATTTACCGTGTAAATGCAAGTCCCGGTTTTCCGGTGAGTTGCAGAAAATCTCCGACGATCGAAATCAGAGGGTCTTACAGTTCAGATTCTTGACGAAAATGAAATTGAGTGTTATTGTGATGGTTAGGAATCGCACAAATGATCAGGACATGGATTTAATTAGAGTTTGGTATATTTTCGGTTTCAAATACCGGAAGTGATGAGGACTTAAGTTCAATCAATTAGGACTTAATTAGAAACCGATATTCATCGGTTATGAGCTAGTCAAACGAAGTCGAAAGGATTTAGTGTTCGGTTTGCCGATTTCCGTTATTCCGATATCACCAACCGTTAATTCATGTTTGTGTATAAAACTCAATTGTTTTCCTAATGTCAACAGAAAACAATTGGTGGCGGAGTGGTTTGAAGACGGAAAGATAAGTTGTTGAAGTGATTCAGCTGACCCGGGTTCGAGTCCGGTCAGCTGCAAATGTTTTTTTTTTATTTTATTTTAACTTTTTATCCAATTTAATTTTTATAGTTTAGTTTATATATTAATTATGTAACGTTTAAACTCAAAATACTCATAAATACTTAATGTAATTTCATAACTTGGTATTTGATTACAAAACGGAGCGGGTTTTGGAGACCCGATTTATACAAATGTTACAAAATGTACCCGTTATGAAATTGTTATCCTTTACTGCTTCCTTAGCATTCATTTGGAAGGCTCTAGCAGTAGCCTTCTTTGCCTCCGAGGGTTTGGGTTTACCCTCGGTATTTGCCTTTGGGCAACTTGTTTTGATGTGGCACTTCTCACCACATCCAAAGCAAGTAGCATCCTTAATATTATAGCACTCATGAGACTGATGCCCAGTTTTCTTGCAGATGTTGCATTGCTTTGGTTTTTGTTCTAAGTGACACTGTCCATAGTGTTGCTTCCCACACGTTATGCACGTGGGTTTGTCGCCCAATTTCAGATTACCTTTGCTAAACTCATACTTACCTTTCTTGTTAAATTTCTGGGAGTTTCCGTCCTCCCGTTTCCTCTTTCCATCATTGTCAGTCTTAACTTACATTTGCCTCACATAGTCCTGTGTGAGGGAGAGGGATAGTTCTACCGCAGATTTGTAGGTGCCTGGCTGCACCGCCTTAACCATACTCCTGATTTCCGGAGCTAGCCCATTGATAAAACACACAATGCATTTGGGCTCAGGAGTAACTAGATAAGACACTAGCCTGGAGAGAGAGTTGTAGTCGGTGAAAAATTTCCGACAATCCATGTTCTTCATGGTCAGATTTAAGAAATCAGACTCGACTTTCTCCACCTCATGAGGTGGGCAGTAAGTATCCTTCACCAAGTCTACAAACTTGGACCAACTCAGATTGTAAAGATGAACCTTGCCCGTAGATTGGACTAAGGCTTTCCACCAGATAAGGGCATCACCCTTGAATGACTGAGATACATACATAACAACATTCTTATCAACGCATCCGCTGATATCCACCACTGTTTCTGTCACACCCCTAATTTTCCACGTGTAACCCGGTGGGCCCGGTTGGGGAATATCGTGACGTAAGTTGATATCATCATTACCAAACAATACAATAATACACAGCGGAAATCTGGATAATTACTATTACAAACGTTTGAATGTTGAAAGTTCAAAAATAATATACAACGCTTGTAGTTAGATCCACAGGCGGATCGAAATGTAAATACAAAAGGAAACTTGACAGACTAAGGCCTTCTAAGCAAGGGTTGCAATTTCTCTTAAGCTTCGCCAAGTACTTCCAGCCTATTTACGTATACTTGTCACCTGCGCTTAGTCTTTTGAAAATACGTCAGTTTTCACTGGTAAATACATTTAACCGACTCATTTTGAAAACATTTTGAAACGTTTAGTGTACACAATGGTACTTTGTTTTATAAATAACTTGGGACAAATAACTTTCATGTTATCAGTTTTACATGCTAATAATACATTTAGAGCCCGAAAACTATGTCGGGATCCTGATTAATCGACACGCCACTTAACACCTTTAATAGGTGCACCCCTAATGGGTTATAATTTATTTTAGCATCTGACGGGTGTATGCCTACACCCCGTGCTTAGGTCGTGGCCATTTGCAATTAAATGAGCCGTGGATATCCAGGACACGGTCGTTTTAACCCCCAAATGTTTAATATTAAGCAATACGAATTAAAATGGATTATTTGAATTCCTGACTCATCGGTCTTTGATCCCATATCCAACCATGCGGTATTATTATACCGTATCCCAAACCCGTATAAGGGAAAATAAGTTAAAGTATTTACCTTGTTTGCAAAATCTTCTAAATAATAAGAAAATAAGCAAAGCACAGCCGTAATCAATAAAACTAGCTTGGCGACAATCTACCGGAAGTCTCTAGTCTAGAATGGATGGTATTATTAACCGATTAGTTAGCTGGCGGGTCTTTATTTAGTCATTGACTTAGACCGGCTAACTTAAATAAAGATAACGATACGAAACGCTAGATTAAGCGATGACCGGAAAAGAATGTATTTTGGACCCGACAAGTTCTAGGACTTGTATAATATGGGTTACCATTCTACATTCTGAAATTTGAGAATATTTTGAATACGTTAGACTCGTTTCGGTTAAATTGCGTAAACTAGTCACGTAGGCTTAACCGTGCGCATATAAGCGAAACCGGATAACCGGGTGAGTCCTATACAAGTTCCATATGCCATTAAGTTTAAATATGCTATTATAACAGTAGGTTATTGATATGACGACCCATTATGGTTTTAAAAGTAAATTATGCCTTTAAGGGCATTTTCGTCATTCTTAAAATGTAATAACGGACTTATATGTAAACTGATGTTCTTAATATAAACATTCTGTAAAAATAACTACTTTATGGTGTTATATCAATAGGACATCAATTATATGCGTGGGTTATAGTTTAAGACCAAACTATGTCCCGAAAGGGTAATTTGGTCATTTCACATATAATTGATAACTTATTTGGGAATCTGAGTTTGGGACATGTACCCACTGTTAATAATTTGAAAATATGTTTTGAAATTAGTAGGTATCAAGTCTCAATGCTCCAATATGGTTTTAAACCACATTATGCGTCGAAATGGCGATTAAATCGTTAAATGACGATTTAAACAGTATTTAAGTAAAACTGTTGTTGTGACCAGGTTTATATGACTAAAATATGTTAATATATATACCACATCAGTAGGTATAAGGTTTTGGTTCATTTGAATGTCTAAAACTCATTTTGAGTGTCGAAATGGTAACATCGTCATTTAAAGACATAATGTGCAAACTATAGCCTAAACTCAGTTTGCAAATAATTAAATATCCCAAATAGTCCTAATAGTGATATTACATCAGTAGGTTATGTGTTTTGATGTCAAAATTATGTTTAAACTATTTTATGCATTAAAACGGCGTTTTAGGCATATTTAACGGATACATGCATGATAACTCGGATTTCTACATGACCATGTTCCATGACTCCATAGGGTTATAGTATACTAAATCATGGTCATAATGCAACTTAGAGACATAAGCTAAGGTTGCTAAATCGGGTCAGAACTGAAAGTTAAAGCAGAAGTCAAACTTTGTGACTTTCGGTTGCGTACCGACCTTAGGCCTGGAATTGACGAGCCGAACATGTTCCTACACGTTCTTATAATTATTACCAAGTTATTAGAGTGTTAAAACAGGTTTCATAACACCTACATTGTTAATTATGAATTTATTTCAAAACCGACCCGTTTGACTTTTTATTAATATAACTTTGACCCGTCAATTGACCAAGCAAACGTGGTAATCAGGAGATGCCCTTTTGAGGGATTAACACCTACCTTATTACGATCACGTAGCCATGTTCGTTACGAACATTGGCTGGACCATAATGGTCTTAGCTCAAAGTCAAAGCGTTATTACGTCAACGCTTTGACTTTAGCTTTAAGCCTAACAAAACTGAACAAAAAGGGATGGAGCACTTACAAGTGATCCAAACAAGTACTAAGAACTTAGAGGGTGCTCCCAGAGGTCTCAGGAACTCCCAAGTGAGCAAGAGAAGAAGGGAAATGAGAATGAGCAAGTTCTAAGCTTCCTCATGGATGCTATTTATAGCAAAGGATGGGGCATGAAGTCATGACAACTGTCCAGGAGTGTTACAAGGAGTCTCCAGGTGTTTTTGGGCGGGTCACAACCAGCCAAGAGAGTGGCATTCGCGATTAAGTGGCAAGGCAAGAAGCTGCCAAGTAATCTGTCCTTGGCAGTCCCTTATGCCTTGCGGTCCGTAAGGACCTCTGGCGCCCATAGATTTGAACTGGTTACGGACCCTTACCATTAAGGCTTGCGGTCCGTAACGGCCTTACTGAAACCAAGGTTTATTTAACCTTACGGCCCGTAACCTGATGTGGTTACGGTCCGTAAGGACCTTCAGAAATTGAAGTTTGGCATTTTTTTTACCACTTTTATCCCCCGACTTTCCTCGATGCACGTTCAGAGGTTAATAAAATAACATGACGGCGTCTTTAGTCTTTCTCGGCCACACGTGGCAACCAAGAATTTTCGGGACTCGTGTCAGAGGGCGAAATTTTCGAGGTGTCTTTTGTCGCATATTGGACTCAACCTCCCAAGTATATTCAGGACCCCGGAGGGCATCCCACTTGACTTATACAATAGGTACGTGCTTCCTACGAAGCTTCTTAACTTGCCGATCCTCGATCGCAATTGGTTTCTCTATGAAACTCAAGTTTTCATCGATCTGTATATCTTCATGTGGCATTGCCAATGACTCATCCACGAGGAATTTCTTCAAATTGCTGACGTGGAACACATCATGGATTCCACTGACCTTTTCCGGTAGCTTAAGCCGGTAAGCTACGGGTCCGACACATTCGATTATTTCGAATGGTCCGATGTACCTCGGGCTTAACTTACCCTTTTTTCCCAAAACGCATTACACCTTTCCAAGGTGACACCTTCAACATCACTTTGTCCCCAATTTGGAACTGTAAAGGTTTACGCCTTTTGTCGACATAGCTCTTTTGTCTATCTCGAGCTGCCTTAAGTCGATCACGGAGTTGCACAATCTTTTCCGTGGTTTCGAGGATGATTTCGGGTCCAGATAGTTGGGCTTCTCCAACTTCAGCCCAACACACAGGCGTCCTACATTTTCTTCCATATAAGGCTTCAAAAGGAACAACCTTAATACTTGTGTGATAACTATTATTATAAGAGAACTCGATTAGGGGTAAGTGATCATCCCAACTTCCACCTAAATCGATCACACAAGCTCGAAGCATGTCCTCCAAGGTTTTAATGGTACGCTCACTTTGTCCGTTCGTCAGGGATGGTAAGCCGTACTGAAGTTTAATCTCGTGCCTAGAGATTGTTGGAAGCTTTTCCAAAAGTGAGATGTGTATCTTGTATCTCTATCAGATACAATGGATATCGGCACACCGTGCAAGGATACAATCTCATCGACATAAAGCTTAGCCAGCTTATCGGAATCATATGTTTCCTTAATTGGTAAGAAGTGAGCGGATTTGGTTAATCTATCTACAATAACCCATATTGTGTCGTTGCCAGCTTGGTCTTTGGTAACTTAGTGATAAAGTCCATAGTTACCATTTCCCATTTCCAAACTGGGATTTCTAGTTGTTGTAGAAGTCTTGACGGTTTTTGGTGCTCTGCTTTAATTTGTGAACACATCAAGCACTTTACTACGTGATTAGCTATATCTTTCTTCATACCCATCCACCAATAATTGGGTTTAAGATCTTGATACATTTTGTCGCTTCCTGGGTGAACCGAATATTTAGAGTTATGTGCTTCTTTGAGAATTACTTCTCTAAGTCCTCCAAATATTGGAACCCAGATCCGATTATTAAGCCTAAACATTTCATCCTTTCTAGGTGCCAATTGGTCGATAGTTGCACCCAATCCTTCCTTGGCAATGTTGTCCTCAGACATGGCTTGTTTTTGTGCATTTAACAGCTTCTCATTCAAGCTGTTCTTCAGTTCAATGCTCTTGGCATTGATCCTTAAAGGTTTGATTCTTTCCTTGCGACTAAGCGCATCAACGACTATATTCGCCTTTCCTGGATGATATCGAATCTCGCAATCATAGTCGTTGAGTGTTTCCATCCAACGATGTTGTCTCATGTTCAAATCCTTTTGATTGAACAAGTGTTGCAGACTTTTGTGGTCAGTGTAGATGATACACTTTGTTCCATATAAATAGTGCCTCCAAAGTTTAAGTGCGAATACAAAGCGCGCCCAATTCTAAATCATGGGTGGTGTAGTTTCTCTCGTGCACTTTTAGTTGTCGTGATGCATAGGCAATCACTTTGCCTCTCTGCATAAGTACACATCCCATGCCAGTGTGCGATGCATCACAGTAAACCACGAACTCCTCCACGCCTTCTGGCAGGGTTAACACCGGGGCATTGGTCAACTTATGCTTTAACGTCTCAAAGGATTCTTGTTACTTTGGACCCCAGTTGAATTTAGCATCCTTACGAGTTAGGATTGTCAAAGGAGCGGCTACTCGTGAGAAGTTCTCAATGAACCTTCGATAATAACCAGCCAGTCCTAAGAAACTACGTATCTCGGAAGGTGTCTTTGGCGCTTCCCAATTCATTATTGCTTCTATCTTTGCTGGATCTACTTGGATACCATGTTCAGTTACTATGTGACCAAGGAACTGAACCTCACGTAGCCAGAATTCGCATTTGGAAAATTTTGCATACAACTTTTCCTGTCGCAAAATTTCAAGAATACACCTCAAATGTTTCTCGTGATCAGATTGATTACGAGAGTAGATGAGTATGTCGTCTATGAAGACAATGACAAACTTATCTAAGTATGACTTGCAGACTCTATTCATGAGATCCATGAATGCTGCCGGTGCATTAGTGAGCCCAAAAGGCATCACTAGGAACTCGAAATGTCCATATCTCGTTCTGAAAGCAGTTTTCGGAACATCTTCGTCTCTAACTTTTAGTTGATGATATCCTGATCTCAAATCAATTTTCGAGAAGAATCTTGCACCTTGCAACTGATCGAACAAATCATCGATCCCGGGTAAAGGATAACGGTTCTTGATTGTTATCTTGTTGAGTTCACGGTAATCAATGCACATCCGCATTGATCCGTCTTTCTTTTTGACAAAAAGGATAGGTGCTCCCCAAGGCGATGAGCTAGGTTGAATAAAACCTTTCTCTAAAAGTTCGTCCAATTGGGTTCTCAGTTCTTTCATCTCGGTTGGCGCTAAACGATACGGAGCTTTAGCTATGGGAGCTGCTCCAGGTATGATATCAATTCAAAACTCTACCTGCCTATCAGGAGGTAGGCCAGGTAATTCTTCTGGAAATACATCTGGGTATTCAGAAATGATAGGAATATCTTCGATCTTTGGTTTGGGTTCATCAATGGTGACTTGTGCCATGTAGATGACACATCCTTTCATCATACATCTAGATGCTTTAAGCAAAACTGCTTTATCCGGCAATCCAAAGCGTTTATCTCCCTGAATGGTGAGGATTTTACCAAACGGGGATTTGATCTCGATGAGTTTCTTATCGCAGGCAATGGGAGCTTGGTTATGCGATAACCAATCCATGCCTAAGACTGCATCGAATCCTGCTAGTTTCATGGGTAAAAGAGAGACAAGGATAGAATGATTCTTGATGGATATAAAGCATCCGTCAAGAACAGAAGAAGCGATTTCTATAGTTCCATCAGCGAGCTCTACTTCACAGGTTATGTCTAGAGTTCTTATGGGCAAGTTTAATAGTTCACTAAACTTATGATCTACAAACGATTTATCGGCGCCCGAATCGAAAAGAACTCTAGCAAAAGCGTACTTGATAAGGAACGTACCCGTTATAACCTTGTTATCATTTACAGCTTCCTTGGCATTCATCTGGAAGGCTCTGGCAGTGGCTTTCTTCACTTAGGTAGTTTTGGCCTTACCCTCGGTATTTGCCTTTGGGCCACTTGTTTTGATGTGGCCCTTCTCACCACATCCAAAGCAAGTAGCATCCTTAATATTACGGCCCTCATGAGACCGATGCCCTGTTTTGTTGCAGATGTTACATTGTTTCGGCTTTTGATCTAAGCGACACTGTCCATAGTGTTGCTTCCCACATGTTTTGCACATGGATTTGTCGCCCGATTTGCTAAACTCATGCTTACCTTTCTTGTTAAATTCTGAGAGTTTCTATCCTCCCGTTTCCTTTTCCCATCGGTGTCAGTCCTAACTGACATTTGCCTCGCATAGTCCTGTGTGAGGGAGAGAGATAGCTCAACTGCAGACTTGTAGGTACCTGGATGCACCGCCTTAACCATACTCCTAATTTCAGGAGCCAGCCCATTGATGAAACGTGCAATACGTTCGGGCTCCGGGGTAACTAAATAAGGCACTAGCCTGGAGAGGGAGTTGTAGTTGGTGATAAATTTTCGACAATCCATATTCTTCATGGTCAGATTTAGAAAATCTGACTCAATTTTCTCCACCTCATGAGGTGGGCAGCAGGTATCCTTCACAAGATCTACAAACTTAGACCAACTCAAGTTGTAAAGATGAACCTTGCCCGTAGATTGGACTAAGGCTTTCCACCAGATAAGGGCATCACCCTTGAAAGATTGAGATACATACTTAACCACATTTTTATCAGCACAACTGCTGATATCCACCACCGTTTCCATCTCATCCAACCATCTCAAACATTCAACAGCTCCTTTTTCCCCATTGAAATCATGGGGTCTACAAGACATGAAGTACTTGTAGGAGCATCCATCGCCACCAACACTCGGTTTCTTAGGTTGCGGATCACTCTTCACATTTAAAGAGTGTGCCTCACTATTCTTTGACCTTGAGTGGCTGGGCTGAGATTTGGGTTTAGTAACAGGCTTGGAGCGAGAAGCACTCGACTCCGGTTGACGTTCAGATTTATCCTTTAAAGCTTTGCCGACCTCTGCGGCAATAAGTTCTCTCAAATCATTCTTACTAATAAGAATGTTCTCAGTGGCATCGTCATCATTGCGTTTGCTGTTCACTTCATTTGAATCAGCGATTGCTGTAGTTTACTTTAATATTTTGAGATGGATTCAGTTAGTTGCTATGGTGTACCCTTATTCACGACATGGTTCTATGACCATATAGGTTTTAAATATTAAATGTAGTATATTTGTATATGACCTAGGTCTCGAAGGACCTTCATAGGTATTTATAGGTTGGACTTAGTCCAGAATTTATCAGTTAGTGCGTCAAGCGTCACTACTGTATCCTTGCACATTGGCTTTACGCTACTATTGAGTGTTTGAATAATTTAACCAGGATCTCACTGGATCACCTAGGCAATTGGGTGCGAACATTGTCATTTACCCATTTGACTAATGTGGTAATGATTGTCGGTATCTCCTCATTGAGAGTTAAATATAGAGAAATGATAAATTTGGAAGTTGAACATTTTTCACCTTTGCTAGACAGAAGGTTACTTCCGAAATTTTCTTTTGCCAACTCCTAGTTGATTATAGTCATTGGCTAATAGATCTTGGGATAATATAGCGGATCAATAAAATTTGATTGAATCATGGTGATTGATTGGATGAAACATAACATGGAGAATTTCCATTAAAGAAAACATTACATAATTGCCTAATATATATAGGACTTGAAATAACAAAATGGTTCACGCAGGAACCTAACAGAAATAATAATGTCCTTGCAGGGACTGAAAAGGAAATAACATTGTCCACGCAGGGACTTTTGGAATTTAAATTACATATATGAAAATACAATACTAGTCATCTTTCCTCCTTTTCACAGCCTTGTAAAGTTTCTTGATAAATTTAGTCATTTTCTTCTCCGACTTCTTAACTTGTTGTCTCATTTCTCTGACCTGATCCAAGGCTTCGTTAATAGCCTCAAGTGGTGCTTGTGGTTGAGGTTGAGGTTGAGGTTGAGGTTGAGGTTGAGGTTGAGGTGGAGGTGCTTGCGGCTGAGTTGCAACTGGGTATGGATATCCGTAGGATGGATATCCAGTAGTGGCATAAGGAGGTGGGTAACTAGGGTAAGAAGAATGGTGGAGATTATTATGAGTAACCGCATAGTAATAAGGATCTTGCTCCATTCCATGGTGGATGTAGTTATATAAACTAGGAGGGTTGACAATGTTAAACCCTGATGGCCCCATATAAGTGGGTATTAGGTTTGCGAAATCCTGCGGTGGTAATGATGGTTGAGGTTGTGGCTCAACAGCTGGTTGCGGCGGGGGTTCCACCACTGACGAAGTGTTTGAGGGCCCACCCATTTGCGGGTCCCCCTGGATTACTGGGTATGATGGTAGCAAAGGTGGTAATGAGCCTAACCTTTGACCAGCATGCACCGACATGCGTGCCCCACGCCCCCGGCGTGTTTGCGATGATGATTCAGGTGGTGGCTGAGGTTGATCCACCTGTTGCATATCTACATCCTCTTGGGGAGGATGTGGTGAAGGGGCTTGATGATGGGGAGTGCTATGGGCGTGTTGACGAACACATATTGTGCCCATCTTTGGTCAAATTCATCGGGACCTCTAAATGGAGATCCTGTTACGGAGTTCGAGCCGCTAGACAGCTCAATAGGATGACCATACGATCCGGTTTGCGGGAATCCCTCCGGGTTGGAATCTTCCTCCATATGTATCAGTGAGTCAATTGGAGGGGTTTCGGGTGAGGGTTGGTTAACAGGGTTATCAAAGTTAAAGTTGAAGTATTCTTGGTGTGAATGGTGCGATTGGTGGGAATGGTGAGAATGATGAGAATGGTGGGAGTGTGATTGAGGCGGGGAGTATTCATGTGAAATTGAATGTCTGTAAGGTTCAAAGGGTGATGAAGAATCCCCGGATCCTTCATAAGGGTTATATTCAGGTAAGTTGGCTGCTCCAGCTAAGGAGGGTCGGTATGGTGGTCTAAAGGATGGTCCGATGAAAGACGGTCCAGTTTTTTAGGGTCCACCCCTCATGGGTCCTTTGCCTTTTCCTCCGCGTCTGAATTTAGGCGGCATGTTCCTGCTTCAAAAAATAGTTAAATATAGTACAAAGCTAGAACAATAAGATGGAAATGATTAAGCCTAGGTCAAAGTCTAGACTCGAAAGTCTAAGAGATGTGTGTTATCATGTATTCCCGAGATTAAACACAAAAGGCTAGTGTTTAATTCACTCGAGAGTTGGCTCTGATAGCAACCTGTCACACCCCTAATTTTCCACGTGTAACCCAGTGGGCCCGGTTGGGGAATATCGTGACGTAAGTTGATATCATCATTACCAAACAATACAATAATACACAGCGGAAGTCTGGATAATTACTATTACAAACGTTTGAATGCTTAAAGTTCAAAAATAATATACAACGCTTGTAGTTAGATCCACAGGCGGATCAAAATGTAAATACAAAAGGAAACTTGACAGACTAAGGCCTTCTAAGCAAGGGTTGCAATTCCTCTTAAGCTTCGCCGAGTACTTCCAGCCTATTTACGTATACTTGTCACCTGCGCTTAGTCTTTTGAAAATACGTCAGTTTTCACTGGTAAATACATTTAACCGACTCATTTTGAAAACATTTTGAAAACGTTTAGTGTACACAATGGTACTTTGTTTTAAAAATAACTTGGTACAAATAACTTTCACGTTATCAGTTTTACATGCTAATAATACATTTAGAGCCCGAAAACTATGTCGGGATCCTGATTAATCGACACGCCACTTAACACCTTTAATAGGTGCACCCCTAATGGGTTATAATTTATTTTAGCATCTGACGGGTGTATGCCTACACCCCGTGCTTAGGTCGTGGCCATTTGCAATTAAATGAGCCGTGGATATCCAGGACACGGTCGTTTTAACCCTCAAATGTTTAATATTAAGCAATACGAATTAAAATGGATTATTTGAATTCCCGACTCATTGGTCTTTGATCCCATATCCAACCATGCGGTATTATTATACCGTGTCCCAAGCCCGTATAAGGGAAATAAGTTAAAGTATTTACCTGGTTTGCAAAATCTTCTAAATAATAAGAAAATAAGCAAAGCACAGCCGTAATCAATAAAACTAGCTTGGTGACAATCTACCGGAAGTCTCTAGTCTGGAATTGATGGTATTATTTGTAACATCCGTCGAAAAACGGGTTTTCAAAATCCGCTTCCTTTATCAGTCAAACATTCAGTTATAAATTTCGTTGTGTATTTATAGTTGATATTAATTTTAAACGATACATAATTAATAAATATATTAGAATTTAAAAACCATAATTTAAAATTTCTAATAAAAACTGAATAAAAAAAATAAATGCAGACGCCGGGTTTCGAACCCGGGTCATCCGGATGAACAAACACACAACACACCACTCCACCACGCGTTTCTTTGTAACAATACTGAATTAAATGATACTTATAGTAAACCCAATTCAAACCAGAGAAATCACGCGCACTCAGAGCTCGCAATCACCGGAAAATCCGGCAATCCGCGATTTTGGCCAAATCCGTTTCGACTAAACCGCTCCAATTGATGTCGACATCGGTTATAACCGTTGCCGGCAATCAATTTCCGTCATAACCGACGGAAATCCTAACTCGCGGACCTTGACTCAATTCAACCTGTTTTCACTATAAATACCCACTTGAACACTCTGAAAATCCTTTCGCTCAGAACCACGATCGTTTCCGAAGCTTAATTCATCTCAAAACACGTCGCCGGAGATATTTTACAGTCGCCGGACTTTCACCGGAAAACCGAGACTTACTTCAAATCGGTAAAATTCTCGACTCTTTTGTTTGTAATCCATTATTCGACATGTATTAACTTCAATCCTTCAACCAGAATCTGTCCCAGACTACGCCTCCGGGAAATCCCACACTCACCAGAATTTCACTGAAACATCGAAGTCTCACTGTCGATCGGTATAATCATCTAAAAACTCTTGATATCTCTTACTTAGTAACTTAATTTCATAACACAAGAATCTAAACTGTCAAACACTTCACTCAGCCGAGAGTCACAAATCAGAGCCGGCGACTCCTGCCGGAAATCTGAAGTAAACGCGCTGTTTTGGTACATTCTATTCTTTAATCTCGTTAACTATTTCATTCCAACCAACTATAAGTTTTGATAATCGAATTAAACAAAACAGTCGGATCTCACTGATGTGAGTTCTTGTAAATGAAGAAGATGAAGTCGAGAATAGGTATTAGTATAATTAAAACCAGATATTCAAACGGGTTAGACACACAGTCCAGCGGTGGACTGTGTGCGCAAACAATATGCACGTCACGAGTTCGAATCGCACAACATACCGACTTTCAGAATTAAAACCAACATTTTTAGAACTGAATCAGAACAATGCACAGAATGATAAGAGTAATATAATCCATAAGTTAAACAGATTAGACACACAGCCCAACTGGTTGGGTTGTGCGCATTCGAACCGAAGGACCCGAGTTCGACTCCGGGTCCCTGCAACCGGTTCGGCTATATAAATCTTTTAATAAAAAAACCAAATAAGTTTAAAAGTAATTAGTATATAAATATAATTAAAACAGAGAATATTTCGGGTTAGACACGTAGCTCAGTTGGTAGAGCTGCGTGCACGCGTACGAGAGGTCCCAAGTTCGAACCTCACTCAGCGCATGGTTAAACATAGTCCGACCGGTCAACGGTCAACGGTCAAAAAGTCAAATTTTTTTATTTCTTTTATTTATTTATTTTATTTAAAAATCAATTAAAAACACTTAAAAATAATATTTTTTCAAGTTAGAAAATGTCCTTAAACTCACAAAAATAATTCTAAAAATTCCATTAAAAGCACTAATTAAAAACATTAATCTCGAATAAAATCCATTTATTTACCGAACCATTTTGTTATTATTTTAGGTTAGTTTTTTTTCGTCGATCAAATCCTAAAATTCGTGTGCATCCAACATCATCAAAGAAACGCACCCACTGTGAGTGAATTCTTACAAATTCCCCTTTTTATTCATGTTTTGGGGTGTATCATGTGTCGTTTTAATTATTTCATTTATTCAAGCTCGTGCTATTACCGTTATATGATCTAAACTCGAGATGTAAATATTGTTTGTTGTGATGTGTGTTTACATTTTGTCAAGTTGCGTGCAAATCACTCATTAGGCCCATCAGTTCCTCGTTGGAGACGGGTTGAGCATCAGGTGCCTCATTGTTCATCATTTGGTGTGTGCTTATGCATTAAATGAGATTATGTGATTATGTTGTTTGTTGTGATACGTGTTTACATTCTTGTCAAGTTGTGTGCAAATCATTCATTAGGCCCATCAGTTCCTCGTGGGAGACGAGTTGAGCATCAGGTGCCTCATTTGATCGGCTCCGTTTGATTGAGCCTTGATCTCATTGTTCATCATTTGGTGTGTGTGCTTGTGCATTTATTGATATTATGTGTTTTGTGATTAAATTTACATTTACGTTTATTCATATTTGGTTATGCACAATTTTTTTTAAATGACCAACATAACTAATTCTTTCAAATGTTTAAATAAGATTCACTCGCCAACTTTTTGTTGACCCAAAACCCTATTTTTACACATGATACAGGTAGACAGGTTGAAGCAAGGGACACATAGGAAATTGCCTTAGAAGAAAAATAATGAAGTCATGAAATATGTATTTGAACATGTTGTACTTGTATGTTTATTGTAATGTTTTTCTTTAAAAAGAAATAATAAATATGAAACTTTATAGTAAATGTCATGAGCTTTGATGAAAACCTAATCATGCCCAGACTACCATTTCCGCTGCGGGTCAGGGTGTGACATTATTAACCGATTAGTTAGCTAGCGGGTCTTTATTTAGTCATTGACTTAGACCAGCTAACTTAAATAAAGATAACGGTACGAAACGCTATATTAAGCTATGACCAGAAAAGAATGTATTCTGGACCCGAAAAGTTCTAGGACTTGTATAATATGGGTTACCATTCTACATTCTGGAATTTGAGAATATTTTGAATAGGTTAGAGTCGTTTCGGTTAAATTGCGTAAACTAGTCACGTAGGCTTAACCGTGCGCATATAAGCGAAACCGGGTAAGTACCGTAACCATTAAGGCTTGCGGTTCCTAACCGCCTTACTAATACTAAGGTTTATTTAAGCTTACGGTCCGTAACCTGATGTGGTTACGGTCCGTAAGGACCTTCAGAAATTGAAGTTTTGCATTTTTTACCACTTTGATCCCCGACTTTCCTTGATGCATGTTCAAAGGTTAATAAAATAACATGACGGCGTCTTTAGTCCTTCTCGGCTACACGTGGCAACTAAGAATTTTCGGGACAAGTGTCGGAATTTTATTGGGCGGAATTTTCGAGGTGTTACAGTTTCCATCTTGTCCTAGACATTCCACTGCTCCTTTTTCCCCATTGAAATCGCGAGGTCTACAAGACACAAAGTACTTGTAGTAACAACCATCACCATCGACATTCGGCTTTTTAGGATGCTCTTCACTCTTTGCTACACTCTTCACATTTAAAGAGTATGCCTCACTCCTTTTCGGCTTTGAGGGGCTTGGCTGAGATTTGGGTTTAGAAACAGGCTTGGAGCGAGAAGCACTCGACTCCGGTTGTCGTTTGGATTTATCCTTTAAAGCCTTGCCGACTTCTACGACAATAAGTTCTCTCAAGTCATTCTTACTAATGACGATGTTCTCATTGGCATCATCATCATTGCATTTGCTATTTACTTCGTTGGAATCCACCATTGTTGCACTTTCAATTCTAAATATTGAGATGTATTTGGTTAGTTGCTATGGCGTACCCTTATTCATGATATGGTTCTATGACCGTATAGAATTTAAATATTAAATGTATTATATTTATGCAAAACCTAGGTCTCGAAGGACCATCATAGGCATTTATAGATTGGACATTGTCCAGGATTTATCAGTTAGTGCGTCAGGCGTCACTACTGTATTTTTGCACATTGGCTTTACACTACTATTGAGTGTTTTGAATACTTTTGCCAGGATCTAACTTGATCACTTAGGCGATAGGGTGTGAACATTGTCATTTACCCAATTGATTATTGTGGCAATAATTGTCACAGGGAATTAAAGGTAACTTCTCATTGAGAGTTAATATAGAGAAATGATAAATTTGGAAGTTGAACATTGTTTACTTTGCTAGACAGAAGGTTACTTCCCAAATTTTCATTCGCCAATTCCTAATTGATCATAGTTATTGGTTAATAGATCTTGAAATATATAGCGGATCAATAAAACTTGAATAAAATCAGAATGATTGATATAATACATAAATGAGGAAATTTTTACCAGATAGAATGTTACATAATTGCCTAACATATAGGACTTGGAAATAACAAAAGTAGTTCACGCAGGAACTTAACAGAAATAACAATGTCCACGCAGGGACTTAAAGAAAATAACAATTTCCACGCAAGGAATTTTCGGAATTTAAAGTACATAATTGAAAATACAAATCTAGTCATCCTTTCTCCCTTCCACAGCCTTGTACAGTTTCTTGATAAATTTAGCCGTTTTCTTCTCCGACTTCTTGACTTGTTGTCGCATTTCTCTAACCTGGTCCAAGGCTTCATTAATAGCCTCAAGTGGTGCTTGCGATTGGGGTTTAGGCTGAGGTGGAGGTGGTTGCGGCTGAGGCACAACTAGGTACGGATACCTATAAGGCGGATATCTGGTAGTGGCATAAGGAGTTGGGTAGCTAGGGTAAGAAGAATGGTAGAGGTTATTATGAATAACTGCATCATAATAAGGATCCTGCTCCATTCCATGGTGGATGTAGCTATATAGACCAGGAGGGTCAATAGTGTTAAACCCTGATGGCCCCGTATAAGTGGGTATTGGATTAGAAAATCCTGTGGTGGTAATGATGGTTGAGGTTGAGGCTCAACAGCTGGTTACGGCGGGGGTTCTACCACTGGCGAGGTGTTCGAGGGCCCACCCATTTGCGGGTCCTCGGGGATAACTGGGTATGATGGTGGTAAAGGTGGTAGCGAATCCGCCTTTGACCAGCACGCACTGACATGCGTGCTCCACGCTTTCGATGTGGTTGTGATGATGATTCAGGTGGTGGCTGAGGTTGATCCACCTGTTGCATATCTACATCCTCTTGCTGAGGATGTGGTGATGGGGTTTGATGTTGGGGAGCGCTATGGTACGAGGGTGTGTTGACGAACACATATTGTGCCCATCTATGCTCATAGTCATCAGGACCTCGAAATGGAGATCTTGCCAAGGAGTTCGAGCCACTAGATAGCTCGATGGGATGTCCATACGATCCAATTTGCGGTAATTCCTCTGATCGAAATCCTCCTCCATATGTGTCGGCGACTCAATTGGAGGGGTTTCAGGTGAGGGTTGGTTGACAAAGTTGAAGTTAAAGTATTCTTGGTGAGAATGGGAGTGTGAATGGTGTGATTGGTGAGAATGGTGGGAATGGTAAGAATGTTGGGAATATGATTGAGGTGGGGAGTACTCATGTGAGATCGAGTGTCTATAAGGTTCGAAGGGGGACGGAGAATCCTCGGATCCTTCATAAGGGTTATGCTCAGGTAAATTGGTTGGTCCAGCTAGGGAGGGTCTGTATGGTGGTCTGAAGGATGGTCCAGTGAAAGTTGGTCCAGTCATTAAGGGTCCACCCCTCATGGGTCCTTTCCCTTTTCCTCCGCGTCTGAATTAAGGCGGCATGTTCCTGCTTCAAAAATTAGTTACATAAAATACAATGCTAGAATAATAAGATGGAAAGTAATAAGCCTAGGTCAAAGTCTACACTTGAAAGTCTAAGAGATGTGTGTTATTATGTATTCCCGAGATTAAACACAAAAAGCTAGGGTTTATTTCACTCGAGAGTTGGCTCTGATACCAACCTGTCACACCTCTAATTCCCACGTGTAACCCGGTGGGCCCGGTTGGGGAGTATCGTGATGTAAGTTGATATCATCATTACCAAACAAAATAGTTAAATACTGGTTATTAATTACCCTCATGTGTCAAGCACATGGGGTGTTTTAACAGAGATATTTAACTGAAGATAGGGCTAAGGATCAAGCGAGTTCATTTTTGACAAGTTTTGATACCACGCGTGTAATTAGTAAACTATTAGGACCAAGTCTGCAATTTTTGTAAACCACAGGGACCAACCAAGTATTTAACTCTCAAAATAATATAAAACGCTTGTAACTAGATCCACATGCGGATCAAAATGTGAATACAAAAAGAAACTTGATAGACTAAGGCCTCCTAAGCAAGGTTTGCAATTCCTCTTAAGCTTCGCCGAGTACTTCCAGCCTATTTACGTATACTTGTCACCTGCGCTTAGTCTTTTGAAAATACGTCAGTTTTCACTGGTAAATACATTTAACCGACTCATTTTGAAAACATTTCATAAACGTTTAATGTACACAATGGTACTTTGTTTTATAAATAACTTGGGATAAATAATTTTCATGTTATCAGTTTTACATGCTAATAATACATTTAGAGCCCGAACACTATGTCGGGATCCTGATTAATCGACATGCCACTTTAAAAACTTTAATAGGTGCACCCCTAATGGGTAATACTTTATTTTAGCATCTGACGGGTGTACCTCGTTTCGGTTAAATTACGTAAACTAGTCATGTAGGCTTAACCGTACGCATATAAGCGAAACTGGGTAACCGGGTGAGTCCTATACAATTTCCATATGCCATTAAATTTAAAATATGTTATTATAACAGTAGGTTATTGATATGACGGCCCGTTATGGTTTTAAAAACAAACTATGCCTTAAAAGGGCAATTTGGTCATTTTTCAATGTAATAAACGAGCTTATAAGTAAATTGATGTTAATAAAATAATTATTCTGTAAAAATACATATTTTATGATGTTATATTAGTAGGACATCAGTTATATGCGTGGTTTATAGTTTTAAGACCAAACTATGTCCCGAAAGGGTAATTTGGTCATTTCACGCATAATTCGATACTTATTTGGGAATCCGAGTTTGGGACATGTACCTACTGTTAGTAAGTTGAAAATATGTTTTGAAATCAGTAGGTATCAAGCCTTAATGTTCTAATATGGTTTTAAGCCATATTATGCGCCAGAACGACCATTAAGTCGCTAAATGACGATAACGGTATTTAAGTAAGACTGTTGTTGTGATCAGGTTTGAGTGACCAAAATATGTTAAGATATATACTACATCAATAGGTATAAGGTTTTGGTTCATTTAAATGTTTAAAACTCATTTTGAGTGTCGAAAGGGTAACATCGTCATTTAAGGACATAATGTGCAAACTATAGTCTAAACTCAGTTTGCAATTAATTAAATATCCCAAACAGTCCTAATAATGATATTACGTCAGTAGGTTATGGGTTTTGATGTCAAAATTATGTTTAAACCATTTTATGCGTTAAAAGGGCGTTTTAGGCATATTTACGGATACTTGCACAATGACTTGGATTACTACATGTCCATGTCCTATAATTCCAGAGGGTTATAGTATACTAAATCATGGTCATAATGCAACTTAGGGGCAAAAGCTAATGTTACTAAATCGGGTCAGAACTGAAAGTCAAAGCAGAAGTCAAACTTTAAGACTTTCGGTTGCGAACCGACCTTAGGCCTGGAATTGACGAGCCAAACGTGTTCCTACATGTTCTTATAATCATTACCCAGTTATTAGAGTGTTAAAACAGGTTTCATAACACCTACATTGTTAATTATGAGTTTATTTCAAAACTGACCCGTTTGACCTTTTTATTAACATAACTTTGACCCGTGAATTGACCAAGCAAACGTGGTAATCAGGAGATGCCCTCTTGAGGGATTAACACCTACCTTATTACGAACACGTAGCCATGTTCGTTACGAACATTGGCTGGACCATAATGGTCTTAGCTCAAAGTCAAAGCGTTTTTACGTCAACGCTTTTGACATTTGCTTAAAGCCTATTAAAAAGGAAAGAACTGAGTTGGAACACATACTAGTGAACCAAAGAAAGACTTAGAACTCAGGGGAATGCTCCAAGATAAGCAGGAGCTTTCCAAGTGAGCAAGAGAGGTGAATGAAAGGAATGAGCAAGTTGGAGCTTCACTCAAGGGTGCTATTTATAGCAATGGAGGAAGCATGGGATCACTCCAGGTGTTAGGAGTTGATCTAGGATGAGTACAAGTGGGTAGGATCGTGGCACAAGCAGGAGAATGGTGGCAATGGCGAGCAAGGTGGCAAGCACAGCAGGCTGCCATGTTTCTGTCGCTGGCACCCCCTTACGGACCGTAAGGGTTATGGCTTGCGGTTCGTAAGGACCTCTGGCGCCCACATATTTGAATTGGTTATGGACCGTAACCATAAAGGCTTGCGGTTCGTAACCGCCTTACTGAAACTCAGGTTTATTTAACCTTACGGTCCGTAACCAGAAGTGGTTACGGTCCGTAAGGACCTTCAGAAATTTGAAGTTTGGCATTTTCATCACTTTGGTCCCCGAATTTTCTCGATGCTCATTCAGAGGTTATTAAAATAAACATGATGGCGTTGTTGGTCCTCCTCGGCTACACATGGCAACCAAGAATTTTCTGGACACGTGTCGGAATTATATTGGACGAAATTTTCGAGGTGTCACAATTTGTAATATGGTGATCTCTATCAATTTATCGATAAGTTAGAGAATAATAATTCTTGGTGGAAGAACAAAGAGTAAACATATCATAAATGTGTACTATCAATCCGAACCACCATACATATTGTTAGGAAAATTAGAATGTAATGAATGGAAATTAATTTATTAAAATTTCAATATTAAACTTTTCATATGATGAAATTTTTTAGTAAAGTTTTTACGCTGATAATTGATTAGTCTTTATTAGAGTGTTAAGTTTGTAATTAACTGAACTCTCCATCAACTCTCCAAAACGTAGTAAGTTCTCCATCAACTCTCCAAAACGTAGTAAGTTATGTGTTTTATTTTAATAACACTAGAAAAATACATGTGAAAAACACAAGGAAAAAAAATACTATATGATCTGTATCTTGGGGAATTATTGAAAGGGGTACTCTTTCTTCAAGGAATACTTTTAGACTTGTATGTTCGGGAATTATAGAAAGGAGTACTCTTTGCTTGATTCCACCATATTTGTATTTTTATCTGTTCCATAAATTCTAACATTACAATTTTACCTAGTGTAACCTCGGGTGTGTGAGCCATTTTTGGTAATACAGACTGCTTCGACTGTTGTACCGTGGGAGACAAGCGTGTTGTCTAAGTGAGTCGTGAAATCTGTTTTAAGGGACCCGTGTTGAACACGAATCCTCAGCCACAACTGTCAACATTAATTTGTTCATTCTTTCATCCAAGAAAGAGCGTACAACAAGATGCGATTCGAGTTCTCATTAAAGATGAAGCGAAAATCGTACAAGAAGACGCGGGGCAAGTTCTTATCGAAGACAGCGATTTAAATCACTTTATTTACATAAATTATATGTATATTTATTTTTCGTTTGGTTTACATAAATTATACTTATGTTTACTTTTCGTTAGGATCTGCACACGATTCATGTACTACAATTTCCTAAATGTATAAAGAGGGTATCTTTATTATTTTGTTAATATAATTTTAATAAATCCTACAAATTTAAAAGAAATTTCATGAGATTATTGTTATAGTCTTAAAACCTTATTTATAAGGATTTGGGTTCACGAAATGGTTTAAAAGTAAAAATTTTTTAGAAATATAATCTTATAAATAGTTGTTTTATCGGGAAATGTGTATGTAGTACAACTTGTTGTGTTCGGATTTATTGACATGGTGGTAGAATCTTACATCTCATACCATGATACAAAACAAATGGTTTATAGTTCAATCGTTTGGTTTAAAAACGATTTTGTAATCGTTAATTCTTCTAACATGTGTGCTAGACTGGATTGTTGGTGTAAAACATACGTTTCTTGTAAACATTAAATTCTCTAACATGTACGTTAGAATGGGTTTATTTTTATAAACAATACGGTTTTTTTTGTAAATATTTCATGGGTGGGGTTAGTGTGAAAAGGGGTGGTTTTGTGAGAAGTGTAAGAAGTGATATAAGCCCTTAGATCTTGTAATGGTTGAGATCAAAAATGGCATAAAATGTGAATTATGTTTTATTTTGTTTTTTTGACTAATTTGGCTACATTAGGGGTAAGAGGGTTTTTTTATATTGTGTTATTTAAATAAAGAAAATGTATCAACTTTAAATCATATGCAAGTTTCACCCATCTTTTTTGAACGTCAATAACTTTTTATACGTAACGTTATTTTTTTAAAAAATTACACCATAATAACGAGTTTTTTATCTTTAATATGAGTACCATATTGCTATATTTATATGGAGAAAACAAATTACATATAGCATGGGATGAAGCCTACTGGAATGCAGGTTTAAAACACCATACGAAGAACATATACTGGAATGAAGGTGTAGTACATCATACGAAGAACAACTAGTGGAATGCAGGTGTAAAAACCATGAATGCAAGAGTAATTGCAGGTGTAAAACATCATAAGAAGAACACATACTGAAATGCAGGTGTAAAACACTATGAATGCGGGTTTGAAGCACCATACGAAGATCTACTGTAATTGTAGGTGTAAAACACCACACATAATGTGCAATACAATCAGCCCAGAAGTTAAAACACCATGACTCTGTATTATGATTCAAGTCGTGGTGTTTTTAGAATCTGAATGGTGTTTTATACTTTCAAAATAATCAAAACCATTCCAGATGTTAAAACACTATGTCTGTATTGGATTCAAGCTATGGTGTTTTTTTGGAATTCGTATGGTATTTTATGCCGGCGAATTAACAAAAAATGTCACACCCCTATTTCCACGTGTACCCGGTGGGCCCGCTTGGGAAATATCGTGACGTAGTTGATAACATCATAACCAAATAAATACAGCACAATGGAAGTCTTGGATTTAAATTACTATTACAAGAGAGTTCAAAGTTCCAATACAAATTACAAGGCTTGTAAAGAAAGATCCACAGGCGGATCGAAATAAATATAACAAAGTATTGTTCGACAGAATTTAAGCAAACCTAGGGACTTGCAAAACCCTCTATTGTCACTATAGCGCAGCTCCCGATCTATTGCGTGTTGCCACCTGTAACTTGATCTTTTGAAAATAGGTCAGTTTTCACTGGTAAATACTAATAACCGGCTCATTGAAAATATTTTCGAAAATGGTTTTAGGTGCAATTGGCACATTTTATAAATAACTTGGGATAGTTCAAAATGACATTGTTTTACAGTTTTACATGTTTGTCAATACATATTGATATGAATTTTATGGATTAAACAATACTTTATACCAGATTTCGAATAATAGAAAGATACCAAATATATGGTTTCCTAAAATCCCAAAAACGGTTATGGAACGATCTTGTTAATTAAAATGATTATTATTGAAAGAGAAAAATGCCCAGAAAGCCCTGTGGTTTGCCTATTTTTCACCTATAGTCCCTAACTTTCTAAAATTACAGCTATAGTCCCCAAATTTTGCAATTTCTTTTCCAGATAGTCTCTGGCGTGGATGGGGGTTAGTTTTTGGTGTTAGGTTGGTGCGGAATGACTAAAATACCCTTACTAATAAAAAAATGTTATTAATTATCTATTTAATTAATTATATACTATTAAAAGAAAGTGGGACCCACCCCCCATCTTCTTTTTCTCTATTTCTTCTTCTCTGTAACTCCAACCACCACCATTCCACCTCCACATCACCAAGCAGCCACCATCACCACCACCATCACCATCAATGGCCATCAAACAAACTCTAATTCATCGTATTTTCAAAATCTGCAACAACCACAATTTCTCCAACCAAACTCCCCACCTCTGCCGTATTTCCTCCGCCACCGCCGTTGTTCACATTCTTCCACCGCCCAATCCAAATCCACCCGCACCAGATCCTGGATACTCCATACTTTTCTGGCGCTTTCAGCACCGGATTCCGGTCAACATCTCGCTTTGGGAGGAGAGTCTTCGGGCTCATCTAGTGCGGTTGAAAGAGGTGGTTTGGAATGCTATTCGCGTAGTAAACATCACAAAGCTCAGTCTACTGCACTGTGAGAACACCACCATCACACCACGGTTGCGTTTGAAGATATGGCAACCGTGGCGATGGTGATGGAGGTGGAGGTGGCTGTGATAGTCACGTGGCGCATGTGTTTTGTTAGCGGGTTTAAAATGATATTTTGCTATGGAAGAATTTGCGAGAATTCGTAATCCAAAGGTGTTCGGTTAATTGAATCAATTTCGTTTGGTTTTTAAGTGATAATTAATAGTGTGGAGTTTTTTTTGTGGGTTGTGTCACCGGCGATGGCAGGGTGGTGTTATTGTGGTGGTGGTGGCTTAGTGGTGTGGAGGTGGGAGTTATAGACAAGAAGACATAGCGAAAAGGGGGACAAGGGCTGGGGTGGGGGTGGGTCCCACTTTCTTTTAATATTATATAATTAATTAAATAGATGATTAATAATATTTTTTTATTAATAAGGGTATTTTAGTCATTTCGCACCAACCTAACACCAAAAACTAACCCTTATTCACGCCAGAGATTATCCGAGAACGAAATGCAAAAGTTGGGGATTATAGCTGTAATTTTAGAAAGTTAGGGACTAAATGTGAAAAATGGGCAAAACACAGGGACTATCCTTGCACTTTTCTCTTATTGAATTACTCTATTACCCTTCATCTCTAATTTTAATTAAAGACACATGTCCTCACCATATTATTTCTTACACTTCTCACACACTTGCCACTTTTTACAGGATCCTTAATGAGTGTTTCATTTCCTAATATGTGTGTCACACATGATTATATTATATAAAATATATTGGAAGCGAACTGTTTTGTATAGATCGATAAGCCTTATAATGATTTGAAATCATTTTTCTCTAATGAGCTTGTTAGAACCGATTTTACATATAAGCCGATACGTTTTATAACAATTTTTGCAATCATTTATTGCTAACGAGTGTGATAGATCCGATTATTTTATACAAATTAATAAGCTTTATAACGATTTTGAAATCGTTGATTTTTAACGAGTGTGTTAGAAGCAGTTCATAAAAGTCATTAGTTTGAAACGATTTATAATTATTTATTTTCTATGTGTTAGAAGTGGTTTATTTCTCTGAACCATATATATATTTATAACAATTCGCATTCAAATGTTAGAATTTCTTTCCTTTTAACATTATTGTTAAGGATGATTACAATATAAATGTTTTATGTAAACATTTTAGATAATTAAATTGTTGTGTCAATGATTTTAATATTTACGAATATAAACACGTTATGAATAATGATTGGTATGATTTTAGAAATAAAAAAAGGTTACACATTCAAGTTAAAGATTGAAAAGATAATTGTATTGATTGGAGATTAAAGTCATTCAAAATGTTTTATATATTAAATAATAAGTTCATTTCATGCAAATATTTAAATAATAATTTATTCTTTTGGAAGTGATGATTGGTTTCTCCAAGAATTAACTTCTCATAAAGTGACGGTTTTGGTTGTGTGGTTTATCACCATCATTATTTTGTGATACAATGGTCATGTTTTGTATACATAAAATGGTGATATTATGAAATTTTGAAGACCAAAATAAACACATGTGTTGCTCTTTATTAGTTTTATATATTTAAACACGCGCATTAGAATGGTTTTAATTTTCTAAACGTATATGATATATCACTAATACGAGCTTAGATACGATTTATATTATAAACCATAATGACCGAAAATATTTTATGTAAACATTTTAATTTTCTAATGCGTGCGACAGAAACAATTCGAAATCATTTATTTTATAAATATATCCTTAGAAAACATTTTATGTAAACATTCAATTTTATAACGTGCGCGTTATAACATGTTTTTTCCAACATGCGTGTTAAAAACCCTTTTAGTACATGACTATTATACCTACACCATATAAAACCGTAAGATACTTTGGGTTTTGATCTGTGTTTTCATAAACCCTTATTGATATTATTAATAAAACTTTGCAAAACAAATGAAATGTTTTTGAAGGATTTTAAAACAAAGTCGTGCATAGTTTTGATAATTCCAACGTTCGTTTCTCTAATTATAAGTAGCTGATGTTGTACCAAAGTAACGTTCAACAACTTGGTGTTGTTTTGAACATATTTGTTCAAGGCAAGAGTTCCAAAACAAATGAAATGAGGACATGAGAACTCCATTTGTGCACTTAAGTGAAACACTGCACGACTTTGATGTGTGCACTGTAATGAAAAATATGAGAGACCTCCATGTGTACGCTTTAACGAGCCTTCCATGTGGCCATTTCCAACGGATATCATTGTGATGATTTCGGTCGGATAATAAAAATGTTGAATATAATAACACTTTGAGATTTTAGGTCTCGATGTCATATTTGTCTCCGTTTAAATTTTTTTAAAAGTGTTTTGCACTTTATGATTAAATTTTGAGAGTGTTTTGTTGTTTTGTGTTCGATATCGGGTAACGCATGCATTTTTTTTTCAATATAATAAATCAGTAATGTGTGGCGTGCAAATTGATTTTTCTAAAAAAAATAACGTCAAATATATATTGTTTAAAAAGAATATGGTTTTAAATGGATGATGCAGGAAAAGATTTGGATGCAAATAACTTGAGAGTTGTTGAATTGACTAAAAGTCGAAGCCGTGAAATTAAATATGCAACCACATCACAAGAGAGATATGAAAGAATGTGGTGAGTGTATTGAGATGAAATAAACAAATACGATATACGTTAACATATTTCATTAGAAGTCATCATGGAAATACACAAGTGTGAATACTAACATATGAAAGTAAAATACTATATGCTATTGTAAACCTTGGATGAATCTTGCGAGATTCATTCTAAGAGATCTACATGTATATGCGTCTATCACTTGAATGTTGTTAGAAGTATGTGAAGGTTTTACCTTCGTTTGGGAGAGTTCGCTAAATATACATATATTCTAAGGAACAATAGCAAGTGTGTATAAATCACTTATGGTAAACTACATTGGCCATATTGATAAGTTGACTCTATATTAGACATTATAATGATTGTAGACAAGTAACATTCATCTTGTTGGTGATGAATATGTTCACCAAAATAACTTGGATTAAGAATTATGGTTAAGCTATTATGAGCAATGGTGAAGCATTAGAGATCAAAGGATACTAGTTTTGTTTCTTAATTGAATGATAATTGTCACACCCCGACCCGCAGCGGAATAAGAGTCGGGGCATAATTGGGTTATCACCAAAGCTCATGATGTTTACTAAAATGTTTCATATTTATTAAATTCGAATTACAACTTCAATATTCAAAACAAGTTCATACAGTTACAAGGAAAAAGAAACTAAGCAAAACAATCCAAAGCCTAAACTGATTTATTCTTCTAGGCCGTCCTATATGTTTCTTGCTTCAACTGGATCACCTGTATCATGTGTAAAAATGGGGAATTTTGGGTCAACAAAAGTTGGCGAGTGAACCTTGTTAAAAACATTTGTTATTGATTTCTTGTTGTATTTAGTATGGAAAAATTGTGCAATAATCATATGTGAGCAAACGTAAATAAACAAACATTCACAAACCACCTTGCATAAGTATATGACATGAATGATAATGTATTGTGAGATCAAGGCTCAATCAAACGGAGCCGATCGTATGTTGGCAACGTCACGTTCCGCTCATAGGTAATGGGGAACGGACGAGCCTATGATGATGTATGTGAGATCAAGGCTCAATCAAACGGAGCCGATCGTATGTTGGCAACGCCACGTTCCGCTCATAGGTAATGGGGAACGGACGAGCCTATGATGATGTATGTACTGAAAATGATACATTTAATCTAAACATTAACCACACAAACAATTGATACATATTGGATACACATTTGATCATGGATATGATGGATGCACAAGTGTTTAAATATAATAAATAATCAAGCGACACATGATACACCCCAAAATGTGATTAAAACGGGGAATTGGTAGAGATTCACTCACATTGGGTGCATTCTTTTGATGATGTTGGATGCGCACGAGTTTTGGGATTTGATCGACGAGGGAAAACTAACCTAAAATAATGACGAAATGGTTCGGTAAATAAGTGGATTTTATTAACAATTTTAATAGGATTTTTAGATTTATTTTTGTGAGTTTAAGGTCATTTTCTAACTTTAAAAATATTATTTTTAAGTATTTTTAATTGATTTTTAAATTAAATAAATAAATAAAAATATAAAAAAATGTTGACTTTTTGTTGACCGTTGACCGGTCCGTTGACCGGTCGGACAGTGGTAATCGGTGCGCTAAGTGAGGTTCGAACCCGGGACCTCTCGTACGCGTGCACGCAGCTCTACCAACTGAGCTACGTGTCTAACCCGAAATAATCTGTGTTTTAATTATTCATATATACAAACTAAATGTTAATTTATTTGGTTTATATTAAAAGGTTTTAAAATGGTCGAACCGGTTTGTAGGGAGCCGGATCGAACTCGGGTCCTTCGGTTTGTAAGCGCACAGCCTAATGTCTTATATGTTTAACTTACGGTTTATATTAATCTTATAAACAAACTGGAATCTGTTCTGATTCAGTTTTAAAAAGAATGGTTTTAATTCGGAAAGTCGGTGCGTTTGTATGGTTCGAACTTGTGACGTGCGCTATGTGTTTGCACACAGTCCACCGCTGGACTGTGTGTCTAACCCGGTTTAATATTCAATTTATATTATACTTATACACAACGTCGACTTCGTCTTCTTCATTCAAAGACACAGAACAACGATATTCGACTGTTCTTGTTAAAATCGTTCGTCGAACATTTTATTGATTGAATTGTAATGGATAAAAAGAGTTAAGGAATCGAATGTACCGAACAGACTGATATTCTCAGAACTCCGGCAATGGTCGTCGGCTCTGATTTTTTCCGTCTGGATGAATCAATTAATAGTTTTGATCGATGAGTTGTGAAATTGAGTTACTAAACAAGGATTATCAGAGGGTTTAGATGATTGTACCGATTCACATCGTGATTTCGGAAATTTCCAGAAACTTTCCGGCGAGTGCAGATTATCCGACAACGACGTCTGGGACCGATTCTGGTTGAAGGATTGGAGTTAGTAAAAGTCTAACAATGGATTGAAAATGAAAGAATCGAGAAATTTACCGCTTTGATGTATGTCTCGGTTTTCCGGCGATAGCAGATAACGATTCCGACGAACAGAAGTTAGAGTGAAAATGAAATTGAGGGTTCCGCGAGTGTTTTCTGAGATATGAAGCGATGATATTATTAGTGTAAATCAGGAGTAGTATGATTTCGGTTTTCAATCTCGAAAATCATATGAATCGAGTTCATTGAAGACAGAATTGATTAAGAACGTGGGTTGTAAATGATTTATCGGTTATACTCAGGAAATCGCGATCACTCAAAAGTCTCTGGATATTTGAAAGCCGATGAGCGGTTTCAGTTCTTGTCGCAAACAGATGAATTCACGGGTGTAACTTAAGTTTTATTTGATTCATTGATGACACAAACGAGTCAAGTGGCGGAGTGGTTAAGTGTTTGTTAACTGAGCCGGCTGACCCGGGTTCGAAACCCGGCAGCGGCATTTATTTTTTTCTTCGACCGTTTTTATTGTTTATTAATTATAGTTTATAAATTCTAATATATTTATTAATTATGTATTGTTTAAAATTAAAAAGAGCATTAAATAAGCAACGAAAATTGAAACTGACTATTCGATTAATAAACGAAGCGGGTTTTGAAAACCCGTTTTTCGACGGATGTTACAGTATCCCCTACTTTTAGAAATTTCGTCCCGAAATTTAAGTAGTAGTGGTAACAGGAAAAAGATGCGGGTATTTTTCGCGCATTGAGTCTTCACGTTCCCAAGTAAACTCAGGTCCTCGTTTCGACTCCCAGCGTACCCTAACAATTGGAATACGACTCCGTCTTAAACGTTTTAGTCCATGATCTCTACTGGTCTTTCAATGAAGTGCATAGATTCATAGATCTGAATATCTTCTAGGGGAATATGGAGGTTTTCATCGGCGAGGCACTTCTTTAAGTTTGATACGTGGAATGTGAGGTGAATTCTGTTGAGTTCTTCTGGTAGGTCAAGCTTGTATGCTACAGGTCCTACTCTTTCGAGTATCTTGAAAGGTCCTACGTAGCGTGGTGCTAGCTTGCCCTTCTGGCCAAAACGAACTACTCCTTTCCACGGTGATACTTTTAAAAGTACTTGATCACCAATGTTAAACTCCAAGGGCTTTCGTCGTTTGTCTGCATAACTCTTTTGACGACTTTGTGCCGCTAGAAGATTGTTCCAAATTTGATGGATCTTGTCTGTTGTTTATTGAATCAATTCTGGACCGGTGATTTGAGCTTCCCCAATTTCGTGCCAACATACTGGAGATCGGCACTTACGGCCATATAACGCTTCGAAAGGAGCCATGCCGATACTTGAGTGGTAACTATTGTTGTACGTAAATTCAACTAATGGTAGATGAGCGTCCCAATTCCCTTTGAAGTCTATGACACATGCTCGAAGCATATCTTCAAGAGTTTGGATGGTGCGTTCAGATTGTCCATCAGCTTGAGGATGATAAGCGGTACTGAGGTCTAATCGTGTACCCAAAGCGGCTTGTACGGCTTGCCATGTTCGTGAAGTGAACGACCATCACGGTCTGAAATGATGCTTAAAGGTACACCATGACGGCTTACGATCTCGCTGATGTAGATACGAGCTAACTTCTCGTTCTTGAAGTCCTCGCGAATCGGAATGAAGTGAGCTGATTTTGTAAGACAATCAATGATTACCCATATAGTGTCATACCCACTGGAGGTGCGAGGTAACCCGGTAATGAAATCCATAGTTATGTTTTCCCACTTCCATACAGGTATTTCAGGTTGGACTAGAAGTCCTGAGGGTCTTTGATGTTCAGCTTTTACTTTGGAACATGTAAGGCACTTGGAAACAAAAACAGCAATATCTTTTTTCATGCCAGGCCACCAGTAGGTGTATCGAAGGTCTTGATACATCTTGTCGGCTCCTGGGTGTACAGAGTACCGGGTTTTGTGCGCCTCATTCATAAGGAAATCACGAAGGTTATCGTGATCGGGAATCCATATGCGATTTAGATAGTATAGAATACCGTCGGATTTAGTTTCGATCTTAAGTTCAGCTCCACAAGACAGCTCCTTGCGTACGTCGTTTTCTGTTACAGAAACATGTTGAGCTTCTCGGATTCGATCTTTGATGTCAGTTATGATTTGCGAACATAGAAGACGAATGGAGTTCGCATAACCCTTTCGACTGAGCGCATCGGCCACCACGTTTGCCTTGCCAGGATGATACCGAATTTCACAGTCGTAGTCATTAAGAAGTTCGACCCATCTTCGTTGCCTCATATTCAACTCCTTTTGGTTAAAGATATGTTGAAGGCTCTTGTGGTCAGTGTATATTTCACACTTGGTACCGTAGAGGTAATGTCTCCATATCTTAAGAGCGAACACAACGGCTCCAAGTTTCAGGTCGTGGGTGGTGTAGTTCTTCTCATGAACTTTGAGTTGTCTAGAAGCATAAGCTATCACTTTTCCTCTTTGCATCAGTACACAGCCTAGTCCCTGCCCTGAAGCGTCGCAATAAACCACGAAGTCATCACAACCTTCAGGAAGTGTGAGGATAGGTGCGTCACAGAGTTTTTGCTTTAGAGTTTGGAAGGCTTCTTCTTGTTTGGGTCCCCATATGAAGGGTTTTCCTTTATGAGTCAAAGCCGTGAGTGGTACAGCAATACGGGAGAAATTTGCAATGAAACGGCGATAGTAACCAGCCAAACCAAGAAATGATCTTACTTCGGTAGGGGTACGTGGCGCTTGCCACTCCTGTACTGCCTTAATTTTTGAGGGATCAACATGAATTCCCTTGTCATTGACGACGTGTCCAAGGAATTGTACTTCCCTTAACCAGAATTCACATTTCGAAAACTTAGCGTACAGCTTTTCGGTCCTTAAGAGTGTAAGGATGAGTCGAAGGTGTCGTTCATGATCAGACTTAGACTTTGAGTAGATGAGAATGTCGTCGATGAAGACTATGACAAAACGGTCAAGATAGGGTTTGCAGACTCTGTTCATTAGATCCATGAAGACAGCTGGGGCGTTGGTTAAACCAAATGGCATGACCATGAATTCGTAATGACCATAACGAGTTCGGAAGGCGGTCTTTGGAACGTCTTCTTCATGTACTCTGAGTTGATGATATCCAGAACGAAGGTCGATTTTTGAAAAACAGGTGGCGCCCTGAAGTTGATCTAGAAGGTCATCGATGCGAGGTAATGGGTAGCGGTTCTTGACCGTTAAGTTGTTGAGTTCTCTGTAGTCGATACACATGCGAAACATTCCATCTTTCTTCTTCACAAAAAGGACAGGTGCACCCCAAGGCGATGAGCTAGGACGTATGAATCCTTTGTCAGTCAGCTCTTGCAGTTGACTGGCCAGCTCTTGCATTTCAGATGGGGCTAATCTATAAGGAGATTTTGCAACTGGCGTAGCTCCAGGTATAAGATCAATGAGGAATTCGACTTCTCTCACGGGAGGAAGTCCTGAAATGTCGTCAGAAAAAACTTGTGGAAAATCTTTTACTACTGGGATGTCTTCAAGTTTTTCTTCTCTATAAGTAGCTGATGTTGTACCAAAGTAACGTTCAACAACTTGGTGTTGTTTTGAACATATTTGTTCAAGGAAAGAGTTCCAAAACAAATGAAATGAGGACATGAGAACTCCATTTGTGCACTTAAGTGAAACACTGCACGACTTTGATGTGTGCACTATAATGAAAAATATGAGAGACCTCCATGTGTACGCTTTAACGAGCCTTCCATGTGGCCATTTCCAACGGATATCATTGTGATGATTTCGGTCGGATGATAAAAATGTTGAATATAATAACACTTTGAGATATCAGTGGTTAAGTGTTAACTGAGCCGGCTGACCCGGATTCGAAACCCGGCAGCGGCATTTATTTTTTTCTGAGCCTTCCATGTGGCCATTTCCAACGGATATCAGTGGTAAGTGTTAACTGAGCCTTCCATGTGGCCATTCCCAACGGATATCAGTGGTTAAGTGTTAACTGAGCCGGCTGACCCGGGTTCGAAACCCGGCAGCGGCATTTATTTTTTTCTTCGACCGTTTTTATTGTTTATTAATTATAGTTTATAAATTCTAATATATTTATTAATTATGTATTGTTTAAAATTAAAAAGAGCATTAAATAAGCAACGAAAATTGAAACTGACTATTCGATTAATAAACGAAGCGGGTTTTGAAAACCCGTTTTTCAACGGATGTTACAATAATGTTATATATGTGAGACTTTCCTAAATACTTTATATACCAGGATTGTGAAAAAGTCTCATAAGTTTGTCTAAAGTAATGGATAAATGTTAAAAAGTGATACTGTAATATCCTTAGGGATGTGAAGAATCAGAATGATGCATCTTCTGTTCACATGCTAAATTATTGTAGCATAAATCATGCTAGACTTAATTATGACCCTCGTTAGTGACTAATTAACTCCTAACATTCAAATGTCTATGAACACAAAATGAATTTGTGTATAAACAAAGTTGAAGGATAATTTTCATTCATTCTAAGAAAATACATATAACTCATGAAGAACTTATCTTAGAAACTAATGAGGAGAATTCATTGCCTAGTTTTATTCTAGATGGTAACGATGGTAACTTAGAATCATTCTAAGTTGGTGACAAATTTATGACAATGACATGCGTTGCTTTGGTCAGCTCGAAAGCTTAAGTGAGCTAATGCAATTTGAGCTGAATTCACTGATACAATGTGGTTAATCTTGTTCAGTCATAGGTGTCTAAATGTATTTATAAGTGAAATTACGAAAATTTTGATTAAATGGAAAGAAATGTGTGTGTGGGGGGGGGGGGCATTTAAGAAACAACCCTCAAGGGGTATGTATAAATGGTTTGCGAGAAGTTTTCTCAAACATAGATAGAAAGTTTTATTACCCAATTTGGATGTGATCCAATAACTCTTAAATGTGGAGGTGTCTTTCATTTGAATCTAAAAAGTTTAGAAATAAGGATTTTTGTAATCCAATCTATAATTACGAACACATGACTAAGTGTAGGATATAGAGGTCATAATGCACAATGGAGATGTGTTTACCTTAAACTATATGCGTATCATTCAAAGACAAATATTAGATTTAGGTTGAGACCTGAGGTTATAGTCTTAGAAGTTGACGATAAGCAACATTAACTTACGAGTTAAGAACACATGACAACTGATCTCAATTGTAAAATTATTTATAGTAACTTGAAAAAAGTTAAAGATAATGTTACCGATCTAACAACCCGTGATTCATTAGCGATCACATTGTGGAATGAGACTAAAGCCCATGGAAAGAGGATGTGGAGGAAACCTAACTTAGTTGATTGAAGATCCTAAGATCTAAGTCCATTCATGTGGGGATTTTTGGAAAATTAGAATGCAGTGAATGGAAATTAATTTATTAAAATTATTAATATAAACTCTTCATATTGTTAGGTTCTTTAGTAGAGTTTTTATGACGACAAATGATTAGTTTTTTATTAGAGTGTTAAGTCTCTAATTAATTGAGATTCTTAATACTCCATCAACTCTTGTATGCATAGTAGGTTATGTGTTTTATTATGATAACACTAGAAAAGTACATGTGAAAAATACAAGAAAAAAAATATTACATGATGAATTCTTGAAAAAGAATGAATGCTTGAAGACCTATATGTTTGGTAATTATAGAGAGTACTGACTGCCCGATCCCACCATATTCACATTCTTATTCATTCCACAAATTCTAACACTACAATTTTACCCGGTGTAACCTCGGGTGTGTGAGCCATCTCTGGCAGTATCGACTGCTTCGGCTGTTATACCCTGGGCAACAGACATGTTGTCTAAGTAAGGCGAGAAATCTGTTTTAAGGACCCGTGTTGAACACGAATCCCCAGCCACAACCATTAACATTAGTTTGTTCATTCTTACATCCAAGAAGGTTCGTACAAGAAGATGCGGTTCAAGTTCTCATTAAATACGAATTGAAAATCGTAGAAGAAGACGCGACGCAAGTTCTTATCGAACACAATGGTTGAATCACTTTATTTACATCGATTGTATTTATGTTTATTTTTCGTTTGGATCTGCACACGGTTCATGTACTACAATTTCCTAAATGTATAAAGAGAGTATCCTTATTATTTTATTTAATATAATTTTAATAAAATCGTGACTCATCTCCTATACATTCTTGTCTTTGTGTGGAAATATATCTATAACATTTAGCTTTTTACCCTTTTTACATTGCAATCCTCATTCAGTTTGAGGATTTTGCAAACCATAATGCCCTTAATCTTCTTTAAAAAAAATAGAACCACTCAATTATTAGAAAATTTCACAAAAACGCTTGGATAATCTGAGAGTCGAGTTGACACTTTCAGATTGAAACAATTTGATAGTTTCCTCGAAACTTTCCAACTTGATAAAACTCATATTTCCATCTGCGTGAAATGAGTTTGAAGCTCTGTGTGAATTTCGTGAACCAGAGAGGATGACATAATGGGATGAATTCGAAATTAAGAGATGGGGATGTACTAACTGCCATTGGACAATTTTAGTCTTTTATTCAAAAGAGCTTCAAAAGAGGAACCAAAATTATATCCGAATTTTAAATGCAACTTTAATAAAATAAGTTTTCTTATGAATTTTTAGGAAAGCAATTTTATCAAAATAAACTCTATCGACCTCAGCCAAGGGCTCTGCCTCGAACCAAATTACCATTACCAAATTATGATACACTTGGTCAACAAGTCAATTCAAATTACCATTACTACAATATAACAACAAAGTTTTTGGAGTCACGGGTCTTTGGGTGCAGCCTCCTCTCTGTCCCCTTGTAAGACCCCTCCCCCCATCACCCCTTTCCCCTGCCCTTACTAATGGCTCTACTATGAGTGGTTTTTACTAAGTACGTTTATTTTTTTGTTCATAATTGATCATTTCAAAACTTAAATACTATATACATCAATCATTAATTGTTAATTTGTACTTCTAGGTTTCGTGTGAACAATCAGACATCTTGGATAGCTTTCAGAATCATGTAATCATGTTCAGATCAAAGTATTTCCTAGGTACACAAAATCAATAATTAGATAAAATAATAATGATATACAAAAGAACGAGATGTTCGTTTTTATATAAGGGTTGAATACACATGAAAACCTTTCTGTTGATGGTTATATGGCTGGCGATTATAACTTTAGACAGTTGGACAGTTCTTAGTTACATCAGTGAGAACATTAGTGGGACTGTGAATAACTCTATCAGTGATAAATTAGTTACCAGTGATAAAATTAGTTACCATTGATAGACTGGTTACCATTGGCAGCCATTTGCCATTGATACATAATTGCCATCGGTTACCATTTTGCTACGGTTGCACTAGGTTTCCATTGATTTCAGTTTCCACTAACGATAGTAGCAACATTTGTTTTACGATTAGTTTTGAAAATCATATTCTATGCATATTATAGTTATTCTTGCAAAGTCTATGCGTTTTCAATGAAGCATCTATAAGACAAAATAAAGCATATCCATGCAACTTTTATCCATACAAGCTACCCTCGTCACGGTCGTTTCCTCTTAGACCAGGCTCTCCAAATCCCATCAAGGCACTACTCCGGACCCTGCCAAGAGGGTGATGCCCCTTGGAACTCTTATGGCTTAGGGGTTACACCTATGAATCATCTAGGTTTCATGGTGCTCGAAATCATTCATATATTTTAAAACAACGGTATATCGATTATGTGTATTCATTGTACAACTATCATTATTTTAATAAATGATTCCAAAGAATGAAACCTGCCATCACTATATTTATTCTCTTCATTTTCAATTATTTATGATATTGTTTCAATATCTTTTACAATAATAATAATAATAATAATTATTATTATTATTTCGATCCTATAAATTATCAACATGTTTTAGCTTTATGTTGTAGTAACATGTGCAATGGGGGTTTTTCAAAAACAATTGCATTTTACACTTTTAACCTAAAAGTTATTATCTTTTACATTTTAACCCCCTTAACCTTTTTCACTTTTAACCCAAATACTTTTTTATATTCAACTTTGTACCCCCATACTTTTCATCTTTCGTAAGTTTTTCGTTTTACGTTTCGTTCTATATTTTGTGGGTCAACACACCGCAACGTACATGCGGGGTTCAACGTTTTTTCTTCTGTTCTTCCCATTTAAAAGTCAATTGCAACGCGTCTATTTTTTTCCGTTTGACAAGTTCATCGACTTAGTTATTTTTTTTCTAAGTTTTACGTTTATGTTTAATTTCTTCGCATTAACACACTGCAACATGCGTGCGTGATTCAACGATTTTACGTTTGTTTTTAATTCGGTGTTATTTTTTACTCTTTTATTTATTTTATTTGTACGAGCTCTTCTGATATTGGTGGTCGCTGGCAGTGGTGTGGCATTAATGCTGCTTGGTACAATTTTACGAACGTATTTAGCCTATTAGGTTTTTTTACTAATAATTCTTTTTGAGTTTGCCGCTATACCTCTATTACTTAAGAAAAACTATTTTTTCACGTGCATATTTTTGTACGCGTCTGTATAAATTTGATTTGCTCTACATTTCAACGTAATTTTTTTCTTGAAACGAGTCAGGTTAAATATAATGTGTTTCCTTTTATAAAACATTTTTTACGTGAATAATTTTATGTACGTTTCGGTATAAATTCGAGTTAGTGTAAGTTTCGACGTAACTTTTTTGGGAAACAAGTAAGTTCAAATATATGTTTTCATGATTATTTTATGAATATTTTGTAAATTTTGTTTCGATTTGAGTGGAGTCAAATTGTGGTTTATTTTTTCCCTTTTTTAAAAGCTCTAATTAATCTCTTATGATTATACTTGTCAGCTTCTACGTTATACCCGTTACGTTTTCTATGTATGACTCGCGGTTACATATAATACAATATGTTATGATTGTATGGTATAAATTTGATTTACATTATGTTTTGATCCAATCACAATGCTTATATAGGTTACATTGAGTTCAATCAGATACGTCGAAACGCGTGTTTTCGTATGGTTAATGCATCACATAACGTTTGGACTAATGCATTTGATGTTTGCGATGTACCCGCGCCGCAACGTGCGCGGGTCTTATTTCTATTTATTATTATTATTCAAATAGTGTCGTGTGTCACAAGCATATTCATTCTAATCATTTTCAACTATTTATGATATCTTTTAATTTTCATTTACATTCATTAATAATATGTTTGACATTATTTTTTTAAGCTTCACCATAAAATCAATCATTTGATTCTCTTTAAATTGAATTTAGTCTCACCATACTTCTAAAAGATGACTTTTTTTTAATTTGTTTGAGTATATAGTCTTGCTGTATTTTAAAAAAATAATTTTTTTTATAAATTCAATGTGTTGTGCGTGTATCATGTTTAATTATGTATATATGTGTAAATACATCGCAATATTATCATATAAGTTATGTAATTATGTATGTGTGTAATTATAATTATAACATAATTTACATAATTATCAGTATAGGTTTTGTAATTATACGTATAAGTTTTTTAATTATAAACTGTTTTTTCCCTTTTCATAGTTTATCATTTATTAACTCGTTTAATAATTGGGATTCTAACCTAGTTAATTAATAAAGGATCTTTACATTATATGTATAAACTCTATTTATGAGTGTAACTCGGTTTGATTTGATCTTATAAAGAATACAAGTGATTTATATTTCTTTTTTTATTTCATCAATGATTGGTTAAAGTTATTAGTGGTAAAACTTTTCAGTTATAAAAAACGCGTGTTTTTCGAATGATCAAAATTTTAATAAAAGACAAAAACTATACTAGCAAGAAGTAGACAAAAACAACAGCATGATCCTGAGCTACAGATCTAAAAGAAACCGACCCCATTACATCCGAAACCGTCGATGTGTCAATTCAAGCGAATTTCAACTTATCAGATTCTGGGTCTAATATAGAATCAAGAAAACAAAACTAATAGTTTACAAAAGAGAATACGAATACAAGACGTAGAGTGTTGATCATGTAACAAACTTTTCTTACTATGATATATTCTTTTTAAAAATACATATAAAAGTTGAGTTTTATAGAATACGGTTTGATTAATCGATTATCCATACACGAATAGCCATAGTTGGTATGAATTAATTTCTTTTGTTATAATTTGGTGATTTAGTTTTTCCAAACAGTACTCCTACAATATTATATATATACTGTTAAAAGGATTATTCAACATATTATATTTATATTTAAGAAATTGAAGGTATAAATGTTCCTATCCAACTTAAAAAGTCGGCTTACGCCTAAAATATAAAGATAATAATCAAATAAGTTAATTAAAATCTATGACGAAATATAAATGGTCATACTCCATAAGATGAAGGCATGTTCATTAAACAACCATTATCCTTCTTTTATTAATTTAACAAAAGGAAGATCACTTTTAATTCATATAATAAGAAGATAACTTTTGAGTTTTGATTTATATAAAAATATATTTCGCTACTAGTAATGAAAGAAATCACATTTGCGTGTGTTTAGTATGTGACTTTAGATTTTATATATAACTAGGTTATAACCCGTGTATTATACGGGTTGAATAAATAAATTTTATATACTAAATAATAAAGCAATATATCTTAAAAAGGCTCCTTTATTGCAACAGGTTAAATAAATGTAGTTTTATATATTAAAAAAGTTATATCTATAGGAACCATATTGTACGGGTTAAATAAACGTAATATTGTTTACCAAATAAAAAAAGTTACATCTTTAAAAAACCCCATGTGATAAATATGATTTTATATACCAAATAATAAGAAAATTATATTTAGATATACTCGATACACGATATATATGGTGATTGCGAAGATGATTATTGAAAAGAAGATATAGTGGTTAAACATGTTATTCAAGAAGCAAATAAGTAGTCATAGTGATCAAATAAATTATATTTAAAAAAACCATAATAAATCTAAATTAAAAAAACTATGACGTGGTTATTATTAGTAAAATCAATGATGTTATATTTGTAATTTTGTTTGGTACTATTTTATTAAAAAAATGCATATTATACATATAATTATATTATGTCTTAATAATTTGGAAGTATACATTAAATTTAAACTAAATAATAATTATCTATAATTAAGTAAATGAGATTAAACAAAATCATATTTAGTAGGAGAATTATGTATAATTAACTAGAAAATATTAAACTAAATGATAATTATCAATAAGATATTAAACTAAAAAATATTTAGTAGAAGAATTATCTATAACTAATTAAAAAAATTAAACTAAAATAATAATTATCCATAACGCATCTAACTTATAATAAAAGACTACAAAAATGGCACATGACATTTTTTCCTTCAACCTCATAAATTTTATTAATATTTATTTAATATTAATATTAATATTAATAACTAATATATATATATATATATATATATATATATATCACTTATTTTTATCCATATCTTTATCTAAGATTAATAAATAACTGCAATTTTGCAATTTAGACCCTTTGTTTTTTTACTTTTAACCCAAAGTTTTTCATGTTTTGTAATTTAATCCCAACTCTTTTTTTTATTTTCAGTTTTGGTCCACAATACTTTTCATCTTTCCCAAGTTTTTCGTTTCATTCTAAATTTTGTGAGTTAACACACTGTAACGTGCATGTGGGGTTTAACATGTTTTTGTATATTTTTCCCGTTTGTCTGTCTCGTTGCAACGCATGTATTTTTCTCCGTTTGACAAGTTCGTCCAACGCGCGGGTCCTGGATTGACTTAGTCATTTCTTTCTATGTTTTAAATTTCAGTTTAATTTCTATGCAACGAGCGTTCGTGATTGAAAGATTTTACGTCTGCTTTTCGCTCGACGTTATTTTTTTGTTTTTTTATTTATTTTGTTTTTATGAGATTTTCTGATGTTGGTGGTCGCTGACAGTAGTATAGCATTGATACTACTTGACACAATTTTACAATAACCGCAGCAACGCATGGGCTTAATATTAGTAGCCTAATATGATGACAAGTGTCCTTTAAGTGGTTTCTTTTATTATATAGTATAGATAAATATAGATTTTTTATGATTTACAATGCGTGACTTTAAGAATTTATATATAATTTTGTATGATTTAGAATGTTAAGTATCTTATTTCATCTTATTCTATCGAATATCACATAACTAAATAATACATAAAGCATAAGTATCATGTTCTTTATCTTTAAATTGTCTCAAATTTTCACTTTGTAATCTCATTCGACATTATGTTAATCCATTATCAATGCTTTCATTTCACATGGTACACACATGGTGACTTGACTACCAACATGATTATGAAAATTCATTATGCCCATGCTTATGCGATTTTGTAAATTTAATTGTTTTGGTTTATAACATGCAATTTTTGTAGCGCATTTCATGCTTGATGGATGACACATATAAAAAAATATGTAATATTACAATGTTTTAATATTTACCACATCTTGTTGATAATGAAAACTGTTTGCAATACTAAAAGTAGAAGTCTTGAGAATGACAAAGTTTTGATATTTAACACATCTTGTTTATAGAATATGTTCGGATAACCATCACCATCTTAATGCAACAAAAGAAGAATTCCCTTATTTGCAATGCGTTTAAAGATGGAAGTGGTATCTCATTTCAGTTAAAGATGTCGACCCTCAACACGTATTAGAAACATGATATAAAGTCGGCACACACCTGAAGACGACATAATATGCTCTAAGTAAAAAAGCAAGGGTCATAAACACGAATAGACACAAAGACCATAAACGACAAGAATCAATTTGCATCAATGGTGGTAGTACGGATCACTAAATGTGTTGTATAGAAGAACTTAGCATATGAAAATAATAAGATCGATCCAAGAATGGGAATAAATGTTAGATGTGGTGGTTTGGATTGATAAGAGAATCTCTGGATATTCAATCTTAAATGCATCTTTTGTGAAAACAAGCAATGGAAACTTTTTTTCTTGCCATAGAAAGAAAGCAATTCAAGAAAAGGATGCTTGTGTTCATTCCCTTTCAACAAAGTATAAATTTGTACTATAGTTATTGAATATGGCAAAGCCCTTTGGATTTTACAAGTTATCACCACAATGTAAGAAGTTGACAATAAGAAAGAGCACAGCCTTTCAGAATGCAAATGGCATATAGCATAAAGCATGAAAGAATAAAGATGAATAAGATGTTAGGTATATGACTAAATAAACAAACCCTCTGGTTCGGTAAGTTACATGAATGGTCATGTGATATCATATTTTATGGTTCGCACAATTCGCAAATATACTAGTGTTCATTCTTAAACCTAATCCTATATATATATATATATATATATATAGAGAGAGAGAGAGAGAGAGAGAGAGAGAAAGTGTAAAATACAATGTGTCTTAACGTACGACTGTACGCTGGGTGAAGTCTGCAAGTTATAAAACCTAAAAATGAAAACCCGTATGTTGCAAAATAATCAAGGTCGCACAGTTTTCTTTTTCAATTAGCCTGGGTCCGATTCGTTTCAAATTTCTTTTCGTTTCAGTTCAAATTCGCCATTGTTTGGTCAATTTATGTTCAAATTTATCTATGATTTTGAAAATTTTCAACAAAATGACGACTCGAAATCAGACCGTAGAACAGAGGTTTGATTGATCAATTGTTCATCAATTTCATCCAATTCGTTTCAATTTTCTTTTTCGTTTCAGTTCAAATTGACCATTGTTCTGTCAATTTCATCAAATTGTGTTCAAATTCATCTTTGATTTTGAAAATTTTCTTCAAAATGACGACAGACCGTAGAACAGAGGTGCAGGAACATGACAGAGGATGCAGGAAATAATCCCGCATGTTAAAGGAAAAATCCCGCATGTTAAAGAGCTCAGCGTATGATAACCTCTATTGTATGTTAACCGGCCTATATATACAAAACGGGGTTCTAGAGTGAATACTAGTGTATTTGTGAAGTGAGTGAAAAAATCCTGACCATTGATTTACATCATCAAATCATAAAAATGCACTAGTGTATTTTTTCACAATCAAATCCTGACTATTGATTTACACTTGAGTGTTGATAATCAAGGGTTAGTTTTACTTTACTAGTGTTCACAATCAAAGGGGTTGTTCAATAATAAAACTAACTCATAGTTCTGCTACAAAGTCAAAACTAAAAAGTGTAAGAAGTCTATCTTGGCATAGTGTTTTAAATTTTAGGCATGATGTTTTAAAATTCGTTTGACATGGTATTATATAAAAACACTAAAGGTAACAATTTAACATACAGTGAAATATGTTCTATGTATGAGATTTAAAACACTCTAATTAACTTTCTTCTTTATCATATAACATTTTAAAAATAGACAAATATTAATTTGAGTTAACTTTTGTTTTGCTCCCTGTGGTTTGGTCATTTTAATGGTTTTGCTCCAATAGTTTAAAAATGGCCATTTTTCTCCCTGATCTTTCGAGTTTGTGCCAGTTTGCTCCCCGATGGTGGATCCATGAATGTTCAGGCTCCTGAGAAGCATGGGATATCCATGTGGTGATGATTGTTGGACGACGAGACCATTAGGGTTACTAGTACTAAGCTGTAAATGTGCTAGTTCGTTGGTTGTATCAACGAGATGCAAGCGATGACATTGGACAAAAGCGCGGACAATGACAAGATGACTAATTGCTACAGGCAAAACCTCCTTGAGAAGGTGCAGGGGGATAGTGTAAAGATCACGCCAGGATGGCGGTCGAGTCGAGGTAGTAAGTTTTGAGATGAGAATGTTTAATGGGTAAAGTATCGAACTGGTAAGTGACATGAGGTTGGAATGTGTGAAGGTTTAAGCCACAAGGATGAAAGTAGGTTGTGAAGAAAATTTCTTTGCACATCAGAGCTCGAAGTTAGTTAATGGTATCAATGGATTTGGAAGCGCTCAATGAATGCCCTTGAGGAATGAGCGCGTCATGTATGAACTATTGTTGTGTTGGTCCATGGTGAAGATGATTCAGGGACAGTTCCATTTGTAAGGGGGTAGTCTTGTAACACGCTAAATTTCCCAGGTCACGTTGTTAAGGTTCTTATGCTATGACAGTTCATTAATAAATGCATTATAACGGGATTGGATGGGGATTTAAACCAAAATGCAAAACGAGCTTTGGGTGTCTCAAGAAAGAGCCAGCCACCTTAGTGGTGGTGGTCGACAACTATGATGGTGATCGATGGTGCTGGTGGCAATTGGCTATGATCGACCGACAGTGGGGAAACTCCTGAATGGGTGTAAACCGAAGCCCAAGGGGTTCAGAGATGATGGTTGAGGTTGGTTATGGGTGAGGAGCTGGACCCATAGGGGGCGTCAGTCGTGAATCGGGTTGCCGTGGAGGTGACATGGTGAAGGTACTGAAACTGAGGTGGTCCCCGTGATGGTATTCGGTCACGGTTCGGATAAGGGGTCGAATTGGTTGAGCTTAGATTGGATATTTAGATGTCATTAACGTATTGTATTGTTTCTGGTTACGAGTTTGATAACATGGGATGATCTTAGACGTTTGCGAGTTCTTGAATTTTTTGATAGTGTGTTTGAGGTGAGTTATATCGCCCACTATATGTTTTTACTATTTTGGGCTCAGAGTGCCTTGTCTTTAAAGATGTTTGGGGTCTGTAGTGCTTTGTAGGACTTTGTCACACTTGTGTGATGGGTGCACACAATTCTTCTAAAGATGTTTATAAATTATGATTTAGAGATGCCTTTGGTGTGTGAGTAAATATGCTTTAACAATAACTTGTGATGCATAAATTGTTTTTGTATAATGTAGATGAGACTTGTTTTTAAAACACGCTTTCTAAGATGTCTTGAGTTAAAAAATATAGGTCCCTACATACCTATATGGACTGAATTCTCTAAGTCACGCACACATGTAATGTGCAAAATCCAATACACGAGTGTTTGATCATACGTAGAACAATCACACGATGTAAATAAACTTGTTTTCTATTCATTGAAAGTGCGTACATGTTTACAGAAAACACATACTTACAATCTCTCTCAGAAAACTCTCTCCAAAACATAATGATAAACTGACCTATAACACATATTTATAGGACGACGACTAAGTGCACCAAACATGCAAACTACATATGCATATTTGTTTAGCAAGTGCGCCACTTAGGTCAAGTGCACCAACACCATGGCGCAGTTATCCCTTAGTCCGCCAACACTTAGACCAACTACAAAACTCTATTACAAAACCCTGCCAACTATTACATCGTTTATCTACCAAGTCTTCATCACCAAGTGCTATTTCTACAAAAAAAGAAAAAAAACTTTGATTGCTAACAACAATATAGAACTTTGAGAATTTTATCATGTATTTTAGGCCAGGGGAATCTTTGAGAATTTGGCGGTTCCTTGGCAATGGTAGTGTTTACCCGTACCATTTTGGAAATTCTATGTTAAACGACAGTAGTTCATTTTGATTGTTTTTTGTACGTTGACGTTTGTCAGTACCTTGCTTTTATTTTTTGTTGTGAATTGGTGATGTTTTGTCTAAAACTATGCGTGCTTTTCCAACTACCAACGAGTAAGGTTCCCTGGTTTTGGGGCCCACACTAATGGATGTTAAAATCTGTTAAATTTGGAGTTAAATGCTTGGTTGGTCCCTATGGTTTGCAAAAATTGCATATTTGGTCCTAGTGGTTTACTAATTACACACATGGTACCAAAACTTGTCAAAGATGAACTCGCTTGGTCCCTAGCCTTAACATCAGTTAAATATCTCAGTTAAAACACCCCATGTGCTTGGCACATGAGGTTAATTTGATCATTTCAGTCTAGCCCATTATAATAAGAGATAAATAACCTGGTTGGTCCCACCCCTTCTTCTTCACCAAACAACCACCACCATCTCATCTCCTCCACCACCACCACCACCACCACCTCATCTCCTCCACCACCACTACTGAACTCCCACTCAAACCTGAACTCCGACGAAAGAACAAGCGAAACTAGCACCGGCTAAAGGTCTTTCTGGTAAGCTCTCACAGGCTTTGTCTGAGCTCAAACAGTTGACCGGTTTGTACCTGCATTACAACTCTTTGTCTGGCACCATTCCAAACTTGACAAATTGCTTGACACTTCTTTTCTCCTACACAAGAAGTAAAAAAAATCATCGTCTTGGCATAACTATGTTCTATTAAAGAAGCACGAGAGGAAGAGGGGAGAACTTTGAGCAGAAAATATTGTCAATAGGATGAGCCAGATGATTGTTCCCAATTGTAGAGGTGATGAACTTTCAGATTCTTGGTTTGTATATTCAATAGTCCAAACAACAATGATGGCAAATATGACAAAGGCAATTGTGGTTAGCCATAGATCAATGCTCAGCGGCTTCAGGAAGATCCACATGTCTTTTTTCTTCATTCTCACTAGTGTTCCAATACCAAAGCCAGAGTAAGTTGCTGTAAAATCAACATATTCGGATCTGTTTGAGCTCAGACAAAGCCGGTGCTAGTTTCACTTGTTCTTTCGTCGGAGTTCAGGTTTGAGTGGGAGTTCAGTGGTGATGGTGGAGGAGATGAGGTGGTGGTGGTGGTGGTGGTGGAGGAGATGAGATGGTGGTGGTTGTTTGGGGAAGAAGAAGGGATGGGACCAACCAGGTTATTTATTTCTTATTATAATGGGCTGGACTGAAATGACCAAATTACCCTCATGTGCCAAGCACATGAGTGTTTTAACTGAGATATTTAACTGATGTTAGGGCTAGGGATCAAGCGAGTTCATTTTTGACAAATTTTGGTACCACGCATGTAATTAGTAAACCACTAGGACCAAATATGCAATTTTTACAAACCACAGTAACCAACCAAACATTTAACTCTTAAATTTATGTGAAATGATCATTTTCCCCATTTTATTTAAAAAAAGGAAGAAAAATAAATCTAAAGTAAACCCTAACGTCCACGCCTTCCCCTTGTTTGTTCTTCTTCCGTCGCCCATCCCTAACTCTTGTCGAACTTTGCTTTATCAATCCCCTTTACAGACCTAAGCTCTATCTTGTACTTCTTTACCCAATCCAACTCGGGTCTCCCATTTTTTTTAAAATTCAACCAATAGCCTCATATAGAATGTCGTTAAACATAGGTTGGGGCTTTTGTTTTTATTTTTTTACAGGAGAGTAATAGATCTATCAGATTTTTCAATTTGTATTAGAGACAAGGGTCAAATGTATTACGGTTTGACAAACAATGTGCACAAACTGTTAACTTCTAAAATGCAAAACTTACATAAAAGAGTAACTATTTCTGACTATAGTTGTTTTTGCTTACAACACGCTACCACATATATATAATGATGAAACCAATATAGAAAGGTCAAAAACGGCCCTGACTTTATCAACGACATTTGTACGACCATATTCTACACCACGAACCAATGTTGTTCTTTAAGTGTAACACTTAGTACCTTATTTTAAGTGTAACATTTGTACGAGCACATGCCAAATGAAAAAAAAAAAAAAAGAAAGAAAAACACTCAAGAATCTTATACAAAACATAGATGGATTACTATTTATGGTTAAAAAAGACAATTCACAAGAAAGAAAACAACATAATTGAACTAAACAAAGACCTCCCATAACAAGACCATCATCATTAGATAACTTGAAAGGGTCAGGGCATGACATGACATACATATATATATAAGAGCACATATACATACATATATCTAATATGTCCCAAACAAAAAGTTGTGTACAAAATGCATACTTTAAATCCACGCCTTCAACTTCCTAAAATTGTAAAATCACCCCTTGTAGTTGTACTAGTGCCTAACATAATTGATAGTGATGGTAAACTTAACTTTGGTTACTAACATCTCTTGCAACATCATCAAACCCTAGCCACAGCCTTGCACACCAGTGGGTTCTTCATTTCCAGTGACATTTTCAAACACTCGGACAAATCAACAGGATCCGACCCGGAACCAAATCCCACCCATTTAAAATTTTGAAGCAATTGGGCCAGCCAAAGCTGAACAGTAGCCAAACCCATTGCTTTTCCGGGGCAAACCCTCCGACCCGCGCCAAACGGAGCCAAACGAAGATCCGAACCCATTATCGAAACCTCCTGGCCCATAAACCTATCCGGGTTGAACCTTTCCGGGTCAGCCCATATTCGAGCATCATGGGTTATGGCCCACATGTTGACCATGGCTGTTGTCCCGGCCGGTACCATGTGTGGACCCACATGGGTGTCGTGGATAGCGAGCCGAGCCCATGACAGAAGTGGGCCCGGTGGATGCACACGTAGGGTTTCTTTCACAATTGCATGGAGGTAAGGCAGGTTTGGGAGATCCACATCAGATACGGGTCGACTCGACCCGACAACACTATCGATTTCGGATTGTGCTCTTGCTTGTATATCCGGGTGTAACACCATCCTAGCCAGAATCCATTCTATCAAAATCGCCACCGTATCTGTTCCCCTAAAGATCATTTCCTACAAAATTTAACATGTGAAAAATTAGATAGACGAAACCAAAACTTTTTAGTCTAGGGTGATTACAACTAGGGAACCAAATCATGTTTTTCTTAAAAAAATAAAAAGTCATATTTTATTTTTATAAATAGAAATCTAATAAAGTTTAGTGAAGGTCCGCTGACACTCCAGTCCCTGATCCCGCTCTGGATATAACAAATATCCGAGATTAAACGTACCCAAAGAACCGTGATCATGTCGGATTCGCTAAACTTGTTCTCCGCTTCCAAATCGAGCAAAACATCGACAAAATCACCATCGCAATCCGCCATATCTTCGCCCTTCCCCGACCTTCTCCCACGGTGTTCATCGATGATTCCCGCAACGAAAACATTAACTCTAGACACCAAATCCCTGCACCTCCTCCTTACACCCTGAAGATCAAACCACCGTATGATCGGAAAATGATCACTCCAGTTAAAGATTCCGAGCAACTCATATCCTTCACTCACCAACTTCTCAACCTCATGCCCTTCTCCACCCCTATTTTCGCCAAAATCATCGTACGATTTACCGAAAACCAACATCATGACATTGTTTAACGATGCAAAATGAAGGAGCTTCTTCACCTCCACGAACCCATTACAATTCATGGAAGAAGATACCTGATTCACCAACTTAAGCCCTGTTTTAGCCCGAAAACATCCGGAACCGGATATCCTTTTCGGGCTAAACATATGAATAGCCGATATCCGCCTAAGGTTTCGCCAATATTCTCCGTAGGGAGCGAACCCCATCGCTCTATGAAACAACAGCTCGTACGCGGACTCCTTAACGGGCCGGTCCGCGAACACAGAGCTGTTGAGAATTTCTTTGGCGGTCTCCGGGTGACTCGCGATAACAAAGCGAGTCAATCCGACGGAGAACGCCATTAAATGTGTAGCATTAAATGCTACAGAGAGTTTTGCAAGGGTTCTGTGAGTCATGGAAGATGTAAAAGCAAATATGAGACCGAGTATAGGGATACCCGACGGGCCGGGAATCGTGGTTTTCGAACAGGCTTTCGATAGCGCCCAAGCGAGCCCGCCTGGAGCGAGGAGGAAGGCGAAAACCGACACGAAAATAAGGAGGGTTAGGGAGAGAGGGAAGGTGATCACTGGAGATGAAGCATTTGGAATGTAGAGAGTTGTAGAGGAAGACATTTTAGAGAGAGAGAGGGAGAGAGATATATAGAGAGAGAGAGAGAGAGTGTTTGTGTTTGTGTATGATGGAGTAATGAAGATGGAAGGGGTAGTAGGTTTATATAGAGAAAAAGAGTGAGAGAGAGAGAGAGAGAGAGAGATTTCCCCCTGTTTTTCTTGATTATCATAATTATTTGAATATATGTTAGGGTCGTTTAAACATACAAGTTGTATTGCAGTTGCTGTTTTTTATCATTTTTATTTTACTTAATAACTTATTTTATTTTTATAATTTTTATTTTACTTAGTCACTTATTTTATGAGCGTGTAGTTAGTTATTGGAAAAGTGAACACTCTTTTTCAATAAATTAAATTAGGAATATTACTTATATATCGAAATATATCAGGAAAAAAAACATGTAATTTAAGATTTTGCAATTCTGGATTAAGTAGTCTAAGTTTGTGGAATACGGTGTTCACGATTCGGTTTTAATAATTTTAGGTCAAATTTTGAGTCAAATCTTTGGTAACGGCTTTTATCATCAAAAATTAAAACCAAATCATTGAAATATAAAACTGAGAATTTACTAACAGTTCGGTTCCAAGTTGGATTTTATAAGCCTTACATAAACTACCTTAGATAAAAATAAAGAAGGTGTGCAATTTTAAATAAAGCAAAACATGAAATCGAGAATAACCATCTATCCAAATAGCTCAAAGATATAAACCGTCACATAAAGCAATCAGAAAGTAAGTATAGATATGATCCTGATTATCACATTCTACTTGAATGTTATTACATAAAATGAACACAAAGTGTTACTAAGATCCGACCATCCATGAATCTCTTGCACTCTGTGAGGAAAAAAAACATCAATAACCAAACAAGAAAAAAACATACGGAGGTTATATATGCTTTCTCTACTATCTACCAATTATTTAAATTACCCTTTCTCATATAGTTTAAATTTACTTTTCTCATATAACCATATATGCTTTTGGCAAACAGAACACAAAAGGAATCTATAACCGAAAAGAGAGACCACATAAAATGTTACAAAGTCAGGAAAGCAGATGTATTTTTATCAAGTTTTGTTCGAACTAAACATGATATAAAACATAAGTAATTCAATATTCAATACTAGCTTATACTCCCATATATTGGAAAGAGTAATAAGACTGATATGTGTACTTAATAATTATTTCACACGTTTTGAATCTCTTACTCATAGTAATCAATGTTTAATCCGTTTTTTTAACGGCAAATTTGGATCACTGACAGACCATTGTAGTATCATCGTGCCACCAACGGGACCACCCGATAATATCCATCTACACTAGGCATAATGCATATACACCAATTCAGGAGAAAACCCAATAAATATGGGAAAACCCCCTTGTAGGAATCGAACCCAGGACCTATTGGTCCCAAAGCTTAACCCGCTTCTAAAATACTTAATTATCAATTCCTTAGGAAGCTTCTTAATTATTTTTACATTGTTTAAATAAACATTGAAAAGGTATTAGATTACCCACAAATTTATTTCTCTTATTTTGTTATACAACTAACCCATCTTGCCTCACGTATTATTTCAAAAACTGTTGAGTTATATGAATAAACTGATGGGCTATATTGATCAACGTATAAGTTTTCAAATAAGAAGATTAAACTGTTGATCACGTATATAATTTAAATACAAATAAATTTTTAAACTCATATGGGTTTATATTTGAACATTCTTCATAGTAACTCCAAATTTGTTTTAAACATAACATGCTCTCTTTCATACTACTTAAAATTCGTAGATTCGGCATATTTTTAGTAATTTACCTCAAAAAATTTCATTAACATTATATATATAATATACAAAAATAGTCATAAAAATCAGTTTTTTCGTAAGGTTTAATTCAAAAGTATTATTATATCTATCAATTATAAATTAAAGATATATTTTAAATAAGGACGGATTTTATAGGAAGGTTTAGTGGATCTTAACTAACAAAAATATTGGTCAACATAAGAATATATTTAAAATAAAGGCGGATATTAAGTTAAAAAATTTAAAATAAGCATTGTTGTTATTCTATAATATTAACCTAATTTAAAAAATAAAAAAAATCAATTTTGATTAAAAGTGAACTTTTTATGGATGACTATTGGCATGTGACATTCTTTGGAATCGTTTATTAGAAGTAAGATATGCAACATAAAAATTTAAAACTAAGTATACTAAATTTTACAGTCTAGTCTGGTTTTATATGACCGGTTTTGAGTGTAAACCGTCAACCAAACCATTAACTACAATTTATTTTTTTTTGAAACCGATCAACCAAAAATTTAAATAAAAAACCAACCGTCAGACCAAACAATGACCCTAAACACACCTAGTAATATCCCATATAAATGCTTATCTTCACTAAAGTAGTATGGGGTTAAGTGCTACAGGAAAACAATAGATGAACTTTAGAGGTAAGTATTAGGGGTGTGTGTTTGCAGTTAAAAAAGATTATTAAAACCATCCGCTAAACACCATAAACATTCTGAATTGCAGTAAGTTATGTAATATTCTCACGTATCTTATAAACACTCATGATCTTTTCAACACTATATCCCATCACAAACATTTTTTTTTCATATTATCTCTTTTTACATTTATGTTTTCGGGGTTAAGTTTCCGTACATATAAAATTAACGTACTACGCACACAAAGTGAAAAACCGCTTTGGCATAATTTTAATTACATCCATCTTCGTTTTCACAAAAAAAAACGTTCTACGAAGTTATATATATAGGAAAAGGGTAAAATAAGAACCACCTTGAGTTGTGAGAATCATGAGAACTAGACCTTTCAAAAGTTTTTTTCAATTTTTTTCTTAAAAATCTTAAAAGAATCACTTGTTGCAGTAGACAACTTTTTTTATACCAACGAGAGGCACGTAATATGACTATCTTTATACCAACCAACAACTTAATCCTGTGAAGATTTATCAAGCAATTTGCAGAGTATCTATTGTATATGTGTCCCATGTCAAGTTGGTTCATTTACTAGAAGGTATGTATATTTTACACCCTTGTATTTCTTAATTAGGTTAATGACCTATATAATTATATTAATGTTATTTGCGATATCAGCATGCTATCTTTTAACTATCCTCCATAGCTGTTAAAAACTTACCACGCCGTGAAGCGGGTGCTTAAATATATATATTGTAAATGTAGAATACAATACCTTTAATCGTTAGTTACGTACGCGACAACCAGATGACGACGCGTGTCATTCTTTTATTTTCAGACCCAAGGGCAAATCAGACAATTACCTTCAACACTAGAGGATTACGAGTTCGTTACACCACTATCTCGGTAATTATGAATCGTATTAGTTTCAAATATTCATAACTTTTGAAATTATCCATTCCGGTTAAAGCTCTGCGATTAGGGTTTCAATTAATTTCGATTTCAATGGACCCACAGACCTATGCCAGATGAAATATATAGAAGATATTGAAATGGGAGACGATCATGATTCGATTAAAGAAGTTCGATATCCGAATTCAAACAATGTCGAAACAGGGGATCCGTCCCACATGCACCTTTTATATGTTTTGTGTTTTCCAACATGCGTGATTATTTTTCTATAATATGTCACAGCCTCAAATTTCACCTGCAGGGTTTTACTGTGAGGCACGTGACAAACCAGGATCCAAGACACTAGTCATATTGAACTACCTCTATATGAGAAAAATTACGTTTTCCAAAGCAAAGTAAGTTGCAGAAGCGTATATAAATGTAATGTAAAACAATGCATCAAAACAAATGCCCAAAACCAACATAAGTAAATGTATGAATGCAAACGCCGAAAATAGTTTTTTTATGTGATGTTGTGCTCCTAGCCGTGAACGTGTACCTTAGCGACCTAAGAAAGACATGCAAGAATAAGTGTCAACACATAGCGATGAGTCAGGTCACATGTTTGATTCACATATATAAAACAATTCGTTGTTTAAGTTGTTTACAGTTTATAGTAGTGATTAGCAGTTTCTTATTATATTTGCAGGTAGCTAACCTAGTCGTTATGTCACTAAGCGTTCGCAACCGAAGCTGACGGTTTATGCATTATTGCCTTTTATTACCAGGTCTATCACTGATCATGGCTATGTGATAGGTAAATTTAACACACGTTCGACCATTACCGATCGAGTTAGCGCGACTGTAACACCTTGTGTTTTTACGTCCAATATTTTTCCGACACGTGTCCCGGTAATCCGTATGTGTATTTTACGCTAAAACGGGAGGGACCAAGTTTGTCGAATCGCTTGTCGTATCCTCGTTATGCCTTGAAATGAAGTCAAGGGGCCAAAATTGCAATTTATGAAAGTATAATGGAGTTGGGAAGTGCAAGGACTAAGTTTGCCAAACTTTCAAACCCACAGGGGGGCGCCGCGCTGCGCGTAGCTCAGGGGGGGAGACCTCCACGCTACACCTAGCCCCTATCTGGGCAGAATGTTTGTAAGTTGCTGCCAGCTAGCTCTTGGACACTTCTTACACGAACTTGTGCCACCTTGCTCGTAATTTTGCCACCATTTGACACCTCTAGGACACTTGTGGGCACCTGAATTCATACCACAACACCTGGCACCTCCTCTATACTCCATAAATGACTCATTTGTGAGTGCACTCTTATGTTGCAACAAGTTCTTCACACTTAGAGTTTATCAACATACCTTGGAGAAGTTCCAGACGAATTTGGAGCATTCCCTTCTGTTCTTAACATCATTTGGACCATATGTAAGTGTTAAATCTCATGCTAAGTCAATTCCTCATAGTTCTTAGCCTAGAACAAAGTCTCGTCGTAATTACGCCTTGACTTTGCTCTAAATCCGTGTATACTCCGTCGTTGTGCGTAATGAAAGCTCCTACGTGCTTATAATGATGGAGGTAATAAACCCTCAAGAGGGAATTCTCAGATTTTCACGAATTCATGGCCAATTGACGAGTCAACCAAAAAGTCAATAAAAGTCAAACTGAGCAGTTTTTGTAAAATTCATAACTAACGATCTGGATGTTATAAAATATGTTTTAAAGCATTAGTGACCTTAAAATAAGTATTTGAACATATGTCAATAGGTTCGGTTAGTCAATTTTTGGTCTAGGCTCGGTTCATAACCGAAAGTCTCAAACAATTGACTTTCTGTTGACTTTCAGTTCTGACCCGCTTTGAGCCATTCTTGATACTAAGTTTTGGTCATTTTATGACCATGATTATGTCTATAATATTGTCCTAAAGTTTCGTGACTCGATCCCTAAAAATCCGAGTTATTACATAAGTTCAGTAAAAATCCTTAAAATTTTGCAAATAGGTCCTTTTGTGCAAAATGAGATTTTTAGCGCATATGAGCATATGGATGATATACTTACTAATATGTTATGATAAATAGGACCATTTGGGATGTTTGTTCGGTTTATGACTTGAATGCATGCTTAAAAAAAATCGCTAATTGCCGCTAAATGGCTAAACTACTTTTTTTTTACGGAAAAATAGCGAAAATCAAATTTTTATAATTAAAACTTTAACTTACTGATGTTATAAGTTAAATGACATATTTTTAGCCATTTAAAACAGGTCCTAACTTCAGTTTATATTAAATATCAATTTAACGGCATTTTAGCGACTTTTACGCCTTTTGGCGCATAAGTATGGTTTAAAAACCATAACCATGAGCCGAGACTTGTTACCTACTGATTTATAAACTTATTTTTAATATAACAACAGTAAGTACAAGTCCCGAACTCAGAATCCCAAATTCGGCTTCAAAGCTATGTGTGAAATTATTAAAATGCCCTTGCGGGACATAGTATGTTTCAAAATCATCAAACACACATATATTTGATATCCTACTGACATAACATGATAATATACATGTTTTTTTCAGAATATTTAAGGTCATAACATCAGATTCACTTTAAACATCTTTTATAAGCCTAAAAATGACCAAAATGCCCTTGTAAGTCATAAATTGGTTTTAAATATAACTCGAGCCTATCCTTGCAAATGTTACTGATTTTATAACATATTTTAAACATATCTCATTATGGAACTTATATGCGACTCTTACGGGTACCCGGTTTCGCTTATACGCGTTCGGTTAAACATACGTAGCTAGTTTACGTATTTAAACCAAAACGGGTTTAACTTTGTCCATTCCTTATCAAAATCTAGAATGTTATTGGTCTTCCAATTAACATTCTATTCCGGTCACCGCTTAATCTAGCGTATCGTATCACAATTTAGCATAAGACTAACCGGTCCAAGTCTAGGACTTAACTAAGGACCCGTTAGCATTCTAATATTGGTTACTAATTACCATCACTCCAGACTGAACGCCTCCCGGTAGATTGCTCCTGTACTTGCTTTGGAATACGGCTGAACTTGGATTACTTGTGAACTTCAATTCAGGTAAATACTCTTAACTTATTTTCCCTATACGGGCTTGGGATACGGTAGATTACTACCGCTTGGTCGGGTATGGGATAATGTTTTATCCAGTTGTGATAATTAACTGAAATCTTACATAACCCGGTTTTGATCTGTTTTGACTGAAACTAAAACATTGAGGGTGGGCTTGACCGTGTCTGGGATATCCTTGGCTCACTAAATTGGTAGTGGCCACGACAATATAACATGGCGTGTAGGCATACACTGGGAAATTGCTATCCTGCTTTCTTTGTGAAAGTTCAGAGTGGTGTGTCAGTCGATCATGTCTCGGTTTCTGTACCGAGCCTCATATGTAAAAGCCGCATGTAAATCTGTATCCAAGGTCTTTTGTACTGTCCCAAGTTATTTATGAAAACGTGCTTTGTGCACCTAAAACCATTTTCAAAAAAGGTTTTCAAAATGAGTCGGTTGAGCGTATTTACCAGTGTAAACTGACGTATTTTCAAAAGCTTAAGTTACATGTTGCAAGTACAGAATAGGCCGGGAGCTGCGGGGCGAATAACCGAGGAGTTGCGACCTTAGGGAATTGCCTGTTTATATTCTGTTATCATTTTGTATGTATTTCGATCCGCCTGTGGATCTTGTTACAACCATGTCTGTATATATTTATTTTGGACACTAGACATTATCGGTTGTAATAGTTTATTCATTCCAAGCCTTCCGCTGTGTTATGCTTATTTGGTTATGATGATATCAACTGTACGTCACGATACTCCCTACCGGGCCCACCGGTAGACACGTGGATGTCGGGGTGTGACAACGACTAACATGGGTGCGGCTTGTCGGGCCCAGTATTACTACTCGAAATTTCCTTGCTATAATCTAATACTAACTGTCAGATGAAGGACTTGTTGTGATAGTGTGCACTTTCGTGATCATAACTAATATAACAAAAACCCTAATACTAATGACGTTACTTTACCGTAACATAAGACATTACTTTACCTTATACATGTTTTCCTCTTGTGTTTTGTAAAAGTTATAAGCGTAGGGGTCGTGAACTCACTTTTGATTTGCTTGGCTAGATTTAAAGTGACTAATGATAGGTGTGGTCAACCACGTCCTGATATGGTTACCGTTTTAATGTTACTTATCATTCCCGTAAGTCACTTAAATTCTACACGTATACTAACACATAACATTCAACACGTCAACACTTAGTTATCCGTTCATGTGCGTATGTGCATGTGTTCATCTGAAAACATGCAACACATTTAATAATACTCATTTAGGTATTAAGCAACAATCAACACTTTGTAGTAACATGCAGACACACTTTAGCACATATACGTTAACTTTTAGCTGTTCCAGCTTAACCTCCAAAGTTGGGCTATTTTCGTGATTTTTGTTAAAATACTTAACATGCTCAAAAATTTATAAATAATTAATGAGACGTGTCATTCTATCCTTAAAGGTTTGTGAATTTTTCTCAAGTCTTATTTGTTTACAGAAAAATTGCTAAAAATCATTTGACACATAAAGCGCAATTTCGTCACATTCTGTCGACAATTTATGGTTTATTTTATATAAAAATCCATGTCGATCTGATTGAAGAAATTCCAATTGGAGGATTTGATGACCTCCTAGAACTATCTACTATAAACATTTCAAATACTAACTCCAATCATAGACCAAGTTATGACTCTCGTAACAGGCTACAATTTCTGTAGAAAAACACAGTTTGTACCTGTGTTTCCGTTTTAACCTTCTCACTGACCTAAGCTTGTCAAAAAATTATGATTTTAGTTGGCTTTAAAGCTATTTCATTGAACTTCATTTTAGAGTAAAAAACTACACATTTTCGTTATGTTATGATCAAGTTACAGCCAATACAAGTTAACATAAAATTGTGCTCAGAAACTATTTTCAACCCAAGTTTTATAAAAACGTGTTTATGAACATACTATCATGTTTTTCGACCATTATTGCATACAGATCAATATGTAGATCAGTTTATCATCAAGATCATCAAGTTCTGTTATATAGCGAAACCTAGCATGCATAGATACATACATACAAAACATACAATCTAGAAATCTTTATACATGATCAAGAACTTTTTACCTACACAAAACCCTAGCATTCGTGATTCATGTTTTCGAATAAACATACAAACAAAATACATCTAAATGCTACGACAAGATGGAGATGGATTATCAGAAGCAAGGGAGATTAAGAAAGCTTGAAAAGAACAAGAGATTTGAAGGTTTAGAGATTGCAATCGCCTTTCCAGAGAGAAAGTTGAACTCGTATAAACTGTTACGGTTTAGGGTTTTGCATGCTAAGTATTTATATATATATATATATGTGTGTGTGTGTGTGTATATACGGAACCCTGGGGTCGGTGCATGTTTATTCCGAACTTATATATATATATATATATCAATGATTCCGAATTTGTGACAGACTTAAGGAGTTCGAATTTGTAAGTGAAGGGAGGGGTCTGGATTTGTGAAAGAGGGTAGGGGTCCGAATTTATGGGTGAGGGGGGTTTGGTTCCGAATTTTCAAGGGATGGAGAAGCGTTTATCCGAATTTATGAGGGAAGGTAAAGGAGATTCCGAATTTGTGATGATAATTTATAAAAATTACATACTAAGTCCCTCAAGTTACAACCTTGTAACTTATTTAGAAAGTTATTCTATTATAACTTTGCGTTATGATGAGACAAGTCTCTCGTGTGTCCAAACTTTACCGTTTGTACAGAAGTTAGTACGTTAACTTTTAATGTGTGTACGTAACTATGTGTTGTATTATAACTAAGATAATAGCACATATATGATTGTGTGTATGAAATCATAAAGATTTAACGGAGAGGGTTAATGGTGTTAACCTGAAAGTACAGGATGTCATACAATATGCGTGATTAGCAACACACATTATTACTATATTTATATAACATGCTTTAGTCCATAATTATAACATGCGTGACTAGCAAACCACACTATTACTAGATTTATATAACATGTTGTATTATAGCTTGCACATAAAGATAATAGCACGTATATAATTGTGTGTATGAAATCATAAAGATTTAACGGAGAGGGTTAATGGTGTTAACCTGAAAGTATAGGATGTCATATAATATGCGTGATTAGCAACACACATTATTACTATATTTATATAACATGCTTTAGTACATAATTATAACACGCGTGACTAGCAAACCACACTATTACTAGATTTATATAACATGCTTCATTACATAATTATAACATTGTTCATTACATAACTATAACATGCATGATTAGCAAAACACATTATTACTAGATTTATATAACATGCTTCATTACATAATTATAACATGCGTGATTAGAAAACACATTATTACTAGATTTATATAACATGCTTCATAACATAATTATAGTGTAACACTTCGCATTTTGTACTTTCCTTATTTAGAAAGTGTAATCGTACTTCTATTTATGGAAACTTGTATTCATTTATTGTTCGTATTTCATTTCCAGCTTTGTAATCCGAGACGTTGATCATAATGAAAATTCATACTTTATTCATACTTGTTATACATACAATCAATCATTTAAACATGTGTTTACATGCAAATAAATACTTATTATACATGCAATACTAATGCATTACAACTTTATGATTAAAATACTCGAAAACCGGCTAAAATACGTAAAAACAACCCCAAACCAACCCACCCGTACGAGTTGAACCCACTTTGCACGAAGTGTACCCACTTCGTACGAAGTGAAGTACACTTCGTGCGAAGTGGAGTTGGCAGCAACATGTCCCTATAAATAAGAGCACATTTCTCGCCTTTAATCTTTCCGAATCTTCAAACTTTCACTCTGAAACTTGCGGATTCTTGGCAGATTGTTCTCAGTCCTTCTAAGTGAGTTCAAGTCACTATTACCTTGTCATCCTTATGATTCTTTCATCCTTTTTCTTTTGTACCAAGTGTAGAAGAAACCAAGTTCATCCTCCTCGATAGGAACGGACTTGTGTTCCAGGGAGTTTGAGAACGTTGGGATCCTTGGCTTTCCGAATTAAGTTCCACACCTCACTTGAACATATTTTATTTCTGTACATTTAGGACCAACCAGGTTTATCAACTATGTTGATAAACTTAGTACTTTGGTGAATCATATAATGAGGTTTCCATACCTCCTTTCTTGACATCTATGACATACTTAACGAACTCTGGACAAATATATATGTATATATACGTATATTATTATAAGCTATAAGATTATTTACATTGATACTTAGTCAAATTCCTAATAACCGATTCATAGTTAAGTATTACGAATTAGACTAAACTGCCTCGTTCCTAAATTCCTCGTTCAACAGAACTCATCGTCGAAACGAGGATTATAACGAGCTACGTTTTCAGAACTGTCAACTTTGCACAAAAAGGGACTGTCACTTCGCACGAAGTGCAGAATCACTTCGCACGAAGTGGTCAGCCCACTTAGCACGAAGTGGCAATTTTCCGTGTTTACTTTTCGTACTTTCTGCTTTCGAATCTGAATCTTTTGCCAAACTCAAAATATTCACACACCTTTGTTTCCTCGCGTAGGATAACTTCGGTGTTCATCACTTCGACTCATCAGCTCTCAGATTGCAAGGAAAGCTTGCAAAACCGTGAGTATACTGGACTCCCCTCTTTATCTTTAACACTTTTGGGGTGCAACATATTTGCTTATCAACCCACTAAATCACAATACTTTATGCTTAATCACAAATAAACATAGCTTAATCATTGTTATGGGTGGAATTTCGAGCTTATATCCCGAAGGCATATCCTGATATTATATGCTTAATGCTGCGACCAGGATACTGAACCAGGATATTGGTAACATCATCCGGGGGTATCCTACTCGCTACTAACGATTTTCTTTGGTTGCAAGGTACCAACGTTAAAGGACTTGGTCTACTAGAAGATTCGCTCAAGGTACTTGAAAAGTGGACGTTGATGGTGGAAGAATGGGTCTTGTAACGGTCAAAATAGAAGAAAGGCATATTCTGCGAAAATTTTGGATGTTGGTCAATGTTATTAATGTTGTAACGGTTATATGAGCTAAAGACCCGGATTTATAGTTAATATGCACGTGGAAATCAAGTTGAAACAGTCCCCCCAACGTTCAGAAAGGAATATTCGCAGCATCCCGGGAATATAGGATAGTTAGTTATTTTCTGTTACTATATAAAGGGGTGCTGGATCAATAGTTAAACACATGAAATCCTGCACACTTTCACTCACTGGACTGCAGCTACGATCACATTCACTCACAACACTTACATTTCACAATCATTGTAACAATTAGATATGATCCGAGCATTATCCTGAAGTTGTATCCTGTTGTTCAATCAATAAGAAGAACAAGGCAGCTGACGATTGTCAGCTCCCGAGGTTTTATGCCAGCGATCTAGATTGATCAAGGGCTTTCCTCGTTCATCCTGTGTCAATTTCTACTTTATCGCATTTACTTGTTATTTTGATATAGTTAATTATCCTGGAACTATATCCTGAAACTGTTTTCATAATCAACCAACTAGACACATTTTTATTAAACCACAATAGCACGCTACCTCACATACTAAGTTTGATCACTAAATTGCTTGGGTAATTTTTGACTAAAACAATCACAAATAAACATTCAATCATACATGCTTAATACGAATACTTGCAAACTTATTCATGCTAGAATCGAATGTTTTATACTACGTCATTAGCTGTGTACAAGCCTCTCTTAACATGTATAGCACTATAGGATTAACGCACCACCCGTATTCGTGAGGTCATGTTAAGTAAATAAAACGGTCTAGTCATTGCTATGATTAGATTACGCTAACGGTAAACTTATGGTTGACATGTGTAGTCGCATTGCAAGCATTGTATGATAGTTTAAGTAACGTTTATGCCATGTCGAATGTTCAACCTTTTACATTATCTAGTATTGAAACTTGTATGCTCGCTAGTGGCTTGTGTGTTGAACTATACTTTAATAAATGTTGCAAGAATATGTTGATGATGAGGATGCATGGACTCTAGTAGGATGAACTAGAAACCCACTTTTAAATTAGACTATGTTGTACTTTGTATTTTTTATCACGTTGTTGTACTTGTACCTTTATTTACGATGGTGTACTCGACTTTATTGTTGTATTTTGTTTCCAAGACTATGTGCTCGAATTCTAGAAATGAAATGAAATATTTCTTCTTTATATACTTGTCTCAAATTAGCTTTATGAAGTCTTGAGCAATCTATTTCGTCCAGCCCTGATGATTCCGCCATCGGTTGGGGTGTGACATATAACATGCGTGATTACAATGTTTACATACAATGCTGCAGTAGTCTATCTCTCGTGTTGAAGTAGTCTATGACCGTTCTGTGGTAATGGAAGGTTTATGGCTTAATTGGGTGTAGAATCGGAAGAGAGAAGAATGTGTCTTGAACCGAAAGTAATAAATGAGAGATTTTAGGGCTAGAATTTCGTTCCAATTTGGTATTCAGTTTCTGAATCTCGTATGATAAATGAGAGGGTGAAATTGATAATTATGTCCTTTTCTCCTAAATATCTATAAGAATGTTTGCTTATTATGATCGTGCTACCGCGTATAATCAAGTGAGGATTGTATCAGATCATGTGGTTGTTGTCGCATAACACCGTACAATAAGGGGTAGTGTACGTTAACCGACCTCTCTCTCTCCCCATATAAATATTTATGTGCACACACAACTTATATATGATTTTTAATCATTTAAAGGTTTAAATTATGTTTCCGCTAATCGCCACTAGTAGTTACATAAGTACACTAGTTACATAATTACTCTAGACTCTAGAGTAATTACTAACTTTTCTGAAGCGGTTATGTGAAACCCAACAAAATAATATACATTTAGAGTAATTATATAACTAGTTTACATATAACTACTCTAGAAACTAGCAAATAAACCAAACTTTTTAAGTGGGTTCTGTAAAAAACCCCATAAAACATGAGTGTGTGTAGTGTGTGTTTTTCTGATAGAACAGTTAATCAAATTAGAAATTCAAACAAACAGTAATAAACAAATATATTAATCTTACACAACTAGATTTGGGAATGATTACAAAATGATTTCATAGAATGTAATACAATCACAAGGTACAAAATGTACTCCCCCTCACCAGGTGAACACTCTCTCACTTAGTTCTCATGTGCTCAGGCTCTAAGTGTTCACTATCACAAGAAGACCTATATATAGGAGGAATGAACTGCTAGTGACATCATCATGAAAGCGACCCTTAATTGCTCATTAAATGATGTAACTGCCGACAGTTAGCAAAACTGCTGGATAGTTACACTTGTTGCATTGAACTCCTGCTTCTGATGTGAGATAGAGTGAACTGCTGCTTCTAATGTGAGATAGAGTGAACTGCTGGATTTCACAGAACTGTTGGTTGAGAACCGACACTTCTGGAAATCCGGAACTTTTGTCTTTGACTTGTTGACTTGGTCTTCTAGTCTTCAGTGTTTGACTTTGGTTGACTTAACTATTAACTTGTTGACCAACACTTTGACAATCCAGCACTTGTTCTTCTATACTCTAATCTTTGAAGGCGGTAGTTTAATGTAGTAGTAGTTTGGGCAGCTGTTTTGGGAAGCCTTCAAGGGAGAAACTTCTGGTCTTATGAATATATCTTAACTTTCCATCAGACATGAAAGATGGTTCTTTTAGGTTTTGGCTTTCTTCATTAGCAGATCTTACATAGCCCAACAAAAAATATGTATGTAGATTAATTTAGAGGTATATAATTATGCTACATATAATTACTCTAAACACTAGAAAATAGACCAAACTTTTTGACACGATTTGTGTGAAAACTGCCTAAAAATATACATGTGGAGTAATTAATTACTCTAGAAACTAGTAACTAAATAAACTAAACTTTTTAGAAATTGTTCCTTGCACTAGATATAAGTTATTATTATCTACAATGTGACCACTGCGTCCTTTATTCTTATCCTTTGACACGCTTAACACGTTAAGCGTATTTGTATTTGACTAATCACTATGTTTTAGAACTAAGTTTTTTTTAGAAAACTACATTTTTTATTATTTCGTACTATTTAAAATAACATAATCTATATCTATACTACTATATTAGAGTCCCCCCACTTGTGGCTTAGTGGTAGGAGGCTTGGGTTTTCCAATGGAGACTCAAGTTCAATTCTCACTTGTTTCATATGGGGTGGATATAGGCAATGAAGGATTTGAACTAGGCCTTGAGTGAGGTTATCAATTTGATTCCCAAGCCCAACCGGGTATTCGCCACCGTGTGTTACGCCAGAGAGTTCTGCTCTTGAGGTGGCACATCGACTGTCAAGTGGTAGCTGGCGTTATGGTTTCCCGGGGAACGCCAAAAAATGCCAACCTTTAAAACCAGTAAGGGCCCGGTTAAGACAACATAACATGGCCAGAGTGTAGCAATATGAGGCTCTCCGATTTGGAGAGTGTGGAGACCTTATACATGAAATTTACTGTTCAAAAAAAATAATGCATATTAGATGGACAAGAATGTAATTTCATTGGTTAGGTTATTAATTATATTTGGTTTTTATTTAATAAAGTACAATTTAAATTTAATAAAAGATAAACCAAAATAATAATAATAATAAAAAATTTATGTCATATAGACATTAATAACAACAACAAAATACATAAAGTATCTCCGCAACAAGAAAATGATTATATCAATCTAATTTATATAATATTAATTTACAACTTTTGTAGGCGTTGAAGGTTGTACCTTTGGCTTTGTGGGGTTTTCTTGCTTTGAGTGGATTGTTCCCTTTGTTTTTATGTTTATATCATTTAGGTCAGTGGGGGATTTAAAAGTGTAAGCCCTCACCGCACTGCCCAGTTGTCTCGTGCTTTCTTTCTCTCTCTCTCTCTCTCTCTCGTTGTCTTCCTCTCTTCTGGCTTACGCATTCTCCGACGATTTTAGGTAACTTATTTTTTTGGTACCTTGTTGTACATAGGTTGATCGTTTGGTTGACTTTGATTGTCGGGGGCATTTTTTATTCTGCTACCGTTCTTTCCTATTATTGGCGTTTGCTTTTACGATTGCCTCATACGTTTTCTTTGGGTGTTTTGTTGTTATCGAATCCTTTTGGTTTGTTTTTGGTAATGAATGCGTATATTAGGGTTTTTTTTTGGGTCCGATTGCTACTTTTGGGTTGTCAATTGCTTTTGACGAACAATCAACTGATGTTATCGTTTAGTTTTTTGTCATGCATTTACATACTTTTGGGGTTGATTGCATGACTTTGAATGTTGTTGGATTTCGGTGTATTCAGTGTTGTTTTGTATGTGGCAATAACTTTTTAGTTATCAAGGATTGTTTTACAGTTTTGTTTTGGGTCTATGATGTTATGCTGAGACAGTTGTTCTTGAATGCTTGTGTTTAGTCGGTGAGGATGACATGTAAGTTGTCCGAGACTATTTACACTTTAATTTTGGTTATATTTTGTTACGCTTACACGATTGTTGCAGAATGTTTGTGTACTGATGGGTATTATGTGTGTGGATGATTCTTTAGCTGTACGGGGCTTTTTTACGCTCTTTGTTTTGATCTATGATGCTACGCTAAGATAATTGTTGTTAGATGTTTCTGAGTTGATGGTTATTTGGTGAGTGAGGATGATTATATTGTAACTGCAAGTAAGCCTTTGTTGCAGAAGTGCAGAACATCTTGCTAATGAACATTATATAAATATTGTGGCATTTCAAAGCAATATTGTGTCCTTTGGGTTTATGATGTTATGCTTAGACCTATTGTAAGTGTTTAACATGCTTTAATTGAGCTATTAAATTCTTACAAGTTTATCGTGGTTGTGCTGGTTCTTTTGATATTGTTGGTTTGAGGCAACTTTGTAGTTAAGGATGTTGAGGCCAAACTCATATGAGACTTCTTTTGGATTTGAAATTTGACTACCATGTTGGCTTCTTATAGCTTTATCGTCCTTATGCTGTTTCTTTTGGGTTGTTTTGTTTCACGTTATTATGTGGTCGATGATGGTGAGGCCAAACTCATCTGAGATGTTTTCCTGATTTGGTATGTTGTCGATGTTGTTAGCTTTTCTGTTTGCATGAGGTAACATGTATTAATGGTCCGTTTATTATTTTTTTGATGGCGTATTTTATGGCTTTTGTTATAAATGTGTTTTTAAACGAACAATTGTTGTCAAAATATGGCTTACTTTGTTGAGGCTATGAAGACGTTTTTATCTGGCATGGTAGCCAAGGTGGCTTCAACAAGGCTGTCGGTTGCAGCCAATAACCACCTGAGCCTCAAAATCTATGTTAAATTTCTAGGTTTTCCCCGCTTTAGATGTGTTGTGGGTTGTACTTTGGCTTTGTTGGTTTTCTTTGCTTGAGGTGTGTTACTTCTTTTGTTGTTTGCTTTATACAATTTAGGTTTGTGCGGGCTTATGGTGTATTAGTTGTTGTAACTTGAGCTTTGTTGCTTTACCATATGCTTATTGGGTCTAACCTACTTATTGGCTATGACGACTGTCGCTTCAATTTTGGCGTGGCATGTGAGGGCCTTTTGATTAGGCTACATATTGTAATGATATGTCTGAGCCTCTTTATTATTATTACGTTTGGTTCTTGCTTTACGTTTACCTAAGTTAGCACGATTTATAATTATGTTGTGTACATATGTTTTAGGATGTCTTCTTCACTCTTTATGCTTTGACCCTTATGTTTTACACTGGTTTGAGAGGATTTTGGAAGATATTGTCGAATCAGAACAACACTTGAGCGAGAAGTTTAACGAGTTAACCGTGAGGGTTGCTAGCATACGTGAGAAACAAACGGAGCTACAAGTCTCTGTCGATGCGCTTTATGTACGCTACGAAGGCAAAAAGGATGTTAAAGTCTAGCTTTAACAAGAGTTCATAGTGCGTATGTAAAATTGAATGTAAATTTTATATTGAATATGCAATCAATGTTGTTATTAATATTTAGTTTGTATGTTTTTAGGTTGTATATTCCAGTCTTATTAATATATAACAACAATTTTGTATCTTTTCTCTTTAACATACAATCAATATGATTATTATGAAACGTTGTATACTACTTTGTATGTTCTTAAATTGTAAAATTCACATTAATGTTAACGCAAATTGTTTAATGTTGAGTGACAATAAGTTGAGTACAAATAAGTTAGTTTCGTGGTGTAGCCAACGGGAACAATACTGGTATATTTATAAAGTATATATTATTTTTCTAAAAATATGTTATAACCGTTTAAATATATTATATATAAAAGTTTTCTTAATAAGTATATGTATAAAAATATATAATTATAATTTAGATTAATTAGTTAATATATATATATATATATTATAATTTATTTACAACATGGTAATGTGTTTTAACTAAAATACCTGCAAAAATAACATACTCAAATTAAATAGAATAAAATACTTGTTTTTATGGTAATTTTTAAGAAAAATATTAACTTATGAAAAAAGTCATGACCGTTTAAAAATCATAGAGGAAGTTGGTTTAAAAGTCAACAATACGTTTTAAAGAATTGTGCTATATGGTTTAAATATTGTAATTACTTAAAGTTTTAATATTATATTATGTAAAATTACATGTCCGTCCCCCATATATGTATTAATATAGATTAATATATAAACATGAATATGTGTGCGCGTACGTACACATATTGTAATTAAAGTTATGGGGCTCACACTTGCTCGTTTTTCCTCATTAGAGACGTGTGTGTGCGCACGTGCACACATTTTAATTAAAGTTATGCGGCTCACACTTGCTCGTTTTTCCTCATTAGAGATATAGGACAAATCAATTGCCAAGTTTGATTGGTTGAGGGTGGAAGGGGTATTCATGGGTTCGCGAATTCAAAAGGGCTTGCGACGGTGTTTTGGCTCCATCACCTGAACGCGCACGCTTCCCAATTAATTTAGCAACATTACATCAGTTCCTTCCACCATCTTGGGACGGGTTAACCAACCCGGTTTCGATCCCATCTAGCGAGATGGAGGGGGTTGTTGAAGTGTTCCCGTAGAACCCATCGGACCCGGACGACAACCAGTAAACGCCCACTTCCAACCTAATATGGTTCTCCCAGTTTTCAAATATGTTTATAATTCTCACATAATCCCACCATGAAATGGTTCTTTTCATTCTCAAATAATGGTTCTTTTCCTTCTCAAATATGTTTATAATTCTCAAGTAATCCCTTTTATATACATGTGTAGTCTATATATATGTATAATGGAAATCAAATAGTTAGTTATGAACTAAAAATACCATTTCTCATAAAACTTTTAGATTTCCTAAAAATCTTTTTGTCATCGATCATTTTGAATATAAGGTTTTGAGAAAATTACTTTTTGAGCTCCTGTGTTATAGGGGTTTTAACCACTTGAGTACAAAATCAAAATGTTTAACGTCCTGTGTGCCTACAGCCACTTTTTATAACTCTTTGAGTTCAAATTTTTAACACCAATAGAATTTTTTTTATTAACTGTTGTTAAATGACTAAATACACCTAGTAATAAAAAACGAATTTATTAATTAAATTTCTCTCTCTTATATATTTTTCTTTCCCTTATCTCTCTCACTCTAAAAGAACCTGCAACATTCTCATCTCCTTCTTTTTCTCTCTAAACCGCCTCCATCCTCCCACCATCAACACCACACACCACTACACCTTCACCATCACCACCACACCACCCACCATCGTTGCACCTCCATCGTTACCTCCACACCACCTACAACCGCTGCACCACCTCCACCGTCACAACCATTGCAACATCGATCACTCAATTTCACTAAATTCCAACTGGATTAGGGTTTCAACTGTACGGATTTCATTGTACTTGAATATATTTACTCGATTTTGGTTAATGTTGATTCAGGATCACGAAATTGATGTGAATCGGTTCACTGTGTATGCATTTCATCTTCAATTGCTTACGCACATGTTTTTTTGTTATAATATTTATGCTGATTGTGTAGTAGGTGAGCTCAAACTGCATGTTTTGTTTGATTTTTTAGTTAGAATTTGGGTAATTTTAAGTTTTATCTACCGGATTGCTTGGTCTGAACACCCACCGCTACCACTTCCGCCCCAACCCACAACCCTCTCTCCCTCTCGTGACTCTATCTCTTGCCGTCGATACAGAGGTGGTTATGATGGCGATGGAGTGGTGGGGATGGTGGTGGTGCGGGGTGGTGGTGAAGCCGTCGGGGATGGTGGTGTTGGTGGTTGTTCAAAGGTGGCGGCAGTTGGATGGTGGTTTCAGTGGGATGGTGGTGTTGGGGTTTTAGTGGTATTGGTGGTGTTGGCGGCAGTGGGATGGTGGTGGTGGGGATGATGCGGTGGTGGTGCGGTGAGGATGATGGTGGTGGTGTTAAAAATTTGTGTCTAAAAGACTGAATTGCCCTTGTAGTTAAGAGACTAGGTAGATGGAGTTAAAAATTTGGACTCAAATGGTTATAAAAGGCGTTAAACATTTTGATTTTAGACTCAAGTGATTAAAACCTATAAAACACAGAGACTAAAAAAGTAATTTTCTCTAAGGTTTTTTAAAACGTAACATAACTTATGTGTAGTAAATTCGAAGGCTAATGTAAATAAAATGGTTTTAAAAAAATTGCTTTAAACTGAAAATGAATTAAGTAACTGTATTTGAAAGCCTATACACATCTAAAAAATCTAGCGAATGAATAAAATGATGGAGTGAACAATCTAACATGGAAAAGTCGAAGAAGATACTCATTGAACTTAAAATAATTGAACTTAAAACAATATCACATGAACAATATAACTTGGAAAAGTCTAAGAAGATATTCATTTGAGCTCAAAATAACATCATATCAAAGTCCAAATTTATACACAGTGTTTGCGAGACTAAATGTACCAAGTATCCCATAGTCACTCCATCAAATCAGATATAGAAAATCTAATATCGAATTAGCCAAGTGTTGCACATATGTAGACATTACATTGTTAGAGATGTGACGTAGTAGGTTGTTATTTATAGGTCCTGTATCGGAGTATATATGAACGTCCTGTAAAGTCAAAATAATCACATTTCAACTACATTATATTACATAAGCGTTAAACCTATCACAATTTATGGAATAGAATATGCATATGATTCATATACAAATCTAGTACGTAACACTTAAAACTTTAAACCGTTTTTATATAAATGATCTGGACCGTTATCAAAAATGGTCAAGGAGTCACCTTTCCTTATTAGGAACATCAAAACTTATAATAATAATAATAATAATAATAATAATAATAATAATAATAATAATAATAATGGTGAGGGTTCAATCTTTGTGTGATGGACAAAAAAAAAGTGTGTACATATGTTTAAAACCATAAAAACAACTAGAGTAAAATGCTAAAATGGTCTCTGAGTTGTAAGTCATTTTTGTCGCTTCAGTCTAAATATAAACCTTTTGTATCCGAGTCCCTGAGTTTCATTTTTTGTTACCATTTTCATCCAACTGGCAAACTGGGTTTGAAATTTCTATCATTTTTCTCATTTAAATGGAGGGTATAATCGTCATTTTACGTCTGAACTCCATCCTTTAAATGAGGAAAACGACAAAGAGGACATAAATTTCTAACCCAGCTTGCCAATCAAATGGAAATGACAATAAAAATGAAATCTCAAGTACCAAAATACAAAATGTTTCATTTTTGGACTAAAGTATGAAAAGTGACCTAAACTCATGGGTCATTTTGACATTTTACTCAAACAACTAAAACATAGGTGGAAATCAACATTTAAAAACAAAGAAAACCTAAAAAATATGATCATATAAATAGACAAGGTGATGTAGCGAGTGATAGATAACAAAGAGCAAATCACGTTGATTCTATGAATACCCGTGATGTTCTTCCCCAAATCTCCAAAATTCAACTTAAAGGGCAAGAATTTAAAGTGAAAAGTGATAATTGAATAAACTGATTGATTAACCATCCAAATTACATCTCAAGAACATATATAACAACCGAAATTCGAAATGGGCCTCAAAAAGACAAAAGGCCAAACACAAGCCCAAAAACAAAATACATAAAAGACCGAAAAAACTTAAAAGTGTCGAGAACTCCCATTAGAACGCGTTTTTTGGGACCGAAACTTGGACAAGCCCCCTACGGGTCTTGCCACATCGTGCTCCTCGTTCAAGCTTCGTTTTGACTATATGAAAGCCTAAAACGGAGACCCGTAGCCAAAGTTATGCCCATTTTCGTAAAACACCCTTGGTAGCCCGATCATGCGCCTCCAGAAACGTCATGGCCCGACCTTCTACACTTGGGCCCGTATCACAAGGTCGACCCGACTCTAAATATAGAATACTTTAATTGCCTAATTATTTTCGTAAGAATTTTTTTTTAGAGAATAATTTAAAAGTTTGCTTTAGGTTTCGCAAAAGGTTAATTCGACCTTGACGGTAAGCTTACGGCTCCCCCATTAAGCAGCCTCTACTGTAGAACCCATCGTGTGACATGCAGTTTTGGCATATTATCATATACATGCGTGGAAGCACCATAAGTCTAAAATGAATACCCAACCAACCTTCTAGTCCCTGAGATAATTTTCATCTTTCATAAAAAATTCATATGCATCAAATTTAAGTTTGAAACATGTACTCGACTAGGTTACTAGACATATCTCCTATATGATATTAATTGTTCAGAATTTGTCAATTTTCAATTATTACTACTTGATAATAATCATTTGCCATGGTTTTAGAAATTAGTGGTATTTCTACCACAACTTTTCGTGAAAAGTTGTGACGTTCACCCCAATCCCCAATCGGTTGATGGTACGACCTCCTACCAAAAGGAAAAACATATGGTCTTTTAATAAGATCGAATTTCTATTCGAATTCTCATAGAAAAGTACATCACATTTAAAAAAAAAAACTCTTTATGCTTTATGTCTTGACTGATTATTGATTTTGAGTACGACAAATTCATTAAACATGTTGAACTCTTAGCTAAGCTATTAGGATCTGTTTGGTATGGGGTAATAGAATGGATGGAGGAGGTAATGGAATGGGGCAATGGAATGAAATGAATTATTCAATTCCATTGTGAAGTTTGGTTACTCATATGTGAATAGAATGAATCATTACTTTGTACAATTTGATAAACAAAAAAAGACGAAGTAACGAAACACAATTGTACTAAAAACGACAAAAAATATAATTGCTTCAATAATAATAATATATTAATGGTAAAAAATTAATAATAAAATTTTGATATATATTTTTCCAAATTTGCCTTTCAAAAGAATATATTAATAATATAAATATAAATTATAATAAATAATAATAATATATTTCTTTCCATTTGAAGGAATGAAAACAAAACACTCTCTTACTAAGGAATAAAAATTGTTATATTCGAAAGGCGTTACATTCATTTGGAATGCTCCATTTCATTACCAAATGACAACCAAACATGTTTCTTTTCATTCCATCAGAATGATCGATTCCATTCCAACTTCTATTCCTTCGTACCAAACGCTACCTTATATTATGCTAAACAAAATCTAATAACATGTTTACCCCCATGATGATCACTACTTATAAAGCTAAGCATAATTACTTGCAAAGTTATTAACGAGTATGACCATACAAATTAACATATACGCAAGAATGCTACAAAGCTACTTAATTTACCAAAAATGTTAATAAAACTAGGATTTCCCATTGCGAGTTGCAGCAAGGGATCCGTGTACGAACCAAACGGTAAAGCTCAATCTTTTAAGCTATTATATTACATTACAATATATATTCAAAACAAACTTGTTCTAATTAATAATGACCAGTTTTAAAACATCAATTTTAGATAACGTAAAGGTAAATTTATAAATTTTTTCAGTGGGTGCCGGATTGGTCTGTTTCTAAAAGAATTATATCGCAAATTTAGTTGTAAAACAATAACGAATTAGAAGATGAAAATGAAACTATTGGGTTAACAATCTATATTATTTAATGTGTACGAGATTTATTTGATACTTAAAAAAAATATTGTAGCATTGTACGTGAAATGGTTTGAAAAGGGTAATAATAACTTTATTAGAGTTTAGGGGACACTTAAAAATTCAAAGAGTAAGAAAATAAGTTTATTAAAAAAAACTAACAAAAATTAAGATGAACAAAATAGCAAAAGCCAAAACCTTGGTGGTAAAAAAAAAAGAATTCCACTCAAAAAGAAGTAAAATATAAAGATACCACAAAGTAGAAGATGGTGACATTCTAGTAAATAAAATAAAAATAAAAGAAATAGGAGTATTATATCACTAATATAATATAATATAATAAGTATTTTGGTTTGAAAAGTCATTTACCTTCCGTGGCCGTAAAGTTTTCATCCATCTCTACAAATTCAAAATTAGTACTTTTTCCAGGTGGCTCATGTCACATAATGAGGATGTTTAGGTGTTTGAGTTAAATGTCTGGTTGGTCCATGTGATTTATAAATATTGCAGACTTGGTCCTAGTGGTAATAATTACACACTTGGTCCCAGTGTTTGTAATTTTTGCACTCGTGTGATCCTTATCATTAACTTAGGTTAGATTTATCAGTTAAGTATATATAAAATGTCTATTTTACCCTTAAACATTAAAAAATAAAAATATAACAAACATGGATCCACCTTCTTCCTTTTTCAAAACCTGCAACCAAACTTTCCTTACAGAAGTCATCTTCTTCTACCACCATCACCTACCCACCAACACCAACAATCACCACCAACACCGACAACCACACACCGACACAACACCATGAACCGCCATCAATTTCCATCGCAACCAAACATCATACACCCCTAATCTCCACCCGTAACACCCATCATCAATAAAAAGTTTACACATTAATCAAATAACAATCAGACCTGCTTAAGGTATTACTCTGGATGAAACAGAGGATCAGTAACAACAACTAAATGTTATAAACCACAGCCTCGTGATTAATGACAACAGAAAAAGTTCTTTCCAATCACTTGTGTAATTGTGTTTAACTTTCGAGCATTGAACAAAAAAAAACACACTTTCATACATTTTTTTTCTTTTTTCAGTAGGTTTTCTCCTTTAGTTTCTTCATTACTTTTGCTGGGATTTTTTTCGGATAATATTAAGTTCGGTCCATTTTTTTGTAGATGTATAGAAATGTCAAAACAACTGACAAACCTGCAGCTTCCTCAGGTAGTTCTTATACTCAATTATTGTTAGTTGATTTAATTAAATGAACAAGAAATTAACCAGTTAACATCCCTACGCCGATCTACTGCGTCTGAAGAGAGAGGAGACCTGTTGGTGGTTTGGTATCGGTCACGGAAATTTTCCGGCAAATTCGTTTCACCGGCGCGACGCTGTAACAACTCGGAAATTCGTTGTTATCTTTTTCCTTATTTTTATCGCTGTACTTCCTTTGTAAATCCGAGATTCGGTTGATAATAAAGTTTATGTTAACTAATTATGGTATTGTATGTTATGTCGCATCTAATCGCTTATTAAATCGCGTCGCTAACCTCATCGCATCGCAAATCGCAGTTAATTATGTGGTTTTATGTTATTTATGTGTTATGTGTGTTTGTGGTTATAATTACAATCGCTATCGCATCGCTCTCGTACCCTCGAAGCGCTAAATCGCACTATTACATCAACTATAACGCTTAACGCTTTAATTTAACGCTTAATAAAACTATCTAATGTGAACCGAATAACCAAACGAACACCTAACACGAAATCGGCAAACGAAACTTGGTCATCAGGCCAAGTTCGGCCGAACTTGACTACCACAAGTTCGCCCGAACTTGCCTGAGACACAAGGATCCTTTGTTTTCCCTCAAGTTCGCTCGAACTTGTACATACATGTACAAGTTTAGCCGAACTTAACCATCCATCCTTGAAAATCTAGCAAGTTCGCCCGAACTTGCATGAATCTCATGCAAGTTCGACCGAACTTGGTCTCCATCAGCTCTCATTTTGCCTTCTCCTATAAATACCAAGCTCTGTTCACTCATTTGAACTTGCTGTAAGTTCGCCCAGAGCTCTCAAAACCTGAAACCTTCATGTTCTAAGTAAGAATCAACCCGATTTCACTGCAACAACGTATATCAACGATCTACAAAGGTTTACAACGATTCTGGCACAAGGCATAGCCTTCGTTTTCATCAAAACTCATTCTTTTACGAAAACCTTCATAGTTTTCTTCAAAAACTTCAGTTTTAAGCTTAGATCTACACAATACGAGCTCATTTGGCGATAGTAGAGACTTCCCAAACACGAGATCTACAAGATCTCGGCTTGTAAGTGATAGATCTGAGAAAAACCATTGAAAACCATTGATTTCTACACAAGATACGGACTTTTGATGGTGTTTTGTTCATTTTCTGGTATGAAACGAAGCATCTATCATTCAAGATCCCAGAACTGGAAGCACAAGGACGTTTATATCGGTTTACACAAGCCGGACTAACCCGAACGAACCTCGAGTTCGCCCGGATTAGCCCACGCCTTTGTAAAACAGCTAAAACTGCTCTAAAAGACCTCCCTGACCCAAGTTTGCTCAGTAGCACAGGGTTGGAGGGATGAACACTCGATTTTCCTCAGCAAACGATGCGAAAACGCAAGATTTTGGACCCGAAACCTACAAGTTCGCTCAAGAAATAGCAGATCCCCAGGTCAAGTTCGACCGAACTTGTACCCAAATGGCTCAAGTTCGACCGAACTTGGGCTATTCTCAAAAGATTTCTTCGCAAGTTCGACCGAACTTGCCTAGTTTCTTAGGAAACTATACAAGTTCGCTCGAACTTGCCTTTTTAGTAAGAATCCATTACAAGTTCGCCCGAACTTGACAAGTTTCTTAGGAACCTCCTCAAGTTCGACCGAACTTAGCTCTCAACTCACTCAAATTATACAAGTTCGCTCGAACTTGTGTGTTTACACAACAACCAAGACTTAACCGTTTCAGCTTTTCAGAGACTGATGCACTTCCGTTCGCGTATGCAGGCTGATCCGGCGCTCTTCTCAACTCTCCTCAGATCCCGAACTTGTACCTAAACGCACCCACAGTGAGTATACTTGACCCATTTTCACTTTAACGCACTTTTTGGGTGTTACATACGTTCCTATATAAAAATCACTTCACAAATCAAACTGTTTATCACACGCGAATAATCTGATTATATATGCTCAATACGTGATGCTAGAAACATGTGACTAGGACTTATTTTCGTTAACTTGCCTCCTTAGCTAGTATGGTACTATAGTGTGGCTTACACCCGACGGAGTCTAGTTAGGATGGACGCGCAAGCCTTCTCCTGGTAGTTAGCATGAGAAATGAGCCTATGTTATGATTGAGTGTTTTGATGTATCATGATATGTAATTAGACTGTTTCACAAACGCTTTCTCGAGTATGCTAGTAGTACTTAAACTTGTATGCTCACCTTTACTTAATTGTATTGACTTGTATTTTAACATATGTAACAGGATGAGGATTTTGTAGCTTGGATGCTTGGATGTGGCTTGCGTAGTTTAGTTTTGTTTTATTTTGTTTAGTTCCAAGTGTAATAAATTTAGGGGAGATCGGATCAGATTTTACTGTCTAAGGGATTTGTTAATGTAATGATTGTTTAAGGATATTATGAGTTTAATAGTATGGGATGTTAATGTTGGTTTATTATTTTTAAATAATTGTTATGGAATCTCTTGAGACAATCGGGTTCGCTTAGTGCCACTACCCCGATGATTCCACCATCGGTTGGGGTGTGACAGATTGGTATCAGAGCGCCATAACTTAGGATAATAGGTAGAATTGCCATGATTCGACCTAGTAGCATGTTTAAGTACCCGATTGACCTATCTTTGACTTAAATGTTAAACCACTTGCCATAAATGCTTAAATGTGCCTTTCCTAAGGTTAATGCAATAATACACACTTGGAAAACGCTCGCATCACACCAAATGAGTGATCAAGTCGAGAATAGGTGTGAAAACCGAGAACTCTCGACGAGATCATTCACTCCGCGCATTCTCTCGCACGAGATACCTTCGTTGAGTTAGGTGTGACATCCAAACCTCGACGAAAATCTCCATTTCTATCTAGGAATGAAGTTGCTAAGTTAGGGGTGAAACCCGCATCTTAGTAACTAATTCCGCAATTCGATTCTCAATCTCACCAAAGTCTCAGTTATGCCGATGGTTTGGAACACGTATTAACTGGAAGGGTAAACGTCGTTAGCCACTTGCGGTAAGAACGTTTATCTATTAGGCCAAAGCGTGGGTCCAAATGCAAAGGGTAGTCGAATCACTTTGGCGTGTCGAATGTCTCAAAACCCCGGACACTCCCAATTGATTTAAGCCTACATCGTCGATTTAAGCATCATCAAGCTTATTACTATTTACGTGTTTAAAAATTTTGAGAATTTTCGCTCATTTCGATTTCTCGCTTTGATGATTTATCATATCATCGGTTTCTCGATTTATCGCATTCACTCCATCGAATGTATGCACAACTCGCACAGCTCTCGAAATCTAAAACGCTACCTAATACACCAACCAAACTAATCGCTTAACTCGCTTACGCCTATGAGGACGTGTGTCTCATACGCGATATTATCTCGCTATTATATATCGCTTATATCTCGCTTACATCTCGCATCTCATATCGCGCCACGCATTGTTATTATTAGAAGGTGAATACGTGCAAATACGTGCTTATGTGCTTACGTGCTTACGTGCTTATGTGCTTACGTGATTATGTGCCTATGTGTTTATGTGATTTTGTGCATTGTATGAATTATAATAATAATAAATATTTAAACATAACTCTATTACAATCGAATTTCATCTAATCTAAATCCTTCGTGTAGATGTCTTCTATGGGATCGCACACCCGAAGGAATCTCCAGCGCAGCAACGCCGACAAGCGTATCGCTACAATGGTAGCTAAGGAGATAGCTAAGGTTATCCCGCAAATCGTCTCAGAAATTCATGCCGTAAGCAGCAACTCATCTGTGGACTCCAAGGGAGATGCCTCGAAACCCCACTTCAGCTTTAAGCAGTTCAAAGCATGTGGACCGCTTACTTTCTCAGGCACCGAAGGGCCGAGTGCCATGTTCCACTGGTTTGACTCTATCGAGGTCACATTCCGCCAGAGTGGATGTCCCGAGGGTCTGCGCACTGTCAACGCTACCGGCGTGTTTCAATCAAGGCCTCTCGACTGGTAGACAGCCGAGCGCAACAGGCGTGGGAACGACGAAGCTTACGGACTCACTTGCGAGGAACTTAAGGAAATTATGATCAAGGAATTCTTTCCTCCCTACGAGATCCAGAAGTTAGAGAACGAATTCTAGAATATCAAGCAAGATGGTCCCGATAACGCTGGTCTCTCCGCTCGCTTCAAACAGTTGAGCATCATCTGTCCCGGTCAAGTGGATACGACTGAAAAGGCAATCAAGAAATACCTCAATGCTCTCCCCGATTGCGTCGCTGACTTTGTTCAAGCAGTATGCCCTGCTACTATCGAGGAGACCTACCAGCTAGCCACCGAGATTAATGACAAACGAGTTCAGTCTGGTTACTTTAAAAGCAGCAAGGTCGCAAATCAGGCATTCCCCGAATCAGTAGCTCCTACTACCGAACAGCCCCGAGAGCCAAAGAACAGTCGCCGTGGTCGCAAAAGGGAAAACCCGAGCAAGAACTTTGCTCTTACTGTTCCAGCGAACCCTCAGCCACTCCAGTCAGCAGCACCAAACGCACGGCCAGCAAAGCGTGCGTACACTGGCCTGCACCCTATGTGCCCTAAGTGCACATATCATCATGCCGTTGGTGGCAATTGCCGTTTTTTGCACAAACTGCAACATCTACGGCCACTTTACAGTCAGCTGCCGTAGTGGTACTCGTCAGCTAGCTCCTCAGGCTCCAACAGCTCTAGCTTTACCTGCTCCTCCTCAAGCCAACCAGCAGCAAGCTCCAAAGGCACGAGTGTGCTTCGTGTGTGGTGATCCGAACCACTTTGCTAATGTTTGCCCAAACCGCACCGTGAAGCAAGAGCCGCAGCAGCAACAGCCTCAGCAGCAGCCACCACCGCAGCCTCAGCAGCAACAACAAGCTGCGCGTGGAAGAGCCTTCAATCTCAATCACCATCAAGCCAAGAATGACAACAATGTTGTCAATGGTACGTTTCTCGTTAATGGTATTTATGATTCATGTTTATTTGATACTGGTGCCGATAATTGTTTTGTATCGTTAGAATTCGAAAAGGTTTTAAAATGTAAGCGCGCTAAACTCCCAAAGACTTTCGATGTGGAAGTCGCCACCGGAAGAACCGTTACCGTTAATTCCGTCTTACGTGGTTGTAATCTCGATCTCAACAACCATGTCTTCTCGATCAATCTCATACCTATGCAGTTAGGTAGTTTCGATATCATAGTAGGCATGGATTTTCTTCGTGAAAATCATGCTGAAGTTGTATGCTTCAATAAAATGATTCGTTTTCCTCTTCCTAACGGTGATCAACTCCATGTTTATGGTGAAACTCCCTCAAAGAAGTTAATGCTTTTGTCATGTACTCGAGCACACAAATGCTTGCAAAAGCGATTGTAACATCCGTCAAAAACGGATTTACCAAACCCGCTCCGTTTATCAACCGAACAGTCAGTTAAAATTTTCGTTGCGAATTAAATGCCCAAAATAATTTTAAACGATACATAATCAATTATTATACGGGAATATATAATTAGTTTTTGAAAAACTGTTAAAAATCGCAAAATAAAAATACTTTGTTCCTGCCGGGTTTCGAACCCGGGTCAGTACCGGTTCAACAACAACTTAACACTCAACATTTAAACCACTGCGCCACGGATGTTCCTTGTTAAATATTGGAATCATTTAATTCATATCTTGACTTTACGAAGTCAAAACCGGCGCCCAAAAGTTCAGTCGTCGGAAATCCCGGTAATCTCGCAAAACTTAACGTTTCTTCCGTTATAACGTAAACATTTACTAAGACATCGGTTATAACCGACGTCTGGGTCCGCGACCAAAGTTATAACCGCCGGAGTTTTTATAACCGACGAATCCAGTCGGAAATCAGACCAAGTTCATCGATAATTTGCCCTATAAATACCCCCTCGAACCTCTGCAAACCTTTTCGCTCAAAACCACACCCTTTCTCGGCGAAAACCCACTCGCTGGAATTCTTCTGTTTGTCGCCGGAAAACCGGGTTCTCCATTTCCGAGCCTTATTGAACCCCCTAAGCTTATACCGAAGTCACCCATACCTTTTTCAAGCTTTCTGGATACTCGCTGCTGCAAGACACTCGTCGCCGGAGCCTATTGCTGTCGCCGGAGTTCTGCCGGAAAACAGAGGAAGACAGTCGGTATACCTCTTCGCCTAATTTCTTTTTTTCTTTTCACCTATATCTCACCGTAATGAACTGAAACACGCTAAGAAACCGATTAAAACATTGAACCCGTCAGTTATCGATTCTGGTTAAAACTCAACGAAGAAGATGAAGTTCGGTATCATATAAGTATAATTAAAATCAACTTATTAATCGGGTTAGACACACAGTCCAGCGGTGGACTGTGTGCACATTAAACGCAAAGGTCTCGAGTTCGAATCTTGTTTCCACACACGCTGCCTTAATAAAAATTTCTTTTTTTGTTAACTGAACCGGATTCATTTTATGTATATGTTAAGTATATTAATAACCGGAATAATAACCAAGTTAGACACACAGTCCAGTGGTGGACTGTGTGTATGTTTAATCACGGGACGCGAGTTCGAGTCCGGTCTTCTGCACCGACTCGGACAATTATCTATCTTTTTATTTAAGGCAGAAAAAGAAATGTTCAGTACTGGACTGTGTGTATGTTTAATCACGGGACGCGAGTTCGAGTCCGGTCTTCTGCACCGACTCGGACAATTATCTATCTTTTTATTTAAGGCAGAAAAAGAAATGTTCAGTTTGTATTTAAGTATAATAAAAATCGGATTATATAACATGTTAAACACACAGTCCAGCGGTGGACTGTGTGTTAGTTTAAGCCACAGGTCCCGGGTTCGAGACCTGTGGAGCGCACCGTCCGAATCAAATTAAATCGTTTTTAAATAAAAGGATTTTCTGTTTAAATTAATTAATATATAAATATAATTAAAAACAGATATATGACGGGTTAGACACGTAGCTCAGTTGGTAGAGCTGCGTGCACGCGTACGGGAGGTCTTGGGTTCGAGCCTCACTCAGCGCACAACAATACGCATACGAACCGGTCAACGGTCAGTCAACGGTCAACCGGTCAAAGTCAACGGTCACTGTAGCAGAAAAAGTCAAATTTTTTTATTATTTTTTATTTTATTATTTTAATTAAAATCAATTAAAAATACTTAAAAATAACATTTTTAAGGTTAGAAAATAGCCTTAAACTCACAAAAATACACCCAACAATCCTACTAAAATAGATTAATAAGATCCGTTTACTTACCAAACCATAATGCTATTTATCTAGGTTAATCTCACTCGTGGTTAAAACCACTTCGCGTGCATTCAACATCATCAACCGAACGCACCCACTGTGAGTGAATCTTACAACTCCCCTTTTTAATTACACGTTTTGGGGTGTGTCATGTGTCTCAAATAATTAACTCGTTTATTTAAATTTGTGCCATACCATATCATGACCTAAACTTAGATTGTTTATATTGTTGTGATTACTTATTTCATTTTGTTAAATTATATGAAATTCATTCATTAAGCCCATCAGTTCCTCGCGGGAGACGAGTTGAACAACGCGTGCCTCAAATCAAATCCATTATTGTTCATGTGTGTATCATTGAGTTTATATTGTTTGTAGTTGTGTCATTCATATTATCATGTTTATGCAATCCATTCATTAGGCCCCTCAGTTCCTCGTGAGAGACGAGTTGAGCATCGCGTGCCTCTAAATGTTCCATTATTGTTTATGTGTGTTTTATTTAATATCTTATGATTGTTGAATAAGTTTACATCTATTTTTACTCATGTTTGGTTGGGCACATATTTCATAATCAATTTAAATAAACTTGTTCAAATGTTTTCCATAGGATTCACTCGCCAACTTTATGTTGATCCAAAACCTTTTTACACATGATACAGGTGAACAGGTTGAAGCAAAGAAAACATAGGAAATGCCTTAGAAGAGAACAAAGATGCTTAGATTGATAGCTAGAACATGTTGTAACATTTATTGTAAATTTCCATTAAATTGTATTTTAATGAATATGAAACGCATAATAAATGTCATGAGCTTTGATGATAACCCAATCATGCCCCGATCACCTTTTCCGCTGTGGGTCGGGGTGTGACAGCGATGTGTTGCTTTCCTCGCTCTTATTGTGAATCCGGAAAAAGAAAAGAAGACTTATAAAGATTTTCCCATTGTTTGTGAATTTCCTAAAGTCTTTCCCGACGATTTACCCGGTTTACCCCTATCCGTATCGATTTAGTTCCCGGAGCTACTCCAGTTGCTAAAGCTCCTTATCGCCTTGCACCATCCGAAATGCGCGAGTTATCAAGACAACTTCAAGAGCTTCTTGATAAAGGTTCATACGCCCGAGCACTTCGCCATGGGGCGCTCCTGTCCTTTTCGTGAAAAAGAAGGATGGATCGTTCCGTATGTGCATCGGTTATCGTGAACTTAACAAACTCACGATAAAGAACCGTTACCCTCTTGTAGGACATGGGTCACAATTATAATAAAAATTATATAAATAAATATAAAAAATGTAAAGATACTCTCTTTACATAATTTTGGGAAATTGTAGTAAATATGTACCGTGTACAAATCCTAACTAATATAACGTATAATACAACATATGTAAATAAATTTATTCAAACTATGGTCTTCAACAAGAGCTTTAACCGCGTCTTCTTGTATAGTTGGTTGTGTTTTTAGTCCGTCATATAGGCTTCAACGATGTCTTCATGAACCACGTCTTCTTGTACAGTAATTTCCTACAAAAAGAACAAACAAATGTTGGCGGTTGTGGCTGAGGCACGTGTTCAACACGCTTCCCTTAAAACAGATTTCACGCCTCTACTAAAGACGACGCGTCTGTCTCCCAGGGTACAACAGCCAAAGCAGTCTTACTGCCGGAGAAGGCCACGCACCGAGGTTACACCAGGTAAAATCATAGTGTTAGAACTTTTGGAAACTAAGAATACAAATGTAGTTGAATCATGTAGAGAAACTTATCTCTATATGTTTCCCACATATGGGTCATCAAGTACTTCTTCTCCAAGGACTCTTCATGCATACATATCTCTTTCTTGTATCTTTTACTTATATTTTATCTTTTCTCTAACCACATCAAAAGAGGCACATAGCCTACTAAGTATGCAAGAGTCATGGGTGGTATAAAATTCAACATAATTAGAGACTTAATTTGTCATAAATTCTCTAATCAATTGTCATAAAATAAATCTACTCAAGAGTTGTCATCAATACCACCACATGAAAAGTTTATTATTTTAATAAAAAAATTAAACAAGTGACATAAATAACTCTACTCAAGAGTTTGTCACTATATGTAGAATTTAATATTAATAATCTCACTAAATTTCCATTCATCACATTTAAAAAATTTCCAACAATCCCCCACATGAATGGAGATTGATCAAAACACATAAAATTTCCAATGCAACCTCGACAGTTGCGTATTGCCGGATAAGTAGGTGTTCCCTTTGAACTTTCCGTTGTCAAGCGTACTTAGCCTCCTAGCGATTTGTAGACGCTATGTCCTTGAACAAACCCCAATTTGTGTAGACGACAATACACTTCACACAATACTTTTCTTAGCCGGATCATCCCCTCATAGTCGTTTCCAATAATGGCTGTGGAACACTTTCCTGGTTCTGCGAGAGCTCTAGGAATTGTGCCCCCCCAATTCCATTCGAAGCGACCCCACTTCTCTCTAACATAGGTGATTCTCCTTAAATCATTAAAAGCATCGTGGTTACCATGATTACGCAAAATCATTTACCACATAATATGCTTAGCCTTACAATTTGTCGCTGAATTTCATATGAATGAACTAGGACGTATTTAAACACCATTTTATCGTTTAGGGGGTATATATAACTGTAACATCCGTCAAAAACGGATTTACCAAACCCGCTCCGTTTAGCAACCGAACAGTCAGTCAAAATTTTCGTTGCGAATTAAATGCCCAAAATATTTTTAAACGATCCGTAATCAATTATTATACGGGAATATATATTTAGTTTTTGAAAAACCGTCAAAAATCGCAAAATAAAAATAAAATACATCTGCCGGGTTTCGAACCCGGGTCTGTACCGAGTCACCTAGTGACTTAACATCTCACACACAAAACCACTGCGCCGCTTGTTATGTTTGATGAATAACAGAGTCATTTAATTGATATAGTGACTTTACAAATTCAAAACCGGCGCCCAAACGGTTCAGTCGTCGGAATCCCGGAATATTCGCGAGCCTTAACTACGATTTACGTTATAACGTAAACCTTTAATCAGACGTCGGTTATAACCGATGTTTGAAGTCCGCGACACTTTTCAAAACCGCCGGAAAACTTAAATTGATGAATACAGTTCAAAATCAGACCAAATACATTTCGATTATTCCCTATAAATTCAACCACAATCGTCTGCAAACTTTTTCGCTAAAAATCACATCTTTTCACGGCGTAATTTCTCTCGCCGGAATAAACCTGTTCGTCGCCGGAAAACCGGTTTCCCCATTGCCGAGCTTTTCTGAACCTCTGAAGCTTATACCGGTGATACCCTTACCTTTTCCAAACTTTTCGGAGACTAGCTGCTACAAGGAACACGTCGCCGGAGTTGAATTCAGTCGCCGGAGTTTCTGCCGGAAAACAGAGAGTTCAGTCGGTATATTCTCCGCTCAGTTTCTTTTCCTTTTCACTTCTATCTCACCAGTAATTATCCTAAAACACTATTGAAACTTGAATAAAAACTCGAACCAGTCAGACCCGATTTCTGGTTCAACTTTGTCGAAGAAGACGACGCACTTCCATATCATATAAGTATATTATAAATCATGATTTTAATCGGGTTAGACACACAGTCCAGCGGTGGACTGTGTGCACATAAGACGTTAATTATGCAAAGGTCTCGAGTTCGATTCCCGTCTCACACGCTGCCTTAATAAAATCTATTTTTTTTTTATTACTGAACCGGAGTCGCCTTAGTTATATGTTAAGTATATTAATAACCGGAATAATAACCAAGTTATACACACAGTCCAGCGGTGTACTGTGTGTTTGTTTATATCACAGGTCACGAGTTCGAGTCCGGTCCTCAGCACCGACTCGGACAATTATCTTTTCTTTTAAATAAGGCAGAAAAGGAAATATCTATTTTGTATTTAAGTATAATAAAAACCGAATATTATAACATGTTGAACACACAGTCCAGCGGTGGACTGTGTGTTAGATTAACCCACAGGTCCCGGGTTCGAGACCTGTGGTGTGCATGACTGTTTCGCCTTAAACTGTTTTTAAAATAAAAATGATTTTCTGTTTAAATTCTAATTAATGTATATATATAATTAAAATCGGATACATAACGGGTTAGACACGTAGCTCAGTTGGTAGAGCTGCGTGCACGCGTACGGGAGGTCTCGGGTTCGAGCCTCACCGAGCGCACAACAATATTCCGCAAACCGGTCAACGACCAGTCAAAGTCAACTGGTCAAGGTCAACTGTAGCAGAAAAAAATAAATATTTTTATTATTTTTATTTAATTATTTTAATTAAAAATCAATTATAAATACTTAAAAATAACATTTTTAAGATTAGAAAATAGCTTTAAACTCACAAAAATACACCCAACAATACTACTAAAATAGTTTAATAAAATCCGTTTACTCACCAAACCATAATGCGATTTATCTAGGTTAAATCTCACTCGTGGTTAAAACCACTTCGCGTGCATTCATCATCATCAACCGAACGCACCCACTGTGAGTGAATCTTACAATTCCCCCTTTTAAATTACACGTTTTGGGGTGTGTTATGTGTTATGAATTAATTAATTTATTTATTTAAACTTGTGCCATACCACATCATGACTTAAACTTAGATTGATTTATTGTTGTGATTTATTTATATCCCGTTTGTCAAATTACATGAAACTCATACATTAAGCCCATCAGTTCCTCGTGGGAAACGAGTAGAACATCGCGTGCTTCAATTCAAATTCATTATTGTTCATGTGTGTTTTCATTGAGTTTATATTGTTTGTAGTTGTGTTATTCATATTATCATGATTATGCAATTCATTCATCAGGCCCCTCAGTTCCTCGTGAGAGACGAGTTGAGCATCGCGTGCCTTTAATTGTTTCCATTATTATTCATGAGTGTTTCATTTAACATCTTATGATTGTTGATCAAGTTACATCTAATTTTATTCATGTTTGGTTGTGCACATATTTCATAATCAATTTAAATAAATTGTTCAAATGTTTTCCATAGGATTCACTCGCCAACATTATGTTGATCCAAAAACCTTTTTACACATGATACAGGTGAACAGGTTGAAGCAAGGAAAACATAGGATATGCCTTAGAAGAGAACAAAGAAGTTTAGATTGTAGTTAGATCATGTTGTAGCAATCATTGTAAATTTCCATTTAAATTGTATTAATGAATATGAAACGTTTAATAAATGTCATGAGCTTTGATGATAACCCAATCATGCCCCGATCACCTTATCCGCTGCGGGTCGGGGTGTGACAGATTGGTATCAGAGCCATGACTATAGGGATATAGGATAGGTTATTAGACCCTTAGAGCCTATACTATAGTCTGCCTAAATTTTAAATTGATTAGGTGGTTACATACAAACTTGTGATATTTATTTGTTTCATATTTGTTTACATTTCAGTCAAACATACATGCTCATATACATGTTCATTATACATATATACATATTCATTATACATATATCGATGTTCATGTATTCAATTTATTTTCATATTCTCATTATCCAAAGATTTTATGCAATTTTCAATTCTCATCAAAGTAAGTTCTGCGACGGGCATGTAGTAACTGGAAGGGTACAAGTACCGGTAGTCGGAACGTCCTGTCTAGGCTGGCATTCGTATAAATCCAATATAACGGACCAGTTTGCCTACCTGGGGACCAACGATGAGAGTACGAAGGACCTATTAGGCCAAAGCATGCCACACCAAACGTCGTTCGAACTAACCCACTTTGAGGTGTCATCGTGTCTACACCTGGACACATTCCGAACATCACACGTTGTATACATATTTCTCGATTTTCACCGGGTTTTGTGTACGCAACCAGGCAGAAACCGTGCGAACCATATGAAAAACCGGTAATTCATGGGGGCCCACATGATTACATAAGGTAAAGTATGGCGGCATGACGGGCCTAACAGCGAGCAAAGCCAAAGACATCCTATGGATGTAGTATTTTTGTATAATTATTTTATGAATGTTCATCCCTAATGCGACCCATGATCTCAAAAGCATCCAACTCATACCCTTGTCATGTATTCATTGTAGATGTCTTCTAACCTCGCCCGTAGGAAGACGAGAGCAAGAAAAGCCCGCGATCGCATGGCTGCCTTAATCGCTCAACAAATGGCTGCCGTGATACCCAACATTGTAATCCAAGTTCAACAAGCACTTACCAATAATCCTGTCAATCAAGCAAACCAAAACATTTTCAACTCTTCCCCAAACACCACTAAATGCACCTACAAGCATTTCAAATCATGCGACCCTCCGAAATATAAAGGGACTGAAGGTGTCACCGCACTCCTCCATTGGTTTGAAGAAATGGAGAATACTTTTCTAAATTGCGATTGCCCTGATGATCGCAAAGTGCGTTATGCTACCGGTCGACTATATGGGATAGCACTTACTTGGTGGAACACAGAGAAGGCCAAACGAGGTGTGGAAGATGCTATGTCCTTAACTTGGAACGAATTGAAGGAAATCATGACCAGACGATTTTGTCCAAGGAGCGAAATCAAGAAGCTAGAAGATGAATTTTACTCATTGAAGCAAGTGGAAGGAGACCACACCACCTACAACAAAAGGTTCCTCGAATTACATCAAATGGTTCCCAACATGTTTACTCCCCTCTACCGTTTGATCGAGCACTACATTCGTGGTCTTCCGTCAAAGATTCAAGACCCTGTGATAAGTACCAAGCCTGCAACTTTGGAAGCAGCAATGGAGCTAGCAATAGAGCTCACCGAGAACCGAATCCGAAACAAAGACTTCGAGGAGGAGAAGAAGAAGGATAAAGAATCGACTGAAACCTCCGACTCCACCCAAACCGAATCCCCTTCTCAACCCAACCCTAAGAGAAAAAGAGTCGGACGACTTTTCGCTGCTACTCAACGAAATCAACCAGTTTTTCACGCTATACCCATCCGAGCTGTCCCAATCACCCAAGTGGCACCCAACTCAGCTTACCCAAATAAGAAACCATATCTTGGACCTCACCCTCAATGCAACCACTGTTTTTATCATCATCCCCTTACTTTACCTTGCCGGCTATGTACAACTTGTGGACGTTATGGTCATTTGAGCAATGTTTGTCGCACCTTTCAAGACCAAACCTTTTCCCCTACTCAAAACATGGCCCAAACTTATCACCAACCTCAATACCCCATGTTCCCATATGCTCGAGCTTGCTTCAATTGTGGCGACCCTACCCACCTTAGAAACACATGCCCTCAATTGGTTAACATTATCAACACTCAAGCCCAATCAAACCCAGTTAACCAAGTAAACCAAGAAAACCCAACCACTATGCCGCCAGCAAGAGGAAGAGTCTTCAATATCAACGCCAACCCTGTCGAAGATAATGACGGCCCAAACGAAGATACTCAGCTAGTCCTGTTCGCCGAAGATCCAGATTCAACTCCTATTGTTTAGTCTTTCTTTATCACATGTGTAGACTGTTAGAGAAATTATTGGATATTATATATTATATATTGTTTTCGGTATATGCTTTTGCCGAGGCCGTGGCTCCCCATCCATCGAGGTTGAGTTGGATCCCCATTTTATTATGTGGTTGATCTTGGCGTGCCCGCACGATCGGCTCCGTTTGTTGAGCCTTGATCGGTTACGTAATATTACATTTCAATACATGCAATATGCTCGGCTCCGTTTGATTGAGCCTTGAGTACACAGATTTATTTACATTTCCAGTTCATGAAATATGCTCGGCTCCGTTTGATTGAGCCTTGAGTACACAGATTTATTTACATTTCCAGTTCATGCAATATGCTCGGCTCCGTTTGATTGAGCCTTGAGTACACAGATTTATTCACATTTCCAGTTCATGCAATATGCTCGGCTCCGTTTGATTGAGCCTTGAGTACACAGATTTATTTACATTTCCAGTTCATGCAATACGCTCGGCTCCGTTTGATTGAGCCTTGAGCGCACATACAATTTCATTATCAGTATCTTGTGGTTGTGGTGTTTGTAGTAGAGTCGCATCGAACTAACCATAACTTGCGGATAAAGTCAATGAAAATTTGACAAGGGTATGGTGGATACGCCGATGGTACTTCCTATATATAAGTATTCTTGTCAAATAATCGGAGGCATTATCAGGCGGTTATGAGAGGTTCCATGCATAGGCTGTTTGTGTGGTTAAGTTATTCATATTCAGTACATGCAATATGTTCGGCTCCGTTTGATTGAGCCTTGAGCACACAATTTCAATTTCAGTACATTCAATATGTTCGGCTCCGTTTGATTGAGTCTTGAGCACACAATTTCAATTTCAGTACATTCAATACGTTCGGCTCCGTTTGATTGAGCCTTGAGCGCACATCCATTTTATTTTCAGTACATGCAATACGATCGGCTCCGTTCGATTGAGCCTTGATCGCACAGATATATTTCATTTCAGTAATTTATGTTTGTTGTATTGATTGTAGAGTTATAGGACTAATCATAATTCACTGTTAAAACCAATGAAAATTTGACAAGAATATGGTGGATACGCCGCTGGTACTTCCTATATATAAGTATTCTTGTCAAAGGATCAGAGGCCTTATCGGACGGTTATGAGAAGTTCTATGTAGGATTTATTAGTTTCTTGGTAACCAATCATAACTTGTGGATAAAACTAATGAAAATTTGGCAAGAATATGGTGGATACGCCGCTGGTACTTCCTATATATAAGTATTCTTGCCAAAGGATCAGAGGCATTATCAGACGGTTATGAGAAGTTCCATGTAGGATTTATTATTGCCTTGGTTGGAATTTGTGATACATTTATATCATCATGTTATTTAAAGAGATTGGATTGTGTTCCATTTCTACATAAATTAACCTCTCCATCATAACAAACGAGAGAGGAACTTCCATCATTCAAACATATATGTTATCAGAATGTGGATTCAAATATTTGCTGTTGTGTTTATTCATGTTCAAATATTCGCTGATGTGTCTATTCATGTTCGAATCTTTGCTGTTGTGTTTATTCATGTTCAAATATTTGCTGATGTGTTCATTCATGTTTGGATATCAGCTGTTGTGTTTTTATTTATGTTCCATGTAGATTGTAGTGTTAGAAGTTTTGCCTTAGGATATAACCATATTTTTCCCAAACGTATCTAAACTCTTATGCATGATATCATTTTTAGAGAATCATTCCTGTTTATCAATATTCATACAGTAGGCAACAAAAAGCGATTCCTGAATAGGGTACTTAACCTTTACAAGGAACGTTACCGCCTCGAACAAAAACTTAAACCCTCATTTTTGCTAAGCATACAACTGTCAAACAAAACATCATCATTCTTATAGTCAAAATATATCATTATTTAAATTTCGGGACGAAATTTCTAAAAAAGCAGGGGATACTGTAACATCCGTCAAAAACGGATTTACCAAACCCGCTCCGTTTAGCAACCGAACAGTCAGTCAAAATTTTCGTTGCGAATTAAATGCCCAAAATATTTTTAAACGATCCGTAATCAATTATTATACGGGAATATATATTTAGTTTTTGAAAAACCGTCAAAAATCGTAAAATAAAAATAAAATACATCTGCCGGGTTTCGAACCCGGGTCTGTACCGAGTCACCTAGTGACTTAACATCTCACACACAAACCACTGCGCCGCTTGTTATGTTTGATGAATAACAGAGTCATTTAATTGATATAGTGACTTTACAAATTCAAAACCGGCGCCCAAACGGTTCAGTCGTCGGAATCCCGGAATATTCGCGAGCCTTAACTACGATTTACGTTATAACGTAAACCTTTAATCAGACGTCGGTTATAACCGATGTTTGAAGTCCGCGACACTTTTCAAAACCGCCGGAAAACTTAAATTGATGAATACAGTTCAAAATCAGACAAAATACATTTCGATTATTCCCTATAAATTCAACCACAATCGTCTGCAAACTTTTTCGCTAAAAATCACATCTTTTCACGGCGTAATTTCTCTCGCCGGAATAAACCTGTTCGTCGCCGGAAAAACCGGTTTCCCCATTGCCGAGCTTTTCTGAACCTCTGAAGCTTATACCGGTGATACCCTTACCTTTTCCAAACTTTTCGGAGACTAGCTGCTACAAGGAACACGTCGCCGGAGTTGAATTCAGTCGCCGGAGTTTCTGCCGGAAAACAGAGAGTTCAGTCGGTATATTCTCCGCTCAGTTTCTTTTCCTTTTCACTTCTATCTCACCAGTAATTATCCTAAAACACTATTGAAACTTGAATAAAAACTCGAACCAGTCAGACCCGATTTCTGGTTCAACTTTGTCGAAGAAGACGACGCACTTCCATATCATATAAGTATATTATAAATCATGATTTTAATCGGGTTAGACACACAGTCCAGCGGTGGACTGTGTGCACATAAGACGTTAATTATGCAAAGGTCTCGAGTTCGATTCCCGTCTCACACGCTGCCTTAATAAAATCTATTTTTTTTATTACTGAACCGGAGTCGCCTTAGTTATATGTTAAGTATATTAATAACCGGAATAATAACCAAGTTATACACACAGTCCAGCGGTGTACTGTGTGTTTGTTTATATCACAGGTCACGAGTTCGAGTCCGGTCCTCAGCACCGACTCGGACAATTATCTTTTCTTTTAAATAAGGCAAGAAAAGGAAATATCTATTTTGTATTTAAGTATAATAAAAACCGAATATTATAACATGTTGAACACACAGTCCAGCGGTGGACTGTGTGTTAGATTAACCCACAGGTCCCGGGTTCGAGACCTGTGGTGTGCATGACTGTTTCGCCTTAAACTGTTTTTAAAATAAAAATGATTTTCTGTTTAAATTCTAATTAATGTATATATATAATTAAAATCGGATACATAACGGGTTAGACACGTAGCTCAGTTGGTAGAGCTGCGTGCACGCGTACGGGAGGTCTCGGGTTCGAGCCTCACCGAGCGCACAACAATATTCCGCAAACCGGTCAACGACCAGTCAAAGTCAACTGGTCAAGGTCAACTGTAGCAGAAAAAAATAAATATTTTTATTATTTTTATTTAATTATTTTAATTAAAAATCAATTATAAATACTTAAAAATAACATTTTTAAGATTAGAAAATAGCTTTAAACTCACAAAAATACACCCAACAATACTACTAAAATAGTTTAATAAAATCCGTTTACTCACCAAACCATAATGCGATTTATCTAGGTTAAATCTCACTCGTGGTTAAAACCACTTCGCGTGCATTCATCATCATCAACCGAACGCACCCACTGTGAGTGAATCTTACAATTCCCCCTTTTAAATTACACGTTTTGGGGTGTGTTATGTGTTATGAATTAATTAATTTATTTATTTAAACTTGTGCCATACCACATCATGACTTAAACTTAGATTGATTTATTGTTGTGATTTATTTATATTCCGTTTGTCAAATTACATGAAACTCATACATTAAGCCCATCAGTTCCTCGTGGGAAACGAGTAGAACATCGCGTGCTTCAATTCAAATTCATTATTGTTCATGTGTGTTTTCATTGAGTTTATATTGTTTGTAGTTGTGTTATTCATATTATCATGATTATGCAATTCATTCATCAGGCCCCTCAGTTCCTCGTGAGAGACGAGTTGAGCATCGCGTGCCTTTAATTGTTTCCATTATTATTCATGAGTGTTTCATTTAACATCTTATGATTGTTGATCAAGTTACATCTAATTTTATTCATGTTTGGTTGTGCACATATTTCATAATCAATTTAAATAAATTGTTCAAATGTTTTCCATAGGATTCACTCGCCAACATTATGTTGATCCAAAAACCTTTTTACACATGATACAGGTGAACAGGTTGAAGCAAGGAAAACATAGGATATGCCTTAGAAGAGAACAAAGAAGTTTAGATTGTAGTTAGATCATGTTGTAGCAATCATTGTAAATTTCCATTTAAATTGTATTAATGAATATGAAACGTTTAATAAATGTCATGAGCTTTGATGATAACCCAATCATGCCCCGATCACCTTATCCGCTGCGGGTCGGGTGTGACAATAACCATATATACTAGCTTATGCATATCCGTTATACCCCCACAGTGATCACCCTTAGGCATATGAATTCATTGTCCTATTGAACTTAGATCTTGGGATCTCCAGTCAACTAAGTTAGGTTTCCTCCACACACCCTTTTTCCATGGGCTTTAGTCTTATTCCACAACTTGATCTCTAATAAACCCTCAGGTTGTTAGATCCATGACATTATCTTTGACTTTGTCTAGTCACTACAAATAACTTTACGTATTGAGATCAGTTGTCATGATGTGTTCTTAACTCGCAAGTTAATTTTGCCAATTGCCAACTTCTAAGACTATAACCTCAGTGGTCATCTGAATCTGGTTATAATATATGTCTTTGTAAGATACACGTATCATTTAAGGCAAACACATCTCCATTATGTACTACGACCTTTGTATCCTCCACTTAAGTCGCATGTTTTCAATGTTAGCTTGGATTACAAAATCCTTATTGCCAAAATTTTATGATACAAATGCAAGACACCCCCACATTTAAGTGTTATTGGATAACATCCATATGAGGTAAAGAAAAAACCATTTCTACACACCCTTAGAGGGTTGTTTCTTTAATGGCTCTTCCCCCCACATTTCTTGTCATTTGATCAACACTTTTGTAACTTCACTTATGACGACATTTATACAAATGATTGAACAAGACCAACTTCATTGTATCAGTGAATTCAACTCATATTGAATTAGCTTACATAAGCTTCCCAGTTGACCAAAGGAACACATGCCATTGTCATAAGTTTGTCATCAACTTAGAATAATTCTTATTTAACATCTAGAACAAGCCAAGACAGTGAATTGTTCTCATTATCTTTTCGAACAAACTCTTCATAAGTTACATGTCTTTTCCTTATACTGAATGAATAATTCTCCCTCAACTTTGTCTATACACAAATTCTTTTTGTGTTCATACACATTTGAATGTTTAGAGTTAATTAGTCTCCGTCAAGACCCATAATTAACCATGTACTAGTCTAGCATGCTTTAGACTACAATACTTTAGCATGTGAACAGAAGATGCATCATTCTGATTCTTCACAGCCCCAAGAATATCATGATATCACTTTGCAACATTCATCCTTTGTTAAGACAAAATAATGAGACTTATTCATAATCCTAAAACATCAATATTTAGGAAGGTCTCACAAATTATTGTATATAGCATATAGCTAAATTTTATCATTCAATTAAGGAACATAACTTGTTTACCATTGATCTCCAACGCTTTACCATTGACTCATAAGGACTTAAACATAAATCTTAGTCCAAGTCACTTGGTGAACACACTCATCGCCAACAAGATGAATGTTCCTCGTCTACAATCACTATTATGTGAAAGATAGAGTCAACTAGATCCACACTAAAAAACATGGCAATCATAATTTTTCCATAAGTGATTTGCACACATCTATTATTATTCATTAGGAGATATGTATATTTAGGATGTTCTCCCAAACAAAGGTAAAATTTCCATATTCAAGTGGTGAACGCATCTACGTATAAATCTCGCACGATTTATTAAAGGTATACAGTAACATATATAGTACTTTTTACTTTCATATATTAGAATTCACACTTGTGAATTTTCCAATGACTTCTAACGAAGTATTTCGACTTTAATCTCGTTTGTGTATTTCATCTCAATACACTCACTACTCACTCGTGATGTGGTTACACATTTGACATCTCGTCTTTGACTTTTAGTCAAGCAACAACTCTTAAGTTGTTTATGTCCAAGTATTTTCATGTACTATCCATTTAAAACCATATTCTTTTAAATAATGTATAATTGACGTTATAATTATTTTCCACAAAAATAATATATACGTCACAAACATTAATGATTTATTTATTTGTAAAAAATTGCATGTGTTATCCGAAGATATTGAACACAAAACAATAAGATACATTGGAAACTAAATCATAAGTGCCAAACACTTTTGAAATTTAAACGGAAGCATAGACGATATGTAGATATCAAATACCAAAGTGCTTTTATCTTTAACAATTTATAATTTGATCGAAATCTTTTCAACGATATCATCCAATGGCATGTCTTGAGGTACTCCCTCAATAAGACTCCATGCACTTGTAAGTACAAGTTTCCCAATTCATCTTGAAACTTTAAACTTGGAGAATTCTTCTCAAAACGACATCAAGTTGTTACAAAAGCTACTTTTAAGTAGTAAACTTAAACCACTAAATATGTACACCACAACACCAAGTCGTTTTCCACCAAATAATATCCATAAGATTCTTACTTTGTTAAACAAATGCTACTTCTAGCAAGAGTAACAAACCATTTGAATTCTCAAAACTATGCAAAACTTTGTTTTAAAAATCATTTTAAATATTTATTTGTATAATTTTTATTATAACTGTGACCCATGTCCTACAAACTTAAAACAGATTTGCGCCTCTACTAAAGATGGCGCGTCTGTCTCCCAGGGTACAACAGCCGAAGCAGTCTGTACTGCCGGAGAATGCCACGCGCCCGAGGTTACACCGGGTAAAATCATAGTGTTTGAACTTTTGGAAACTAAGAATAGAAATGTAGTTGAATCGTGTAGAGAAACTTATCTCTATATGTTCCCAACATATGGGTCATCAAGTACTTCTTCTCCAAGGACTCTTCATGCATACATATCTCTTTCTTATATCTTTTAATTATATTTTTTCTTTTCTCTAACCACATCAAAAGAGGCACATAGCCTACTAAGTATGCAAGAGTCATGGGTGGTATAAAGTTCAACATAATTAGAGACTTAATTTGCCATAAAATCTCTAATCAATTGTCATAAAAGAAACTATACTCAAGAGTTGTCATCAATACCACCACATGAAAAGTTTATTATTTTAATAAAAAATTAAACAAGTGACATAAATAACTCTACTCAAGAGTTTGTCACTATATGTAGAATTTAATATTAATAATCTCACTAAATTTCCATTCATCACATTTAAAAAATTTCCAACACCTCTTCCTCGTATCGACGACTTATTTGATCAGCTTCAAGGTGCTACTTGTTTTTCCAAGATCGATCTTCGTTCCGGTTATCATTAGTTACGGGTGTTGGAAGAAGACATTCCTAAAACCGCTTTTCGTACTTGCTATGGCCATTTCGAATTCGTGGTCATGCCTTTTGGTCTTACAAATGCACCCGTGGTCTTCATGGATTTGATGAACCGTGTGTGTAAAGCTTTCTTAGATCGTTTCGTCATTGTTTTCATCGATGATATCCTTATCTATTCGAAGTCGAGAGACGAACACGCGCGCCATCTCCGTTTAGTCCTCGAACTTCTTCAAGGAAATCGTCTTTATGCTAAGTTCTCTAAATGTGAATTCTGACTCGAAGAAGTCCAATTTCTCGGCCACATCGTTAATAATCAAGGAATTCATGTCGATCCTGTAAAGATTGAAGCTGTCAAAAGTTGGATTACGTCGAAGAATGCATCCGAAATCCGTTCATTTCTTGGATTGGCGGGTTACTACCGTCGATTAATCGCCGACTTCTCAAAAATCACCGTTCCGCTTACCGCTTTAACTCATAAATACAAACCTTTTGTTTGGGATTCCAAGCAAGAGGAAGCTTTTCAAACTCTCAAGCGTATGCTATGCAACGCTCCTGTCCTCGCTTTACCCGACGGAAACGACGATTTGGTTGTTTATTGTGATGCCTCTAATCTTGGTCTTGGTTGTGTTCTCATGCAACGAGACAAGGTTATCGCGTATGCTTCTCGACACCTCAAGATCCACGAGAAGAACTACACAACCCATGATCTCGAACTCGGTGCAGTTGTTTTTGCATTGAAGATATGGCGACACTACCTTTACGGTACAAAGTGTACGGTCTTCACCGACCATAAGAGCTTACAACATATCTTCAATAAAAAAGAACTAAACATGCGACAATGTCGATGGGTTGAACTTCTCAACGACTATGATTGTGAGATACACTACCATCCCGGCAAAGCGAACGTCGTCGCCGATGCTCTAAGTCGACGAAGCTATGTATATGGTATTCGTGGCTTTCAAGCTTGTGCTAAACTTGAAACCCTCATACGTGCCGCTCAATTCGCCTGTTTCAACGAGAATACCTTCAAGACGAAATGAAATGTGGTGCCGAAACTCAGCTTGTATCTAAATCTGATGGTATTTACTACTATCTCGATCGTATTTGGATTCCTACTCGTGATAATCTCTGTAATTTGCTAATGACCGAAGCTCATAAATCTCGATATTCCATTCACCCCGGTGCCGACAAGATGTACCAGGACCTTCGTCCTAAGTATTGGTGGCCGGGCATGAAAAAGGATATCGCCTTGTACGTCTCAAAATGCTTAACTTGTTCGAAGGTTAAAGCCGAACATCAAAGGCCCTCTGGTTTACTCGAACAACCCGAAATCCCGATGTGGAAGTGGGAGAGTATAGCTATGGACTTCGTTACCAAACTCCCGCACACTTCATCCGGTCACGATAGCATTTGGGTTATCGTTGATCGTCTCACTAAATCAGCGCACTTTATTGCTATACGAGAAGACTTTAAGGTCGAACAGTTAGCCCGAATCTATACCGACGAAGTTATATGTCGACACGGGACGCCTCGTGGCATCATCTTTAACCGAGACGGTCGTTTTACCTCGCGTCTCTGGGAGACTTTTCAATCCGCTCTCGGTACTACTCTCAATCTCAGTACCGCTTTTCACCCTCAAACTGACGGTAAGACTGAGCGCACGATCCGCACCCTCAAAGACATGCTTGGTGCGTGCATCATAGATTTCGGTGGTAACTGGGATACGCATTTACCTTTAATCGAATTCTCGTACAATAATAGTTATCATACCAACATTCAAATGGCTCCTTTTGAGGCACTGTATGGAAGAAAATGTCGATCGCCTATTGCATGGCACGAGATCGGAGAAGCACAAATCACCGGTCCCGAGCTAATTCAAGAAACAACCGACAAAATCCTCCAAATCAGAGCCAATCTCTTGAAAGCTCGGAGTCGTCAAAAGAGTTTCGCCGATAAACGCCGCAAACCCCTGCAGTTCGAAGTGGGAGATCACATTCTCTTAAAGGTTGCACCTTAGAAGGGAGTGGTCCGCTTCGGCAAGAAAGGAAAGCTAGCGCCTCGATACGTTGGACCCTTTAAGATTCTGGAAAGGATCGGCAAAGTAGCCTATCGTCTCGAATTACCGGAGGAACTTAATAATGTACATCCGACTTTCCACGTGTCTAACCTCAAGAAATGCCCCGCCGAAGAAAATCTGCATGTCCCTCTCGAAGATCTGCAAATCAACGAGACTCTCCATTTCGTGGAAAAGCCTGTGGAAATCATGGACCGAGAGACCAAGAAACTCCGACGCTCTCGCATTCCTATCGTGAAGGTCCGATGGGAAGGCAAACGTGGCGCGGAGTTCACTTGGTAATTGGAAAGTGATATGAAGGCCAAGTACCCGCATCTATTTGTTACAGCTACTACCTAATTTCGTGACGAAATTCCCTAAAGTATGGGAGATTGTAACAACTCGGAAATTCCTTGTTATCTTTTTCCTTGTTTTTATCGCTGTACTTCCTTTGTAAATCCGAGATTCGATGGATAATAAAGTTTATGTTAATTAATTATGGTATTGTATGTTATGTCGCATCTAATCGCTTATTAAATCGCGTGCTAATCTCATCGCATCGCAAATCGCAGTTAATTTTGTGGTTTTATGTTATTTATGTGTTAAGTGTGTTTGTGGTTATAATTACAATCGCTATCGCATCGCTCTCGCACCCTCGAATCGCTAAATCGCACTATGACATCAACTTTAACGCTTAACGCTTTAATTTAACGGTTAATATAACTATCTAATGAGAACCGAATAACCAAATGAACACTTAACGCGAAATCGGCAAACGAAACTTGGTCATCAGGCCAAGTTCGGCCGAACTTGACTACCACAAGTTCGCCTGAACTTGCCTGAGACACAAGGATCCTTTCTTTTTCCTCAAGTTCGCTCGAACTTGTACATACATGTACAAGTTCGGCCAAACTTAACCATCCATCCTTGAAAATCTAGCAAGTTCGCCCGAACTTGCATGAATCTCATGCAAGTTCGACCGAACTTGCATGAATCTCATGAAAGTTCGACCGAACTTGGTCTCCATCAGCTCTCATTTTGCCTTCTCCTACAAATACCAAGTTCTGTTCACTCATTTGAACTTGCTGTAAGTTCGGCCAGAGCTCTCAAAACCCGAAACCTTCGTGTTCTAAGTAAGAATCAACCTGATTTCACTACAACAACGTTTATCAACGATCTACAAAGGTTTACAACGATTTTGGCACAAGGCAGAGCCTTCGTTTTCATCAAAACTCATTCTTTTACGAAAACCTTCCTCTTTTTCTTCAAAAACTTCAGTTTTAAGCTTAGATCTACACAATACGAGCTCGTTTGGTGATAGTAGAGACCTCCCAAACACGAGATCTGCAAGATCTCGACTTGTAAGTGATAAATATGAGAAAAACCTTTGAAAACCATTGATTTCTACACAAGATACGGACTTTTGATGGTGTTTTGTTCATTTTCTGGTATGAAACGAAGCATCTATCATTCAAGATCCTAGATCTGGAAGCACAAGGACGTTTATGTCGGTTTACACAAGCCGGACTAACCCGAACGAACCCCGAGTTCGCCCGGATTAGCCCACGCTTTTGTAAAACGGCTAAAACTGCTCTAAAAGACCTCTCTGACCCAACTTTGCTCAGTAGCACAGGGTTGGAGGGATGAACACTCGATTTTCCTCAGCAAACGACACGAAAACGCAAGATTTTGGACCCGAAACCTACAAGTTCGCTCAAGAAATAGCAGATCCCCAGGTCAAGTTCGACCGAACTTGTACCCAAATGGGTCAAGTTTGACCGACCTTGGCTATTCTCACAAGTTTTCTTCGCAAGTTCGACCGAACTTGCCTAGTTTCTTAGGAAACTATACAAGTTCGCCCGAACTTGCCTTTTTAGTAAGAATCCCTTACAAGTTCGCCCGAACTTGACAAGTTTCTTAGGAAACTCATCAAGTTCGACCGAACTTAGCTCTTAACTAACTCAAATCATACAAGTTCGCTCGACCTTGTGTGTTTACACACAAGTTTGCCCGAACTTGTCTACTGCCCAACCAAGACTTAACCGTTTCAGCTTTTCGGAGACTGTTCGCGTATGCAGGCTGATACGACGCTCTTCTCAACTCTCCTCAGATCCCGAACTCATACCTAAACGCACCCACAGTGAGTATACTTGACCCATTTTTGGTTTAACGCACTTTTTGGGTGTTACATACGTTCCTATATAAAAATCACTTCACAAATCAAACTGTTTATCACACACGAATAATCTGATTATATATGCTCAATACGTGATGTTAGAAACATGTGACTAGGACTTATTTTCGTTAACTTGCCTCCTTAGCTAGTATGGTACTATAGTGTGGCTTACACCTGATGGGGTCTAGTTAGGATGGACGCGCAAGCCTTCTCATGGTAGTTAGCATGAGAAATGAGCCTATGTTATGATTGAGTGTTTTGATGTATCATGATATGTAATTAGATTGTTTCGCAAACGCTTTCTCGAGTATGCTAGTAGTACTTAAACTTGTATGCTCACCTTTACTTAATTGTATTGACTTGTATTTTAACGTATGTAACAGGATGAGGATTTTGTAGCTTGGATGCTTGGATGTGGCTTGCGTAGTTTAGTTTTGTTTTATTTTGTTTAGTTCCAAGTGTAATAAATTTAGGGGAGATCGGATCAGATTTTACTGTTTAAGGGATTTTGTTAATGTAATGATTGTTTAAGGATATTATGAGTTTAATAGTATGGGATGTTAAATGTGATTTATTATCTTTAAATAATTGTTATGGAATCTCTTGAGACAATCTGGTTCGCCTAGTATCACTACCCCGATGATTCCACCATCAGTTGGGGTGTGACGGACGCCGATGCCATTCACTGTTAATTCAGAAGCCGGAGTGATTCAGACGCAAAGAGAGAGAGAGACCTGGGCTGGGCAGAGAGAGAGAGAGAGAGAAAGTGTGGTGCTTGTAGTGGTCGTAGTGGGTGTTCGGTGGTGGAGGTGTGGTGATGACGGTAGGTGTTCAGTGGTGGTGATGCTTGTTTGAGGAGAGAGATATACAGGGGGTGGTAGTGATATGGTGATTTGGGGAAGAAGTGGGGGTGGGACCCACATATATATTTGTTTTATTAAACTATTTTTTATTTATTGATTTTCTTAATTAGTAAGGGTATTTTGGTAATTGATATAAACTTAATTGGATAACTTAACTTAGGTTAGTGATAAGGACCACATGAGTGCAAAAATTACAAATAATGGGATTAAGTGTGTAATTATTGAACCACTAGGACCAAGTCTGTATTATTTGTAAACCACAGGGACCAACCAAGCATTTAACTCTATATATTTTTTCCAACAAAAACTAGGTTAATCGGGTAAATCTAATGAGAAAAGGTTGTTTACGTCTATGAATGCAGACGGCCTCTGGTTACGCGGCCTATCACCATTTCAGATGAAATCTACTGTCCGAAGACCCGCTATTGTAAAACCCTTGACTTAACCCATAACAATTTAGCTATGAGCGAGACTTGAACTCATTATCTCGACTTGAAAAACCATAAAACTGGCAATGCATCAGAAAATTATTCACATTTGTTAAGTTCTTAAAGCTCAAATTCCTCAAACATGGCCAATTTACATATTTATTATGTATTTCATCATATTTTGTCTACTCGGTCACGTTCCTCACTTTAAAGTGAATTTAAACACCAACACCAATCTCTTAAAAAAATCATTTTTCATCCCAAACCGACTTGTTGTCAACAAAATCACCACAATGAGTTTTATAATCTTCCAAACCAAATTTGTTATTTCTAAAACTATGGAGGAAGTATTTTAAACATGCTAAAACACACTTTGCCTTAAGTTGATGAACCAATTCAAATTCACACTTTTGAGTCACTTTTTTATTCTTCAAAATCTACAAATAACAAATTTTGGTACTTAATGATTATTGTTGTTCATTTCAAGCTATTATTATTTTTAATACACAATTTTCATTGTTCATTTCAAGCTATTATTATTTTTAATACACAATTTTCATTAAAAAAATACACACACTAGGTTATTTGACTATTTAGGTTATGCGGTGTGGGCCCGCACCCTGTCTACATTAGCTCTACTCCTTGTCCATATCAGCTCTATGACGCCCCCAACACCCCTGCGGGGGGCTATATGGGGCGTCATAGGTGGGTTCGTGAGTTGTTTGGCAGGGGCTAATGAGTGGGATTTTGAAATCTTTATTTTTTTACCGTTAAAAAACGGTCACTTTAATAAAATAAAAAAAATCAAGCGTTTCATATCTAAATTTATATCATTCACCTAAATCACATACAAACCAATCGCACATTCACGAATCATTCTAAACTCTCAAGATCTTTCTACTTTTTATAAAAAATGTCTTTCGACTCATCCCGTTCTGACGCGGGAATGATTAACTACTTGATTATTACCGTAACTCAGGAGGCAGTTCAACTTTTAAGAGACAAACCAGAATCCTCATAACCATGTACTACACAATTGAAGCTTGAACGAGATTGGTTGGGTGCTCATAAACGTTAGTAGATGATTATTTCTTCTGAAAACCTGTGTATGATGATGCACAGTTTCGGCATCAATTTCATATGAGTCGGTGAGTTTTTATTTGTGAATTTCTAACGATTAAGAGCGTGATTGTACATATTTCAAACACAGAGAAGATGCTAGACGTAAACTTGGATTCTCTTGTTTGCAAAAGGGTACAACTGCAATTCGTCAACTGAGTATATATCAATGGATGTATGAGAGGAGTCTTTAAGAATGTCAGAAAGAGTATGTCGGGATACTCTTGACAATTTCTGTGAAGGTGTTCTTTTAATTAAGGATTATTACTGTTACTATTATTATTACTATTATTATTATTATTTATAAAACTTTATTATTATTATTAGGTGTAAGACCATAACACGTTTTAACCGAAATGACGCAACGGAAATACGAACCATAAAATTTCTTTCTTTATATACGTTCTAAGATGTTTGAAAACCATTTAAAATGACTCTTTTACATGAATTACGTCCTTCCTACTATTTAAATACACCAAACGTTGCATATATTTACAACTAAGCGACCATACTCCCATACAATCCACGTTTCTGCTCGATCTTCAACCGCTTGCACCTCATGATGATGATGATTATCCATGTAACCTGCAGTCACTGTACACATCCACGTCATAATAATCGGTGACAACATACATAATTTAAAACATAAATAATTTAAATGACATAACACATTCTTCCAACGTGTGATAATCCATTCGATTATCCTTCCGAATTCAATCCTTGCACCCAGGCAACGAACCTTCAAAAGCAAATGATAACTTCCATGCACCTTCATTCCATTCTCAAAAGTAACATGATTAGTACCGCTGGTACTCGTACGTATTATAAGCCATGATTAGAACCGTTAATACTCGTACGTATTATAAGCCACGTACACATATGCACAAGTTCCATTCATTCATATATGTGTATATATATATTAAATTCCAGTACGTGCATACATAGTGTTCTATCCCACTTTTACCTACATCTTACAATCTAACACATTCAAGATCCAAATCCTAGCCGCAACATCCAAACATAGAATCCCACTCATACAAACTTGTGTACGTATTCATTTTTAATCATGCTCGTATGTGGTTTCCTCCTACCAACACTTTACCAATGTGTGCACTTTACAGAAATGTACACTTTGCTAATACGTGTACTATAAAGAAGTATGCACTTTGTTGTATTGTACACTTCGCTAATGCGTGCACTTTACTGAAATGTGCACTTTGCTGTAATTTACACTTCTTACTAAAATAGTGCACACTTTCTAAAGTGTGCCCTTTGCTGAGTGTGCACTTCGATAATGCATGCACTTTACTGAAGTGTGCACTTTGCTGAACTAGTGCACAGTAGACCGAAGTGTGCACTTTGCTGAATTATTGTACACTAGACCAAAGTGTGCACTTTGCTGAACTAGTGCACACTTTACTAAAGTGTGTAGCTTACTGAATTAGTGCACGCTTTACTGAAGTGTAATGTGTACTTCTTACTGAACTAGTGCACATTTAGTGCACACTTTACTAAAGTGTGCACTTTACTGAACTAGTGCACACTTTACTAAAGTGTGCACTTTGTTGTAAAGTGCACACTCGTGAGACCATGATAATAATCACAGGTATGTCCGGTAGAATTGGGAAGTAAGTGGTGGTGTGGGTGAAAGGAATGGTAAGACTCTCAAGTAATTTTGAAGCATTTTATATTGAATGAAAGTATGATTAAAAAGTTTGAATTCGTAGGTGAATACAGACAAACTTATAAGAATGATAAGTGGGATTGAAAAGTTTGAATTCGTAGGTGAATACGTATCAAACTTATAAGAATGAAAAGTATGAATGGAAAGTTAGGATCTGTAGGTATGTATGGATCAAACATATAGGAACAAAAAGTAAGAATGAAAAGGCTTGAATCCATAAGTATGTATGAACCAAACACGTAAGAATGAAAGGTTGGATCCATAAACAAGTAAGGCTCAGACAAAAACGAAGGAGGGGATGCTTTTTTCTCCCTAACCAAGGTAAGTACAAATGTTGTAAGTAAGCGGTGTTGATAACTTAGTCGGGTTAAGCATATTAATCGACTAACAGAATGTGTATGTATATGTAATGCATATTTAAACATGTGTGGGATAGGTTGTAGCCAACTGATAAAACATAAATAAGAATGTATTTACTATTTGACTTTCTGAAAAGTCAAACGAAGTTGAGTTGTTGATTATAAAGCAAGTAATAGTAAATAATATGAGTGGTTTGATTTATTAAGTATTATCGTTGAAAACTGTTAATGTAGCAAGAAAGTTTTAGTTGAAAGAAAGAAGTGTTGAATAAGTTACATGTTAGGCATATTAGTAATCGACTCATGAGAGTGAGAATGAATGACATGCTAGGACCCGGACGAATGACTTATGTAATTACAAGGAAATAATTTTTTTTACAAGAAACGCTAAAACAATGGCTTGTAAGTATGCTTAAATTGGAAGGAAGTAAAAATGTGTACTTCAATACATGTACGATAAGTAAGAAGTGGGAGTTTGGCTTTGAAAAGTCAAATTGCAAAAGTTGACGAAATAATTAACGAAATGAAAGAATTGTACGTAAGAAACAGAATGTGTGATTGGTATAACATATAAGTAAGAAATTTGTGAAAGAATTATTGGTTACTAAACACCAAATAGAATGAATATTTGAAGGAAATGTAGTAACCTTTAACTTGTAGATGAGAATGGTAGAATTCTTAATATGACGAAACCCAATAGAGTTGGTGAAAAGGAGCGAGACGACCCGAGTCACGGATCGTTGGTCTACGCAATGAAAGCGAGGTTAGTACATGTTTGAGTTATGAATTTTAAGATGACGTGTAGATTGAATAGTACATTTCATACGAAAGATCTCCTTATAAAGGATGAACATAGTATTTATGATGGTAGTGACAATTGAACGATGCCTAACCTTTTAGTAAGTACGAATGAGTTGGAATGAAATAATAACTATTTAGCGCAAATGATAATACTGAACGAATGTGGCGATATGTGTGTGTACATGGTAATCTAAACCACCATGTATCAGTGAAAGTATGTAGGAAGAATGCTAATAGTAAATTACCAAAGTAGACCCACGCTAAGAACTCACGTGGCTGCTGCCAGAATGGAATATCACGTATGATATGTGAGTAAATTGGAACTAATCGAATCGTTATGATTAGTAAATGTATGAAAGTCTTATGCTTAGTTAAGAAGGTAGAAACAAGACATTTAATTATGTTTGTTTGTGAATAAAGCCTTTGTACGAGCTCTGAGGGGATTTGGATTATAATCGGATTTCGGATAGGTTAAATGAATAAACCAATAGTGATGGGAAAGGTTTCGGGGATGAAACCTCCTTTAAGGGGGTTTGACTTGAAACACCCTAAAACTCGAATGTTTTACTCACTAGTATGGTTACGTGTGATATGGAATGAAAGGTGATAACTAAGTTATTTGACTTAGTTAAAACTATAAGTCTATGAGTAAGGAATAAGGTTTGAGGTAAATGGGATAAGATGGCAAACTAGATGGACTAAAGGTGAAGATTTGGATTGAAGTTTGTAACTAAATAGAATGTTCAGGAACTTATGTGTTTCTTTTTGTGTGTGTCGACACACATAAGTGAGAAAGAGGGGGGCTCTCAAAAAAGGTTAAATCCAAGAAATTGATGGTGAAAGTTGAAGATAAATCATGCATGAATGAAGAATTAGCATCATCCAACCTTAACAAACACATGGTAAGTTGTAATTTTGTATGAAGTGGGTTTATGATCACTCCACAAATTAGTATGAAATTAAGCATGAATATGTGTTAGAATCATCATATGAAACATGCATTATGCAAGTTTGATGTATTTTGATGTTCTATGGTGAAACCCACTTGTAGCAGTAAGGATGATGATATGGGTTAATCACCCATGTCCAATTCTTGTGCAAATTTAATATATTATGTAGTATGTGATGGATACTTGTTAGTTGGGTTGAGTAAAGTGCACACTTCAGTAAAATGTGCACTAGTTCAGCTTTCATGATCCTACAAATGTCAACCGAATTCAAAGTTAGCAAATTAACATAATCTCAGCATCACCCTTTACTAGTAAGCTCACAAGTTATACCTTTTGTACACATCATTTCTAGATTACCATTAAGCAACTAGTCCGACACATGATGTGCACCACCATTCAAGCATATAGCGCAAGACACTAGTGCATACTTCTACCAAATCATGAAATCAAACAAAACCTTCATATGGATTAAATCAAACACACATTCCTCATGTAAGTTTACTAACAATTACATTATTATCACATTCTATACCTATTTACCAAGTTCTTGCATACAATTTCACCTTCTAACTTCACCTAGACATTTCATCAAATAATTGGTGTGTGTACAATTATCTAAGCATAATGTACAAGTATTTCATGCTTTACTTCCTACTTATTGCTTTCAATCATCAACACAACTAAACATCAAATAAATTTCTTACCATACTCAACCCAACTAACAAGTATCCATCACATACTACATAATACATTAAATTTGCACAAGAATTGGACATGTGTGATTCACCCATATCATCATTCTTACTACTACAAGTGGGTTTCACCATAAAACATCAAATTGCATCAAAATATTGCATAATGCATGTTTCATATGGTGATTCTAACACATATTCATGCTTAATTTCATACTAATTCGTGGATTCATAAACCCACTTCATACAAAATCACCAAATTAAATTCTACAACTTACCATGTGTTTGTTAAGGTTGGATGATGCTAATTCTTCATTCATGCATGATTTGTCTTCAACTTTCACCATCAATTTCTTGGATTTTAACATTGTTTGAGAGCCCTATTCTTTCTCACTTGTGTGTGTAGACACACACAAAAACACACACATAAGTTCCTGAACATTCTATTTAGTTGCAAACTTTAATCCAAATCTCCACCTTTAGTCCCTCTAGTTTTCCATCTTATCACATTTACCTCAAACCTTATTCCTTACTATTAGGCTTATAGTTTTAACTAAGTCAAATAACTTAGTTATCACCTTTCATTCCATAACACACGAAACCCTACTAGTGAGTAAAACATTCAAGTTTTGGGGAGTTTTGGGGTGTTACATTAGGTATTATCAACATCTATGGAAGGCGATATTTGAGAAATCCGACGTCTACCGACACCCCACTTTTATACGAAGCCCACCAGCGGATACAAGTGTTTCCCGGGATGCTGGGTAGCCTTGACTACACGCATTGGTCGTGGCGGCTTGTCCAACTTTTTGAAAGGCCAACACCACGGAGGTGACCAAGATGGTCCGATCTAACGCTAATACTACAAGCAGTCATGTCTCAATATTTCTGGATTTGACATGCATTCTTTGTGTGGACGGTGCAAATAATGATATCGTTGTTTTACAATCATCTAATCAGTTCGATGACATGATAGCCGGGGTTGCACCAAATTCTTCATTTTAAGCAAATGACGTGGACTACAAATATGGGTATTATCTTGTCGATGGTATTTAACTGGAGTGGGCTACATTGGTGAAAACCTTTTCGTGCTTGGATGACATCAAGCACGTGTATTACAAGAAAAAATATGAGTCGACAAGAAAAGACGTCAAACAGGCATTAGGAGTGTTAGAGAAACCATGGACTATCATTGGCAAACCCTCATATATATCTGAAAAGAGAAAAATGAGAAACATAATGTATATGTGTATTATCTTGCATAACATGATCTTGGAGGACACTGACAGGGCCTTTTGTGCTGACTTTGACAATACCTTCGGTAGACGAACCTACTACTAAATTACGCCAAGAAAGAAGCTATCCGAATGAAGATACGTGACATGGATACACACTTGAATCTTCGAGCGTATTTGGTTGAACATCTTTGGTTTAACCATGTTGACAACGGCAATAACGGTGGAGAAGAGTAGAAATAATATTTGTTTTAGTATTTTGGTATAATGTTTTGTGTTTGAATTTAGGTGTTTATTTATTTTTTTGTTGTTTAATTTTAATTAAAAACCATTTAAATTGAAATTTAAACCAAAATAAAATAAAATTAACAATTGAGTAATGATGATAGAGGCTTTATGAGGCTTTATCCCATTACATGGCATTAACAATAAAGCTCCTCGTTGACGTGTCGCCTGCATAACGTTGAGATAAGTGATAAAACCCTAAGGACTTTATTCCACATCATATAGCCTTACCGACAAAAATCACTCAAATGCATTTTTCATTCCTTCTCTATTCCAAAAATTATTAAACATTCTATAATAGACATGTTTCAGGTAACAATGTTTGATGCTAATTTGAAGACCCTGCTACACAGGAGCTTTGGACTTAGTTAATTAAATTGGATTTATGATTCTTTTTAGAACAATTTGTCTAAACTTTTGATGTATGGGTATTTTAATTGGTTAAATGAATATTTCGATTTTAATAGTATGATCATGAGCTACTTGAACAATTTGCATATCGTCTTGATGTTTCTGTCATCAGTTGGGGTGTTACACCTTAACAAAAGTTGCTTCCAATTTTTATAAAAGATAAAATAGAAGATTTAACTGTTTTCCTTATTTTATAAATAAACTATATTAACTTAGAAAGACTAATCCAAGAGTTCATGTATTACTAGTTTAGTCTACCAAACTATCTATAAATAAGAATGGTCAATCTAATAATGAATGGTTGAGTAGGGAAAACGTAGCCTTGGACGATGCTTGGTTTTTTATCTAAGCTACACTATACACGATGGTTTCTCTACTCGTTGTGTGTATTTAGTCTAAATAAAAATCATTTTTATAAATTTAAAACAAGATAATCATGTTTCAAACTTATTAAATTAACGCACTTAATCGTGCTAAAAGTTACTAAAGCTAACACTACGAAAAACACACACGTCAATATCTCACACCAATAGAATGAAGACCTTACTTCCAAGTTGCAAGACAGTTCTTAAATTTATCAATAACTAATGAAATGCCCCGCGCATTGCGCGGGCATTCAGCTGTCATCGCCTCTCATCACCACTTTCACTCGTCACCTCTGTTGTAACCACAGAAACCACCTTCGTGTACACTATCACTACTGTATATTTTCACTATTCCTCATCACCTTCTTTGTCAACACCGTTCGCCACACCAACCACTTCTCCACCTCCAACCAACACCGGCAACATGTGGCGAAACCAGAATTTGTTTTTTAATAGAAGGTTCGTATTACCTCAAACGTATGCTGGCTACTTTTATTCTTACTAATCCATGCACTATAAGCATGTGAAAGAATAAGATATTTACATCCAAAAAATTGGAATTCAAAAAATTGGTACGTGTTATTATTTTTATTTTTTTATAAAATTGGAATTTAAATAAAAAAATTGGAATTTGAAAGAATAAGATATGTAATTCAAAATTTTCAAAAAGAAATAAAATTTATAGAAAAAATATATGTCTATGAAAAGAATTTGAATTTGTAAGAAATTTGATGACCAATACGATCATAAATTATTGGATTCTGTCACCAATTATCATTAGAACGTTTTACCTCACTACCAATAATTATTTGTGGAAAATCATAGACAATTACCATGAGCAAACTTTACAATAAAAAGCATCTTCAAAAAGACAAGAATAAAAAAAACGACTTCAATACAATACAGTAAATACAATGAACCTTAATTAAAAAAAATGAAAGCAGTCCACTAATCAATAATTTATAATCTAATAATGAATCTAAACATCTAGTAAATATAAATAATTAACTAATAAGGTAAGATATGGTAAAAATGATAATTTGCCGTTAAAAAAAACGTAAAATATGGAGAAAAGTTATTAGAAAACCTAGAATATAATTGGGGTTAAGATGGGTTTGATTAATCTTAATGAGCTTAATTGTTCATTTTTTATGATTTAGCCCAACTGTTTAGTTGTTTAAGAATTAACATGGGTTTGAAAAAATTAATTGTTCAAAATAGACTTGAATTATTTAAACTAATTATTTCATATTTTTTTATTTATATCATACTATGTTTATATTTTCAATTTAAAATACTTTTTAAAAAATTCTTAGGAGTCGGTATCAAAATTTTATGGAGGTTGATGTCAAATTTTTAATGATCGTTTGGGATTTTATTAATTTCAAAAAATTCATGGGGCACGGCCGACCTCGTGACCAAGCCATAGCTCTGCCCATGGCTTCAGTGACACTCTTTTTTTTTTCCAATAAACTGAATTATGAGAAAAAAGAGAAATAAAAAAATATTTGTATTTTTTATTTGAAATACAAATTATAAATATTTTTTTTCGAATTTGAATATTTAAGTTTATTCAGTTTTAAAATCTCAAATTCGAATTTAGATACCATCCTGAGTTAAAAATTAAAAACCCAAATTCTAGTTGGTTATTCGAATTTAGTTGAGATTGAGTTTTGGGTTTTGGAATCTAATTCAATTAAGTCTGATTCGATTACTGAACACCCCTAATTGTAATTGCATCTTAATCTACTTCTTGTGGGAATTTAGTAACATTTTGAAAGCCGTTCAGAAATGATGATACCAAGTGTTATCTTCAAATACTTTGGGATTAATATATAAAAAAATTAAACAATAAACAAAACCTGGACTTTAACTTGCAAAATAAGTGTGCATGTGCAAAACATGCAGGAAATGTAACCACGACATTATAGAAAAGTACAAACGAGTTAATAATTAGGGCATATGCAAGCTTCATAGATCTGGTCGTAAATGCATGCTTTTACTCCCAAAGAAACATATATATATATATATATATATATATTCCATCTAAAATACGTATGAAGTTTTTCAAGAAAAAAACAAATGGCATGCTTCAAGAGAATGTTAGAAGCATTTCTTGTAGAAGAATTATCAGTCATATTAATAAAACAAAATACAATACAAAAGATATTGATAACAATATAATTAATCTAGGTACGAGCTACAAATGAAATGCATACACAAAAGAAGAGGTAGAACTATGATGGTAGTGGAGATGAACCAACTAGCCTGAAATTTCAGAAGTTCGAAAATTTGGTGTTTCTCTTTGTTTTGGCGTGTTGATGTTTTAAACTAAAAAAAGAACTTTGGTTTTAGGCGCATGGTATACTCATTCAAGTCCCAGCCGATACTCAAACGAACATAAATTATGCCAACTCCCACAATATTATTAAATCAAGAAAACTACACAAAACTTGATTCTTACAATCTAGAATACCCAATACGTGGTATTTATAAGCTAGCCTATCACATTAGACTGATACTAGGATTGCTCATATAATTATCCTAAAGACATCCAAACCTAATTCATTTAAGATGCTAGATAAGTATCTAACCAATTAACTAGGACGTGATAATTACAACTAATTATTAAATCATAATCACATTTAATAATATATAATTATCCACTCCTTAAAACCATCCATGAGCCTTGCACGCCAAGTTGGTTTCATTGTTCGTAATTCCCAACACTAACAACCATAGGTGTTAATCCTAGTTGGAAACCGTTAGCACCTGTCATACTGCTCCTAGAGGGTATTAAGGGGGATTAATAGCTTTACGTGAGTTAACTAGGAGAGAAAGAATCAAGCATTGAGAAATTTGCACACACACACACACAACATGCTATCATCGTCGTAATACTTAATAATCACAACAATAGCAAAATTAAGGTAGGGTTTGAGGAGGGTAAGATGTAGACAGTCTTACCTCTACCCCGTAGGAATAAAGAGACTGCTTCCAGTAAGACCCTCAGCTCGATAGTAGTTTTGTATCAAGCCTTGTACATGAGACACATAACACTCAGCAATCGGGACAAGGGCCGATTAGTGCATGTACCCCCTTGTCTTTCGACTATCAACGCCATCACATGATGCATAATTAGTCCCCCGTCGCTTTTAGTGTTATTTTCACGAAATTAGTAAAATAACGTTAAAATTAGTGTAATTTCACTTTTGCCCCTTGAGGACCCACACACATATACATTGTTTGCGTACACCGCAAGTAGGGCTGATGTATTTTAATTAATTTAAGTGACTTTAATAGGGATTAAACCATTTCCTTGGTGTGAGATGAAATGAAAGAGGGTCAAATGAGTGACGTGGCACCTATGTGTAGTTAAGTTGCGTAAAAATATACACGGCTAGTCATTTTAGAAACCATAGCTATAAGCATTGTTATCTCATTTATGTAATTTACCTAACTTCAATTGAACACTTTTTTACTTCATAATAATCAAAGTAATCATAAAACCATTATTTAAAAATAATATAAATACTAATTACTTATAATTATTTGTGTGGGTTCTAGAGTAAACACTAGTGTATTTGTAAACTGAGTGAACAAATCCTTGTCATTGATTTACATTATCAAATTGTAAAATACACTAGTGTATTGATAATCAAGGGCTAGGATTAGTTCACTAGTGTTCACAATCAAGAGGGTTGTTCACAAATGAACCTAATATATATATATATATATATATATAGATATACATAGGGGCTAGGTAACGTACAAAATGTCTTATCGTACATTGCGTAAGCGATAACCCCAGCCGTCAGATCTTCATCCCCCATGCGATTTCATCTATGCGATTTCCCAGATTCATGAACACGCTTTTTTTATAACATGCGATTTACACTTGCGTACGTAATATAAGTTAAGACCAATTGTAGGAAACACACACACACACACTCTCTCTCTCTCTATATATATATATATTTACGTAATTAGACCCCTAAAATGTTTACATAGAGGTTAATTGTTGTATATATTTATACTATTGTAACCCTATGTTATTTAATTGTAGTTTATAGAAGTTTACAAAATGTGATGTTGAATCTATTATGGCCGAAATGTAGTTAACGTAGTGACATGCACCTAAGTTATCTCAACTCACTGACAAATTCAAATTCATATGCTTAATTCAATGAACTCCTAACCCAATAATGTGATCCAAGATGAAACCATACGATTTTATATAATAATTCATCTAAGAATACTCTAATAATCATCATCATAATCATCGTCATTATTTGAGTTTTCAAACAGTGATGTGTGAAACACGAGATACCCGAAGTTTGAAAAAACATGTTTAATAATCTTTGATCTTTGGGCTACCTTTCTGTTATATTATTTATTATATAAATTGTGTGTACACACATATAATTTTTTAACAATAATGATTACAGTGGAGGCTTTATAAATCTTAGTTGGAGTTTTCAATTCTAACTAGTTCATTTTGATCAATATAAAGAAATCTTCCTATTCTTATCATAACTAATTATATTCGATAAAACTCATGCACTAAACCAAACTTTTAAAAGAGCGACTGAGATTATTGTTTGAAAATACACTAAATTTCTTTTTGTTTTTTTACAAGAGGCAGCCGGCCTCCAACCCTTCAGAGTAAGTCCCTCCTGAGCTTATTGTTAAACACACAAAAATGGGACGGCCATCGTGGCCTCGTTAGTCATCACCATTGATGTTCTTTTAACGTCCATTTTCATGTGTTACAATCAGTTTTTTTTCAGTGTCGTTTTTTACAAGAATACCAATTTCACATTTTAAAGTGAATATACAAAATTTCACATTTTCATTTATATAAAAAACTTTTTTTATAAATATGCACGGTTCCTTTACAATGCTATACGATAGTATGTAATTTTAGGTATAATACTTTTAGGGATAATTTTTGGAGTATTTAATGATGTCTTATAGTGATATTTTGGGTCTAACTTTATAATGTGTACGTTTTAAAAAAAAATAACAAAACGGAAAGTGGTAGAACTCAATACATTTCAGGACATCTAAAAAGGTAGGTGTTTCATGTTGAACAGTTGAAGTTAAGAAGGTTGTTGGAATAGTTTGGGTAAAATGTAGGTTGGTATGTTCGCAAGTTTTGTGAAGATTATCTTGTAATTAGGTCTGTTGACTAATATATGAGTTATGTGTAATTAGATGTGCATGGAACCAATGAAGATGACAGAAACATCCGGAGATAAAGAGTTGCAACACAAAATATGACACAAAATCTTGTTTACTATATTAAAACCATGGAAGTATTTTGTATCACTAATTACAAGTTAACAAGTAACAAGTGTGGTTAACTTCGTCCATTAGTTTTGTAGGTTATTAAATATTTTATTGTGATGGGATTAACTTGATGATAAAGGGAATTATAATATACATCGAACAAGTTAGGAGGTGCGGGAGTGCACGCTTATTCAAGTGGTTATAATTCCGAGTGTTCAGGCGCAGCCCCGAATGGGATTCCAAGGGGGCAACGCCCTCTTTGGCGGGTCCGGGAGCAGTACCCATAGGAGCAAGATCCAAGGGGCAGCAGCTCCTGACTGGGTCTAAGGGGTAAAGCCCCTGGTTAGGGTCGAAAAAAATTATTTTGATTATATTGTTTTATAAAAAAATGCTTAGTAATTAAATTTTACAGAATTTGGACATTGTTTTTGAAATAGCCATTCCAAAATTTGTTTTTAATAAAATAAGGCATTTTGAAGGCTTTTTATTTAAAATAAAAGGTAACTATATCGAAATAGATTAACGGCACTTACTCATCCCTAATCTTAAAATTCGTAATCAGGTTATTGGTCATAGTTCTCTGGTTCATACGAATTTTCATGCACACACATAGTGTTGTTCAATTTCTCATATTCAAAGTTGTATCCGATTGAATTATTCAGAAGAACCAACGAAATAATTTGTTCTGAGAGTGATTACACGCCTCTCTGATTACCCGTTGATTTTAAATTTTCCCAACACGTGTTTAGGTCATTTTGAGGTAAAACCTTTTATTTATAACGATATTCATTATAGCCAAAATTATCACTAGGAATTCCATCAAAACCATACTTACTAGTGATTGTAACTAATAGTAAATAAAATGTTTGGGTTTAAAACATAATTTCTTTCAACATTACACTGTATGTTAAAGCTATTCTATTCCATAGCATGTTATGAACTGCATTAATAAACTCATATATAAGATATATGATGCCGATTTCAGCTTAAAACAAAGGTTATAGTAAGCACAAATCCCACTAAAAACTTGAGAACACTATCCTTTAAACACTAGCTACTGCAAAAATCAAAGCTCGGGTGACAATTGTACTTTCATCTTGCGGATTTCTTCATTTTTTTCCTTCAATTGGTTGCACATCAAGACACAACATACTTCATTGTGTTTTTTATTTTATCTAAAGAGTTCCCAAGGATATAGTTATAGTGTAGCCTTTATGAAATTTTGTGTAAATTATCAAAAGAGTCAGCAATCTTCTCGGTGGCGTACCTTTGACCAAAAGTTTTGAAGGGGCGTAAAGTGATGGGACTCAAATTTTTTTCATATCGTTATGTTTCGAGTCGGGGCGGCTATTCGATTCGGGTCGGGTTAATAATAATAGTTCCAAATAAAACTAAAAAATTTCATTCATTTAAAGGATCCATTCTTACACATATAAAAACTAAATATTGTATACCGAAAGCTACGGGAGTACGGGAAGAAGAATGGGCCGCAGAAAGCAACAGGAGTACGAGAAGAAGATTAATAATTTGGTATTAACTTGCGATTAAGTTTATTGTGTGGTGGATAATCTAGGGTTAAACAAATAAGAGTTAAAATATATTTACCGAACTACCTATCATTTATATACAAAGTGGTAACAAACTTTACTTTAATTTATATATTGTATAAATATTTAGGATATACAAAGTGGTAACAAACATTACTTTAATTTATATATGGTATAAATATTTAAGAAAAATAATTAGGGGAGGGGGATCCTATATAATTTTAAAATTTTCGGATAAAAAATCAGAATTTATACACTTTTAACAGGAACATTGGGGTGGGCGGGTGCACCCCCAGGCAACAACTAACCTTCGCCACTGAATCTTCTCATGTCACAGGATACAAAATATATACAATAGATAACTCTAACTAACCGAGTATTCTATCATGTCATAGGATACAAAATATATACAATAGATAACTCTAACTAACCGAGTATTCTAGGAAACGATGCATGATCCTAGTCATCCGACAGTGAATCAAACGCATAGGTCTGGCATAATTTGAAAGAATTAAGCCAATAAAAGGAGCATGGTTGATGATGGATAGCTCAACCGTGGATCGACGTGTTAATCATGAACAAATTAACCAATTTGTATTTCGAAAATTAACCAAGTTGTATTTCGTTTATGATATTAGGTCTACATATCATTTAGTATTCAAATCACATTATAGTTTAAGGGATAAATGATTTGTTTAAAATTAGCTTGAAGATCACTTAAAATTAAACACATTGTATTGTAGCTTTTATAAATATCTTTTTATAAACTACAATATATAATTTAAACTTTATAAAAGGTTGATATTTATCAAGAGACCTAGAGAAAAGAATCTTCCTCAAGAAGAAAGATAAAAAAAGGCATAACAACCTTGTAAAGATATGTTTGTATATTTGGGTAAATGATCAACTCTTTTTGAGGAAGATTAAAAATGTCAATCTTGTATTGAACAAACAAATCTTTCAAACAAGCCTCTTCAAGATAGATTGACAATGCACATCTTTCAAAGAGACTGATTCATTCTAAAACTCATATTTTGAATAAACAACCTGTCTAAAATTTGAGAAAATTGTTCCAAACATGAGCACATGGCTTGAACGTATGGTGTGTGAATTATTTGAAAAGACCTCTCACATCTTTATTTAAGTAATATTTTAGTAAATACTTACACCAGTCTTGTTGGGTAAGTGGAGGTTTGATATAGTTTAGGTGCAGTTAAGTTTTAGAAGATAATTTATAAGCAGATTAATTAATTTGAAGACATGATTTGTTTCATTTAATTATAGCCTATTTTAGTTTTTCTTTAGAAACAAGTTTTGTTTAATATGTAATTATAAACAGATAGCCTTGTTCTTGTAATTCCTTGTGATAAATGAGGCAAAAAGTAACAAAAATATCTAGTTACAATCCATAGATGTAGGTCATCGAAACTTAACCACTTAAATTCTCGTATTCTTATGTTCATTTATTTTCTATGGATTATCACTAATTTTATGTGTTGCTTCCGCATGCGCATACCTAATTCATTCATTCCTTAATTATTAAACAATTTTATAATAGAATAAGATATCACAGAGAATAATAATTGAGTATTTATGTAGTATTACTCTTTCCAACACTTGTGTATTAGTTCATGTGATCCCTACAAAATTTGATATAACTTGAAAAGATGATTAGTATCTAGTTTAATGAGAAACGTTTGATAATCCTAGAGATGGTTGTAATAAACTCTTCTTCAAAGAATAATAAGTAGCTTTTAGTAAAAATAAATAAATAAAAGCAAATGAGTTAATTAGAGTCAACTTGAATTTTATATAAGGTCAATTTCAATTTACTAAAGTTTTACAACCAGTCACAACGTATCACTTTTATTAAATGTGTTAACTTAAAGCGATTCCAAATGGGTTAACACCACCAACAACCATTGTTTGTATTCCTACCTACGTGTCATTTCCAACACCACCATCGTTATTGCCGCCACCTCCTCCACCACCATCTCCACATCCACCGATCGGCACCACTGTCATTTGTGACACCACAACCACCACTATTGATACCATTCCCACCACTGAAACAGTACCCGTCCCCGCCACCAGTAACACCAACCCTGCCTCCGCCACCAATGACATGGCCACCACCACCTATTGTCATTGCCACCACCACCACACTGATTGTTACTTTCATCCTAGCTACCATCACTAAAGTTTCACCGCCGCCAACACCACCACCATAAGCCACCTCTGCCATTGAATCTCCCACCGTTGTTGTCGTCATACCCAACAACCCTACCTTCGTCGTCACGTATCATCAACACTAGGCGTCATTAAAAAGATGAACCTATTCTAAAACCTTTTTTAAAATACTCATTTTAAACCGGTCCATTTTATACGGAACCGCTTTAACCCAAACCAAATTGATATTAAAAAAACTGTTTGTTTTGGCAAAAAATCATTAAGTTCAAAACAATTTTAATATGTCACCCAATCGCTCATTTTGGAGGCTTTGATAATCCCTAGCCCCTACCAAAGTTTAACTAGGGAGAAGTTTCGATGAGCAAACAACAAAATTAACTAATAACCGAATTGGATCAAGCAAACAAACAATTAATTGGTGGCGCGGTTAAGCCATTTTGTAGAAACCGAATAATGTAGTTCAGTTTCTATTTTGATGTGCATCATACTCGACCCGACATGCATCTTTATATTCTACTATGATGGGATTTTGCACTTTAGAATAAAAATGCTTCCATATATTATTTTATTTTATTTTATTTTTTATATATACAAAAGCCATAGAGATGAATAGTGTCAGACAGCCCATTGGCCGGGACAAATTACGATTTTACCCAACTTAGGATCACGATTTGCCTCCACTTTAAAATTACAATCTTGTCATCGTTGTACAATTTGACAAATTACGATTTTACCCTGGTCAAAATTACGATTTTGCCCCTAGGTCAAAATTACAGTCTTGCCATCGTTGTAGCTTTTGATAAAGTACGATTTTACCCCGGTCAAACTTACGATTTTCCCCTAGTTCAAAATTACAGTCTTGCCATTGTTTTGGGTTTATTTTGTAAACCTATGATAGTGTTTTGTTTTAGTTGGTCGACTGGATGTAATTTTTCTTCGCTAGTACTCGCTCATTGGTCATGACAAATTACAGTTTTGTCCCCAGTTAAAATTACAGTTTTCTCATCTTTTAATTTTTTCTAACAAAACTATAATAGTGTTTTGTTTTAGTTAGTGGAGAAATATTTGGCCTGATATCCCCAACGCAGACGGGATATAAACTAGTTCTACATAATAAGAAAATACCATTAATTTGTATCAATTTAACTTAGAGATATTCAATTGACTTTCATGGAGTTTGTTATTTGTACCTTTTCAGATTGGAATACATAAGATGTTTTTCTGAAGTACATTAATATTGAATACAATAATAATTATTTACACTTATTAAAATTCTATGAAACGTTGATAAAACTTAATTACTTAGGTAAATGTTTTTTTTACGTGTTAGAATCGTTAGCCAAGTCTTAACATTGAAAAGAGTTATAAAAAATTATTTAAGATGGTTAACCATATCAAATTATAGAACTAGGTTATCACCCGGGAAATTCCCGTGTAGGAAAAATTAATTTATATTAATTGAATTATGTTGTTAAATAAAATAAAAAGACATGCTTCCAAAAGTTATAAAATAAAAAGACATGTTTTCAAAAGTTATACGTATAAAGAATCGATATTGATTGTTTCTATATCAATTTAAGACCGGATGTGTGTTCCGATCTTATAAATTCAATGTTTTCTATTTTAAGGGTCAAAATCGGGTCAGAATAACAATTCGGGTCGGGTAAAGTTAACCACATAACAAAAATACGATATAAACTCATACACATCAAACTAATTCTCTAATTTACATTATTTAGATATTAGATAATTACATCCTTAATTCTCTCATGCACCTTGTTCATACAAGCCTTAAGCATCCTTCGCATGTAGGTCATGCCTTGATGTAGTCTTGCCAAGTTTGCCCTCGACTCATTAATAATCTCCCAATTCTGTTTACTCGATATCTTTAAATGGAGGTCATGCCTTGATGTAGTCTTGCCATATATGTCCTCGAGTCATTAATAATATCCCCTTTATGTTCATTCGATATCTTTAAATGTTTCATTGTTGCAAACGAATAAGCTTTTTCATTAGATAAATTCCATCAATTAGGTATCAATTGCTTAATATAAGAAAGAAACAGTTACACCGGATAATCTTGACCTACATATATGTGAAGCAGACCTGCAAGAGTAGAATTAAGATATAAACTGAAGTGTTGATGTTTGGTAGCTATTCAAAAATAACAATTAATACTTCAACTATGCTTAGTTAAGATGTGTGAATAAGAGCATTTATAAACACACATGAGTAGTTATTGTTGGAAATTTAGTGAAAATAGCATTTTTCACAAATATAGAAAATGGACATTTCCTAATTTTGGACGATAGATAAATATTATAAACTGAGGTTTATATATATATTTATTTCCGGGTTTGTGTTCTATGTTGGAAGAGCTTCGCAACGAACTAAACCACGTCCAAAACGGAGCTAAGATGAATGAGATATCGATGCTCAAAGTTTGGTGTTTGAAACATTAAATGCTAAAATAATGGGAGAGTAGCACATTGTCCCACATAGGAGGAGTGATGAAACTTAAATGGGTATTAAGTGGGAACACTCCCTCCTCATTGTTTCATGGAAGCACACACAAGTGTACTCGCGAAGGGTGCGGAGCACCCTAACCCGCACGCGCGCGGCGTGGGCGATGGGCGCAATGTGGCGCTTTGATGGCGCACTTTGCACTTTGAAATGACTGTGTGAAGTGACCAGATGGGTTCCCTGGTGACGTGGCGTGTGCGCGCAAGGATGTGATCCGTACTGGCGCACGCGCAATAGGACTGTGGAGCAAGGATGCTCGCGCAAGGGGTTACGCACCACCAGTAAGCTCGCGCAGGGATGTGAGCCACACTGGCGTGCGCACCAGCAGGCTGGCGTATGGAGGCGCGCACGCGACCTGCTGCTTCCAGAGTTAACGACAGATCAGTTACACTTCAGCAGTTGAAATAGACGAGTCAAGGGTCTTGACCAGGAATGTAACTGACGAATTAAAGTGCATTAAAGACGTTTAATGCAATTTAATTCGTTGAATTAACTCCTTTTTTACTGTTTCAACTCAGATGCACTATAAATAGAGCATCACCTCAACACCAGAGATATACCGAATCACCAACGAACTCTCTAGTCGAAATTCTTCTTCTTCTTTCTTGCAGCAAGGTACACCTTCGGGTTGCGTCATCTTCGGCAGTGCAACTGCTTAGGCTGCTATATCCTGGAATCAACGAGTTCTCCTGGGAGACTCGAAATTTGTTTTAAGGGACCCGTGTCTAACACGATCCTCAGCCAAGGACGATTTTTCTGTTTAAATTTTGTTCTTGTATTTTCATTATTTCAGTTATAATCCGTATTGTAATTTTCTGCTTTCTTTATTTTTCTGTTTGTGTAATTCAGTTAAATAAAGTTTTATTTATTTTACGCGAATGGTTCCTACAATTCTTTACATTATGGGCCTTGGAAGTAGCATGTGTTATATTTCTTTCCAACTACCATAATAGAAATTTGAGGATTTTAAATTTCATCTCAACTGGTCGATGACCAATTCCACCATATAATTTCAATATTATCATGAACATGAAATCGGGATTCTAATTCATGAACTAAAAGCATATCATGAACGAATTACAAGAGCCATACAAAATAAATAACTGTTTGAAAGAGATTTACCAGTTTGTTGGTTCCACGACTCAGCGAGGGTACGTGACCCGATTGACCGACTTGACTCAGTTTTGTCTTTCGGTTCGCCACTTCCTGGGAATCGAATAGAATAATCTTAAAACCGTGAAACTCCGAGCAGAAACATTGATGACCGGCTCATGACACCCATTTTGTCAATCTAGAAATACTGAACCAAACATGAAAGGATGACTAAATTTATTAATCAAAAAACTTTTTTTATTTAAAAGAAAAAGTTTGAATTAGTTTCCATGCATTAAATTGTAATTATGAATTATTGATGACTTATCCGACTTACTGGAACGGGGATCTAGTCACTGGCGAGAGACACAAGGTCGCCGACGGATGAAAAACGGCTAGAATTCATCGAATTGCTATCATTGTCCAGCAAAAAAAACAGTGCAAATGCCTCTTTAAAGGACTCTTCAAACGTATCACCCGGATTACTACATTCCTTGTCGGAGAGGTCTAACAAATTGTCAATGGAAAATCCATCAGCAGAGACATTAATGAATTTGTTTGTACCAAAATGGGTAAAAACGATTGAAAAAGTCATATCGTAACAATAACAATCCATTTTTTTGGGTAAAAATGATTCAAAATGTAATAAATGTATGTACTAAACGTATACTTTCAGCACCTTCTTTTCATCTTGTTTGACCCATTTGAGCAACAGATTTTGTTTTGTTTGACCAATTTGAGATTATTAAAAACCACCCGAATCAAACTCGCTCGAAATCACCACCTCTTATTATATGGTATAAAATAACAAAAAATACTAACTTAAATGAATACCTTGTGTAATCATTTTTTAACATCTCACATTGAGCTGCGTTGAAAAAGTCATCATCATTGAAACAATGAACCTAAAACTATGAAGGGAAGAGAAAACACTAGAATTACATTATTAGATATATTGAGGTTAGAAAATGAAAATTCAAAAGCAATACCTTTGATAAGGGGTGAGTTGTTTTTGCTAATCATTCGCAAGGCTCTATAAAAAATCTTACTGGAAACATTATAGCTGCTGAGAATTGATGCATTAGGAACCTCTTTTCGTAACTTCACAAAACTGGACAAACCTCTTTTCGTAACTTCACATTTTTATGTGGGTCTGCCACCTTTTTTAAGGGTCTGAACCTGAAAACCTACACATTAAAAGTAATTATATGAGTTAAATAGGTTATCTACCCATGTGATACACGGGTTGAACAATTTAAATTATATAAAACAAAAAAATATAATAAAAAATAAAATTGCATATTACACTTATGGTTAAAAATTAAAACTACTATACACAAAAGTATAAAGTAGTCATAAGCCTCCACTATTTACTCTTGAAAGTAGAAGTTTTAAATACACATCATCACATGTGAATCTATGACATCCTAGTTTTAAATAATCAAAGTATCTTCATCCTCCAAATAAGTGAATACGTACTGATCACCAACTCCCTATAAGCTCACACCAATCTCCCTTTAAGTTGGGCGAAGCTCTCAACTTAGCGAAGTCAAGCTAAAACAAAAGTTGAATAAATTAACTTTAAATCACAAGATCAATAAACTATGTAAGTATACGTGACATCGGCATATATCACATCATCACGAAGCTTTATCACCTTTAACAAATCATCATCTTTGTCATCAAATGTTGATGTTCTTATTGAGCCTAGAACTTCAACCTGTACATGTCCAAATATAGGCATTAGAAACATGTTGATCATCACATGCAGTTTAATAAATAATTAAAGGTTAATAATTCACAATAGTTTACTACATAAAAGAGCAAAACAAATGTACCTGAATATGTTCCTATGTTGTACATTCAATACATAAAGGATAATAATTCACAATATTTTACTACATAAAAAAGCAAAACAAACTTAATACTAAAGACAAAAGCTATGAACTAAAACGTGCGACAAGTACACAACCACCGAACTTTTTTTTTGAACGACACCAAATAACATACGTAATTAGTGTTGGAATAACCCATTTGTGATTTTGTGTTTAGACCATGCGTGATTTCTTCTTCATGTGTAATTAGAGTATGAAATTTATAATGTGCGTAATTTACAAATGAACATGCGTAATTAAGTATCGTACCGGTCGCACGTTAAGGGGCTATTGTACGATAACCCACCCTTATGTATTTATAATAGGTTATCACCTGTGTGCAACACGGATAGAGAAATATATTTATATGCCATATAATTTTTAAATAAAAATAAAGATAAAACAGTATTAAAACGACTTCGTCAAATAGACCGACCAAACAACATGAAAATAGTGTGTAAAATTTTAAAACGATTTCGAATAGCCCTTAGAAACTCAACATATAAACCAAAACAACAACGTTTTCTTTTAAACGGATAAGGCTCAGGCACTTACAGATATTAAAGAGAAAGCGCAAATATCATATTTACACGCTAACCGGTTGCCACATGATAGCAAATTCTATCGCATGACCATCACGGACATGCCGCCAAGACATGATAAAACCTTGTCCTTTGAAATTGCATCATCATAGCCCTTAGAAATAGCAATTGCATCTATCACTGTTAAGTTAACTGATCAATAGTAAAAGCTACACAAAAAGGCAGCAGTATAACTATCTTAATAAACCAAGAATGTAATTCTCCTCTTGTAAGGGAGCTTTAGAAACATAGTTCTATCTTCATGAAAAGTAGTCAGAATGCACCAATTTTTGTCACCACACATCTAATATAGAGGGTGATAATGCATTAACCTAAATATATCATGTAAAAGTATTATAAACACAGACCTTAGCAAAGCTCTTCTAGCAACAATCTTAGCATGAGAATCGTTCAAAACATCACCACGACCACTTAAACGCGACGCCCGATGCACTTAGTTCATGTCCCCAGAGGTCTGCAAATACACCATGTCAACTTCAATATATCATCCAAATTAAAGTGAAATCAATTGTAATGTTATAACAATCAAACAAAAACCTTCAATATACGTTATAAATTTTGTAAAAGTGCTGATATGATATGTCAACTTCAATATATCACTGAAGCTATGGCCATCGAAAAAAAAACGTAGATATAGATCTTGCGATTGAAGCATTTTTTCGAGCACTTAATATGCAAATAGGGAGTATGAAGACCGCCACATAAACACCACTCAATTATCCTACCTAAATCATTATTCAATCACATCACATAAACACCTTTAATGATTTGATTTATAGATTTCATATGAAACATACATCATCATACAAACCCTAATGGATAACAATGGACACATTCAAGAATTCAAATAGTCAAATGACTAATCAAAGCTTTAATTGATAGAGGTATGAGGGTAGAAATCAAAGCAGCATGTTTAGAAGGTATTTTTGTATTGGACATCTTGATCCTTATTCAGTGGTGGAGATAATTGATATAGAAGAGGGAGGAAGGGAAGCTAGGGTTTAGAATAAGGATTACAAAAGCAGCATGTTTAGAAGGTATTTATTACCGGGTTAAAAAACGGGTATACGGGGCTTCAGTGGAAAAAAAAAGGAACCATGATTTTTGAGCCAAAATCAATATTGAGATGCTCTAATCAAATGACACGTCAGCCAATATCTTTCATGTTTATTATATATAATAGATTTACTGATTAACTGAAACAGAACTAAAGCAATTATAGTTTAACATAAGTTAAATGTGGAAACTATAAATCCAAGATATCGAATTGTTTAACTTATGAGTGTTTAAAAACAAAAGGAGCGGTGATAAACACATGAATTTACTCTAGCAGAGCTCACATGTTTGATTCTTGTTTCCATGGGCTTTCTGTCAACCTTTTTTGATGACCTGTAAAGCGCAAGCTGCAATTTATATGATGCAACTAGTAGGGTATTGACGGAATTTCGTGAGGTTTAAGCAATGAGTTATCACGGTTAGAAAAACAAAGTTGAAGATAATAATAGGGAAAAATAAATATGGATATATAAAAGATAACAGGAAGGGTATCCGTACAATGCGACGAAAAACACAGGCACTGTTAGGGTATGCATTGTTTGGGGTTATTATGCTCAACGGAAACCAAAGTTATCGGTTAGTCTATTTTATTAACCAATCGATTTTTGATTAACTAGTTTGGTTTATTCAATTAGATTGTCAGTTTTTTGTTTGATTAATTTAATTTCGGTTAATAGCTAAAACCAAACATGCGCTTAAACTTTTGTTTAGAAATACATGAATGGAGATAAAACGGAAGTATGAATACATAAACGGAGGTATAAAATATGAAATGCATGAACTGAAGGTATAAAAGCTAAAAATATATGAAGATATTAATGATTCGGTTCTATTCGGTTAATTTTGGTTAAACGAGGGTACACAAAAAGGTCAATAACCGGTTTTGGTTAACTCTAGTTTCGGCTAATCGGTTTTCAGTTTTTGTTTGGTTTCGGTTCGCTTCATTTTTTTCAGTTCGGTTTTGGTTAACGATTCAGTTATTGCTCACATTTAGACACTCTATGTAACATATTAGTTTTTTTCTTAATTAAAAAAACCATAGCAATAATATACTCAAATTAAAGAAAATAAAATACTCGGTTTTATACAATAATTTTATACTAAATATTAACGTACAAAAATTTTATGATCGTTTAAAAATCGTAGGGTAGTTAGTTTTTTATAAGGATAAAGTGTGACTACCGACTAATTATAGATTATCTATAGTTTTGTTAAAGGTGAGATAATTGAAATGTAATTAAGATGAGGGGATTAATGTATAATTAATGTTGAAAAGACTAATTTTCCTTCATTTATACCATGTGTTTTAAAGAAAAAAAAGTTATTAACTATGTTAAAAAAATTTAAATTTTTTTGTCTCATTTGTAACGTCACGTATTTTCGTATTCTTATTTTTTAGAAAGTTCGTATTCGCATTCTATTTTTAGAAACCTTACATTCGAATTTCAATTTCAATCTCACAATTCGAGGCGTTAATCATAATGGAATTCATTTTTATACCTATACGTGCTACCTTCATATTTGTGCTATATACGCAATCAATCTTTAAATACGTGTTTATACACAAAACCGAGACTTAACATACACTTTGGGTATCTAAAAACAAGTTAAAATACAAGAAAACGGTATAAAATAACTTAGTTACAAAGTGCAGTGACTAAAAGTGAGCAAAACCAAAAAACTTTTTCATCTCCTTTATCCTCCAATCACCTTCCACCATTTTTAGCCAATTAAATTTTACCTTTTCCACATCCTTTCTCCTCCAATTATTTTTCACCATTCTTTAGCCAATTAGATTTCATCATTTTCCACCTTATTTCTCCTCCAATCACCTTCCACCTTTATTTAGTCAATCATATTTCACTATTTTCACCTCATTTCTCCTCCAATCACCTTCCACCTTCATTTAAACCCCAACCACTTAACTCTCTTATAAATACCAACCCAAACACTTGCACCACCTCTAAATCACTTCAAAACACTCTCAAATCTCCAAGATTTTCAACTTTGAGAAAAAAGTTCAAGAACCAAAATTGGTAACTTCGATGTTCCATCAACTCAAGACTCGTCAAACTCACTATGTGGAAATTTCTTCGCAAACCGTGAGTGTACATGACCCTTTTTACTTTTCCGTCACTTTGGGTGGAATACGTATTCGCTATCAAACTTACACAATCACATACTTTATGCTTGAAACACAAACAAACAATCAATATACATGCTTAATACGTTATACTTGAATTCGTATATGCCAGACTATTCTTATGCTTTATACTTGTCATTAACTTCGTACAAGCCCCCCTTAACATGTATAGTGCTATAGGAGTAACACATCGCCCGTATTCTTGAGGTCATGTAAAGTTAATCATAACGGTCTTATCGTTGCGACGACAAGATTACGCTAGCGTTAATCTTTGGGTTGACATTTATAGTTGCATGCTAGTATTGTATGCTAATTCTAGTTAACAATTATGTCATGTGGATTCGTTTAAACTTTTATACTTATGCTAGTAATCAAACATGTATGCTCGCCAATACTTTATGTGTTGATATGTACGTTAATACATATTGTAGGAAATTGATGATGATGATGATGATGATGAATGGAATCTAGTAGGATGACTATAAATCCATTTTAAATTAATTGTTATTGTTGTAAATTGCTTTTGTTCAACTTGTTGTATTTTGTTTCAAACATTGTACCTCGATTTTAGAAATGAAATGAAATTTTATCTATTAAATATTTGTCACAATTAGCGTTATGAAGTCTCTTGCAATCTATTACGTCTCGCCCCGATATTTCTGCCATCGGTTGGGGTGTGACATCATTGGCATTATATCTAATCTAACCTAATAAAGCATTCCATTAAAAGCCACATGACATTATTCTAAGACATCAATTACAACAAAATGTGTGACAAATTTTATGTAACCTCAATAATAATAATAATAATAATAATAATAATAATAATAATAATAATATAAGGACCATTATTCACCTTAATAAATAATTCTAAATAAACTTTCTATCTCTCAAAAGAAATTGATATACCATGATACTTGAGTTAATAATTATACTATACGATATATAGAGATAAAAATAAAAGAATTAATTTATCTCTTAAATATTTCGATTTTACATATTAGAGATCAAGATTATCTTTGCTTCTATGATATATGATAAAGGGTTATTATATCTTTTTTAATATGAATATCCTTTTAATCGTTAGTTTATTGTTATCTATAGCAAAACTATTATATTATTATTATCTCCAATTTAATTATTTATGCATTATTATAATGACTTTATTTGTTAATATAACACCTTATTAAGATTAACCACATATATTTTTAAAACAAAATGATTTAAACTATTAATTAGTGATAAAGATGACAAAGTTACAAATAAAACATTGATTCTAATTCTAATTTAACTTTTAATATAATACTCCAATAATTGTCATGTGTCACTCTCTTCTTCAACCTTAGAATTTAGACTTACATCTTATTTTAAAATAATTTTTTAATCATTATCCTTATTAATATAATAAATTTAATTTGAATATGTTAACAACCAGATTAGTATGCACTTTTTAATTAATATTATTAGATAAATACAATGTACTTTAATAAATATTATCATGAAATAAAATACAATAATTCGATCTTTATTTATTAAATCATCCTTATAATAATACTACTTGGAAAAACACAATAATAAGATTATACTATTATTACATTTTTAACTATGTGATCAGAATTATATAGAAGTATGATTTACATATTTTTTGGATATTTTACGTGTATAATACATGGGTTTGTAACACTTATAAATTAAAATATTATTAAATCTAAGTTTTTTTTATATTTTATCCGTGTACACGGGTTCATAAGCTAGTATAGTATAAATATAGATGTAACGATATTAAAGATAATAATAATGATCATTTTCATCAACATTGCTTGTTATATTTTACCTTAGTCAAAACTCGAAGCCAGGCAAGATGAGAAAAAGAAAGTCATAATAAATTCCAAACAACAAATAATGTTTAATAAATCCCATGAACAAGTTAATTGTTTTCTAAATGCAACTTGATCACTTGTGGGATCGTTTTTTTTGTGACGATGGACAAAGAGATAAAATAAAAGAGTTAAGTTGAAGAAATATTCTAACGGATAAAGAATCGTGGGCATGTTCAAAATGCTAATCATCTTTATTAATTAAAAAGTTTAGATTGTCATGTTTAACGTATAACTTTGTAAGAAAATGTTTCATAACAAAATTCATTATTAGTGAGGAAACTAAAATAATTCATCAAAAAAGCGTTATAGATGGTGTTGGAAGGTGCTTGCGATCCTCATTGGGCATATTTAGTATTACACATGTTTAATATATGACACATTACACATTCCTTAAAAAAAGATATATTACATCTATGTAATAGTACATTTATTTTTGTTTTTTTTCTAAGTTTTTATTCTACGAAAAAATAAAAATTTTGAAAAATGAAAAACGTACTATTACTTATGTGTAATATATCATATATTACAGTGTGTAATACTATATATTCCCAATGCAAACCGTAAGTACCTTTCAGTGCGAGTGGGACCCGCAACGTTTTTTTTTAGTTTTTACATTATCATCTTCTAACTCTTTTTTAATACATTTTATATGTAAAATTCGTATACACAAATATTAGGTATTTTAGGTTGCCCAAAACAAAATTAAATTAAAAATAATTTAACGCGAACCTAATACATCTCAGTTCGTTACACTCTTGTACACTAACTAGTGGATCCAACTTTGTATAGAAATTTGGATAGTGTGAATGAATATTAATTTAGTGAAATTAAAATTATTTACTAGACTCTTCATATGGATGATAAACTTTTAACTAGGGTTGTTATATCAATTTATTAGTTTTCATTAGAATTTATGTCTCTATTAAAATCTCTAATTAAGTGAGACTCTTCTCCACCCTATGTCTCTTATAAGAAAAGTAGGTTATGTACCTAACTTAATGAAGCTAACTAATTAAATTAGAAAATTTAGACAAAAAACAAATAGAAGAGATTTTGGAAATACTTGAAGGCCCATGTGTTGGGTACTTAGAGAGATAAGTTTCCTCTACTCGATTTCATCACCTACGTATCCTTCTTTTTCCATAAGTTCTAACACTGTAATTTTATTCGATGTAACCTTGGGCGTGTGGCCATTTCGGCAGCATAGACTGCTTAGGTTGTTGTACCCTGGGAGAAGATTCATCATCTTTAGAAGAGGCGCGAAATCTGTTTTAAGATTGTAGGACATGGATCATAATATTAGTAAAATTATATATATATATATATATATATATATATGACACACACACACACACTAAATATACTCTCTTTCTGCATCTTGGAAATTACAGTATACATACCATAAACAAATCTAAATAAAATAATATATATTATACAACACATGTAAACAAATCGATTCAAACCATATTCTTCAACAAAAGTATGAACAACATCTTCTTATATGATCCTTTGCGTAGTCTTCAACAAGATCTTCGAGTGCCCTCTCTTACTTTAAGAAAGAACAAGCGGATGTTGACGGTTATGGCCGAGGCATGGTTATGGCCAAGTATACTTCAAAAAGGAAGGTTCAAAGCTAATTTCTACCTATCCTTCGATATTCAAATGTCGAGGTTGCATTGAAAATTTTGTGTATTGATTAATCTCCATTCATATGAGGGCTTGTTGGAAATTTGGATAGTGTGAATGGATATTAATTTAGTGAAATTTTAATTATTAACTAGACTTTTCATATGGGTGTGATAAACTCTTAAGTAGAGTTTTTATTAGAGCTTATGTCTCTAATAAAATCTCTAATTAAGTGAGACTTTTCTTCACCATATGTCTCTTGTATGAAAAGTAGGTTACGTGATAACTTAATGAAGCTAGCTAATTACAAGTATAGAATTACAAGAGAATTTTTAGAAGAAAAAAATTAGAAGAGTTCTTGGAGAAACTTGAAGTGATAAGTGTTGGGTATTTTAAGAGATAAGTTTTCTCTACTCGATTGTATCACCTTCGTATCCGTATTTCTCCACAAGTTCTAACACTAAAATTTTATACGGTTTAACATTGGGCGCGTGCCCATTTCCGGCTGTACATGTTGTTTCGACTTTTGTACCCCAAGAGACGGAAGCATCGTCTTTAGTAGAGGTGTGAAATCTATTTTAAGGGAAGCGTATTGAACACTTGCCACTACCGTCAACACCCATTTGTTCTTTCTTGCAGCAAGGGAGAGTACGCGAAGAGCTTGTTTAAGACTACACAAAGGATCGTACAAGAAGATACGATTCACACTTTTGTTGAAGACTACGGTTTGAATCGATTTGTTTATATGTGTAGTATTATATATATTATTCCATTTAGATTTTTGCATGGTACGGATACTATAATTTTCCAATACGTAGAAAGAGAGTATCTTTAGAATTTTTATTTATTTAATTATTAATATTGTGACTCATGTCCTACAATTTATATATTAGTTTTTCCGGCCGGTAAGATATATTTATGTCAGGTCATATTATTAAAAAAAACATGTTATGTTTCTTAGTGTTGAGTGTCGAAATTTCATGGAGTACAAAGTCAAAAATTTTATGAGTTTGGCGTCAAAATTTCATTGAAGTTAATCGCAATTTTATCGTATATATAATACTAATATTTTTTATGAAGTGTAGTCGACCCCATAATGCATGTCCGGATGTTTTGCAACATCATTAAACTTGTAGAATATTGAGTTGTTATGGTCAAAGAGGTGCCACTTGCGTACCTAAAAACAGGCTGTTTAACGTTCGAGGCTAATTTAGGTTGTTTAACGTTGGAGGCTAATTTTGGGCCTAAGCAAGTATAGTGGATGATATTAAGTGGCTTTTGGCTTAATTTAAACATCACGTGACTTATTAAGAGCATAGATGATTATAGTATTATGTGCTTTTGGTATGGTTTAAATACCACGTGACTATTATGGGCAGAGTGATAATATTATGAGTGGCTTTTGGGTTACCTTAAACACTCGTACTTCCCAAGACGCATACATTGACGCTCGGAAAAGAAGCGGAAAATCATTGCCCTCACTTTGTTTCTCCCCGTCCTCAACTTGGGGGATTTATAAACTCAATCCCAAAGTCAAGTTTATATTAATAAATAATAAATTATGAGTATGAACTATGTATATATTTCTTGACGGCATTTGGAATAAGAGCCGCAAGAAAGCAACTAGCGAGATATAATTTGGCGAAACCTAAACAACACTACACATCAAAATTAATCCACCTATGCCAATCTAAAGAAGCTAATTCCGAACGGTTTTTTAACCAAATAAAACTTAATGACTTTATGTCTCTACAATCTTTATTGGGACGTTGTTGAAGACCAACTTGTTTTAAGCAGGACGTCCCAATAAAGATTGTAGAGACATAAAGTCATTAAGTTTTATTTGGTTAAAAAACCGCTCGAAATTAGCTTCTTTAGATTGGCATAGGTGGATTAATTCTGATGTGTAGTGTTGTTTAGGTTTCGCCAAATTATATCTCGCTAGTTGCTTTCTTGCGGCTCTTATTCCAAATAAAATTTGCCGTTAAGAAATATAAACATAGTCCATACTCGAAAACACGACGCGAAACTAACACAAAATTCGCAGGTTTTGGTTGAGTTTAAACGGGTTCAGGTTGAACCCGCGAACCATATAGCTAAACGGGTCAAGTTCATGTCAAACCAATATTGTTGTCATGTTGACCCATTTAACTTGTTTTTATTATATTTTTTTACAATATGTTTTATGCCAAAAATTAAATTGGGTGTCTATTTTATACTATAATTAAAACTTAAAAATAGAAATCAACATAAGATTTTATAATTAAAATGTAATTATATTATATATATTTGTGTTTTTTCCGTAAAATTTTATTTTTAATATATTAATTTACGAAATTTTTTTTTGGGTTGAACGGGTCGTCTTCGGTCAACCCGTGAATATTCGGATCGTGTTCGGGTTCAGATGTATAACACGATTTTCGTGTTTGGGTTTGTCTAAAATTTTCGGGTTCGGGTCGGATTGAACTTGCCAACCCGCGAACACGTTAGTTTCAAGCCCTTCCATATGACCCAACATGCAACCAAGATCATCGATTAAACACATCTCCTCTTCTGTTCTGAGCAAAATACACGTTTATGTATTCCTAGCATATCTTCGATCAAGGTAGCATGGATTGATGTTGCACCACCACTTATGCATTGCCATACGATCGACGTCATGAAGCACAAAGAGAGAATATAGTATATTGACTCATTAGACGAGTAGCACATAGGACAACTTAACGACCCTAACATAAACCCATGATTGATCAAAACATCGGTCATACGTATCTTGCCCAACATAACTCTCCAGCCGAATGTGTTATTATTTAACAGGACCCAACAATTCCAAAACTGAGAGATTTGGTTTTTTAAAATAATATAAAATACTTGTAAATTGAATTATAATATGGGAAGGAAATTACAAAACATGAAAGAAAAGATAGTGTCGTTGGGTACAATAGACATATTTAAAGAAAACAAGAATGGGTGAGAACAGTGTATTGGATGCAGCTAGTGTTTAACATAATTTTTATAAAATAGGTTATGTGTCTTCTCTGTAAACGCATATGCCTTCTCTAAATACTTATGTCTCTCAGATACAACAACTAGGGAGGGCAATGGGTCAGATTCGGGTCGGGTATTGGTAATCTCATACCCATACCCGGTTATAAATTCGTGTCGCATACCCGACCCAATAACCGTTGGGTATTTGTCGGATAATTACCCGTTGGGTATCGGGTATAGCCACGGGCCGCGGGTATCGGGTATAGCCACGGGCCGCGTGTATCGGGTATACCCATTAGTTTGTTAAAAGATATACGTTGGGATTTCTAAATAAAATTTTTTACTATTATAATTATTATATAATTTTATTTATATAACTATTATAAATTAAAAATGTACATTACATACATATAAGTTTTATTATAAAGTAATAATAACTTTATAATACCTATACACTTATATGTATATACTTCACAACATACAAAATGTAAATACTATTATCGAGTGCATATACTAAAAGAAAATTTATTTTTTTCACTTTATAAACATACTAAAATAAATCACCAAAAGACAAAGGTTAATGGAAAATAAAAATATAAATGAAAAAAATCGGGTATATGATCGGATATATAGTTCGGGTAAACGGGTATGTGGTTTCGGGTAATCGGGTCGGGTATCACCTAATCCCATACCCGACTCATACCCGCAAAAATTTTTAAAACTAATCCCATACCCGGCCCAATACCCGTCCGGTATCGGGTATACCCGTCCTATTTGTGTCGGGTTTCGGGTACACCCATCGGGCTTGGGCAATTTTTTCATCTCTAACAACAACCGAAATAATAGTTGAAGAAGCACAAGTTTAATCCAAGGAGTTTATCCTAATGCTCAACCGGGTGTAGAGTAATATGAACTTCACAATCTCTAATCCTTGTTCGAATATGCAAAACTAATAACACCGCGAACTCGTTATGAGAAGAAGAGGTGGGAGGCTCTTCCCGTAACCACCCTCTGACGTGAGGATAAGTATTGTTCTTTCTATAGATAAAATATAAGTCTAGAGTGAGGGTAGTGAGAGCCCAAAGAATAGAATGGTTTCACCTTCGGAGAAGTGTGGTATTTATAGCCGAGACGTTGGGGAAGGTTAGAGAAGGATTGGACGAGACATCATTGTCAAAGAATATCCAGTTGGTCCCTTTTATCGTGACATTTAGTGTCCGTAGAGGTAGAGGTACGTCTGCAGGCCCAGATTGGCCACATGTCGTTTTCTAGATGTACTTGTTGTCTCATTTGTTGGCAGGCTTTAGTGGAGGTTTAAAGAAGTGTGGATTGGCGTCTTATGATTGGCGACACGTCACTTTCGCATGTACCTCCTATCCCTTACACGATGGCGTTTAGCGAAGATCACCTGGTATAGTGCCTGGCGGAAGGTGATTGGCTACAAGTCACTTTCACCATGTACTGTTTGTCTCCTTCATGCTGGTATAGTACCATGTGATAGGAGTCGCTCGCGAGTGGTTGATTATGACCAGATGGTTGTTTTATGGTTTAGATATGAGTGTCGTCCTGACCTCTAGGGTTTTGATCCGGGCCTGCGAGCGGTCCAGGACCATATAGTGCCTGGCGAAAGGTGATTGGCTACAAGTCACTTTCACCATGTACTATTTGTCTCCTTCGTGCTGGTATAGTACCATGTGATAGGAGTCGCTTGCGAGTGGTTGATTATGACCAGATGGTTGTTTTATGGTTTAGATATGAGTGTCGTCCTGACCTCTAGGGGTTTGATCCGGGCCTGCGAGCGGTCCAGGACCATATATCTTCAAGCCCCCCAGTCTAGTGTTTCTCCTATGCCTGTGGATGAGCGGATGGAATTCTATACTAGTTGTGTGTTTATTGTTTTTCCACGGATTGTGCTTTTTGTAGGTGATGACCCGCTTATGGAGTAACCCCCGCGAAAATGTTGAGCCTTTAATTTTCGTACTGAATATTCGTTAATACAAACATTATAATTTTAACTTAGCGTTATTACCGGAACAAATCTAAGTATCACATACTTTAAAACCTTCCTAAATTTAATTGAGGGATTAGAATCGTCAAAACACCGTAACTTTAAGTCTAGGGACTAAAAGTACTATAAACCTTAATTGAGGGATTATAATCGTAACCACCCTCCATTGTGATAATACGTATTGTTCTTTCTAGAGAGAAATCATAAGTCTAGAATAAGAGTACTTAGATCCTAGAGAATATTAGGTTTCATCCTTGAAGAAGTTAGTCATTTATAGCCGAGAGGTTGGATAAGGTTGGAGAAGGATTGGACGAGATGTCATTGTTAAGGAATATCCATTTGGTCCCCTTTGCCGTGATAGTTAGTGTCCACAGAGGTGGGATCCGCGAGCGCAAATTGGCCACACGTCGTTTTTTGGATGTATTTGTTGTCTCGTCTGTTGTCAGCCATTAGTGGAGGTTTAAGGATGTGTGAACTAGCATTTTGTGATTGGCCACACATCACTTTCGCCTCTACATCCTCTCTCTTGCAAGATGGCATTTGGTGGAGATAACCTGGTATAGTTCCTGGCGGACGGTGATTGGCTGCAAGTCACTTTCTCCTAGTACTATTTGTCTCCTCCGCACTGAGATAGTAGCACACAATGGTAGTCGGTTGTGGGTGGTTTATTACGACTAGTTGGCTAACTTTTTGGTGTAGATATGAGTGCAGTCCTAGGCCTGCAGGGGTTTGATTAGGGCCCGCGAGGGGTGGAGGACCATATCTCTTCAATATTTACATGACTAGAATTGACCACTGAGTCTGAAATGAACCTTGCAAGAGTATGTCACCTATTACTGAAAATTTGGTTTGTGTGTTTTTGTTTTTGGTAAATACTGGGATTCAATGTGTTTGTAAGTGTATTTCTAACTAAGGTAGTATATTAGTTTTATCGACATTTGAAGGGACAAAACTGTCAAATCATTTAACCTCACTAATGAGAAAATAAGTTGAATTAAGAGTCCTTAATAGCAATGTAATCGGTTTAATAACATGTTACTAACTAATATTTTAATCGTTAAGTATTTCACTTTCTAGAGTGTTGCATGTGTCTCTAAACTGCTCCTCTAAAGACATGTGATCCCTTTAAAAACAAGTGAGTGGATTCTGGTCCAAGCTTTAGACAGTCTCTAAACTTTCTAGTGGGTTCCGATCCATCTCTGAACTTGCTTGTGTAATCAAATATGATGTGAAACTAGACCGACCAATTCAACAAACAATATTTTATAAAACAGACATCGGTCACCAACCAGGAGCGCTGAGGTGTAACATCCTAAGTTTTGGTATAATATAACTATCATATTATAGTTCCTTTTATATATATTTATTTTCTTTGGTGTCGTGTTGGCATGTATCCGATTTTTTTTTTTATAATAATAGGACCAAAAGGTCAATAATTTGTCAAATAGCGGCCAAAGAGTGTAAGTTGTGACTTTTGTGTCTGTATATTGTCTCCCGTTATTACCGAATATTTTACATATTCGAACGATTTGGTCCCAATTATTTTTTACATAAAACGAATAACTAACGAGCCTGGGTTAACTGATAACCCAGATTAACCGACATAACGGATTAATACACTTAATTTACACTTTAGAGATATTAAAGTTTAAAACTTAAAAAAAAATTCGTGTTTGATCATACTTCAACTTTCCCTTGAACGTCTCCAAAGAGATATCGGTTAAATAGTGTTCGATTCTTCGCATGCTTGATCGTCCGTCCTGTTCCCACCTTTGTAAAATCCTAAAATAAACACTAAAAACAACTAGTGTTTGAGTTAAACTGTCGAACGTGACTAAAACAACAGAGAAAAACAAATTTTATTCTTTTAGGGTTTATTCCTTTACAATCCTATTCACATCCAATTTGGTCCAGACCCAATTTATTCTTTGGAGGTTTATTCCTCTACACTTTTAAACTACAACTGATGTGCTTGAAGCGGTCTAATTAAACTAACTAATTTTAACCCTAGACACCCTAAGTTTTAAATTTATAAACTAAGACTTTCTAAAACCTAGACCACACAACCGACAAGTGTACCGATAATGTAGTAAAGCTTAAGTAAGGCCGAGTATCGAACCCACGAGACTCTACTAATTAAGTTTACTAGACTTGATTACTAATTACTAAATTGACTCGACTAATTTGTTTTGTTCTTTTTATTTTTTGGGGGGGGGGGGGGGGTTACTAACAAAATGCTAAAATTAACTAAAACTGACAAAGACACGAACTGAGACTGAGGATATGATCAGATCATGGGAAAATACACTACCTAGGTCAGACTCCTACACAAACTTGACACGTTCTGTCGGTTATGGAACTAATGTGAAAACCGGGATCTTGAGATACTAAACTTAAAGGATAACCTAAAGGACCCTCGACCCTTTTTGAGAAGAAACCTATAGAAACCTAAAAGCCGTCAATTATTTAAATCGCATAATCATGCTTTATTCATTTACTCCTTTCCGTCTTGCTTTCAAAGTGAACTGTAAGTATTAAAATTAATTACGAAGCTAAATCATTCATTAAACATCAATTTGATATAATTAACGAGTCTGATGCTCCCGTTTCGATGTCGGTGCGTTCTCTTTGTCGTGTATTTGCTCGCGTTTACGTACAGTTGCGCTGGGAAGCAAGAATAATTGGCAAATTATATATTGTACATTTAGTATATAAGTAAGGGCTGTTTGGCAACTTCTGAATGGTTAAGTGCTGAACCAATAAGATGTCTGAACCATTAAGTGTTGAACCCGTAAGAGGTTTGAGCCTTTAAGAGCCAGTATAATGCTTAACCGTTATGAGGCAAATGTCTAATCAATTCTGATTAAAGGTCTTAACCATTCAGACTTAGTATAATGCTTAACAATTCATAGGCAAATGTCAGAACCATCCAGACATCTGCTCGCGAAACAAACAGTCTGAACCATTAAGTGTTGAACCAGTAAGAGGTCTGAACCATTAAGAGCCCCGTTAAGAGGTAAACAAAGAGCCCCTAAGACTTGTATTTTGGTGTTGTTAAAGTTTTGTCCGGTGTCCGTTCGTTATAGTTCCAACGTACGATAAATTTTCCGTAATTCACATATCGCGTAATGTGAAATCGAAAAGACGTTCCTGAACTTTTCATAGGCCTAATTTAGTTAAACTGAGTCTAAAACATCGATTGTCGTCATTGTAACGTTTGTTATGCACTTGTTGATCAATCGAAAATTACCGGTTGTCACACGTTTCATGGTTTACACCATGGAGTCTCGACTTAACAAGTCATTGTTTATAACCAACTACTTCCCATTTATTAAATAGTGATTATATTCTAGGAAGTGTAAGTTTTACTTACCTTGCGTCCATTTAAGCCTTCTCGCGTCTTTGGTCCGTTTGACCCATTCTTTTCCAAGCTTCCACCTAGCTTGTCAAATGTCAAACTATTACATAATATCTGCAAGATGGTTGGATTAGTCATCCTACACCATGACCATCACCTTATGGAATTTTATACTATCTTTCTTATTCAAATCTATTATAGGTCAAACTGCCAATTGATATATGTAAATGCATTAACAAATTCGATAAACTCATTTAGCCATTTTATCAAACATTTGGTGGGCATCATTTTAGGCGATCATATTAGCTAACTTTTCCATATAAAATCACCATGTTTCTTTCAATTTCAACAAGTTCATACACTTTCTCGCACCAAGTCAACATAACTTTCAATTTTATAAGCTAATTCATCAATCGATCATACTAGAACTTAGGGATTCATCTCTTATGCAAAAACCCATTTCATCATGTAATATGACATTCACCCCAACATCTAAATTGTTCAAGTTTGTCACTCAAACTAGTAAACATGGTGATTATATCACTATTACAACATCAATTTCATCATATCATTAAAACCCACTTCTTGACATGTATGAACACTTAGATCAAATCTTTAAATTGCTTAAGTGTTTTACATATACAAGCAAGTATGATGATTATGAACATCCATACATCATCAATTTCATCATATCATCAAAACCATGTGCATCAACATTTATCATAATTTCATTCACCGCATACCTTAGGTTTGTTATGGTTAGATGATTCAAAATCCTCAATTATGCAAGGGAATCATCTAAATTTTCATCTTCAATTTTATGCATCTCATGGTTTGAGGTTTTGGGAGTATTCTCCCCCCTCTAAGTATGAGATACACACACACATTTGTGTGTGTGTGGTTTAGTTTTTTTTCTTTTTATATTTTTAACAATCTCGGATGTGCAATTTTAGTCCCTTTGTGCTTTGTTAGTTATTAAGCAGCTTGGGTAATGATCCGATAGGCCGAATCCTCATCGGATAATTGAGAGAGCATCTCCTTTTCAGCAGGAAGAGCAACATTCATTAGAAGATCATGACACACTTTACCACTCTTCATTGTGTCCGAAACACAAATATTCCACTGTGGAACAAAAATAGCCTCTACCGGCCCCTTCCCTGAGTCAGTAACAGGCTTCCCCTTAGGAGCCTCATCAATCTTCCCCTTTCCTTTAACCCCGGAAGCTTCCTCTTCTGCAATTTTCCCAACACTGGCATCCTAAGACACATCAGAAACACCTTCCTCACCGGAGGAAGGTTTGGTAACAACAATCTTAACCTTCTTCTTTGCAACTTTGGAAGCTTTCGTTGGCTTCTCCAGGACTTTCCTTTTGGTTTCATTCAACTTCTGAAGGACAACTGCAACATGGTGGGAAAGAGCATCAGCTTCCCCACCACCAATATCACCTCCCTCAGCAACATCACCAACAACATCACCTCCTCCCCCGACAACATTATCTGCCCCACCAACAAACTCAGAAACCTCCTTTTTAACAAGCTTGACCCTAGTAACAGAAGCAATAACAATAACATCATTCTCGTCCCCACTATCAATAGAGATAGGATCAGAAGACTGAGGAATAGACCTTGAAGAAGACATGCCTCTAGTAAACCGAAGACCAAGAGTGGAAAGCTTCTTAACCGAAGAACCATCAGAAATTGGTTGAACGGGAACACTCTGGAAATCCCCCGCACTCCTAACATGCTTAGTACGGCGAATCACGGAGGGAGCACCCTCAGGAAGCTCCCTAAGTTCGATCTCCACCCCAGTAGCATCATTCATCTCAATAAAATCAAGAGCACTCATCTCTGCAAAAGAAAAATCACAAGAAAGTTAAAGCATGGCAGATAACTAAATTCAAAAAAATACAACATACCCTTTTTTCCAAAGAAAAACACAGGTTCATAATAAGACTCAGGCCAATCCTAGCTTATACCCAGCATAATCAGAAGCTCCTTCGGGTAAGCCTTAAGTTTCAAATGAAAAGAACGAAGTTTAAGAAGCAACTCTTGATCAACGCTTTTCTCCTCTGGTTCCTTTTCATTCAACAACTCGGAAAATTTACGAGGAACAACGGAAAAAGGAAGCAAATGATGAGAGATGAAAAAGAATTGATTTTTCCAAGCATAAGTATGACCAACAGTAGTAAAAAGGAGGGAAGCTTCACAATGAGTTTTTTCGATGGTGAACCAGTCACCATTCCGGGCAAGCCGGAAGAACCGTCGGAACATCAACAGATCAGGCTCGTAGCTCAAGGAACGGCAAAGTATTTCAAAAAACATAATGCGTGCAATGCCTACAGGGGCTAACTGACGCAAAGATAAACGGAAATACTTAAGAACACTAAGAAAAAAGTTGGAAAATGGGTATCTCAAATTTGGTTGGTCCAAGATACGAGCGTAAAACACCAGAAACCCCTCCGGACATTGATCAACAGTTTTGTCCCCTAAGAACCGCAAAATAATGGAAAGAATTTTGAAAAGTCTGAAGATTTCAAAGTTAGGAAAAGATGAAAGAGGGGAGGTTACTTTATAATGATCAAGAACGACACCAATCCCGATTAACAAGGAGAATCAAGGGACAATATATAACCGTCGGAAAACTGTCAGGGGAGGTACTCAAGCCCCTGCAACGATGTCACATCAATCACATCTTACCAGCTGCCTAGCAATGCAAGTGGGCAATAAATGAGGGGGAAGTTCAAAGGTTAAGGTCAGATGTTCCAAAAAAGCAGAGCTTCACCCGAGAAGCTTAGCTTCCCGATCTAAGGCGCATTAAAAACAATCAGGACTTTCAGCTTCTAGTCATAAGCATCGCTCTTTAGCAAAATACCAATACTTATGACTAGGGGGCTGATGACGTGGGTACACTAAGACCTTAGTCAATAACGTTAGAGTAAATGAAACACTAATAAATAATAATATGTATAAACATAGGAGAAGACAAAATCTGAATAAACGGAGCAGCCAGCTCCTGACCAAGAGCTGGGTTACCATAGGCTAACGACAGGGAGCCATTGTTACTGTACATCCTCGGAACTTGAAAGACAAAGGTCAAACTAACTTGGCCTCTCACTAAAAGCACAAACAGTGTCCCTCGAGACACACAACCTGCAAACTTACCTCAAAAGGCAACGTTCATCCTGCAAGCAAACAACAGCAAAGGATAAGCTTACTCGATCAAGAAGTTACTAGCTGGCAAAAGGGCTCCCTCGGGCAGATCACTTGGCCTATAAAAGGGAGTGCCTTGAACCAGCCTAAGGTATTCACTTTCACTCTCTCTTACACTAAAACTCTTATTCCTTTACTTTGTTAAGACTTTCAAGAATACACTACTGATTCTCACGCCGGAGTCCAAACGCGGGTGGCCACCTCTCGATTTAAGGCTAACGTTGTTCTTTGGCGACAGATCCCAGCAAAGGAGCTTCCTTTAGAGTAAATCCTGTGTCACACCCCAACCAATGGCGGAAACATCAAGAAAAGACGAAAACGAGATTGCAAGAGACTTCATAACACTAATTGTGACAAGTATTTAATAATTGCTTTTTACGTTGCCTGAACTAGGAGCACCATAAGTTTAAAATGAAGAATGTATAATAAGTATTCAAATAAATAATTTCATTTCATTAAAATGATATTTGTACATTAACTGGAATCGAGATACAACTTGATTGAAAATAAATTACAATACAACGAACATTAAATTTAAATGTGTACCTAGGCAATCCTAGTAGATTCATCTGTCACAATCCTGCAACATGTAATAAAAGCATGGATCAGTACAAAAGCACTGACGAGCATACAAGTTTGAATATAAGTATACGTATAAAAAGTTTGTCTCAAATCCACATGGCATTTTATAATTCAAGATGAACGAGCATACATAAACAACTTACGCATAGCAAATAGTATATAATTAAAATCCTTAACTAGCATGCATAACAATCTAAGCATAACAATATCATGAGATTACAACTTGAAACTAACAAGCATAAACGACCTAAGCATAACAATGAACGTATTCGATGGTTTGAGTATTTAATTATAATCGATTTCGTAACGTGGATTTTGTATACATGTTGCACCCAAAAATGCGTTAAAGCGTAAAAAGGGTCGAGTATGCTCACAGTTTTGCAAAGTTTCCGTTGGTGATTCCGTGAAGAGTTGGAGGTTGGAGCTTCAAAGCTTCCTTTAAAACACTTAGTGTTTTCTTTTAAAACTCTTAGATATCTCTTCCTTGCTTGGAAGATTTGAGAGAAGTAGAGAGGTTGAGTGAAGAATGGTTGGAACACTTAGTGTCCTTTTAAAATTCTTAGAATTCTTTATTTAGAGAGATTGAGAGAATTAGAGAGATGGAGAGAAGAATGGTGTCAAGAAAATGGTAGAAGGAGGTTGGTATTTATAGGTAGAGAAGGTGGAAGAGGGTGAAATATGATTGGTTAAAAATGGGGAAGAGGATTGAAAAGATGATTGGTGGAGAAATGAGGTGGAAAAGGGTGAAATATGATTGGTTAAAAAAGGTGGAAGAGGATTGAAAAGATGATTGGTGGAGAAAGGAGGTGAAAAAAGGTGAAATATGATTGGTTAAAAAGGTGGAAGAGGATTGATTAGGTGGAAAGATGATTGGTGTGTATTTCTTGGTATTTTTTTAGTATAAATTATGTAATTTAGCATATAAAAAGTATAAAAGTATAATTCAAGTGTTGGGATTGAACCCTACAAAAGAACATATGATAAAATGCCAAAACAGGTCTACTATATATGATCCAGAATAAACAGAGTTTAGAGTCACTCTTCTCAAAGACCGGCTACCAAACCGCTGATAGTTCTAACAACTGCCTTGTGCCAAAGCTCTGCCAGTTATAAAGACTGTTGTATCACCAAACCTCTGATGGGTCAAAGATCTGCTAGAAGCTAAAGGCCTGCTGTAAGTCAAAGGTCTGATCACCCTTTGAAGAACATCTGCTATTGCTTCATCATAGTTTAAGCTTATCAGAGGATAGGATCACCAGTGCTTTGCCACCAGTGCTTATACCCATTATCAGAGGATAGCTTAGGCAGTGGTTAGAGTTTGTTAGTATTGTTAGATGTCATTGTCAAGGTGATGTCAGCATAGAAGATCAACGGTTATGATTGTACTATATATAGACAGTGTTTGTATTGTTCTATTTAGCTTTTTCACACTTGCACTTTTTGTACATTATTTCTGTGTGTAGCTCGGTTTGAGGGGGAGTTTAGTGATTCATTCATGTAATTACTTTGCAATGATTTCAATCTTTTAAGTAATGAAAACATGTTATGATGAAAATATTCTCTCGTTGATTGTGTTATAAAGTTTTAACTGTTCTTCCGCTGCAAGTTGTTCATGATTTATCATTTTGTTATCAATTTGGTTAAAACAATACAATCAATCCAAACTCAGATCCTAACATCAAGTATTGAGGATGTGCATATAAGTATCTATACGTATAATTGTGTTGGTTTGCGTATAAATACGTATTTAAATGATCGGTTGTGGGAATACAAAAATATGTATAAAATATGAATTTTATTATGTTTTAACGCCTCGAATTATGATACACATATTTATTTTCTAAAATAAGGAGGCGAAAAAGCGAGCCATTACAGTCTCCCCTACATTAGGAAATTTCGTCCCGAAATTTATTCAAGAGGAAGACTTTAAAAAGAGTTAGCATTTCGAAGTATGGTTGGGTATAACCGAGAATAGCTCGCGAGTGATCGAAATTTGTATTCGATAAGGTCTAAGGGAACACCGAATTTCTCATGGCACGTCTTGCGAAACCTTGGTAATATGGTAGTAACACTTATATATAGGAAGTACCAGCGGCGTATCCACCATGTTCATACCATATTACGTCTGTTTCGATAACCGATGCCATGTTACGTCCCGTGTCACGATCAGGGTTTATTAATGTGTTACAAGAGAGAATGATAGCGTATAGAATTTTAAGTATGTAAGTATGATTGTGTTTAAGTATGAGAGAGTATAGAGTGTAATGCATCCCTCGTCTTCAAAGTGAACGAGGTCGTAAAGTATAATGCACGTCCCTCGATACCGAAGTAACCGAGGTCGTTACATAGCGTCCCTCGACACCTAAGTGTCTGAGGTCGTAAAATAGCGTTCAACATAGCATCCCTCGACACCGAAGTGACCGATGCCGTAAAATAGCGTTCAACATAGCGTCCATCGACACCGAAGTGACCGAGGCCATAAAATAGCGTTCAACATAGAATCCCTCGACACTGAAGTGACCAAGGCCGTTAAATAGCATTCAACATAGCATCCCTCGACACCAAAGTGACCGAGGCTGTACAATAGGGTTCAACATAGCGTCCCTCGACACCGAAGTGACCGAGGCCGTAAAATAGCATTCAACATAGTGTCCCTCGACACCGAAGTGACCGAGGCCGTAAAATAGCGTTCAACATAGCGTCCCTCGACACCGAAGTGATCGAGGCCGTAAAATAGCGTTCAACATAGCGTTCCTCGACACCGAAGTGACCGAGGCCGTAAAATAGCGTTCAACATAGCGTCCCTCGACACCGAAGTGACCGAGGCCTTAAAAAAGCGTTCAACATAGCGTCCCTCGACACCGAAGTGACCGAGGCCGTAAAATATCGTTCAACATAGCGTCCCTCGACACCGAAATGACTGAGGCCGTAACATAGCGTCCATCGACACCGAAGTGACCGAGGTCGTAAAATATATAATCGTGTAGAAATTGAGATAACATAAAAGAGAGTCTTGATAAAATATTGGAGCGTTTCGGGTTGAGAAACTTTGACTATTCCAAAGTGAATCGTAAGTCCATTCGAATTAAGGAGACATGATTTGGCCTAATAGGTAATATACTCTCGTCGCCAGGCGATTAATGGTATTTTACCCTTCCAGTTAGTACATGTCCCTAATTTGATCGAAAATACGAAACCTTGGAGAGATAGAAAATCGAAGAGCGAGACCAGTCGTCAAGGTGTGGATGTCAATCCTAGCTTGACAATTTCGTCCCCAAAATGTGGTTTATTGAAGGGAACAAGATATAATCTCGAGTTGTCAATAAGGATCCACTAGATTATGGTATGGAATTTCTCATCAAGATATGGATATCACTCCGGACTTGATGGTGAAATTCGCGCAAAATATCATGTAAGGTGGATTGAAGTTCGTCACCAAAGGCGGGAATCACCCCTATTTTGATGAGTCATTTCGATTGTGGTATACGAGTGTCTTCAAATATGTGTTGCGTATAATGCCTTAGGAAAACACTTTGTATTATTAAGACAAACAAAGAGGTAAGAATCAAGAATGGTCAAAGTTTTATGCTTCAAATATAGACTAGGTCGAACATGACAATTCTACCTAATTCCCTATAGTTATGGCTCTGATACCAATCTGTCACACCCAACCGATGGCGGAAACATCAGGATGAGACGAAAACGAGATTGCAAGAGACTGCCTAACACTAGTTGTGACAAGTATTTAATAATTGCTTTTTACGTTGCCTGAACTAGGAACACCATAAGTTTAAAATGAAGAATGTATAATAAGTATTAAAATAAATAATTTCTTTCATTAAAATGATTTTTGTACAAGAACTGGAATCGAGATACAACAGGATTGAAAATAAATTACAATACAACAAACATTAAATTTAAATGTGTACCTAGGCAATCCTAGTAGATTCATCTGTCACAATCCTGCAACATGTAATAAAAGCATGGATCAGTACAAAAGCACTGACGAGCATACAAGTTTGAATATAAGTATACGTATAAAAAATTTGTCTCAAATCCACATGGCATTTTATAATTCAAGATGAACTAGCATACATAAACAACTTACGCATAGCAAATAGTATATAATTAAAATCCTTAACTAGCATGCATAACAATCTAAGCATAACAATATAATGAGATTACAACTTGAAACTAACAAGCATAAACGACCTAAGTATAACAATGAACGTATACGATGGTTTGAGTATTTAATTATAATCGATTTCGTAACGTGGATTTTGTATACATGTTGCACCCAAAAATGCGTTAAAGCGTAAAAAGGGTCGAGTATGCTCACAGTTTTGCAAAGTTTCCGTTGGTGATTCCGTGAAGAGTTGGAGGTTGGAGCTTCAAAGCTTCCTTTAAAACACTTAGTGTTTTCTTTTAAAACTCTTAGATATCTTTTCCTTGCTTGGAAGATTTGAGAGAAGTAGAGAGGTTGAGAGAAGAATGGTTGGAACACTTAGTGTCCTTTTAGAATTCTTAGAATTCTTTATTTAGAGAGATTGAGAGAATTAGAGAGATGGAGAGAAGAATGGTGTCAAGAAAATGGTAGAAGGAGGTTGGTATTTATAGGTAGAGAATGTGGAAAATGGTGAAATATGATTGGTTAAAAATGGGGAAGAGGATTGAAAAGATGATTGGTGGAGAAAGGAGGTGGAAGGGTGAAATATGATTGGTTAAAAAATGTGGAAGAGGATTGAAAAGATGATTGGTGGAGAAAGTTGGTGAAAAAAGTTGAAATATGATTGGTTAAAAAGGTGGAAGAGGATTGATTAGGTGGAAAGATGATTGGTGTATTTCTTGGTATTTTTTTAGTATAAAATATGTAATTGAGTATATAAAAAGTATAAAAGTATAATTCAAGTGTTGGGATTGAACCCTACAAAAGAACATATGATAAAATGCCAAAACAGGTCTGCTATATATGATCCAGAATAAACAGAGTTTAGAGTCACTCTTCTCAAAGACCGGCTACCAAACCGCTTATAGTTCTAACAACTGCCATGTGCCAAAGCTCTGCCAGTTATAAAGACTGTTGTATCACCAAACCTCTGATGGGTCAAAGATCTGCTAGAAGCTAAAGGTCTGCTGTAAGTCAAAGGTCTGATCACCCTTTGAAGAACATCTGCTATTGCTTCATCATAGTTTAAGCTTATCAGAGGATAGGATCACTAGTGCTTTGCCATCAGTGCTTATACCCATTATCAGAGGATAGCTTAGGCAGTGGTTAGAGTTTGTTAGTATTGTTAGATGTCATTGTCAAGGTGATGTCAGCATAGACGATCAACGGTTATGATTGTACTATATATAGACAGTGTTTGTACTGTTCTATTTAGCTTTTTCACACTTGCACTTTTTGTACATTATTTATGTGTGTAGCTCGGTTTGAGGGGGAGTTTAGTGATTCATTCATGTAATTACTTTGCAATGATTTCAATCTTTTAAGTAATGAAAACATGTTATGATGAAAACATTCTCTCGTTGATTGTGTTATAAAGTTTTAACTGTTCTTCCGCTGCAAGTTCTTCATGATTTATCATTTTGTTATCAATTTGGTTAAAACAATACAATCAATCCAAACTCAGATCCTAACATTGTCACACCGCGACCCGCAGCGGAATAAGAGTCGGGGCATAATTGGGTTATCACCAAAGCTCATGACATTTACTAATATGTTTCATATTTAATAAAGTCAAAGTTACATTTCCAAAAATCCAAACATGTTCATTCAATACAAAGAAAATAAACCAAACATAACAATCCCAACTCTAAATCGTTTTATTCTTCTAGTCCAAGTCCTAAGTGTTCCTAGCTGCTGCTGGTTCACCTGTATCATGTGTAAAATGGGGGTTTTTGGGTCAACATAAGTTGGCGAGTGAACCTTATTAGATAAACATTTATTAATGAATTATTTGTTAGTTTATCAATGAAAAATTGTGCATAATCATAGATGAGCAAATGTAAATAATCAAGCAATGGCAAAATAGCAGTCACAACTATAACATACAATAACACATGACAGCATACATGAACATATCAACATCATACTATATATAACATAAATGAAACTGTGCGATCAAGGCTCAATCAAACGGAGCCGATCGTATTGCATGTACTGAAAATGAAAATGTCTGTGCGATCAAGGCTCAATCAAACGGAGCCGATCGTATGTGGGCACGCCAGGTTCAACCTCATAATGAAATGGGGAACATGCTCAACGCTCATAATGTAATGGGGAGCGGCGGCCTATGAAATTGCATGTACTGAAAATAATAAACTTGCATCCAACAATAACTACACAACAGAAACAAACTGAATACACTAGTTCATGATATGATGCATGCACAATGGTTTAAGTATAATATATATATCTCAAGACACATGATACACCCCAAAACGTGATTAAAACAGGGAATTTGTAAAGATTCACTCACATTGGGTGCGTTGGATTGGAGATGGTGATATGCGCACGAATTAGATGAGCGGAACGACGAGGATTACTAACCTAAATAATAACGGAAAAATATATTAAATGAGTGGATTTTATTAAGGATTTTAATGAAATTTTTAGATATATTTTTGTGAGTTTAAGGCTATTTTCTATCTTTAAAAATGTTATTTTTAAGTATTTTTAATTGATTTTTAAATTAAATTAAATAAGTAAAAATATAAAAAAAATTGTTTATTTTGCGTTGACCGTTGACCGTTGACCTGTTGACTTGTTGACCGGTTCGGTCAGGACATGGTTTGCGCTGGGTGAGGCTCGAACCCGAGACCTCCCGTACGGTGCACGCAGCTCTACCAACTGAGCTACGTGTCTAACCCGAAATAATCTTGTTTTTAATTATATTTATACACTTATTCATTTTAACCGAAATTCTTTTTAATTTCAAAAACATTTTAATTCAACGGACCGGTGCAAGTGACGGGTTTCGAACGCGCGACGTATGGTTTATGTTGCACACAGTCCACCGCTGGACTGTGTGTCTAACCTGGTTATTATCTCGGTTTTTATTATACTTAACAACTAACTGAGTTAGCCCGGTTTAGTTTTAAACAAAAAGGCATTTTATTATATGAGAAGTGCGTATAGCAGGAATCGAACTCGGGACGTGCGTGTGTATTTTGCACACAGTCCACCGCTGGACTGTGTGTCTAACCCGTTTAAAATACCAATTTTAATTAATCTTATGTTATATTGCGTCTTTATCTTCTTCGTTGATTTTACCCAGAAAAACATATTCCGACTGTTATGACCGATTCATGACATATACGCTTTTCAGACATTACAAGTAATTTAAAAGTAAAGAATGGAGAGAGTTTGAGGAAAAAGATGTACCGATTGATGTTGTTCACAGAATTCCGGCAGAGGTTCGTCGGTTCTGAAGGTGAACTCCGGCTGTTGAAACCAATTGACAGCTTTGTTCGATTATTTAAGAAGTTGAGGCACTTAAACAAGGTTTAACAGAAGTTTGGAAGATCATACCAGTTCACGGTGTGTTCCCGGAAGTTTCAGGAGTTTTCCGGCGAAGGTAAGATTTTCGACAAACGTTGACTAGGATCGATTCTGATGGTGGAGTTGTGTTAGTGACCGATTAATCACATGATTGAAACAGAAAGAGTCGGAGGAAATACCGTGTGGATGTGAATCCCGGTTTTCCGGCGACTTGCAGATTTTTTTCCGGCGAGTTGATTTAAGCTTCTCCGGTGGACTGTAAGCTTGCGGAAATGAAATTGAAAGTCTTGCAGAGTGTTTTGAGTCGCAGGAAGGGTCTAGGATTGAAGTAATCCGAAAATTGAAAACTTTCGGTTATTAAACCGATCCACTTCCGAATTCAAGTTACATTCATGGTAGCATTGATTGGAATTGTTAGTTTATCGGTTATACTCGCTGAATCGCGAGTATCCAGATCGACTTTGGGCGTTTGATAACCGATTTCAGTTACAACTGGTAAAATCGATTGATTTACCTTAGTCCATAAAACCTATTTGTTTCCTAAAGATGACAGAAAACAAACAAGTGGCGGAGTGGTGATGTGTGTGCGCGTTAAGTCTTTGATGTTGTAAACGGCTGACCCGGGTTCGAGTCCCGGCAGCATCATAATTTTTTTTATTTATTTTGTTTTAACTTTTTATCAAATATAATTTTTATAGTTTAGTTTATTTATTAATTATGTATCGTTTTAACTCAAAATAATCATAAATATTCAATGTAACTTTTATAACTTGATACTCAATTTCAAAACGGAGCGGGTTTTGAAAACCCGATTTTTACAAATGTTACAGTATCCCCTACTTTTAGGAATTTCGTCCCGAAATTTAAGTAGTTGAAGTAGTAGGAAAAAGATGCGGGTATTTTTCACGCATTGAGTCTTCACGTTCCCAAGTAAACTCAGGTCCCCGTTTCGACTCCCAGCGTACCCTAACAATTGGAATGCGACTTCGTCGAAGACGTTTCTCCCCGTAGTCCATGATCTCCACTGGTCTTTCAATAAAATGCATAGATTCATCAATCTGAATATCTTCCAGCGGAATATGGAGATTCTCATCAGCGAGGCACTTCTTCAAGTTCGACACGTGGAATGTGGGATGACTCCTGTTGAGTTCTTCTGGTAGGTCAAGCTTGTATGCTACAGGACCTACTCTTTCGAGTATCTTGAAAGGTCCTACGTAACGAGGTGCTAGCTTCCCCTTTTGACCAAAACGAACTACTCCCTTCCACGGTGATACTTTTAAAAGCACATGATCACCAATATTAAACTCTAAGGACTTCCGTCGTTTATCTGCATAACTCTTTTGACGACTTTGAGCCGCTAGAAGATTGTTTCGAATTTGATGGATCTTGTCTGTGGTTTCTTGGATCAATTCTGGACCAGTAATTTGTGCTTCCCCTATTTCGTGCCAACATACAGGAGATCGGCACTTACGACCATATACGGCTTCAAAAGGTGCCATGCCGATGCTCGAATGATAGCTGTTGTTGTACGAAAATTCTACTAATGGTAGGTGGGCGTCCCAATTTCACTTGAAGTCTATGACACATGCTCTAAGCATATCTTCAAGAGTTTGAATGGTGCGCTCAGACTGTCCATCAGTTTGAGGATGATAGGCGGTACTGAGATCTAATCGTGTGCCCATAGCGGATTGTACTGCTTGCCATGTTCGTGAGGTGAAACGACCATCACGATCAGAAATAATACTTAACGGTACCCCATGTCGGCTTACGATTTCGTTGATATAAATACGTGCAAGCTTTTCGTTCTTGAAATCTTCACGGATAGGAATAAAGTGAGCTGATTTTGTAAGTCGGTCTATAATTACCCATATTGTGTCATACCCACCAGAAGTGCGAGGTAACCCGGTAATGAAATCCATGGTTATATTTTCCCACTTCCATACAGGTATTTCCGGTTGGACTAGAAGTCCTGAGGGTCTTTGGTGTTCAGCCTTCACCTTGGAACATGTGAGGCACTTGGAAACAAAAACGCAATATCCTTCTTCATTCCAGGCCACCAATAGGTGTATCGTAGGTCTTGATACATCTTATCGGCTCCTGGGTGTATAGAATATCGCGTTTTGTGAGCTTCATTCATAAGAGTTTCACGAAGATTGTTGTGGTTAGGAATCCAGATACGATCTAGGTAATACAGAATACCATCTGATTTAGTTTCAAGTTTTAGCTCGGCTCCACGGGACATCTCCTTTCGTACATCTTCTTCTGTTATTGAAACGTGTTGGGCTTCTCGAATTTGATCTTTAATGTCGGTTATAATTTGCGAACATAGAAGATGAATGGAGTTCGCATAACCCTTTCGACTAAGTGCATCAGCCACCACATTTGCTTTACCAGGGTGGTATCTAATTTCACAGTCGTAATCATTTAGAAGTTCGACCCATCTTCGTTGCCTCATGTTTAGCTCTTTTTGATTGAAGATATGTTGAAGACTCTTGTGGTCAGTGTATATTTCACACTTGGTACCATAGAGATAATGTCTCCATATCTTAAGAGCGAACACCACGGCTCCAAGTTCTAGGTCATGAGTGGTGTAGTTTTTTTCATGTGTCTTGAGTTGTCTCGAGGCATAAGCTATGACTTTTCCTCTTTGCATGAGAACGCAGCCTAATCCTTGCCCTGACGCGTCGCAATTGACTACAAAATCATCACAACCTTCAGGAAGAGTGAGGATTGGTGCATCACAAAGTTTTTGTTTAAGAGTTTGAAAGGCATCTTCTTGTTTGGGTCCCCATACGAAAGGTTTTCCCTTATGAGTCAAAGCCGTGAGTGGTACAGCAATGCGAGAGAAGTTTGAAATGAACCGACGATAATAGCCAGCTAGTCCAAGAAAAGATCTTACTTCAGTTGGTGTACCCAGCTTGCCATTCTTGAACCGCTTTGATCTTTGAAGGGTCAACATGTATTCCCTTGTCATTGACTACATGCCCGAGGAATTGCACCTCTTTTAACCAGAATTCACATTTGGAGAACTTGGCATAAAGCTTTTCCTTTTCTAGACGTGCAAGAACGAGTCGAAGATGACGCTCATGATCAGATTTAGATTTTGAATAAATAAGAATATCGTCGATGAAGACTATAACAAATCGATCAAGATAAGGTTTGCAGACTCTGTTCATTAGGTCCATGAAGACAGCTGGTGCGTTGGTTAATCCAAATGGCATAACCATGAATTCATAGTGGCCATAACGAGTTCGAAAAGCAGTCTTAGGGACGTCTTCTTCATGCACTCTAAGTTGATGATAGCCAGATCGAAGATCGATTTTTGAAAAGCAGCTGGCTCCTTGTAGTTGGTCAAGAAGATCATCAATGCGAGGTAAAGGATAGCGATTCTTGATTGTTAACTTGTTGAGCTCTCTGTAGTCGATGCACATACGAAACGATCCATCTTTCTTCTTTATAAAAAGGACAGGTGCACCCCAAGGCGACGAGCTAGGACGTATGAATCCCTTGTCAGTCAACTCTTGCAATTGACTGGCTAGCTCTTGCATTTCAGAGGGGGCTAACCTATATGGAGACTTTGCAACTGGTGTAGCACCAGGTATAAGATCAATACGGAATTCGACGTCTCTAACTGGAGGAATTCTTGAAATGTCGTCAGGAAAAACTTGTGGGAAGTCTTTTACTACAGGAATGTCTTCAAGCTTCTTCTCCATGGTTCCCTTCTTGATGATATGAGCTAAAAACGCTACATAATTCTTGCGAAGATATTTTTGAGCTTGGAGACAAGACATTAAGCTGAGCCCTTTCGACGAGGTTTCTCTAATGATTCGAAGAGTCTGACCGTTTGAAAGAGGAATAAGAATAAATATTTCACGACATACAACTTCCGCCTGATGTTGACTGAGCCAATCCATACCGATTATGATTTCAAAACTTCCCAGCTTCATAGGAATAAGATCGACTGAGAAATCGTGGTCGTTTAAGGTGAGTGTACAGTTGCGTAAAATAGAGTCTAATGAGACTGGTTTCCCGTCCGCAACTTCTACCGTTATAGATTCCGTGAGCTTATCCCGATTTTTGTTTATGATAGGTTCAAATTCTAAAGACACAAAACTTCTATCCGCACCAGTATCAAATAACATAGATGCATATCTACCATTTATAAGGAACGTACCGTTAACCACATTGCCGTCAGCTCTGGCCTGGTTAGCTTTGATATTGAAAGCTCTCCCTCTTGCAGGTGGGGGAGCTTGGTTTGCTTGATTCACCGGGTTGGCTTGGGCCTGAGCATGAATAATATTAACCAACCTTGGACAAGTGTTTCGGAAATGGCTTGGGTCGCCGCAATTGTAGCAAACCCGCATTGGTTGACCCATAGGATAATTGGGCTGGTAATATGTTTGGGCTAAATGTTGAGTGGGTGGTAGTAGGGGTTGTTGGCCTTGGCCCATTATTTGTTGGTGGGTTTGGGTTAAAGGTTGGTGGCGGTTCGTTCGTTGAGGCATGCGGAAAGTTTGAACATTATGACCGCGCGACCGCAGCCGGTGCAATATTGACAAGGATGATCAGGGGAATGGTGATATTGGCAACGGTTACATTTTGGTAACGGGCCTGTGTAGGGTCTTCTGTATGGTGCGGGTGAAGGAGTAACTTGAGTAATGGGTGCAGCAGGAATAGGGGAGTTGGTTTGAGTAACTGCAAAATTTCTGGTGTTGCGCTTCCTCTTATTAGCAAACTTAGAGGAAGGAATGGGGTGGTTTGAAGTTTGTCCCTCAACAGGGGCTTTCTTCTTCTCTTCTTTGAACTTCCCGTTGCGAATTCGATTTTCGGTCAGTTCAGTTGCTAACTCCATAGCAGCTTCAAGTGTTACTGGTGAAACGCTGAGAACTGAATCTTGGATTTTCGAGGGAAGTCCTCGAATATAGTGCTCGATCAGACGATAGGTTGGGGTGAACAAATTTGGAACCATTTGGTTCAACTCCAAGAACCTCTTGTTATATGTAGTGTGATCACCCTCCTTTTGCTTTAGAGAATGAAATTCGTCCTCCAGTTTTTTAATTTCACTTCTAGGACAGAAACGCCTAGTCATGATTTCCCTTAACTCCTCCCAAGTTAAGGCCATCGTATCTTCAGTTCCCCTCTTCCCTTTCTCAGTATTCCACCAAGTGAGAGCTACCCCAAATAGTCTCCCGGTGGCGTATCGAACCTTGCGATCCTCAGGACAATCGCAGTTTAGAAAGGTGTTTTCCATCTCCTCGAACCAATGTAGGAGAGCAGTGACACCCTCGGTCCCTTCAAATTTAGGAGGATCACAGGACTTAAAATGTTTGTAAGAGCACTTGCTGGTAGGAGGGTTGTCGATGTTCTGGTCCTGTTGTTGGGGAGGGTTAGTAGGATTTGTAGCAAGGGCTTGTTGTACTTGGACCACAATGTCAGGCAGTATCGTGGCCATTTGTTTCGCGATCTGAGTGGCCAAACATTCCTGAGACCTTCCTGATCTTTTACCCCTTCGTTGCTGTCTAGACGACATCTACAGGATCATAAAATGAGAAGATTGTGAGTTTATGGTGTCTTTTTAGGTGTCATGTGTCTTTAAGAAAATGAAAATAACATAAATATCAATAATGCAACTACATCCATAGGATGTCTTGGGTTCGCTCATGTTGGGCCTCAAATGTCCCCCATACCTTCACCTACATAGTCATGTGGGCCCCCATGGCTATTGGTTTGGTAGGTTTCACATTAGTATTGGCAATTTAACACTCGCATCCCCCGAATGCAAACCACAAAATATGTTCATGAGATGTTTGGTCGGAACGTGTCCAGGTGTAGACACAATGACAACTCAAAGTGGGGTTAGCTCACACGACGTTTGGTATAGCATGCTTTGGCCTAATAGGTACTTCGTACTCTCATCGTTAGTCCCCAGGTAGGCAAACTGGTCCTTTATTTTGGATTTTGTACGAATGCCAGCCTAGACAGGACGTTCCGACTACCGGTACTGGTACTTTTCCAGTTACTACATGCTCGTCATGAGAACTCACTTTGATGAGATTTGAAAACACGAAAATCATTGAAAAAGCAATCATGATGTGGTGTGTGCTTTCATGGATGTGATATGTTATGAGTATACGATTCATGATAGGCATTATATGATAATACATACTTATGAACATGCTTGCACAATATCAAATGTAACATTTAACATAAAACATATAAACATCATTAAATTTGGCATGTAACACACATAAAAAAAAATCTTATAAGTTTCTAATCGACTATAGTATAGGCTCTAAGGGTCTAATAACCTATCCTATATCCCTATAGTCATGGCTCTGATACCAATCTGTCACACCCCGACCCGCAGCGGAATAAGAGTCGGGGCATAATTGGGTTATCACCAAAGCTCATGACATTTACTAATATGTTTCATATTTAATAAAGTCAAAGTTACATTTCCAAAAATCCAAACATGTTCATTCAATACAAAGAAAATAAACCAAACATAACAATCCCAACTCTAAATCGTTTTATTCTTCTAGTCCAAGTCCTAAGTGTTCCTAGCTGCTGCTGGTTCACCTGTATCATGTGTAAAATGGGGGTTTTTGGGTCAACATAAGTTGGCGAGTGAACCTTATTAGATAAACATTTATTAATGAATTACTTGTTAGTTTATCAATGAAAAATTGTGCATAATCATAGATGAGCAAATGTAAATAATCAAGCAATGGCAAAATAGCAGTCACAATTATAACATACAATAACACATGACAGCATACATGAACATATCAACATCATACTATAAATAACATAAATGAAACTGTGCGATCAAGGCTCAATCAAACGGAGCCGATCGTATGTGGGCACGCCAGGTTCAACCTCATAATGAAATGGGGAACATGCTCAACGCTCATAATGTAATGGGGAGCGGCGGCCTATGAAATTGCATGTACTGAAAATAATAAACTTGCATCCAACAATAACTACACAACAGAAACAAACTGAATACACTAGTTCATGATATGATGCATGCACAATGGTTTAAGTATAATATATATATCTCAAGACACATGATACACCCCAAAACGTGATTAAAACAGGGAATTTGTAAAGATTCACTCACATTGGGTGCGTTGGATTGGAGATGGTGATATGCGCACGAATTAGATGAGCGGAACGACGAGGATTACTAACCTAAATAATAACGGAAAAATATATTAAATGAGTGGATTTTATTAAGGATTTTAATGAAATTTTTAGATATATTTTTGTGAGTTTAAGGCTATTTTCTATCTTTAAAAATGTTATTTTTAAGTATTTTTAATTGATTTTTAAATTAAATTAAATAAGTAAAAATATAAAAAAAATTGTTTATTTTGCGTTGACCGTTGACCGTTGACCTGTTGACTTGTTGACCGGTTCGGTCAGGACATGGTTTGCGCTGGGTGAGGCTCGAACCCGAGACCTCCCGTACGGTGCACGCAGCTCTACCAACTGAGCTACGTGTCTAACCCGAAATAATCTTGTTTTTAATTATATTTATACACTTATTCATTTTAACCGAAATTCTTTTTAATTTCAAAAACATTTTAATTCAACGGACCGGTGCAAGTGACGGGTTTCGAACGCGCGACGTATGGTTTATGTTGCACACAGTCCACCGCTGGACTGTGTGTCTAACCTGGTTATTATCTCGGTTTTTATTATACTTAACAACTAACTGGGTTATCCCGGTTTAGTTTTTAAACAAAGAGGCATTTTATTTACAAGGAGTGCGTATAGCTGGAATCGAACTCGGGACGTGCGTGTGTATTTTGCACACAGTCCACCGCTGGACTGTGTGTCTAACCCGTTCATTTTACTAGTTTTAATTATACTTATAACTTAGTTAGCTTCGTCTTCTTCATTCAAATTACCGTCAACTGATTTACTAACTCGTTCCTTATGTTTACGATTTACAGACATTATTAAAGCTTAAATGAAAAGGCAGAGACGGTAATTAGAGGTGAACATACCGATGAACAGTTTATTTCAGATTTCAGGCGATGTGTCGGTTCCTGTTTTTATGCTCTTCGGCTGAACAAGATAATTAACTATTTTGATTAGTCGATGTGGAATTGAAATGATAAACAAACGTTAACGATGTGTTTGAAGACCCTTACCGTTTCACAGACGGAATTAGAAATTTTCAGGGGAGTTCCGGCGAACTGGAATTAGTTGAATACAGCGCCTGAATTCGATTTCAATTGAGAGGTTTAGGTTAGAAATAGTCTAATAATTGTTGAACTACAACGAATATTGAAAGATTTACCGTTTGAGGATGAATACGGTTTTCCGGCGCCTTTTGCAGAAAATTCCGGCGAGCTGTTTTAAGCGTTCTGATGGTCTGAAAATGTGACGAAAGTGAAATGGAGTATTGGTATGATATTTCTGAGTCGCTAGAGTGGTCTTGAATTGAAGTAATCTGGACTTGATTACTTTTCGGTTATAAAAACCGATAATGATGAGACTTGATGCTCAATCAATTCCGACTTGATTAAAGATCGTCGGTGCATCGGTTATAAACTGAATGTGCGAGTGAAAAAGCGATTTGACGATTGATTTGCCGATTTCCGTTTCTCAGTTGAGCGCAACCGGTTTAACCGAGTTTGTATATAAGTCTCATTTGTTTCCTAGAGATAGCAGAAAACACAAAGTGGCGGAGTGGTGATGTGAGTGTATGTTAAGTCGTTGAAGTGTGTCTTGGCTGACCCGGGTTCGAGTCCCGGCAGCAACAAAATTTTTTTATTTATTTTGTTTTAACTTTTTATCAAATATAATTTTTATAGTTTAGTTTATTTATTAATTATGTATCGTTTTAAATCAAAATAATCATAAATATTCAACGTAGCTTTTATAACTTGATATTCGATTACAAAACGGAGCGGGTTTTTGAAAACCCGATTTTTACAAATGTTACATAACCGAGGTCGTTACATAGCGTCCCTCGACACCTAAGTGTCTGAGGTCGTAAAATAGCGTTCAACATAGCATCCCTCACAGTTTTGCAAAGTTTCCTTTGGTGATTCCGTGAAGAGTTGGAGGTTGGAGCTTCAAAACTTCCTTTAAAACATTTAGTGTTTTCTTTTAGAACTCTTACAGATCTCTTCCTTGCTTGGAAGATTTGAGAGAAGTAGAGAGGTTGAGAAAAGAATGGTTGGAACACTTAGTGTCCTTTTAGAATTCTTAGAATTCTTGATTTAGAGAGATTGAGAGAATTAGAGAGATGGAGAGAATAATGGTGTCAAGAAAATGGTAGAAGGAGGTTGGTATTTATAGGTAGAGAAGGTGGAAAAGGGTGAAATATGATTGGTTAAAAAATGGGGAAGAGGATTGAAAAGATGATTGGTGGAAAAAGGTGAAATATGATTGGTTAAAAAAGGTGGAAGAGGATTGAAAAGATGATTAGTGGAGAAAGGAGGTAGAAAATGGTGAAATATGATTGGTTAAAAAAGGTGGAAGAGGATTGATGAGGTGGAAAGATGATTGGTGTATTTCTTGCTATTTTTGAGTATAAATTATGTAATTGAGTATATAAAAAGTATAAAAGTATAATTCAAGTACTGAGGATGTGCGTACAAGTATTTATACGTATAATTGTGTCGGTTTGCGTATAAATATGTTTTTAAATGATCGGTTGTGGGAATAAAAAAATATGTATAAAATATGAATTTTATTATGTTTTAACGCCTCAAATTATGATACACATATTTATTTTCTAAAATAAGGATGCAAAAAAGCGAGGCATTACATCCTGGACCTTCCCCCCTGCCATATCCTTGTTGTTTCAACACCAGTTGACACAACCTCAAAACTAAGTGCCATTTCTAGACCGCCTCTCTCGAATGGATTGTTATATAGCAACATTTATGGGGCACTTGGGTACTGTATTCATCCGACCTGACATACCAGTGTGGCCCAACAGGCTTCATTACTTATGAAGATCCTTGCAAGCCTTACTTTCATTTTTTGGATCAAATTATTAGTTATCTGAAAGGAACGAGTGATCATGGTGTGTTCATCCGCCCATCATAATCTTCAAAACTAAATGCTTACTCGAACGCCGATTAGGCTGCCCTGGCTCGTGCATATCCAATTTCGATACAGTGTCTTACTTGAAGGAAATCTAAATGCCATGCCACTGTTTCCCGCTCTAGTTTCGAAGTCGAATATCGCGGTGTTGATAAAGTTGTTGCTGAAATGAGTTGGGGGCACCATCTTCTGATTGAACTTTACTTGACCACTCACTAGGATACATTTGTGTATTGTGAGTCTGTCACACCCCAACCGATGACGGAAACATCGGAGTGAGACAAAAACGAGATTGCAAGAGACTTCATAACGCTATTTGTGACAAGTATTTATTTATTGATTTTACATGGCTTGAAATGTATACAACAAGTTTAAATCAATTACAACAAATGATCAAATAATAAACTTTTATTTCATTTATGTTAGTCTAGTACATGATTTGGAAACGAAATACAACTAGTGGAAAGTAGGTTACAATATAACAAGCATTAAAGTTTAAATGTGTTTCTAGGTAACCCTACTGTTGTGGCATGGATTTTATACTAAGGATCATCCATCCTGAGATTGATCCTGGGTCACGGATCTTTAGCAAATGGCACACCTTATCTAAGTCTATGTTTTTTCTAAAAATTGTTCCCTGTGTATTTAGTTTACGTTTGCAGATATTATGTGAAGTGAGCTGAGTTCACACGGGAATATCGGAGGAATATGCTAATTATGGCACGTGCAAAGAGAGTCATGACCGTTGATAAAGAACGTGGATGCATGGCTGAAATTTCGGATAGTTAGTTGGTTAGGATTAGCTAGATATTTAGTGGGGTATTGAGCTTGAAAGTTAGAGATCTATTGGGAACACACACACACTCGCTGCGACTCTCACGAATACGATACTCACATCTCACTAGTTATCATTGTAACAAGCTCGATATATCCAAAGTTGTAATCTTTGTCAAGCAATATACTTGATAGTGATAGTTTTCACTATCCGAGGTTTTTATGCCGGAGATCTACTAGTGATCAAGGGCTTTTCCTCGTATAAATCCTCGTGTTCATTGTTGTCTATATTGCATATCTCTTTACGATATTCAAGCACTCAACCTCACAAAAATCAGATTTGGTTACATTATCCTTGTGATTTTTGACGAAAACACCTACTAGATTCCTTGCATCTTTACTGATATTGTCAATCTACAATACATGTTAAAGCATAGTTCAATACAAAAAGCATTAGCGAGCATACATGTTTGAATATATGTATAGGAAACAAAACGTTTTAAACACTTCACATTAATAACTAATATACTAATTTAATGTAACCATGAGATGCGATCTACAAGTATAGCACATATGATAACAAGTATGATTACAAGTATAACACGTAGGATTACAAGTATAAAACGTAAGTTTGTATAATTGGTTTTAAGCACATGTATTGTCCCCAAAGTAATAAAGCGTAAAAAGGGGATCGAGTATGCTCACGGTTTGCAAGCTCCTTTGGAAATCCCGAGAGGAGTCGAGGAGTTGAAGAATGGGACACCGAGGTAATCTTTTGATCTTTGAGGCATCCGAGTCGTATCTCGCATTGCAAAGTATTAGAGTGTCTAGTGATTAAAGAAGTATTGTTAAAATAACACACTTTAATATTTATTTTGTAAACTTCATTGGAGTCTTGATACGCGCGTTAGCGTAGCGGATATATAGTAAATATATATATATATATATATACACAGTTTATCTTAACTTTATTTATTTAAAAAAACGTCAAAATGTCTGACATTAGATTCTTTATATCTATTTCTATCTTACTTACAAACAATTATTTTTTAAATTTTCTTAGTTTTATATACACAGAAAATAATATTTTTAAGAAATAAACTATATAGAGAAGCTAATATGAATGCTCTTAGTCCATTCTTTTAGATATAGTGAGAGAATGAAAACAACTAATCATAGGATCCAGATAGAATTTTATTTTTACGTTTAAAAAAATATATGTTACTTATTATTTTTTTTTATTAAAGTGTGTACCACACACGAGAAAGTTATCAAACATTATTTTGTAAAACATTACATGTTATTTGTAAGTTTTATATATAGTGGTTAGCATGTAATAAAAATAATTTTAACAAAAGGAATCAAAAACTTATCAATATACTTAATAAAAAGATAAAAACAAAATAAAAAAAAAAAACAAAAAATGGTTACAACAAATTAAATAATTATGAAATGAAGTTTGATTGTAAATGTTACTTTTGAATTTTGCAGAGCCGTGTTTTCTTTTCCTTTTCTCAGTGCACATATTAATTAATTTAATATATTAATACATATATTTTTTAATGGAAACTTTCATTAAACGAACACAGCCAACCAAAAACTAGGCAGCCAAACAAAACAAAACAAAAGGAATTACATAATTACAAATTTACACCAAACATTCCAAGATATATCCTTATGTTTCGAACGACTAGAGACCCACAAGAAATCTAACGCCTTCACCTGTCAAATGATGTTGTCAATTTTAAACTTCTTATCGGAGAACAAGAGATCGTTTCTGGCCTTCCAAATTGTCACACCCCGACCCGCAGCGGAATAAGAGTCGGGGCATAATTGGGTTATCACCAAAGGTCATGATATTTACTAATATGTTTCATATTTATTAAATTCAAAATTACATCCTCAATATTCCAAACATGTTCATACAATTACAAAGAAAGATAATCAACTAAACATTCCAAAGTCTAAACCGGTTTATTCTTCTAAGCCATCCTATATGTTTCTTGCTGCAGCTGGATCACCTGTATCATGTGTAAAAATGGGGGTTTTTGGGTCAACATAAGTTGGCGAGTGAACCTTGTTAGAAAACATTTATTATTGATTTCTTGTTATATTTATTATGGAAAATTGTGCAATAATCATATGTGAGCAAACGTAAATAAACATACAATAACAATAACAATAACAATAACAATAACAATAACAATAACAATAACAATAACAAACAACCTTGCATGAATATATAACATGAATGATAATGTATATGTTGGCAACGTCATGTTCACGCTCATAGGTAATGGGGAACGGATGGCCTATGTTAAATGTATGTGCGATCAAGGCTCAATCAAACGGAGCCGATCGTATGTTGGCAACGCCTCGTTCACGCTCATAGGTAATGGGGAACAGCTCAACGCTCATAGGTAATGGGGAGCGGCGGCCTATGATAATGTATGTACTGAAAATGATAATTTTAATCTAAACAATAACCACACAAACAGTTGATACATATTGAGTACACATTTGATCATGGATATGATGGATGCACAATTGTTTAAATGTAATAAATAATAAGACACATGATACACCCCAAAAACGTGATTAAAACGGGGAATTTGTAGAGATTCACTCACATTGGGTGCGTTCGGTTGAAGATGATGAATGCGCACGAGTTTAGAGGGTTGATCGACGAGGATTAACTAACCTAAATAATAACGAAAGGTATGGTAAATGAGTGGATTTTATTAATAATTTTAATAGGATTTTTAGATATATTTTTGTGAGTTTAAGGCTATTTTCTAACTTTAAAAACATTATTTTTAAGTATTTTTAATTGATTTTTAAATTAAATAAATAAATAAAAACATAAAAAAATATGTTGACTTTTTGGGTTGACCGTTGACTTTTTGACTTTGACTTGTTGACCGGTTCGGTCGTTTATATTGTTTGCACTGAGTGAGGTTCGAACTCGTGACCTCCCGTACGCGTGCACGCAGCTCTACCAACTGAGCTACGTGTCTAACCCGAAATATTTCTGATTTTAATTATATTTATATACTATTTTAATTTATTCAAAATTCATTTATTTTTAAAAAGGATTTTAATCATCGAACCGGCGTGCGTAACAGGTCTCGAACCCGGGACCTGTGGATTAACGTTGCACACAGTCCACCGCTGGACTGTGTGTCTAACCTGGTTAATATTCTGGTTCTTATTATACTTAACATCTTTCAGTGAGTTAACCCGGTTTGATTTTAAAAAGAGCATTTTTATTTCAGAGAGTGAGGTTGGGTCAGGGATCGAACTCGAGACGTGTGATAGTTGTTTGCACACAGTCCACCGCTGGACTGTGCGTTTAACCCGAGATATAATCCAATTTATATTAAACTTATATACTGACTAACTTCATCTTCTTCGTTACAATAACACAGACAACGATTTCTCTACTGATCTTGTTTAATTCGATTGACAAACATATAATTGATTAAAATGAAATGGACAGGGAAGGTTTTGGGAATGAACATACCGGAAAAATGATCTTTCTCAGAACTCCGGCGAAGTCGTCGGCTCTGTTTTTATGAACTTCGTCTGAGCGGACCAATTAACAGTTTTGATTAGCTAGTTGTGGAATTGAAGTACTAAACAAGAGTTCTCAGAAGGTTTAAAAGATTATACCGTTTCACAGCGCAATCTAGGAATTTTCAGAAGTGCTGATTATCCGATATTGTCGCCTGGAACTGATTCTGATTGAAGGGTTTGAGTTAGTAAAAGCCTAACAACTGATAGAAGATGGAAGAATTGAGAAACTTACCGTTTTGATGAAAGACACGGTTTTCCGGCGAAAGTCCGACGAGTTCAAAAAGCGATTCCGACGATCAGGAATTAGAGTAAAAGTGAAATTAGAGGTTCTGTGAATGTTATTGAGTCGCGAGATGATGTTATTGATGGAGTAATTCAGAAAGTGAAGGTTTTCGGTTATTAAAACCGAACATCACATGAATTCAAGTTCATTCAAGACTGAATTGATTAAGAATGTCGGTTTATCGGTTATTTTCAGGAATCCGCGATCACTCAAAAGTCCTGGACGTTTGGAAGCCGATAACGGTTTCAGTTTGGCGCAAACAGGTTGATTCATGGTTGAAGTTATGTTTTATTTGTTTCCTAGAATTCACAAAGACTTCAAGTGGCGGAGTGGTTATGAGTTTGGTGTTAAGGTTCTCCGGCTGACCCGGGTTCGAAACCCGGCAGCCCATTTTTATTTTTAATTGTTTTAATTTTATTTTTTTACAATTTTAATTTCCATAACCTAAAATGTTTATTAGTTATGTATTGTTTAAAATTAACATAGGCATTAAATGAGCAACAAAACTATAAAACTGATTATTCGATTAATAAACGAAGCGGGTTTGGAAAACCCGTTTTTCGACAAATGTTACAGTATCCCCTACTTTTAGAAATTTCGTCCCGAAATTTAAGTAGTAGTGGTAACAGGAAAAAGATGCGGGTATTTTTTGCGCATTGAGTCTTCACGTTCCCAAGTAAACTCAGGTCCCCGTTTCGACTCCCAGCGTACCCTAACAATTGGAATACGACTCCGTCTTAAACGTTTTTCTCCGAAGTCCATGATCCCTACTGGTCTTTCAATGAAATGCATAGATTCATCGATCTGAATATCTTCCAGGGGAATATGGAGGTTTTCATCGGCGAGGCACTTTTTCAAGTTTGATACGTGGAATGTGGGGTGAATTCTGTTGAGTTCTTCTGGTAGATCAAGCTTGTATGCTACAGGTCCTACTCTTTCGAGTATCTTGAAAGGTCCTACGTAGCGTGGTGCTAGCTTGCCCTTCTGGCCAAAACGAACTACTCCCTTCCACGGTGATACTTTTAAAAGTACATGATCACCAATGTTAAACTCCAAAGGCTTTCGTCGTTTATCTGCATAACTCTTTTGATGACTTTGTGCCGCTAGAAGATTGTTTCGAATTTGATGGATCTTGTCTGTGGTTTCTTGAATCAATTCTGGACCGGTAATTTGAGCTTCCCCAATTTCGTGCCAACATACTGGAGAGCGGCACTTACGACCATATAAGGCTTCGAAAGGTGCCATGCCGATAGTTGAATGATAGCTGTTGTTGTATGAAAATTCAACTAATGGTAGATGAGCGTCCCAATTTCCCTTGAAGTCTATGACATGCTCGAAGCATATCTTCAAGAGTTTGGATGGTGCGTTCAGATTGTCCATCAGTTTGAGGATGATAAGCGGTACTGAGGTCTAATCGTGTACCCAAAGCGGCTTGTACGGCTTGCCATGTTCGTGAAGTGAAACGACCATCACGATCTGAAATAATGCTTAACGGTACACCATGTCGGCTTACGATTTCGCTGATGTAGATACGAGCTAACTTCTCGTTCTTGAAATCTTCGCGGATCGGAATGAAGTGAGCTGATTTTGTAAGACGATCAATGATTACCCATATAGTGTCATACCCACCAGAAGTGCGAGGTAACCCGGTGATGAAGTCCATGGTTATGTTTTCCCACTTCCATACAGGTATTTCAGGTTGGACCAGAAGTCCTGAGGGTCTTTGATGTTCAGCTTTCACCTTGGAACATGTAAGGCACTTGGAAACAAAAACAACAATATCCTTTTTCCTTCCAGGCCACCAGTAGGTGTATCGAAGGTCTTGATACATCTTGTCGGCTCCTGGGTGTATAGAGTATCGTGTTTTGTGTGCCTCATTCATAAGGAATTCACTAAGGTTGTTGTGGTCAGGAATCCATATGCGATCTAGATAGTACAGAATACCGTCGGATTTAGTTTCAATTTTAAGTTCAGCTCCACAGGATAGCTCCTTTCGTACGTCGTCTTCCGTTACTGAAACATGTTGGGCTTCTCGAATTTGATCTTTGATATCTGTTATGATTTGCGAACATAGCAGACGAATGGAGTTCGCATAACCCTTTCGACTGAGTGCATCGGCCACCACATTTGCCTTGCCAGGATGATACCGAATTTCACAGTCGTAGTCATTAAGAAGTTCAACCCATCTCCGTTGCCTCATGTTTAACTCCTTTTGGTTGAAGATATGTTGGAGGCTCTTATGGTCAGTGTATATTTCACACTTAATACCGTAGAGATAATGTCTCCATATCTTAAGAGCGAATACAACGGCTCCAAGTTCTAGGTCTTGGGTGGTGTAGTTCTTCTCATGAGTTTTGAGTTATCTAGAAGCATAAGCTATCACCTTTCCACTTTGCATTAGAACACAGCCTAGTCCTTGCCCTGATGCGTCGCAATAAACCACGAAGTCATCACAACCTTCAGGAAGAGTGAGGATAGGTGCGTTACAGAGTTTCTGTTTAAGGGTTTGGAAGGCTTCTTCTTGTTTGGGTCCCCATATGAAGGGTTTTCCTTTATGAGTTAAAGCCGTGAGTGGTACAGCAATACGAGAGAAATTTGCAATGAAACGGCGATAATAACCAGCCAAACCAAGAAATGATCTTACTTCAGTAGGTGTTCGTGGCGCTTGCCATTCTTGTACTGCTTTGATCTTTGAGGGGTCGACATGTATTCCCTTGTCGTTGACGACATGTCCAAGGAATTGTACCTCTTTTAACCAGAATTCGCATTTGGAGAATTTGGCGTAGAGCTTTTCATTCTCTAAGAGTGTAAGGATGAGTCGAAGGTGTCGTTCATGATCAGACTTAGACTTTGAGTAAATGAGGATGTCGTCGATGAAGACTATAACAAAGCGATCGAGATAGGGTTTGCAGACTCTGTTCATTAGATCCATGAAGACAGCTGGAGCGTTGGTTAAACCAAATGGCATGACCATGAATTCATAATGACCATAACGAGTTCGGAAGGCGGTCTTTGGGACGTCTTCTTCATGTACTCTGAGTTGATGATAACCAGAACGAAGGTCGATTTTTGAAAAACAGCTGGCACCTTGAAGTTGGTCAAGAAGATCGTCGATGCGAGGTAAAGGGTAGCGGTTCTTGACCGTTAACTTGTTGAGTTCTCTGTAGTCGATGCACATGCGAAACGTTCCATCTTTCTTCTTCACAAAAAGGACAGGTGCACCCCAAGGCGAGGAGCTAGGACGTATGAATCCTTTGTCAGTCAGCTCTTGTAATTGACTGGCTAGCTCTTGCATTTCGGATGGGGCTAACCTATAAAGAGATTTTGCAACTGGCGTAGCTCCAGGTATAAGATCAATGCGGAATTCGACTTCTCTCACGGGAGGAAGTCCTGAAATGTCGTCAGGAAAAACTTGTGGAAAATCTTTTACTACTGGGATGTCTTCAAGTTTCTTCTCCTTGGTTCCCTTTTTGATGACATGAGTTAGAAATGCGACATAATTCTTGCGGAGATATTTTCGGGCTTGAAGACAGGACATTAACTTGAGCCCTTTCGAAGGGGTGTCTCCAAAAATTCGTAGAGTCTGACCGTTTGTAAGAGGAATGCGTATAAACTTTTCGCGGCATACAACTTCAGCATGATGTTGGCTGAGCTAGTCCATACCAATTATAATGTCAAAGCTTCCCAACTTCATAGGAATGAGGTCAACTGGAAAATCGTGATCGTTTAAGGTGAGAGTACAATTGCGTATAATAGAGTTTAATGAGACCGGTTTTCCGTCAGCAACTTCTACCGTTATAGATTCCATGAGTTTATCACGAGTTTGGTTGAGGATGGGTTCAAATTCTAAGGACACAAAACTTTTATCCACGCCAGTATCAAATAACATGGATGCATAACTACCAATGATGAGAAACGTACCGTTAACCACATTGTTGTCAGCCATAGCTTGGTTAGCGTTGATGTTGAAAGCTCTTTCTCTAGCAGGTGGAGGAGCTTGGTTAGCTTGATTCACCGGATTTGCTTAAGCTTGAGCATGTATAATGTTCACTAAGCGTGGACAAGTGTTTCTAAAGTGGTTTGGGTCTCCACAATTGTAACAAGCCCGCATAGGTTGCACCATGGGATAGTTGGGTTGGTAGTAGGATTGGGCTACATGTTGGGTAGGTGGTAGTAGTAGAGGTTGTTGGGCTTGACCCACTATCTGATGGTGGGTTTGGGTTGAGGGCTGGTGGCGGTTCGTTCGCTGAGGTACACGACAGGTTTGAATGGTGTGACCTGCGCGACCACAGCCGGTGCAATGTTGGCAGGGATGATCAGGAAAATGATGGTATTGGCAACGGTTGCATTTTGGGTATGGGCCGGAGTATGGCCTTTTATATGGTGCGGGTGAGGGGGCAACTTGGGTAATGGGTGCAGCAGGGATGGGGAAATTTGTTTGTGTGACAGCAAAGTTTCTGGTGTTACGTTTCCTCTTGTTAGCAAACTTTGAGGAGGAGGTGGAATGGTTTGAAGTTTGGCCCTCAACGGGGGCTTTCTTTTTCTCATCTTTAAATTACCGTTGCGAATTCGATTCTCGGTAAGCTCGGTAGCTAGTTCCATAGCAGCTTCAAGTGTTGCAGGCGAAGTGCTGAGAACTGAGTCTTGAATTTTCGAGGGAAGGCCTCGAATATAATGTTCGACTAAGCGGTAAACTGGGGTGAACAAGTTAGGGACCATTTGGTTCAACTCTAAAAACCTCTTGTTGTAGGAAGTATGATCTCCATCCTTTTGCTTCAACGAATGAAATTCATCCTCTAACTTTTTGATCTCACTTCTAGGACAGATGCGTCTCGTCATGATTTCCCTTAACTCCTCCCACGTTAAGGCCATTGCATCTTCGATTCCCCTCTTACCCTTTTCAGTATTCCACCAGGTAAGAGCTACCCAAATAGCCTCCCGGTTGCGTAACGTACCTTGCGATCCTCGAGACAATCGCAGTTGAGGAAGGTGTTTTCCATTTCCACAAACCAGTGGAGGAGAGTAGTGACACCTTCGGTCCCTTCAAATTTCGGAGGATCGCAAGACTTGAAATGTTTATATGAGCACTTTTTGGAAGGAGGGTTGCCGATGTTCTGGTCTTCTTGCTGGGAGGATTGATGGGATTTGCAGCGAGGCTTGTTGGACTTGAACTACAATGTTAGGAAGCACCGCGGCCATTTGTTTTGCGATTTGGGTGGCCAAGCGTTTGTTTGACCTTCCTGAGCTTCTACCCCCTCGTTGTTGCCTAGCCGACATCTACAGGAATATACATAAGAAGATTGTGAGTTTATGGAGTCTTTTTAGGTGTCATGTGTCTTAAAAAAAATAACATAAACATCAATAATGCAACTACATCCATAGGATGTCTTGGGTTTGCTCATGTTGGGCCTCAAATGTCCCCCATACCTTCACCTGTATAGTCATGTGGGCCCCCATGACTATTGGCTTAGTAGGATTCACATTGGTATTGGCGGTTTAACACTCGCATCACCCGAATGAAAACCATGAAATATGTTTACGAGATGTATGGTCGGAAGGTGTCCAGGTGTAGACACAATGACAACTCAAAGTGGGGTTAGCTCACACGACGTTTGGTATAGCATGCTTTGGCCTAATAGGTCCTCGTACTCTCATCGTTAGTCCCCAGGTAGGCAAACTAGTCCTTTATTTTGGATTTATACGAATGCCAAGCCTAGACAGGACGTTCCGACTACCGGTACTTGTACCCTTCCAGTTACTACATGCCCGTCATGAGAAATCACTTTGATGTGATTTGAAAATACAAAAATCATTGCAAAAAAAAATCATGGAAGTGATGTGGTGTGTGCTCTCATGGATATGATATGTTATGAGAATATGATTCATGATCGGCATTGTATAATAATATGTACTTATGAACATGCTTGCATAACATTGAATGTAACATTAAACATAAAACATATAAACATCATGAATTTTGCATGTAACACACAAAATTTTTTTTTAAAAATTCTAATCAACTATAGTATAGGCTCTAAGGGTCTAATAACCTATCCTATATCCCTATAGTCATGGCTCTGATACCAATTTGTCACACCCCGACCCGCAGCGGAATAAGAGTCGGGGCATAATTGGGTTATCACCAAAGCTCATGATATTTACTAATATGTTTCATATTTATTAAATTCAAAATTACATCCTCAACATTCCAAACATGTTCATACAATTACAAAGAAAGATAATCGACTAAACATTCCAAAGTCTAAACCGGTTTATTCTTCTAAGCCATCCTATATGTTTCTTGCTGCAGCTGGATCACCTGTATCATGTGTAAAAATGGGGGTTTTTGGGTCAACATAAGTTCGCGAGTGAACCTTGTTAGAAAACATTTATTATTGATTTCTTGTTATATTTATTATGGAAAATTGTGCAATAATCATATGTGAGCAAACGTAAATAAACATACAATAACAATAACAATAACGATAACAAACAACCTTGCATGAATATATAACATGAATGATATTTATATGTTGCAACGTCACGTTCACGCTCATAGGTAATGGGGAACAGATGGCCTATGTTAAATGTATGTGCGATCAAGGCTCAATCAAACGGAGCCGATCGTATGTTGGCAACGCCTCGTTCACGCTCATAGGTAATGGGGAACAGCTCAACGCTCATAGGTAATGGGGAGCGGCGGCCTATGATAATGTATGTACTGAAAATGATAATTTTAATCTAAACAATAACCACACAAACAGTTGATACATATTGAGTACACACTTGATCATGGATATGATGGATGCACAATTGTTTAAATGTAATAAATAATAAGACACATGATACACCCCAAAAACGTGATTAAAACGGGGAATTTGTAGAGATTCACTCACATTGGGTGCGTTCGGTTGAAGATGATGAATGCGCACGAGTTTAGAGGGTTGATCGACGAGGATTAACTAACCTAAATAATAACGAAAGGTATGGTAAATGAGTGGATTTTATTAATAATTTTAATAGGATTTTTAGATATATTTTTGTGAGTTTAAGGCTATTTTCTAACTTTAAAAACATTATTTTTAAGTATTTTTAATTGATTTTTGAATTAAATAAATAAATAAAAACATAAAAAAATATGTTGACTTTTTGGGTTGACCGTTGACTTTTTGACTTTGACTTGTTGACCGGTTCGGTCGTTTATATTGTTTGCACTGAGTGAGGTTCGAACTCGTGACCTCCCGTACGCGTGCACGCAGCTCTACCAACTGAGCTACGTGTCTAACCCGAAATATTTCTGATTTTAATTATATTTATATACTATTTTAATTTATTCAAAATTCATTTATTTTTAAAAGGATTTTAATCATCGAACCGGCGTGCGTAACAGGTCTCGAACCCGGGACCTGTGGATTAACGTTGCACACAGTCCACCGCTGGACTGTGTGTCTAACCTGGTTAATATTCTGGTTCTTATTATACTTAACATCTTTCAGTGAGTTAACCCGGTTTGATTTTAAAAAGAGCATTTTTATTTCAGAGAGTGAGGTTGGGTCAGGGATCGAACTCGAGACGTGTGATAGTTGTTTGCACACAGTCCACCGCTGGACTGTGTGTCTAACTCGAGATATAATCCAATTTATATTAAACTTATATACTGACTAACTTCATCTTCTTCGTTACAATAACACAGACAACGATTTCTCTACTGATCTTGTTTAATTCGATTGACAAACATATAATTGATTAAAATGAAATGGACAGGGAAGGTTTTGGGAATGAACATACCGGAAAAATGATCTTTCTCAGAACTCCGGCGAAGTCGTCGGCTCTGTTTTTATGAACTTCGTCTGAGCGGACCAATTAACAGTTTTGATTAGCTAGTTGTGGAATTGAAGTACTAAACAAGAGTTCTCAGAAGGTTTAAAAGATTATACCGTTTCACAGCGCAATCTAGGAATTTTCAGAAGTGCTGATTATCCGATATCGTCGCCTGGAACTGATTCTGATTGAAGGGTTTGAGTTAGTAAAAGCCTAACAACTGATAGAAGATGGAAGAATTGAGAAACTTACCGTTTTGATGAAAGACACGGTTTTCCGGCGAAAGTCCGACGAGTTCAAAAAGCGATTCCGACGATCAGGAATTAGAGTAAAAGTGAAATTAGAGGTTCTGTGAATGTTATTGAGTCGCGAGATGATGTTATTGATGGAGTAATTCAGAAAGTGAAGGTTTTCGGTTATTAAAACCGAACATCACATGAATTCAAGTTCATTCAAGACTGAATTGATTAAGAATGTCGGTTTATCGGTTATTTTCAGGAATCCGCGATCACTCAAAAGTCCTGGACGTTTGGAAGCCGATAACGGTTTCAGTTTGGCGCAAACAGGTTGATTCATGGTTGAAGTTATGTTTTAATTGTTTCCTAGAATTCACAAAGACTTCAAGTGGCGGAGTGGTTATGAGTTTGGTGTTAAGGTTCTCCGGCTGACCCGGGTTCGAAACCCGGCAGCCCATTTTTATTTTTAATTGTTTTAATTTTATTTTTTTACAATTTTAATTTCCATAACCTAAAATGTTTATTAGTTATGTATTGTTTAAAATTAACATAGGCATTAAATGAGCAACAAAACTATAAAACTGATTATTCGATTAATAAACGAAGCGGGTTTGGAAAACCCGTTTTTCGACAAACGTTACACAAAACTCCAACACCCGATCATAATCAAGCCATGAATAATATCCTTTTTACGTTGTGAGAGCCCCATCGTTTCATGGAAGTTCATATTCTCAAGTTTATCTTCTCCATTTTAACATAGTGTCGTTGCAACTAAACTATTGATCGAAACTTTTTCGTTTTTTTACCACCGAAAAATTTCATTTCATCTCATCTTCACATACACTCAGGGATATTCTAATATTTACTCTGGAGTACACTAAATAAATAAAAACGAAGATAAAAAATATTACATTACAAATACGGGGTTGAGCCGTCGCCTGTGCTACGGCTCATTATACATTGGTTCCACCCCTGGATCCATGCATGCCCTTTGGTAGAGGTAGAACCCTTAAATTTAGAGGAAATGTCATACAACTTTTCAACTCTAGAAAACTGCTACTACTCCTGTGTCAATTTCCGTAGGAAATCCATGGGTAATTGCATGTACCTACGGGTTTTCCTACAAAAACGGATCGTTGAAATTCTACTCATGAGTAATCCTTTTCTAACGTATTTCCTACAGATTTTCCTACTCATTTCCCACACAAATGTTTGGTTGGAATTCTCTTACTAATTTCTCACAAAATTAATTTCTTAACTTTTCGATGCCTATCCCACGAAACATTTTTTTATTAAAAATTTTGTGTTTCAGTCAGTTATATTTATTAGTATATATATATATATATATAATATATATATACATTATATATATATTCTAGTTTTCTTAAAAAAATTCTTTCTACACAATTTCAACGGAATGTGTTCGTTTTTCCTACACAGTTTCTACGAAATATTTTTTTCCTACAAAATTCTAACTGAAGGTAGGTTTTTCCTATGCATTTCCTACGAAATTGGTTTCTTTTCCTACACAATTCCAACAAAATGTATTATGTTTTCCTACGCAATTTCTACAAAATTAATATTTTTCTTACACAATTCCAACGGAATGTATTCTTTTTATATCATATACCTAGTAGTGATACTTACAAAATACGAAAAGTTACCTCATATGTCTAGTTTATATCCTTGTAGTTCTTAAAAAATAGATCAAGTCATACATTTCGAAATACTTATAATAATAATCCCATTTCTAATAAATGATTCCAAATTAATGTCACATGTCAACACTATATCATCTTTAAAAAATCGTTTTTATTTAAATTGATTTTTATTATTTTTTAAGTCGGGTTAATATCATAGAATGACCACATTGCCTATTTTAAAATTCTTATCACCCTTACTTCAAATGTATTTTTAAGTTGACCAATATTTTTTTGTTAGATCTGGTCTGCTAAACCTTTCTATAAAATTCACCTTTACTTTAAATATATCTTTAATTTATAATTTATAATGATAATAATATTTTTAATTAAACCTTACAAAAAACTAAATTTTATGAATTATTTTATATTATATTATCTTTATAATGATAACAAAAATTTTGAAATAGGTCACCTAAAAATGACCCTTAATTCAATTAGAATTTGTGAAATGTGTTAACTAATTTAAAAACAGGTTAGGTATTGATTACTATAAGCAAAAGATTGTAAGTTTGTTGGATGATTATTATGTACATCTACTTGTTTTATTATGATATGCAAACAAAAATTTTCTTTATTCAGTTTGTATAATACAAAGCCCTATAAATTAATATATAACATTAAACTGAAATATTTGTTTTGTGTTTTAAAACTATATGTGTACAATTCAATGGTACCTATATAAATCAATTTCAGTATTTATAACTTATCACCTATGAACTATTAATCAACTTTGTAACTAATTCAAGTCTCTCAAATATAATATCATAACAATGATAAAATATCGGTTATCTTGTCCTTGCTCTTTGACTACTGCAAATCCCTTTTGACCAACATGTAGAAAGAAGTGATAATTTGCAAATATTGACAGAATATACAAAAACTGATATTATCAACATGTTATGATGGAACCTAGAGACCCCCAACTCTTTTTTTACATAATCAACCAAAGGATCATCACAAACAACAAATCCTTCAGTCAGATACTCCTTACAACTCACACCACCCAATGACCACTTTTTACAAATAACCACTTTCATCATATTATTGTCCTAACACCATGTGTACTCGCAGGTGACAAAGCGTCACAACCCCCCCCCCCCCCCCTCATGGTGCCTTACTGCCCCGAACACCGCCCGGGGGCGCTATGTGGTGGTTTTGTTTGTGGTTCGTGAAAATATAACAGGAATTATTGTATTGGTTTGCGTGCAGTGGCGAAGGTTGAGATTTTCGACCGGGGTCGGAAGTCACCGGACCTAAAAGTTTCTTTAAAACCGAGGGGTCGAAAACATATATACCCAAAAATTTCTATACGAAACTACATACTCTCCACTACTGAACGAAAAGTCGGGGGGTCGGCCGCCCCCTCCCGCCCTACTTAAGCTACACCCTTGTTTGTGTGTTGACCGTTTAAAAACGGTAACTTTATTTTTTTTAAACAATATAAATACATCCCAATCTCTACAACTTTTAAAAACCACACATTCTACAACATTTTCTTACTCTATATTTTATAAAAATCACGCACTCTACCATATACCCCTATAACCGTGGTTTTATTCCTCCTTGTTCTAGCGGCGACCCGAACCAACCGAACGCTCCTAACTAACCCGTTGCTCCTGTTCCCACTCGACCCACCGCCTATGGAACCGGGTTTGTCGAGTACAATCAACACCCAACCGGCTTCATGAGCCTATTGAACCAACCCCTCTCATGGGACCCAAACCTACACGGTTGGAACACGAACGAAAACATCGGAGGTTTCGCAAATTCTTCACAACTTTTCAATCAATTTATCAACCTCAACGAAACGGTTGGGAAAGCGGTTCGAGCGACGACGATATTATGCGGTCAGCTTTAGTAGAATATCAAACGGCCTGATGGAATTCCCATACTTGAAGGTTTGGCAAATTTTTCGTCATAGCCCTAAATGGGCCAATGTCGAGATGACGGTATGAGCTTCTTTGAGTCGGACGACGAATGTAAGGCCGTCAAAAAGGTCGAAAACCAACGAGCCGGTTGAACCCAAAACGCCAACGTCCAACGCTTGAAACGTCAACCTAGACGATGTAAATCCCTTATTTTCGGAAGAGCAAGTACCGGAGCTACAAAGACCGCCAGGAGGAGAAGCGGTGCTAGATCGAGGAGGCCGGAGTCATCGTCAGGAGGATCCAACTTGATTGAAGCGTTTATGGAGATAAACCAACGCCTTCGAGACATACACGACTTCGGGGCTGAACGCATGGAAGAGAACCGGGATGTGGTCGGGCTTAGGAAGGATAGACAGTTTGAGAGAAATTTTGAGTTTTACTCGAAGCCGCACGACCACCTAACCGGAAAGGCGTTGGAAATGATTCTACAAAGTAAGACGATCATTGAAAAAAAATATATGACACCCTTGTGATATAACCCTCATAACCCCCCTCTTTTGCACTTTTCCGTCATTTGTCACATAAACTCCACCAAAGGGGGTTACGTGGTGTTACCAGTATGAATTGTCTAAAAATAGAAATACAAATCAATATATGATAAACATTTAAAAGAATAATAACACCTCATAAATATTAAACCATCTATGGTTTTTTTTTTGAACGGCATAGCTACCATGGACAAGTCACAACTACTAAAATGTATTCGGTCATATTGTAAAATCGGTGATGATATTAAACTCTTATCAAAATAGAAGTTCAAGTGTTTCACGATGTCTTCTTAACAAATATCCTTTTTTTCTAGATTTCGCTTTCATTAGGAAGATCCGACTTTGCCTAAACAAAAGTTGATCTCTAGTGTTGATGGTTGAAGTAAACCTACTAAGGTTGAAGTAAACCTACTAAGCAGTGGTGAAACTTGTAAATTTCCACCGGAGGATCGGAAGTTACCGGACCTGACTATGCCTTTCTGTAAATTATACATCTTTGGGTTATCTTTTTGTGAGAATATTCCTGAGAATTTCTTATTGTTTTAGAATAAGTCTCTTTATTGTTCAGAAGTTGTATTTTTCATAAGATGCCTTGTTGAGAATTGTATTTTTCATAAGATGCCTAGTTTGTTTCTAAAATAAGTAAAAAAATATACATATAACTTGAAGATCGAAAAATCCTAGATGAAAGAAAGACCAAATAACACAACATCGGAACCAAAATAAAAACCATTCTTTGGTGATAAATTCGTTTTGTGGTCGGGCAACAAAAGTATTTTAATTTAATTTTATATAATCGGTTATAAACCATAATCAAATAAATAATTAAAAAACTTAGAAGAATAAAAAATAAGAATATCTTTACACATATTAAACAAACTCATTCGAGTATCCCGTCCTTTGGATCTCGTTATCTTTCCTTTTTAAATAGCTTCGAAAAAATATAATGAACGACAGAATGGAATGGAATTACCATTTCATGTTTTGTTTGGTTACCATGTGGGAATGGAATGTGTTATTACAGTCTACTATTTGGTAGGAAAGAATGGTGAGCGGTGGTCGGTGATTCTGAGTGATGATAGGTGGTAGTGGTGGGTGGTGGCATCGGTGGTGATGGGTGGCGGCGATGGGTGGGTGGTGGTTGTCGGTGGTGGATGGTGGCAACGGAGGCGGCAGTGGGGGGCAACGAAGGCGATGGTGGTTGGCAACGGCGGCGGTGGTGGCCGTCATGGTTGTTGGTGGCGACTAAGGCGGCAACGGTGGCGGCAACCGGTGGGTAGCGGCAACGGTGGGCATCGGTGGTGGGTGGTGCCAACCGTGGTGGGTTGTGATATTGTTAACGAAGGGTGCAAGATTGGATGAAATGAAAAAAAAACATGAGGGCGGAGGGAATGATTTTGAGGGGAATTAAATGCTTTATGTAATGGTTGATTCCATTTCGTTAACCAACCAAACATCATTTTCTTCATTCCCTCGTAATGGTCAATTCCATTCCGCCTGTCAATCTTGTATACCAAACGCTACCTAATTCTTTACTTGTTGATTTTCAAAAAAAAAATTACCACACTATAAATAAGCAACATGTTGTTGCTTCATATGCTTGTACCCTATGCATAGGGTGCTTTCCAAAAAAAAAATTAACTTTCACTTTCAACCTATAATTTTTTTATCTTCTACATTTTAACCCTTCTGAAATTTTTTACTTTCAACCTACAACTTTTCATCTTTTACAATTTAACACAAACACTTTTTTATGTTCAATTTTAGTCCCTCGTACTTTTATCTTTCATAAGTTTTTCGTTTTTTGTTTTTGGTTCTAAATTTGCAAGTCAACACGCCGCAACATGCGTGTGGGGTTCAATGTTTTTTCGTCTATTTTTTTCCAGTTTGACAGGCCCCGTCACAACGCGTCTATTTTTCTCCGTTTGACAAGTTTATCGCAACGCAAGGGTCCTAGATGGACTTAGTTATTTTTTTCTACGTTTTACATTACGGTCTAATTTTTTGCATTAACATGACGCAATGGGTGTGCGTGGTTCAACAATTTTACGTCTGTTTTTCGTTCGGTGTAATTTATTCCTTTTTTGTTTATTTTATTTTTACGAGCTTTTCTAATGTTGGTGGTCGATGGCAGTGGTGTGACACTAGTGCTACTTGGCACGATTTTACGAACGTATTTAACCTATTAAGTTTTTTACTAATAATTTGTTTCGAGTTTACCCCTATACCTCCTTTACTTAAAAAAAACTATTTTTTACATGCATATTTTTATGTATGTGTCGGTATGAATTTAATTTGTTATACATTCGACATAAACTTTTTCTGAAAATGAGCTAGGTAAAATAAAGTACGTTTTCGTATAAAAAAACCATTTTTAGGTACATATTTTTATGTACGTTTCGGTATAAATTCAAGTGGTGTAGTTTCGACGTAAACTATTTTGGAAAACGAGTCAGGTCAAATATAATATGTTTTGGTGCTTATTTTATGAATGTTTTGTAAAATTTGTTTCGAATCGAGTGGAGTCAAATCAGAGTTTCTTTTTCCTGTTTTTATAAAAATCTCTAATTAATCTCTTTTAGTTATACGTGTCAACTTTTTCATTACATGTGTTACAGTTTATATGTATGAGTCGGGCCACATATAATACGTTATGATTGTACGGTAAAAATTTGATTTACTTTATGTTTTGATCCAATCACAATGCTTATATAGGTTACATTGAGTTCAATCGGAAACGTCGAAACACACATTTTCATATGATTAACGCATCACATAACGTTTGGACTAATCTATTATGTTTACGACGTACCCGCGCAGGTCTTATTCCTAGTTACTTATTAATTTCCTCGAAAAATATTAATCTAATTCTATACTTCTTGATTTTAAAAAGAAATATATATATATATATATATATATATATATATATATATATATATATATATATATAAAGTGAAGTTGTTAGCTGCATGGATATTTTAAATGTTAAGAATTTGATCAATGTAGTTTTTCTTATTTGTTTTTAACCAAATTGGAAAAGTGAATCAAATCCATTATTTAGTTACATTGTATTTGTGACATGTGTCCCTAGTAAATTTTACTAGCTTTAATAAATATTTATTTTTAAATTTTTGGTGCTTTATTGTTATAATAAATTTTGAGTATATTTTGTTTTTCTCTCGTAACTTTTAATATGCGGCATTATATAAAATTTCGAGTATGTGATTGTGGCGTGTCTATTTTTTTACTATGTTGTTTATAAACATTTTTAAATTGAGTTGTGGGTAGTAATATACAAATATTTGAAACACAACGTGAATGCACTGGTACCATGACGAACCAAACAATTCCGACCGAACAACATCAGTAGCAGTTTCGGTACTATCTAAACTGATACATGTTTTGGTCAAAAATTGCTGAAGCAATTAAGTGATCAAATTTAGTATATGAGGTAGCCTGCTATTGTAGTTTGATAAAAAGTGTTGGATTGTTTGATTGTGAAAACGGAGTCAGGATATAGTTCCAGGATAATAAACTATATTGAAATGACAATAAGTGCAATAAATGTAAATGTTGACACATGATGTACGAGAAAAGCCCTTGATCAATCTAGATCGCCGGCACAAAACCTCGGGAGCTGACAACTGTCAGCTGCCTTGTTCTTCTTATTGATTGCAAAAGCAGGATACAACTTCGGGATATTGCTTGGACCAGCTCTAAGTGTTATAATGATCGAATAATGTAAGTGTTGTGAGTGTTTATGATTGTTGCTGCAATTAGAAAGTGAAAGTGTACGAGATTGTGTCTGTTCTACTGTTGATCCAGGCCCCCTATAAATAGTAATCGAAAATAACCAACTATCCTATATTCTAGGGATGCCTTGAATGACCATTGTAGACTCTTTCTCCAGCTCCAACGTTCGTGTCCTAACCATCTTGAGCGAGTCTTTGGGGAGACCAAGTCTTCATATCTGTTGGTACCTTGCAACTAAAGATTAATGTTAATAGCGAGTAGGATACCCCCGCAGGATGTTACCAATATCCTGGTTCAGTATCCCGGTTGCAGCATCATATATGTAGTATCAGGATATGTCATTAGGATATAAGTCAGAAATTCCACCCATAACAATTGTCCCCAAAAATATAGCTGTTGGGATCCTGGAACCTAAATGGGTATATTTATCCTTGCGCAGATCGAGGCACTTAATGGGATGTAGGCGTTGATAAGACAGCTTGTAACTTCCAAGGCGAAATTCACTCATCACATCCTATCTCCGGCCTATATCTTCTCCCATTCTTTAGATAATTATCACCACTTCTCAGAATTACCAGGTATTATCTCTTTCTTTCCCTCTGTTTTACTTCTTCACTTTGTCATGGCCAACGGAACACGCTCACACACCGGCGATTTCGTTCTAACATTTGTTGAGCAAAACCTCCTCAAGGAGCCTATGAAAGAAGTCTGTTCTTTCGGTAATGCTGATATCGCCGCTCTTAGAGCCTCTGGCGCCTTTCCCGCCGGAGCGATCATTCGGCCGTTTGACCGGAACCTCCGGTCAGACGTGTCTCCTTCAAAGTGGATATGTTTCTTGTTTTATCCCTTTTCTATTGGACTTCGATACCCTTTCTCAGACTTATCATGCGCTTTTTTCACCTAGCTGGTCTTAGTTTTGCCCGAACCATGCCCATGGTTTGGAGGGTGCTAGTGGTGCTGGACCGGATCAAAACTCATCACATTCCTGAGCTATGTGTTGAGGATATAGCCATCGCTTATCGTTTACGATCCCATGGTTCTAGTCGATTCCTGCTTTTCTCAACCTCCAAACACCCCCTCATTCTTAAGGCGACCAAAAATGAGAACGAGTGGAAACGAAAGTTCTTCTTTGTCAAAAGGGACTCCATTGACAAGGGTGTTGACTTTCCTGTGAAATGGTTGACCGCTGGTAGGATTTAGGGATTTGGGAATATCCCCAAATGTATCCTGAACTTACATCCCAAACTGACACCCTTGTTTACTTTTTATGCAGCGAATCTCAAAGAACTAGCCCCTCCATCCGCAGAAACAGAAGGAAGGATCAGTGCCATCTATCGGCTATCGGAAAGTGAAAGAAGCTTTTCTCCACTCCCCACAAGTTTAAGCCAACATTCAAGCTCCAACATGTCTGGTAAGAATACCTATTCTATATATCTTTGCATATATTTGGTTAATTAAGATATCAGGATATTGAAAAGTTGAAATTTCTTCCCTTTTGTGCAGACCCAGCCAAGATCCCTGAAGTGTTTGACCTTGACGAACTCGACAGCTACTCCGGGCCTGCTCCGGTAAAGATAGAGTCAAGTTCCAAACCTTCCACCACGTCTAAACCGCCTGTCAGTTCCAAGCCCACAATCACCCCAAGCCTTCCCCAGCAACAAAGGCTCGTGCCTCCAGCTCCCGCAAGAGGAAAGAGACCGACTCCCCAGCCACTTCTGTTGAAGCCTTCTCTTAGGAGAACCAGGGGTTTTTTGTGTCGAGTGGCTTGATGACTTCTTTCCTTAATCAGGTAAATATCCTTATCCTGTATCCTGCACATATATGCTGAGCAGATATCCTGATTATGTGATATATGTTGATACATGTGTTTCGAATTGTAGGGTCTTGGTCGCTTGACGTATCTTTATGTAACATTTGTCGAAAACGGGTTTTACCAAACCCGCTCCATTTTGTAATCGAATATCAAGTTATAAATGTTCGTTGCCTACTTATGCTTATTTTAATTTTTAATGATACATAATTAATAAACAAACTAAACCATAAAAGTTATAATTGATAAAAAGTATAAATAAAACAATTAAAAATAAAATGGGGCTGCCGGGACTCGAACCCGGGTCAGCCGGGTTGTAATTCCAAAGATTTAGCACTCACACGCCTAACCACTCCGCCACTTGTTTGTTTTCTGTCAACTCTAGGAAACAAATAAGTCTTATATACAAACCTAGACGAACCGATTGCGCCAACTGAAAACCGAAATCGGCTATTCAACCGTCTAAACGTTTGAATAATCGCGAATTCAGGTTTATAACCGATGCACCGACGATTCTAATCAATTCTGACTTGAATTGACTTCAATTCTGATGATGATGGGTTTTATAACCGAAAATATCTCATAACCTGAATTACTGCAATCAAAGATCTTCTCGCGACTTAGAAACATTCCACAAACCTCCAATTACATTTCCGCACACTTTACAGTCCACCGGAGAAGTTTATTTTACTCGCCGGAAAACCGTATTCTTCCTCAAAACGGTAAGTCCTTCAATACCGTCGTAGTCTAACAATTGTTAAGCTATTTCTAACTCAAACCTTTCACTTGAAATCGAATTCAGACGCTACTATCGGATAATACCAGTTCGCCGGAAAAGTTCTGGAAATCTTTATTTTCATCTGTGAATCGGTAAGGACATTCAAACACTCTGTTAACGTTTGTTTATCACTTCTATTCCACGATTAGCTAATCAAAACGGTTAATTGTCTTGTTCAGTTGAAGTGCACAAAAACAGAGACCGACACCTTGCCGGAATTCTGAAATAAACCGTTCATCGGTATGTTTACTTCTAACTATCGTTTCTGCCATTTCATATTAGATTATACAATGTTTATCAATCGAACTAAACAAGATATAATGGTGTAATCTACTGCCTGTAAAATCTAACGAAGAAGATGAACTGCGCTAACAATATAAGAATAATTAAAATTGGTATTTTGAACGGGTTAGACACACAGTCCAGCGGTGGACTGTGTGCGAACAAAAACATGCATACGTCCCGAGTTCGATCCCTGATACACGCACCATCTATGTAATAAAAACGTTTTATTTTTCTAACCGAACAAGGTTAATTCAAGTTAGTTGTTAAGTATAATAAAAAGTTGTATATTAACCAAGTTACACACAAAGTCCAGCGGTGGACTGTGTGTCACGTTAAACCACAGGTCCCGGGTTCGAGACCTGTGGAGTACACCGAGTCATTACGTGGAATCTTTTTAAAATAAATGATTTTCTGATTAATCTAATTAGTATATAAATATAATTAAAAACAGAATTATTTCAGGTTAGACACGTAGCTCAGTTGGTAGAGCTGCGTGCACGCGTACGGGAGGTCTCGGGTTCGAGCCTCACCCAGCGCATTCAGTCACACAATAAACCGGTCAAGCGGTCAAAGTAAAAAAGTCAACGGTCAACCCAAAAAGTCAACATATTTTTATATTTTTATTTATTTAATTTAATTTAAAAATCAATTAAAAATACTTAAAAATAATGTTTTTAAAGATAGAAAATAGCCTTAAACTCGTAAAAATATATCTAAAAATTCTATTAAAATCCTTAATAAAATCCACTCATTTTCTATTCTTTCCGTTATTATTTAGGTTAGTAAATTCTCGTTGTTCCGCTCTTCCAACTTGTGCGCATCTCACCATCTCCAATCAAACGCACCCAATGTGAGTGAATCTTTACAAATTCCCCGTTTTAATCACGTTTTTGGGGTGTATCATGTGTCTTGCTATATATTATATTTAAATCATTGTGCATACAACATATCATGAACAAATGTGTATTCAGCTTGTTTCAACTGTTTGTGTGGTTATTGTTAGATTCAATTTATTATTTTCAGTACATGCAATTTCATAGGCCGCCGCTCCCCATTACATTATGAGCGTTGAGCATGTTCCCCATTACATTATGAGCGTGAACCTGGCGTGCCAACATACGATCGGCTCCGTTTGATTGAGCCTTGATCGCACAGTTTCATTCATGTTATTTATTGTATGACGTTGGTATGTTAATGTATGCTATCATATGTTATTGTATGTTATAGTTGTGACTGCTATTGCTGCTGTTTGATTACTTACATTTGCTCATTTATGATTATGCACAATTTTTCATTGATAAACTAACAAGAAAAATAAATAATAAATGTTTATCTAACAAGGTTCACTCGCCAACTTATGTTGACCCAAAAACCCCATTTTTACACATGATACAGGTGAACCAGCTGCAGCCAGAAACACTTAGGATTGGACTAGAAGAATAAAATGATTTAGAGCTTGGAATTGTTTTGTTTGGTTATTTTCTTTGTATTGTACGGACATGTTTGGATTATTGGGAATGTAATTTTGACTTTAATAAATATGAAACATATTAGTAAATATCATGAGCTTTGGTGATAACCCAATTATGCCCCGACTCTTCTTCCGCTGCGGGTCGGGGTGTGACACTTTACGAGGAAGCTTGCGGGGTCAACAAGATGCTAGAGGCCAAGCTAACGAAGGCTGAAGTCACTATCGTGGACCAGGTAAGGATTGTTGCCGCCAAGTCTCATCATTACGAAGACAAATTCAAGGCGATGACCCAGGAGTCGCAAGCTGCTATAAAGAAGGTTGCCCAAGAAGCTCAGGCTAAGCTGGATGCTGTTCAGACTCAACACGAGCATGATATGATCACCTACAGGGAGGGCCTCAAGAGTTCCGTCGTCATTTCCCTCCTACAGGCCAGGTTGAAAATGGCCTATGAAGCCAGAGCTATGGGTTTTGAATGCCCAACCTGGTCCATTGGAGCCTGGGAGGCAAAATTGAAGGATCTCAGTGGTAATCCTGTGGAGTATCCTGCTAAGCCAGCGGTTGCAAAGCCTTCCAAGGCGGTCGAGGTAGCAGCAGAGGCTGGTGGTGAAGTCGGTGAGGATCTTGGGGCTAATACTGGAGCGGATGCTGGTGGTGATGCTGGTCGGGATGCTGTTGCTGAGGAAGTGATGAAGGTTGGTGAAGGTGCTGCTGTTTGAGAGCATCGAAGTGGGCAATGATGGATATTATTGCTTAGGCCGGAGCCCACTTTTTTAATTTGAATGGTCTGTAAACCCTTAAACAATTTTACTTCTCCTGCACTTTAGATACAATATGATGGCCAAAGGTTGAGGGATCATGGGTTCCAGGACGAAGCCCTTGGTCATCAATCTTTATATGCCTTAGAACTTATCATACCCTTGGTGGATGGGTCTTGGTTTAAGAGGAAGCCAAGAGTATGACATTTTAATATGTTAATAATAAACTAATCCTTTTGGCTTTAACTGTTGTTGCCATGTTTTCACTTTGGAAAAATATGTTTTAAACATCCTGAACAAATATCCTGAACAGGATACTGATATAATGTTCAGTATCTTTGTTATTTTTAATCAAAATGTTAGATAAAACTTTATTAAATATAACTATAAAAACTTAGATCATTTAGATAAGGCTTCCAAGCTTTGAGAAATAAAAATTCATACCAGAAACACTTAGGAAATAATTTCCAACCTTTGAATCCTTTGCAATGTCCCCAGCATGGATGTCCCCTGTCTATGCAGGATATTGCATTAGTGTGTGGCATACATGAACATTTTCCACTTAGTGACAAAACTTTACAACTTTTTGTTCATAAAAGAACGTGTGTGAACACAATCACAATTTGGAACTTTTCAAAGACTTCAATTTTGCTGGGGATAAACCCTTAGTATTGATCGATGTCGTAAGGTCGGTCAAAATATGTTTAAAAGTGTCCTAATCGCCTTTACTAGTAAAGAGCAAGTAGGGTGTCGAATCCACGGGGAATTAGTGGAAAGTGTTAACGTTCATTGTTTTGTCTGTAATTATCTAATTCTAAAACTAATTGCTTTTTGCTATTTGAGAGGGTTGTTATGAAAACGAATTTAATTATCGAAGTTGTCAACAATTATGAGAAAAGGACCAATCTCCGGGTTTTCAGGTTGTGTAGAAAATCTGGTAACCTAATTAGTAACAATTGGAAATCACATAGACATGATTTGTTAACCTACTTGTCTTGATAAATAACTAACAGATAATATATTTGATTGCAATGATCCACGATCAAAACCGAAAGATTGATGCAACTGAATAGTAACCTATCTAATTACCAATCTTAGATTTCCCAAACACAAACAAATTCAATGGTTAAAGGTTAAAGAACAATGACAACTTAGAATTTAATCCCAATTGTTGATGACAAAACCAAATAACTGAGAAACAAGTGTGTATGCGATAATCTAACAATCGTTTAATCAAGAACAAGTAAACATAAAGATAAACTAACCAAATGATTAGACCAATCTTAATCCAAAAGTATGTAAATACAAGTTGACCCAAAACCTGACACAAACCCTAGCCCCGGAGATGATCACGAATGATTTAGCCGCTCATTCTCCTGATTTGATCTTCAATTCTTGATTGGAACATTGAATTTTTGATTGGGATCTTGATTTAAATGATTAGAAGCCTCAAAATAGCTCTTAATTCTTCCTAAAACTACTGGGAAGGAAGCTCTCTTCGAAACCCTAGAGATTAGGTTTAAATAGGGCTTGAAAACAGAAAAATTCGAAGTTAACTACGCCAGGCGTATGAAACGCCCATATTAAAGTAAAAACGCCCAAAACTCTCTGTAAACGCCGGTAATAATGCCCACTAAAACGCCTGGGAGTTTGAAACGCCCAACTTCATTGTTTGAAACGTCGGGACCTGATTTCTTCCAAAAACCTCCCATCTTTTCTGATTTGCATTCCTAGTCTTGATTTTTTCGTCTAAATGCTTCCAAAACACGTATTTATCATGTTTTGGAAGCATTTGGACGAAACACTCGCTAAGTAAACGTATTCCACGTACAAATAACATAAAACCCATCATTTAGACACACTAATCACCATAAAATATCCCACTGATCAAGTATCCTGCGGATAAACCCTTATTGTTGTGCGCTGCAGGCGGGAGTGTATAAACTCCAAGACTTAGAAAGGCGAAAATCTTTAAACCTTAGAGAGTATGAAAATACCCTTTCGCGATAGAGGGTGATCAATCCTCATATACCGTAAGGAACTGGGATATAGCCAACAATAACGAAATTGTCATCCACTTTTACATGAACTGGTCCCGCTATCTTGAACTATACCCGGATATTTGCGCTCCAGGCGGGTGTTTAAACCCATTTCGGAAGAAATGTGAATACCTTTAAACCTGTGAAAGGATCTGAATCCCTTAAATGTGAGAGAGGGGGCCAATCCTCTAGTCTTTCAATCCATCTTGAGCAAATATCCTGGAGCATTATCCTGAAGCATATCCTACAAAATACCATTAAACTAAGGTGGGTGTTAGCTTGGCTAACACCCCTCCCATGCTTAAGTTAGTATAGGGTTTCAAAGAATAATAAATTAAATTAAATATATATAGAAGGGATAGGATTCATACCATTCTGAGTTAGAAATTAAACTCTTAACTCAGTTAAAATAGGCCTTGAGATGTATAGCAATCCAGGATCTTGGTATCATATCTCCCCCATGGTCTTGAGCCGGTATGCTCCCTTTCCAGATTCTGATTCAATCTCGTATGGCCCTTCCCATTTTGGAGCTAACTTCCCATCAGCAGGACTAGTCGTATTCTGAAACGCTTTTCTCAATACCCAATCTCCAACTTAGAATCTTCTGGTTCTTAAATTCTTGTTGTATGACTTGGCTATCCTTTGCTGATATGATTCCATCCTTAGATTTTCTGCATCCCTCGTTTCATTAACGGTGTCTAATTCCTGATATAAGACTTCAGGATTTGTTTTAGGATCCCGTAGACTCGATCTAGCTGTTGGTATTACCATTTCTGTTGGAATCACTGGTTCTGCTCCAAATACTAACAAGAACGGTGTTTGCCCAGTAGCATTCTTCACAGTTGTTCTATCTGCCCATAGGACAAATGGTAGTTCCTCTGCCCATTTCCTCTTTTGGCACCTAACCTTTTTTTTCAGGTTATTGACAATTATCTTCTTTGAGGATTCTGCTTGTCCATTAGCTTGAGGATGCACCGGTGTTGATGTGATCATTTTTATTCCCCAACTCTTACAAAAATTTTTAGTTCTTTTGCTGATGAATTGAGAGCCATTGTCGCAGATTATCTCAGCCGGTATCCCAAACCTTGTCAGGATATTCCTTTTGATAAAAGACACCACTTCTTGATCCCTAACTTGGACAAACGCTTCTGCTTCACCCCATTTGGAGAAATAATCCGTCATTGCTACCATGAAAACCTTTCCTCCAGGAGCTACCAGAGCAATGTTCCTGAAATACCCTCATCAGCCAGGATATCGACTGTGAGGGGCCCAGGATACGCTCCAGGATATTGCCAGAATCAACAGACTGGTAGTTTATCTAATAATGTTAATACTCTTGCTACTAACAATGTTGGATCTTCGCAGGATACAAGTGTAACCTCAGCACTCTCCAGAGAGCTTCAGAAGCTGAAGGATATGATATCAAGTGTACCTGGGGTAGTGCAGCTCATACTGGAAGTTTCCCAGGATAGTCACAACTTCCAAACTCCCAACATGAAGCTTTACGATGGGACGACGGATCCTGAAGAGCATATTTCCCAGTATAGGGAGAGGATGGAAGTGAATCCTATTCCACCGGATCTTAAAGATGCATGTCTCTGCAAGGGCTTCGGCTATACTCTGACACGATCAGCCTTGAAGTGGCTCTTAAGCGTTCCACCTCATTCAGTTACATCATTTGCTCATTTGGTTAATTTGTTTAACAGTCAATTTTCTTGTAGTAGATGCTTTGAAAAACTAACAAGTAACCTCTACAGGATAACACAGGGACCTCAAGAATCCCTTAGGGATTACGTGAACACATTTAGTAGGGAATCCCTGGATATCCTGAACCTTGATGTTGCTACGGCTGTTCAGGCATTCAAGATGGGATTACAGAAGGATTCCCAATTTTATCAAGATCTTGTTATGAACCCTTGCAGGAACCTGGACGAAGATCGGAATAGGGCTCTAATATATACCAGGCTTGAAGATGAGAAGAAAATGCAAGAGAGGATGAATGCATCCTCAACATACGAATCAACAAACAGAAAGTCAGAATCTTCATACAAACCATACCGCTCTAAGCCGTATACTAAAAATGATAGCAAGAGAGTGAATGCCATTGAGGATGAGGATGCTGACGAATATCCTGAGTTATCAGAATATTGTTTTCCTGTTACTGTTCCTGAACTGATATATACCATGCAGGGTTTAGGAGATAAGGCAAGATGGCCAAGGAAGAACCAGCCAAAGGCAGATTGGAAGGATAAATCCAAGTGGTGTGCCTTCCATGAAGATTTTGGACATGTAACAGAAGATTGCATAGCTCTAAGGAAGGAGATAAGCTATTTGCTGAGCAAAGGTTACTTGAAAGACCTTCTCCGTAAAAAGAAGAATAAGGGTCAGGATACTGATAAGGATCCTGAATGAGCAGCATCACCTCCATCAGACGTCAAGATAATCAACTTTATATCTGGAGGATCCAACATATGTGGGACTTCTTATTACGCGGCTAAAAGGCATGCCAAGGAAGCTAAGGCAGAAAGAGGAGACAAACCAACCAGGATGACAATGCTTACGAGTGACAAAGTCATAACATTCGATAGTGACGACCGGGATAACATCCAGGATCCGCACCATGATGGTTTGGTAATTACTTTATATATCGCTAACCATTTTGTACGCAGGATACTGGTGGACAACGGAAGCTCGGTCAACATCATCCAGTTGGAGACCCTGAAAAGGATGAATATCCCAGAAATGGAGATTACCTCGAAGTCCACTGTGCTTGTAGGGTTCAGTGGAGAAGCAAAGAATACTGTTGGAGAAATAAAGTTGCCTGTATATATTGAACGAGTGAATTCAATGCAGCGTTTTTGTGTCATGGATTCATTATCCTGCTATAATATTATATTAGGCAGGCTATGGATTCATGATATGAAGGTTGTACCTTCCACCTATCATCAGTGTGTCAAGATCCCTACTCCTTGGGGTAGTCAAAGTGGAAAGTGACCAACAGGAGGCGAAGAAATGCTACTCCTCTTCGATGAAGGGGTCAACAAAATCTAGGGCATGATAACAATTAAAGATACAAGCCTATGATATCGTGGAAACTTCTAAGCAGGATGTTAAAATAATTATCCTGGATCAGGATAACCCATATATCTCGGTGCTTGTAGGGACCAATATCCCTCAGGATATTGAGAATCAGCTTACTAACTTTTTGAAATGCAGGATGTCTACGTTTGCATGGAAACACGAAGACATGACAGGTATATCAAAAGATATTATAACTCACAAACTTGGAATTGATAAATCTTTCAGGCCCGTTCAACAAAAGAGAAGAAAATTTGCTCCTGAAAGAAATGTAATTATACAAGAGGATGTCGAAAGGTTGCTCAAGTCCAAGATGATTAGGGAAGTTAAGTTTCCCAGATGGCTAGCAAATGTGGTGGTGGTCCAAAAGAAGAATGGGAAGTGGAGAGTTTGTGTAGACTACACAGACCTCAATAAAGCCTGTCCTAAAGACCCATTCCCATTACCTCACATAAATTCGATGGTACATGCGACTGCCGGCCATGAAATACTGACCTTTATGGATTGTCACACCCCTAATTTCCACGTGTAACCCGGTGGGCCCGGTTGGGGAATATCGTGACGTAAGTTGATATCATCATTACCAAACAATACAATAATACACAGCGGAAATCTGGATAGTTACATTTACAAACGTTTGAATGTTCAAAGTTCAAAAATAATAAATACAACGCTTGTAACTAGATCCACAGGCGGATCGAAATGTGAATAGAAAATGAAAATTGACAGACTAAGGCCTTCTAAGCAAAGGGTTACAATTCCTCTTAAGCTTCGCCGAGCACTTCCAGCCTAATTACGTATACTTGTCACCTGCGCTTAGTCTTTTGAAAATACGTCAGTTTTCACTGGTAAATACATTTAACCGACTCATTTTGAAAACATTTTGAAAACGTTTAGTGTACACTATGGTACTTTGTTTTATAAATAACTTGGGATAAATAATTTCATGTTATCAGTTTTACATGCTAATAATACATTTAGAGCCCGAAAACTATGTCGGGATGCTGATTAATCGACACGCCACTTTAACACCTTTAATAGGTGCACCCCTATTGGGTAATACTTTATTTTAGCATCTGACGGGTGTATGCCTACACCCCGTGCTTAGGTCATGGCCATTTGCAATTAAATGAGCTGCGGATATCCAGGACACGGTCGTCTTAACCCCCAAATGTTTAATATTAAGCAATACGAATTAAAATGGATTATTTGAATTCCCGACTCATTGGTCTTTGATCCCATATCCAACCATGAGGTACTAGTATACCGTATCCCAAGCCCGTATAAGGGAAAATAAGTTAAAGTATTTACCTGGCTTGCAAAAGACTCTAGTAATAAGAAAATAAGCAAAGCACAGCCGTAATCAAAATAAACTAGCTCGGCGACAATCTACCGGAAGTCTCTAGTCTGGATTGGATGGTATTATTAACCGATTAGTTGGTTAGCGGGTCTTTATTTAGTCATTGACTTAGACTGGCTAACCTTTAATAAAAATAACGGTACAAAACGCTAGATTAAGCGGTGACCGGAAAAGAATGTATTTTGGACCCGACAAGTACTAGGACTTGAATAATATGGGTTACCATTTTACATTGTGGAATATGAGAGTATTTTGATATGGTTAAACCCGTTTTGATTAAATTACGTAAACTAGTCACGTAGGCTTAACCGTACGCATATAAGCGAAACCGGGTAACCGGGTGAGTCCTATACATGTTCTATATGCCATTATGTTTAAAATATGTTATTATAACAGTATGTTATTGATATGATGACCCGTTATGGTTTTAAAAGTAAATTATGCCTTAAAAAGGGCAACTTCGTCATTTAAAATATAATAAACGAGCTTATATGTAAACTGATGTTACTAATATGAACATTCTGTAAAAATACTTATTTTATGATGTTATATCAGTAGGACATCAATTATATGTGTGGTTTATGGCTTAAGACCAAACTATGTCCTAAAAGGGTAATTTGGTCATTTCACATATAAATGATAACTTATTTGGGAATTTGAGTTTGGGACATGTACCCACTGTTAATATGTTGAAAATATGTTTTGAAATTAGTAGGTATCAAGTCTTTATACTCTAATATGGTTTTAAACCATATTATGCGCCAAGGTGGCGATTAAGTCGCTAAATGACGACATAAACGGTATTTAAAACTGTTGTTGTGACCAGGTTTGAATGACCAAAATATGTTAAGATATATACTACATCAGTAGGTACAAGGTTTTGGTTTATTTGAATGTCGAAAACTTATTTTGAGTGTGGAAGGGGTAATATCGTCATTTAAGGATATAATGTGCAAACTATAGCTTAAACTCAGTTCGCAACCTGAATGAATATCCCAAATAGTCCTACTAATGATATTACATCAGTAGGTATTGATTTTTGATGTCAAAATTATGTTTAAACCATTTTATGTGTTAAAAGGGCGTTTTAGGCATAATTAACAGATACTTGCATAATGACTCGGATTTCTACATGACCATGTCCCATAACTCCAGAGGGTTATAGTACATTATAACATTGTTATAGGTCATAATGCAACTTAGGGACAGTAGGTAATGTTGCAAAATCAGGTCAGAACTAGTCAAAGCAGAAGTCAAACTTTGCGACTTTCGGTTGCGAACCGACCTTAGACCTGGAATTGACGAGCCGAACATGTTCCCTCATGTTCTTAAAATTATTACCAAGTTATTAGGGTGTCAAAACAGGTTTCATAACATCTACATTGCTAAGTATTAATTTATTTTAAAACTGACCCGTTTGACTTTCTATTAACATAACTTTGACCCGTCAATTGACCAAGCAAACGTTGTAATCAGGAGGTGCCCTCTTGAGGGATTAACACCTACCTTATTACGATCACGTAGCCATGTTCGTTACGAACATTGGCTGGCCATAATGGTCTTAGCACAAAGTCAAAGCATTTATATGTTAACGCTTTGACATTGGCTTAAAGCCTACTAAAAAGGAAAGAACTGAGTTGGAACCCTTACTAGTGAACCAAAAAAAGACTTAGAACTCAGGGGAATGCTCCAAGATAAGCAGGAGCTTTCCAAGTGAGCAAGAGAGGTGAAAGAGATGAATGAGCAAGTTGGGAGCTCACTCAAGGTTGCTATTTATAGCAAAGGGGAAGGCATAGGATCAAGACAGGTGTTGGGGGATGATCCTAGATGAAGACAAGTGTTTTTGGTCATGGCACAACCAAGGAGAAGGGTGGCATGGCGAGCAAGGTGGCAGGGCAGCAGGCTGCCATACATTCTGTCGCTGGCAGTCCCTTACGAACCGTAAGGGTCATGCCTTGCGGTCCGTAAGGACCTCTGGCGCCCACAGATTTTGAATAGTTATGGACCGTAACCATTGAGGCTTGCGGTCCGTAACCGCCTTACTGAAAACCATATTTTGCTTAAGCTTACGGTCCGTAACCAGGAGTGGTTACGGTCCGTAAAGACCTTCAGAAATTTGAAGTTTGGCATTTTTCACCACTTTGGTCCCTGACTTTCCTCGATGCTCATTCAGAGGTTATTAAAATAACTTGACGGTGTCTTTGGTTCCTCTCGGCTACACGTGGCAACCAAGAATTTTCGGGACACGTGTCAGAATTTTATCGGACAAAATTTTCGAGGTGTTACATGGATGCATCCTCAGGATTTCAACAAATCCAAATGGAACCATCCGACCAGGAGGATACAGCATTCATAACACCCACAGGTATATAATGTTATATGGCCATGCCCTTTGGTTTAAAAATTGCAGGTGCAACGTACCAGAGGCTGGTTAACATGATGTTCAAAGACAAACTGGGGGACACCATGGAGGTATACATTGATGATATGGTGGTGAAATCTAAGAAATCAAAGGATCACCTCCAGGATTTGGAATGTGCCTCCAATATCCTAGACCGATATAATATGAAGCTGAATCCACCTAAGTGCCACTTCGGAGTGGGGGCAGGAAAATTTTTAGGATATATGGTGACTAAGAGGGGAATAGAAGCAAGTCCAGAACAAATCAAAGCTATCCTGGATCTCAAATTACCATCCAACATGAAAGATGTGCAAAGGTTAACAGGACGAGTAGCAGCATTGAACAGGTTCATATCAAGATCCTCATAAAAATGCAAGGAATTTTATGATATCCTGAAGAAGAACAAAAAGTTTGAATGGGAGAAAGACATGAAGCTGCTCTACAAGAATTAAAGCAGTATCTCTCAAGTGCTCCTCTACTGATGAAGCCCGAGGATGGTGAACCTTTATCCCTATATCTTGCAGTGTCAGGGAATACAGTAAGTGATGTTCTGGTAAAGGATCATGAAGGTCAGCAGTATTCTATTTATTACGTTCGTAAAAGTTTGTTAGATGCCGAAACTAGATATTCACATTTAGAAAAATTAATATTAGCTCTAGTCATGGCATCAACTAAGCTTAGACATTACTTTGAAACGCATAGGATACATGTTAAAACTAATTATCCTGTTAAAAATGTGCTTAGGAAACCCGAGATGTCTGGTAGAATGGCTAAATGGTCTGTTGAACTAAGTGCCTATGATCTAGTATATGAACCTAGAAATGCTTTAAAGTCTCAGGCCTTAGCAGACTTTGTGGCTGATTTTAGTAGTGATATTCAAAATGAGGCTGACCTAGAAATACAACAATTAGGTGAGAATTCAGGATCTTGGATATTGTATACTGATGGAGCATCTAATGTAAGAGGTGTAGGATTAGGAATACTACTAAAATCGCCACAAGGGGATATATTACCCCAGGCTATTAGATGTGAATTTCCTGCTACTAATAATGAAGCTGAGTATGAAGCTCTGATAGCAGGATTAGAATTGGCTAAGAAGATGAATGTTAATTGTTTATAAGTGTATGTCGATTACCTGTTGATTACTAACCATTTCAATGGATGTTATGCAGTCAAAGGTGAAAAATTAGCTGAATATCTTGAAATTGTTAAAAAAATTAGCAGGATATTTCGAACATTTTACACTTGAACAGGTACCAAGAGAGAAAATGCTGAAGCAGACGCTTTAGCAAATTTAGGATCTACTGTCAGGATATCGGAAGGAACTCGGATACCTAGACTACATATCCTGTACCCGGCTATGGAACTTTTCAAGTCTCAGAATAAGGAGGTAGTAAAAGTGCAGGATCCTAGTAACGAATATCCTGAGGAGAATCCTGAATCCTGGATGACTCCAATTGTGAAGTATCTTGACAAAGGAGATATCCCAAAGGATGAGAATCCCAAAGCTTTCAGAATGAAGGTATCCCGTTTTACTATTATAAATAATGTTTTGTATAAGAAATCCCTTGCAGGTCCATATCTAAGGTGCTTGGAAAATCCTGAAACCAACGAGGTACTTCAGGATATACATGAAAGAGATTGTGGCAACCATACTGGGGGTAGATCTTTATTCTCGGCGGTGTTGAGAACGGGATATTACCGGCCGACCATGAGAAAGGATGCCGCAGAGTATGCTCGAAAATGTGATGCATGTCAAAGACACAGCAATATACTACATCAGCCTGCTGAACCTAGGGATGGCAATGGGTCGGGTTTGGGACGGGTTTAAGTAATCCCAAACCCATACCCGGTTAGATAAGCTTGTCCCAAACCCGTCCCAAAACCCGTCGGGTTTCTAGCGGGTAAATACCCATCGGGTATCGAGTATACCGTGGGTTTCAGGTAAACCCGTTAATTTAAAAAAAAGTTACCCATTGGGTATATCCGGTCCAAATCCCATTGTGTATCTATTTGGTAACTATTAATCAGTTACATTTAATATTATTACTATAAAAATATATTAAATAACTGCAATGTATATGAAATAAAATATCTATATGTATAAAAAAATGAATGTGTCATATATATAGATATTTAAAATATACAAGAAATTATGTTGGGTATACAATCGGGTAAACGGGTACACTTTATCGGGTAATCGGGCCGGGTAAATGGGTATATCACCATATCCCAAACCCGTCCCAAACCCGCAAAAAAAAGCCAGACTAGTCCCAAACCCGTCCCAAACCCAATTATCCGACCCCAAACCCGTCCCAAATGTGTCGGGTTTCGGGTTTACCCATCGGGTTCGGGTTCAATTGCCATCCCTAGCTGAACCATTATATCCCATCATATCATCTTGGCCATTTATGAAGTGGGGTATGGATATAGTTGGGAAACTACCTAAGGCTCCGGGAGGAGAAGTTTTGATGCTGGCAATGACGGATTATTTTTCCAAGTGGGTTGAAGCGGAGGCCTTTGTCCAAGTAAGAGATCAAGAAGTGTATCTTTCATCAAAAGGAATATCCTGACAAGATTCGGGATACCGGCCGAGATAATTTGTGACAATGGCTTTCAATTTATTAGCAAAAGAACTACTGATTTTTGCAAAAGTTGGGGAATTAAGACGATCACGTCAACACCGGTACATCCTCAGGCTAATGGACAAGGGAATCCTCAAAAAAAATAATTGTCAATAATTTGAAGAAGAGATTAGGAGCTAAAAAAGGAAAATGGGTAGAAGAATTACCATTTGTCCTATGGGCTGATATAACAACTGTGAAAAATGCTACTGGGCAAACCCCATTTTCTTTGGTGTTTGGGGCAGAAGCAATGATTCCAACAGAGATGGTAATACCCACAGCTAGGTCAAGCCTACGGGATCCTGAAACGAATCCTCAAGTCTTATGTGAAGACCTAGATATTGTCGACGAAGCGAGGGATGCAACGAAATTACGGATGGCAGCATACCAGCAGAGGATAGCCAAATCATACAACAAGAATTAAATAACTGCAATGTATATGAAATAAAATATCTATATGTATAAAAAAATGAATGTGTCATATATATAGATATTTAAAATATACAAGAAATTATGTTAGGTATACAATCGGGTAAACGGGTACACTTTATCGGGTAATCGGGCCGGGTAAATGGGTATATCACCATATCCTAAACCCGTCCCAAACCCGCGAAAAAAAGCCAGACTAGTCCCAAACCCGTCCCAAACCCAATTATCCGACCTCAAACCCGTCCCAAATGTGTCGGGTTTCGGGTTTACCCATCGGGTTCGGGTTCAATTGTCATCCCTAGCTGAACCATTATATCCCATCATATCCCCTTGGCCATTTATGAAGTGGGGTATGGATATAGTAGGGAAACTACCTAAGGCTTCGAGAGGAGAAGTTTTGATGCTGGCAATGACGGATTATTTTTCCAAGTGGGTTGAAGCGGAGGCCTTTGTCCAAGTAAGAGATCAAGAAGTGGTATCTTTCATCAAAAGGAATATCCTGACAAGATTCGGGATACCGGCCGAGATAATTTGTGACAATGGCTTTCAATTTATTAGCAAAAGAACTACTGATTTTTGCAAAAGTTGGGGAATTAAGACGATCACGTCAACACCGGTACATCCTCAGGCTAATAGACAAGCGGAATCATCAAAAAATAATTGTCAATAATTTGAAGAAGAGATTAGGAGCTAAAAAAGGAAAATGGGTAGAAGGAATTACCATTTGTCCTATGGGCTGATATAACAACTGTGAAAAATGCTACTAGGCAAACCCATTTTCTTGGGTTTTGGGGCAGAACAGTGATTCCAACAAAGATGGTAATACCCACAGCTAGGTCAAGCCTACGGGATCCTGAAGCGAATCCTCAAGTCTTATGTGAAGACCTAGATATTGTCGACGAAGCGAGGGATGCAACGAAATTAAAGATGGCAGCATACCAGCAGAGGATAGCCAAATCATACAACAAGAATTTAAGAACTATGAGATTCCCAAAATTGGAGATTGGGTATGAGAAAAGCGTTTCAGAATACGACTAATCTGCTGATGGGAAGTTAGCTCCAAAATGGAAGGACCATACGAGATGGAGTCAGAATCATGAAAAGGAGCATACGGTCAAGACCATGAAGGGAGATATGATACCAAGATCCTGGAATGCTATACATCTTAAAGCTTATTTCAAGTGAGTTTAGAATTTGATTTCTAACTCAGAATGGTATGAATCTATATCTTTTAAATATATATTTTTAATTTGATTTACTTTTCTTTGAAACCGAATACTGACTTAAGCATCGGAGGGGTGTTAGCCAAGCTAACACCCACCTTAGTTTAAAGGTGTTTTGTAGGATATGCTTCAAGATACTTGCCCAAGATGAATCGGAAAGATTAGAGGATTGGCCCCCTCTCTCAGTTTAAGGGATTCAGATCCCTTCACAGGTTTAAATCTATTCACCTTTCTTCCGAATTGGGTTTAAACACCCCGCCTGGAGCACAAGTATCTGGGTATAGTTCAAGATGGCGGGACCAGTTCATGTAAAAGTGGCTGACAATTTCGTTATTGTTGGCAATATCCTGGATCCTTACGGTATATGAGAATTGATCACCCTCTCTCGCGAAAGGGTATTTTCATACTCTCTAAGGTTTAAAGGTTTTCGCCTTTCTAAGTCTTGGAGTTTATACACTCCCGCCTGTAGCGCACGAAAACAAGGGTTTAACCCCAGGATACTAAGGGATTATCCCCAGTGAAACTATAGTTTTTGAAAGATTTCATAAATGTGATCATGATTACACACATTCTTTCGTGGAGGAAACGTTACAAAATTCGATTATTAAGTGAAGGGATACTCAAGTATGTCATACACTGATGCAATATCCTGCACGAACATAGGACATCCATGCTGGAGACATTGCAAAGGATTCAAAGGTTGGAGTTGAAAGTTATTGCACAAGTGTTTCTGGTATGGTTTTTATTTTTCAAATTTTGAAAGCTTTGTCTAAAAATCCAAATTTTGTATTATTCAATCGAGTTTCTGTCTAACATTTTGATTAAAGGCAACAAAAATGCTGAACATTTCATCAATATCCTAACCAGGATATTCGGTCAGGATATCCAAAACGGGTTTTTCAGAATAATAACATAACAACATCAGATAAGGCTAAAAGGTTAGTTTATTATTAGCAACCCAAAATGTCACACTATTGGTTTTGTCTTATACCAAGACCTATCCACCAAGAAGTGTGATAAGTTATAAAAGCATATGAACATCGATGACCGAAGGTTTCGTCCTGGAACCAAGGATCCCTCCACCTCTGGTCATCACAAAATACTAATATTTAAAAGTGCAGGAAATATAAAGTGTTCAAGTAAATTGTTTGGGGGTTACAGACCATCAAAATTAAAAAGTGGACTCCGGCCTAAGCAATAATATCCATCATTGCCCACTTCGATGCTCTCACACAGCAGCATCTTCACCAACCTTCTCCACCACACCTTCGCCACCAGCTCCATCACCAGCATCCACTCCAGCATCAGCTCCAGGATCCTTTTCAGCCTCAACCGGCACCTCAACTGCCACCTCAGTCGCCTTCGAAGTCTCTGCGATCGCTGGCTTGGCAGGACACTCCACAGGCTTGCCACCAAGGCCCCTCAGTTTCACTTCCCAGGCTTCAATGTTCCAGGCGGAGCATTCAAAGCTCACGGCTCTGGCTTCATAAGCCATCTTTAGCCTGGCTTGTAGGAGGGAGATGACAACGGAACCTTTAAGGCCTTCCCGATAGGAGATCAGGTCCTGCTCGTGTTGAAGGTAAGCGATGTCCAATTTGGCCTGAGCTTCTTGAGTTGCCTTCTCTGCAGCAAGCTTAGCATCCTGGGTCACTGCCTTGAATTTGTCTTAGTAATGTTGTGACATAGCCTCAGTGATCTTCCTTTGATTCTCGTTAGCGATCTCTGCCTTCTTTAGGTTGGCTGCCAACGCCTTTACAGAATCACAGGCCATGACCTGGAGATGTGTCAAGCGCTCAAGACCCTACAGTACAAGGTATGAATATCAGTTTACCTAACCAGGATATCAATTCATTATATACTCGCAGGATACAGGATGAGGATATTTACCTGGTTGAGAAGGGAAGTCATGAGGCTACTGGATTCTGCAAATCCAAGGTTCTCGTAGGAAGGAGTCTCAACAGAAGCGGCAGGGGAGTCGGTCTCCTTTCTCTTTCGGAACTAGTGGATTGAGGCTTGGAAGTTGAAGAAGGCTTGGTGACACCAGTAGGCTTAGAGCTGGAAGAGGGCTTCGATGCGGCTGAAGGCTTGGAGCTTGGCTCTTTCTTCATTGGTGCAGGTCCGGAGTAGCTATCCAACTCATCAAGATCAAAAACCTCAGGGGTCTTGGCTGATGCTGCATAACAGGGAAGTAATTTCAGACTTAATAATTTAATATCTTGACTAACAGAATATACGCAGGATATCAAACAGGATCCTTACCAGACATGTTCGAACTTGAGTGTTGGGTTGAGGATGTTGGAAGCAGAATGAAACTTCTTTCGGAGTCTAGAAGCTGGTAGATAGCTTTAATCCTCTTCTTTGAATCAGTGAGGGGAGGTGCTAGTTTCCTGAAGTCAGCTGCACAAAACATAAGGAAGTTATTAGACAGGATAGTGAACAGGATATATCTGAGGATAACCCTAAAACCCTAGTTCCTACCCTTGGTTAACCGTTTCACTGGATAGTCTGCTCCACTAGGAATTGAATCTCTTTTTACAAAAAAGAACTTGGATTTCCATTCCTCTTCATTCCCGGTGGCCCGGAGTATCAAAGGGTCGCTGGAAGTAGAGTAAAACAAGAATCGGTAAGACCCATGGGATCTTAATCGATAAGCAAGGGGAAGATCATTTACTCGTAGTTCAGGGATATGCTCGTTCTCGATGCGATCAATAACCACCAAAACCCTCCAAAGCATGGGCATGGTTTGGCTGAAACTAAGACCGGTGGTATGAAAGAAATCGGTGATGAAGTCAGAAAAGGGAAATCGAAGGCCCAAAGTAAACGGAAAAGCATTAAAACAGAGCCACTCACCGGACACCATATCTGACCGGATTTCCCGATCATATGGCCGAAATACCGTCCTTTCCGGGAAGATACCCGAAGTACTGAGGGCCGACAGATGTGCATTGTCGAACGAACAGACTTCTTTCTCGGGATATTGAAGAAGGTTTTGTGATGTGAACAAAGGTGCAGACTCACCGGAGCTGGATCTTGTCTGTCTCGTCATATTTTCGCCGGAATTAGAAGGATAAGAAGAAGAAAAGGAATAAGGAAAGGGAGAAACACTTTACCTTTTGTTCTCTTGGAGAAGACAAATGACAATGGGGATGAGACCACATAGGGGATGATGAGTGTTTATAGCCTGGGCAGTTGCAAGTTGTCGCGTCAGAGTCCTATCACTTAATTAGCTCGAAACTCGTGAAAAATGTAACCGTTAGGGCTCAGTATCCTCAAACGGTAACATTTTTGGGGACAATTGTTATGGATGAAATTCTGAGCCCATATCTTGAATTATATCTTTGCTTAATTATAGCTTTTAACGACCAGGATACAACCAGGATATTGGTAACATCCTAAGGCAGTATCCTGGTGATTACTAATTATTTGCATGTAGGACCTAGCTGCAGGATCACAACGTTCATGGAGACTCGTTCACCTGAAGACTCGTTCTAAATGGTTGGAAGAAAGACGTTGAAGCCGCAATACCTGGTCAATAACGTTCACTAGCGAATATTCCAAGGGATCCCACCATTTTAGGAGTGTTCGTTTTTCTTTGTAACTATAAATACCAAATAACCAGATCGATAGGTCACGACTTTCACACTCACTACTCTCGTATTCTAACACTTTCTCTCGCAATTACACACAAACACTCTTCACTAGCAATTTTTGTAACACTTAGCAACGATCTAGGGATTATCCTGCATTGTATCCTGAGTTTTGAAGTAATAAGAAGAACAAGACAGCTGCGATTGTCAGCTCCCGAGGTTTTATGCCGTAGATCTAGATTGATCAAGTGCTTTCCTCGTACATCTCCTGTCAACCTTTACATTTTCGCTCATTGTTTGATTGTTAATATAGCTCAATATCCTGAGCTATATCCTGAAAACTGTTTTTATAAACAAACAAACCAACACGTCTTTTATAAACATTGTTAGCACACTACCTCACAAAACTAATTTGATCACTAAATTGCTTCGGTAATTTTTGATCAAAACAATCCCCATGTCACTTTTAAATACCCAGTTGTCTTCTTGCCAGAGTATAAGCTATCAATAACATAACGACAACTGCATAGGCTCATACATGTAAACATTAAAGAAAAAAAGTCTACCATGGCTGAATACTAAAAGGTTACCATGTCATAGAAAAGACATGAACATAGGAACCTCAAATGCCACACCAGTAGACTCAAAAATCTTAGTTTCTTCTTTACTGAAACATAGCATCATGGCTTGAAAATCATCAAAGTCATATAAATGCAGTCACCTGAGGAACACTGATACACTTCGGTTAAAGAAAAAAACACAAACTTAACCTTATATTCAAGTGAGCCACATCCCGAAGTTACATTTCAATACCCAATTGTCTTCTTGCAAGAGTAACATGTGAAGAAAGAGAACTTATCTGTAATGGCCGCTTACAAACAAATTCACATGTCACAACAAAGTGAATGACGTAAAAACCTCAACAATTGTCCTACAAACAAACTAAAAAATATCACCTTTCTTAGAATTACAACTGATCATTATAGCATGCAAACAGAGACGGTTAGTGATATCATATGCCGGCTAATAAAGAGAGACATGTAAACATTTAAAGAAACAAAAACTGCTCCTACATTTGCATGCAAACAGTCCATGAAAAACAATGCTTTGGCAATAGCACAAGTCCAACTTTCTTTGAATTTAAACCGATCATCGTAGACAAACAGGAAAGAATATTGTTTTATATACAAATGGCATTTTGTTAGAAACTGCATATATTTGTAACTTTCAACATAGTTTTATATTGTCTTATATACAAATGGCATCGTAGACAAACAGAAAAACCACACCCTCTTAGTCTCAATTATTTGGCTTGAAATTAGAAAAAAAAAACATCTTGAGGATAGTTGTAACTAGTGTAGGCTGGTTGCCTTGGTGCATTTTTGCACCCTATTACATGAGCAACTATGTGTACAATTTCCTGACCCACTTTTAATAGTTTCCTTCAAAAAAATATCAATATGATAGCTAATGTATTAAGCTATGCCATTTATCTGTATTGTTAGCACTCATAGGGAGGTATAGAGTTACGAACTTGCCATTTATCCTATAGTTCGCCATTTATAGAGGATGAAAGTGTTCATTTCACCATTATCAACTTTATTGATTCCTACATGTGAAAAGATCATTTTAATTTTTATGAAAACTGTTAAAAAATTATACTCTTAAATGTCATGTCAGCAAATGCGGGACATGTTAAAAGTAAACTTATAAAATAATAACCATAAACATCCACAAAATTCAAATTAAAATCGAAAAATCATGAAACTGAAAATGTTTTGTGCTAATTTGTGCAAACCCGATAAGACCGGACGGTGGAGCAGCAACGCAGGTGGTGCGAAACACTGGCTGGATTCTCCTGCAAGCTCAACAAATCTGCGATGGATGTTGCTTGACTTCAGAATTCATTGCCAGCCTGCAAGCAACAAACATTATTTATAATATAAAAGAAGGAAAGAAAAGAAACAAAACTCATAAAACGATTCTTGACAAAAAAATCAAGATCCAGTTCTTTACTCACCAAAACCTTAATAGCTCGACAAAGTAGATACCTTTTAGTCTCAACCACTAATCAACAATGAGATTTGACTTTTTAATACCTGAATTGAAACCAAGTGGCGGCGACTTTTGAACTCGCACCATAAGTTCATCAGATATCTCCTTGGGTTCTTCTTATAGAAGCTTTGTTACACTCGAACAAATAAAAGCAATGGACGGAGATCGTTGTGGTCACCGGTGGTTCATCCTCCGATGCCTACCTAATTTACAATTTCTGTCACCTGCTAGCTTTGTTTGCCATGCGTTAGCCATATAATGTGGTTCACCCAAGGCACTACTTGCACCTATAATAAAACATTGGATGATATACGTAATGAAATTAAACCTACAAAACATTGGATGATATACCTGAATGAACTTAAGAGCATGTTGTTTGCTGGTGAGTTGGAGGTTAACGGAAAAGCAGATAAAATGCTACCGGAAGGACTAGATAACGGTGGTGATGCTTTGCTTCAAATGAAAGAATAAAAACCTTCCTTTTTGAAATCCATAAACAAAGAAAGCTGGTTGTGATTTTTGGGTTTCTCAAAGAGACGAAGAACGTCAGACGAAAGAGGGAGAAACCAAACGTCTGCAATCACGAGCAGAATAACAATCGATAAACCTCAGACGAAAAACCTGGTTGAGATGAATCAATAGGTTTTTGCACAGTAGCTGTGTTGAATGAGGCGAATTAGTGATTTAGGTTTATTAGATAGCTTTATATATGGGATCCGAACTTGGTTAATGGTGCACCCGAAATAGAAACTGATCCCGCCTCCCAAGTTGCTCACATGCCTTCCGTCCCAAAATCAGCTTGAGGCTCCACCATAACACATCATATGTCTCAAATGCATTTTATTTATTATATTACATAGATATAGATTAGTAGACAGACTGCTGGAGGGTAGCTACACTAGTGTAGACAATGGTGATGTGCTTTCCATATCAGTGGCCGTAAAAGAAAAATCGTTTTCACACTACAACGTTATTTTGGGACTATATTTCTTAGTTTGTTTCCTTACTGGTATAATTTCCTTAAATTATATGCTTGATATCTTACTAACTTGTTCGTGGTCAGGGCCTTCCTGCAAGTTTCTTGGATATTTTTCTTCCAAACTTGTTCTTTTGCGACGATGTTCTTTTTGTTTTAATAAAATAAAAGGTATCATGCATAATAATTAGGGTATTAGTGACAGTCATCAAATATAATCTAAAACGTGTCATGGGTAATTTGGAATTTTTTTTATTCATAAATAAAGAAAATAACCTAAAGATCGAAAATTCTCATATCATATCCATCATACGTGTCTCTATACTTGGTTATATAAGATATAGCATGGTTGTAAAAATCCCGACTAGACAAAATCCCGACTAGACACCGATTAATTACCGAATCTCGATTTATTTTCAATTAATTACAATTAATCCCGATTAATCGCTAGTCCCCACCCCACTGACTGACTAACGACTAGCGATTTTTACAACTGAGGATAATATTAACTGAGGATAGAACAATCATCTTGTTATACTAGGGTTTGTTAGATTTCTATATACGAGGTGTTTCACTTGTAAATGTGAGCTAGTAAATACAATAATCTTCAATGTTAAAATAGTTTATAATATGTTAGGTATATTAGTCGTACGAATGTGTGTGGGTTTTCCATTGCAGATGGTTTTACTGGTTTAGTTAGTTTGTAGTGATCTATAAATATAAATTTTAATTCATTTTCACTTGCAAAACCGCAATATGAACATTCAAAATATTTTTTAATCTCACACTTTTAACTTTTTTATTATGGTATGAGAGCTCTCTCTTAATCCATTATGAAATTAACATTTTAAACCTAAGTTCCAATTCAAACCTCCAACTCGTTTAATATAGTCAAATATAAACTTTAGTAAGTTTATTAGATAATACTACTTCCCTAAGGCTGAAGGGTGTGGAGGTCATGGTTGTGACATGAATCGCCATGTAGAAACATGAACGGAAGACTACACCACCCTCTTGCCTAATCTACCATGGTTCGCATGGATTAAAGCGTGACAAACATGGTCTATTTTCCATTTCCTAAGATTTCCTTTCCTTTTTCTTTAGACAAAAATAAATAAGGGGATAGTAGTTTAGGTCAAGACCACACACTTGGGGTAGTGATTTGAATGTTGGATTAGAGGTGAGTGACATGGCACTAACGTAAAGAATCATGGTGGTCATGAGAGTCATGACCACTAGCATACAAGCCAACCTCCCTTGTTTTATAACTGGGAGTGGAGCCCGCGCTTCGCGACGGGGTCTTAGGAGGATGCTGGCAAGAATGTATTTGTTACATGATATATCAATGATATAGTATGGACCACGCAAACTTTAATCTACACGACGGTAAAACTAAGCAATCAACACGATTAAGTAAACACATCTAGAATTAAAAGATAGATTTAACTATAATAAGGTAAATAACAAATAATTAAAATTGTTACCTGATATGTAGAAGGGTTAATATATACCATGTAGGCTTTAATCTAAACGACGGTAAAAATAAGCAAGCAACACCATTAAGTAAATATGTCTAGAGTTAAATGTTAACTTTAATTATAATAAATTAAATAAATAATAATTAATATAAAAACAATTAAACTTATAAAAACATATTAAAGAACAAATATTTGTAAAAAAAAATAAAAAACTTAATTTTGTTAAACTTTTACGGTCGTGTGATAACTCTATTAAAGTTTGTGGTTGAAACGTAAATCGTTTATTAGAAAAAGAATTATTGTTAAACTTCGATATACAAATATATTAAAGTACAGGGGTATAAACGGAAATCGTCTATATATATAGAAGAAAGAATTGTTATTGTTTAGGGGTCGTATGATAATCATATTAAAGTTAAGGGTTACAAAATGATAAAATTGTAATTCTATAAGTTAAAGCCAAACTGAAAAAAAGAATGACAAAAAAAACGAAAAAATAAACCAAAGGTGAATATTAACTATTCAGTTATCTATAAATATATAGTTTATTAATTCAAATCATTGTAAGAAGAGTAAATTGCACAAAACATTCTTTATGTTTCCTTAAACTTGTATGTTCCAGCCTTAATGTTTAAAAGTTGCTAAAAACAATCTTTAAGTTTATTTTGGTTGCGGGTTCAATCCTTTACAGCTAACCACGTTATTTTCTTCAGTTAAGTTCCCTCACATGATCAACCAAAATGACGAATATACCCTCGCATGTTATGCATGTGAGGGAACTTAACTGAAGAAAATAACGTGGTTAGCTGTAAAGGATTGAACCCACAACAAAAATAAACTTAAAGACTGTTTTTAGCAGCTTTTAAACATTAAGGCTGGAACCTGCAATTTTGAGGAAACATAAATGATGTTTTATGCAATTTACTCTTGTAAGAATAATATTTGATTGAAATAGTATGAAAAGAGAACCATATCTTTGTAGTGTGTTTCTCCACAATAAGCATATGGCGTTTCACATAGACGTCCCTTTCATACAGGTATGGTGTCCCCAAATATATAATATAAATGTGAAATGATAATTCTTTGTATTTTACTCCCATGTTCATTGTTAAGAGTTTGTTTTTTAGTAAGTGAAGAAATACCAAACTAATATTGTGATTAGTTTATGGTAGTGTCTCGACAAATAAATGTTAATCTTTTTTCGTCTCGCCTAATCTGTTATGATGATCCTGCAAAACTAACAACACACCGTAAGCTCGTTACAAGGAGGAGAATAGGGGGGTTCTCCTAGTAACCACTCTCCGGCATGATGATAAGTATTCGTTTTGAGGATAATAGTGTGTGTATAAAGTGAGAGGGCAAGAGAGCGATCCTTAAACCTGGAGGTGAAGTCCTCTATTTATAGCCGGAGAGATTCGTGAAGGAGATGAGCCTTGAGCCTGAGGTCGACAACAAGGAATATCCATTCCGTCTCTTCTGCCACGATCGTTAGTGATCCCTGGCGAGAAGGGTGCTTGGCGCATGGTGAGTGGATTCACGTGTCCTGACAGTTGTCCTTGTTGTCTGGTCTGTCATCAGCGATTAATGGAGATCGTGGGACAGTGGTCGGCGCAAGCTGATTGGTGCCACGTATACGTCCTTGTGTACTTCTTGTCTCCTGCACGATTGTTTATCGTGCAGCATGATCCAATACAGCCTGTTAGACGCCTATTGGCCCACTATTCTTCCACTTGTACCGTGTGTACTTGTTCCTTGCTAAGATGCGCTTCTCATACTCGCGCGACACGTGTAAAGCCTACTTAGTCGGCGCAAAGTCTAGGAAGTTAAAATCGTCGTTTGAGGAAACAAGTATTGGAAATGATTCATCATTATCCTAATCTCGCGCGCGACCTTGAAAACAGCTATCTGGTCGGGACGAGGTCGGGATAGTTATAATTTCAGTTTGTCATGGGTATGGTCACGCGCGCGGTCAAGGGTTAATTCGTTTGATCGGTGCAGGATTTGGACCATACCCCTTCAGTAAGGAATAACCATTGTCAAATATAACTAATACTAGAACCCCGTGTTGCATTGGGGTAATGTGGAGATGTGGTCATAAATTTGTTTTCTCATTTTATGATTACGTAACTTATAGAAGGAAAAAACATGAAACCTAGACGTGATTTTTATGGAACGGCAACTTTATTGTATTAGGCTACCGTACTCACCAAATTGGAGAGCATCGTTTCCCAACGCCAGCCAGATTATGTTATCTTAATCGGGCCCACGCCGACTTCAGAGTTTGGTTTGGGCGTTCCCCCAGGAAACCATACCGCTTACTGTCACTTGACAAACGTTATGCCATAACAAGATTTGAACACTCTCTGACGTACCACACGGTATGACGAAAACTCGGGTAAACTCATGATAGAATATGATACCTCTGCAAGGAGACTAGGCTCTATCAATCATTACCTAATATACCAAAATAACACAAATAGAGATTGAACTTAGGTCTCTATTAGAGAGCCCAAACCTTCCCTACCACTAGGCTCTATCAAAGCTTTATAACATCCAAAGTATGTCCAAAAGTTATGCCACAAAGATGGATTTTCTACTATTTGTTTTACTTTTTGATCTTTTTAAGTATTAAGTTTGGGTGATAATATCATAGTAATTGTTAATATAGGGCTAGCCCATTTAATAGAAGCATACGTATTTTAGAGAAGAGGTCTTATGGTCAAACTGGACATGATTGATTAATTTAGAATTATTGTCTAGTAGAGTAAAAACAAACCTGAATATGCATTGATTAATAATTGTATTGGTCTAATAAATAAAATAATTATGATAGTTATCTTATAAGTTATGACCTTTTTAAAATAAAAACAATAAATTTGGGAGGCTGTGTGCATGAATTTTTACCCACTACAATTTTTTTTCGCAAGAGAGTTTACCTATTATAGATTAGACATAAAACTATACACTAGTGACTTTTCTTGATTTGTTGACTTTTCTTGTTTGTCTCCCGAACAATATCTTTCTAGAAACATTAGGTAATCACAAGATCATACTAAAAAATACTAAAGACATTAGTATAAACAAAATTAGGTATAGAAAGATGGTTTGCAGCCTATGATTTTATTCTACCCATCCGATGATTTTTGCGACTAATTAGTTTTATTGTTTTAAAAATTCCATTTGTATTCTGAGTATACTGTTTGAAAATCAAATAATTATGCTTAACTGTGACACCTGTTAATAGACGCAACAACGCGTCCATCCTAACAAATATGCGTTACATTATTCACATATATGGTCACATCACCGGTATCTAAATAAGAGGAAACATCATAAGAGAAAGCACAAAGCAAAGAAGCATGATGGCTTGACAGTCTCAACGACTGATATATGACGATGAGAATGTTTTAACTTTTAAATACCGCATTTAGTACGTATGAAGAAATATAGAATGTAGATCGTCATTTAAAGAATGTGTCCAATGAGTTTGATCACAAGTATACAATTAAAATGCGCTTGTATTACTAGCTAGAAAGCTTTTACAAAGTGGTGAAAGTAAAACAATTCTTGCGTTCAAGCTAACAAATACCTTCGTCCCCGTTTAAGAAAGCTGACATAGACCAAGATCCAAGATCGCACGAGAATTAAGAAATTCTCCATGACAACATGTACCTGTGCAAAAATACTTAAACTATGACTTATCGCCCCTAAATTTACAAAAAATGGTATAATTTTATTTTATTTTTATAACATAGTTAGATGTCACTTCTGTTAATGCATGATGTGTATTGTCTACGTCTTAGGTCTAGTTGAGTTGTATAGGTTTGGTAATTGTCAAATTTAATGTTTTGTTTGATATGTACTCAATTCGTACGAACTGACCTACTTGGTGCGAACTGGTGTGTCTATATATAGGTCTCAAGCTCATTTGTAATCTAAGAACTTTGGGAGACTTGATAGCGAAGCTCTGTCAGATTTCTGGCTAGTAAACGTTAACCAATTGAATGAAATCGATCGTTTAAACATATATCTTGTGTTATTGTCGCTAATTCATAATAATTCCGCAATTATGGGCTAGATATCAAATTAGGTATCTTTGCTAAGGAGGAACTCGATCCTACAAGTGGTATCAGAGCTCAGGGAGCCTGATTTGAAGACTTTGACACAAGATTCACTTCTATTTCTATTCCATTCTTCTTATTTTTCACTCTTAAAACAAATATATGGTTAAATGAACTGATTTTCGAATATAATGTGTAAAATCATCATTAGATAAACCCTTGAGAAAATCAGATCTTAAAACACTCGTTTTCATGTCGAAAATGGCAAAATTCATCAAATTGTGAAATCAATTCGCACGAGTTAACCTTACACTTCGTACGAAGTGACCATTCAGTTCATACATACGAAGTGACTAGTTTTAACAATTCGCACCAAATTACACTTAATTCGTACGAATTGAACATAAACAGTTCGTACGAAGTGATTGTTGCTAATTGTTTTCAAGTTTGAACTGTTTTTTCAGGAAATTTGTTCGATACGATGGACAATCCTCAGTTTTTCAACGCTTTTGCGATAACTGCTGTTAACACAACTGCTGCTGCACAAATGAATCTTGAAAACTAAATGGGAACGACTGTTAAACCTCCAAAATTAATGAATCTAGAGGATTATGAAGGTTGGAAAGATAAGTTCGTAAATTCGATGCAAGCTAATCATTTTAACTATTGGCTCGCGACCGAAGAAAAGTATTCACCACCAGTTGATGAAAATAATCTGGAAAAGATTGCATCTCAATTCACGCTAGTTGAAAAGGAGGAATTCATCAATGAAAAAGATGATGATGATTTATCGAAGAAAGACAAGAAAGATGATGATGACAAGGGTCATGACAATGATAACACCCATGGGGGTACAGGGCTGCTAGCTGAATATGCAAAGATAAACAATTCTTTTGATTTTAATACACTTTTAGATGATGCAGCGAACGAGGAAAGACAAGCTGAAAGTAAGGGGGAGCAAACAGAGCCTAAACAGACTGAAGGAGTATCAGAAATCCTCACAGCTAACCCTGCTACAGCTGTTTCTGGTAGTACTAAGCCCCAGATACTATACTTAGAGCAGAAAGTGGAGGAAGGTGAATTTGTCCACAATTATACTAAGGAGGAGATTGCAAAGATGCTCGAGATTGATAAAAGTTCATTTGATTTTGATTTTGAAGAAGAGCTGAACAACATTAGTGCATTTGAGCCGAAAGATTATGTGTAGAAGCATGTTCCTGATGCAGATTCTTATGACCACGTCGTTATTGAAGATGCGTCTGATAATGATGAAGCATCAAGGTATTCTGGTGTTGGTACTGATAGTTTTCCTACATTCGAGGAACTATTCAGTGAGTTGAATGATGATATTCTAAAGAGAAAGATTGAAGATACAGTTAATGAAGGTAACGTGCCGAAACGAGTATCGAAAGAAGAAATAGCTGAAGCACGGAAGACATGGTTTAAGGATATGCCGAAAGAAAGGAAGTTCAGGAGACCTCTAGCATTCTTTACACGAGATAAAGACAAGTATTTGGGTGATATTCTTAGCTGGGGTTGGCTTCCAAAATTGAACGTTTATGCGATAAAAAGAGAGTTTGGAGTTCAATATTTCAAATACTTGAACGATTTGAAAAGCTTACCATACTGGGATATTGAAGAGCTTGTGCAGACGAGAATGATAAATCTCCAAATGAAGTTTCACGATCAACGTCTCTGGAAAGTAATAAAGTATGAAGTGATTCACGGTTTCGACGACAAATGGATACCATTCATTCCGAAGAAGCGTATAAAGATTGATAAAGTTACAAAGGAAAGAGATGTTACGTTGGTAATAAAACGGCCGAAAGCTATGTAGAATATGCCGTTAATGAAGATTGAACAAGATTTTCACGAATTCTTTAAATAGTGCCAAGTTGATCCTGATACCAGTGAAGCAGTGATAGTTTTGAAAGCAGATGAACATCAAAGGATCACTGAAGAAATTACTCATGAATTGATTGAGAGAAGGAGAATTTGGGGATTGTGGAGAACGGTACGGATACTAGACCTTATGTGGCTAGTAAATTGTTCGAATGAGGATAGTAAATGTTTATTCTTCAACAAGATATGTTATGAGAAAAAGGAGTAGACGCAAGCGATGCAATACCAGGGCGTGATTAACGTTTGCTATGCGCATGGTATTAATTCAGGTATCATGTGGGAATCAAGCTGGAGAGAGCTGGAAAAGGAAGAATTTTTGAAAGAAGAAAAGAGGCTTGAAAGACTTGAAAAAAGAAGTCGTGAAGCTCGACTAAGAAGGTTTCAGTTTATGAAATGGGCACCAGCGACTGATCAAATGCCCATACCTTATGAAGAACGTCGAAAGCCTAAGAAATATTTCTTTGGACGTTGATTGTTACAAGACTGAAGATTTTGCAGACTAACCAAGACTACGACAACATCCAAGGGGGAGTTTGTTGATGCACGATGTCTATTGTCTACGTCTAAGGTCTAGTTGAGTTGTATAGGTTTGGTAATTGTTAAATTTAATGTTTTGTTTGATATGTACTCAATTCGTACAAACTGACCTACTTGGTGCGAACTGGTGTGTCTATATATAGGTCTCAGGCTCATTTGTAATGTAAGAACTTTGGGAGACTTGAAAGCGAAGCTTTGTTGGATTTCTGGCTTGTAAACGTTAATCAATTGAATGAAATCAATCGTTTAAACATATATCTTGTGTAATTGTCGCTAATTCATAATAATTCCGCAATTATTGGCTAGATATCAAATTAGGTACCTTTGCTAAGGAGGAACTCGATTCTACAACTTCATCAATTTTTTACTAGTTTAAGGATAATAAATTATTTAATAGCATATATTGTGTATATATTATTATGCTTAGATAGTATCTCGGAACATACTTAGGAGATACTCTATAGATCATATGCTTTGCTATATAGAGCATCTGCTCTGCTCATTATACGATTAGTGAGAAAATAACTTGGCAATTACAATTCCTTACATGGTATTAGCCTAAAAACTTAGCCTAACCCTAATTATCTACCACTGACCCTCCCCTCTCCTCCCTCACATCTCTGATCTGCCTTCCCTCTCCCTCTTTCTCCAATGGATCCCAAGCTTCATTCTGCCCTGATTGTTACTAACATCAAGAACTCCTTCCCCATCACCCTGGAATCTGATACCGCTCATTACACTACCTTGTCTGAACTTTTTTAGGTCCACTACAGAGCTTATTAGGTTTTCGACCACCTTGGTCCTAAGAAAACCTTCGCCGCCACTTCTTCTTGTAATGATGATGGCAAGGACACCACCATAGAAGCCGAAGCCCTCTAGTCTAGGATTGATGCCATAGTCCTTCAATGGATCTATGGTACCATATCCAACGGCCTACTTCACACCATACTCAAGCCTGGAAACACTACTTTTGAAGCCTAGATTGCCTTTGAAAACCTCTTCAAAAACAACAAGAACATCCGGGCAGTCTTTGAGCGGGGTAAGTGATGTTTGAACCAAGAGTGGTGTGGATGGTGGGGAGGGCAAAGTGTGGTGGATGGTTTGTGTCATAGTGACCGCGTTCCATAGTAAGGGGTTTATGAAAGGGTCCAGGAAGGTGTAAGTGGGAGGAGTGGTGGGGGACCAAATGGCGTGTGGAAAAACAGTATCCTCAAAGTGCACATGCCGTGAGAGAAAGACCTTATGAGTGGTGAGGAGGGTAATCAAGAAACACAAATGGTTGGGACTTGTTGGCGAGTTTGTGAATGGTGGTGGACGGTAAACTAGGGTAACACAAACACTCGAACATAGAATGATATTCGTATATAGTGTGCATCTGTAAAGAAGTGTGGTGGGGGAGTGGAAACTATGGTTATTGATAGGAAGAATGTTTGAGAGGTAGGTAGCAACTTCAAGTGCGTGATGCCAGAAGTTGGCAGGAAAAGAGGCTTGCGTAAGAAGCGTGCGAATCATGTTGTTGATAGTACAAAGTTTACGTTCAGCTTTTCATTTGCATATTTTTTCCCATTGTCACATTGAAATTGTTTTATTTTCCTTTTAAATTGGGTGTGAATGTAATTGTAGAACTAGGTAAAGATAAAGTAAACTTGTAACTTGTTACTAATGGGATATGTCCACATAAAATTGGGAAAGTCATCAAGAAATAATATGTAGTCACAATGGGCGTCGGTACTAAGGACCAGCTAAGTCCACAAATCACTATGAATAACGTCAAATGGTAAAAATGTCTTATTAATAGAATCATGAAAAAGTAATTTCACACATTTGCCAAGAACATATGACTGACAAAGTGACTTATTATGTTTGCTATCAATAAAAGAAGACAATTTTAAGGAATGCTTTCGCCCAGGTGCCCAAGTCGTTGATGCGAATAGTCTTGAGAAATAGCTTCAAAAGTGGAGGGTGAATGAATAGGTCTAGTAAGTTGAGACGTGAGAGGATAAAGGTCGCCCAAGCTATGGCATCGTAGGATAGGTGACTTGGTCTTGAGGTCCTTCACAAAAAAATCGAAAGGGTCAAATTCAATTGAGATTAAACTATCCATTGTAAGTCGACGAACATATATTAAATTCTTAACCAATTGAGATGCATAAAGAACATTGCAGAGTTTTAGAGGTGGGAATGGTGGAGGTAAAATTTGGTTAACTTGTCCGAGAACAGGAATGGTCATGCCATTACCGACTATTATATTTTTGGAAGTGCAAGTATTATAAGGAGACGGAAAGAAAGTACTTTGAGTGTTTGTCATATGACCGGTGGCACCTGTATCCATAAAACCCAATGGATCTTTTGGTTAAGAGATGTTGTAGGGAGCCTATTGTAGATTAGTAGGAGTGTAGGCTGTAGCATAAGCCTGACAGGTCGTGGGCTGAGAATGCCTGATCCCGAGTTGTTGGGCCGTGAGACCGAGGGGTGGGACAAGGCGGGGCGTTGAGTGGTTGTAGTTGGTTTTGGGCTTGATTGTTGAAAATGGTGGCCCGTTAATTGGAGGCCCAAGTGTTGGGAAACACGATGTAAGGATGTTGGGCATGGCCCCCGTTGAAACCGCGAGACCCATGACCACCGCCACTCCTGTCGCGCCCCTGCCGCATCCACGTCCTCTGCCGCGATTGTTGGTTGGTTGGGACTTGGGAACTATTAAGGCATCACTTCGGGGGTTCTTCTTCTACAATTTACTTTTGTTGTAGGTTTATTTAATGTATTTTTTTTACTTGTATTGTACAACTTATCAAAGAATGTGGATTATAAAAAAAAATATTATTTATCGTATTTACTTTAGGTTTATTTGAGTTTTAGTTAATTATTTACATGATTTTGTTTTATATTTTATAAGATAATATATAGTAGAAAAAAATAACATACAAAATGTGTGTATACACATGTGGTTTATTAATATATATGATTTGTGTTAACAAAATAAATGAAAATCAGGCTTATGCAGGTATTCAACGATTTCATTATTTTGTGTTAATTGAGTCATACAACACATAAGCTGAATATCATTAAACAACTAATAGTTATGACAATTGTCATAACTAAGTAACTGCAATGCACACTCTAATACAAAATGTAAAAATGGTTGAGGTGGTGCACTGCAGAATGGTGAAAGATGGTATTTTAACGCCTGAATTGATCAATGGCGGCGGTGGGTTTGATTTTTGAAATCAACATCATGTAACTTCGATTATAGTAACTCGTTTACGATTTATATGAATTGATTTTTTTTATTTGATGTTACTTTCATGTTTTGATTAACAATAGGGCTTAACGAGAGGTTTTAGTGGTGGCCGAAGAGTTGATCAGATGTGTTGGTGGCAAGGGCGGACCTAGGTGATAGTGTGGGTGGGTGGACGGGCGTACCCCTTGAAAAAAGATTAGTGTATTTTATAGGCAAAAATACCGATCGCACATCTTGAAAGTTTCGTTAAACCAGTTGTTTGCACCCCTGACAATAGTTTTGGGTTCACCACTGTTTGGTTGGTGATGGCTAGAGAATTAATAGGAGGTGTTGGTGGTGACGTCACAAGAGTTTTGAACTTACACTAAAAACCAATACAGACCTCAAGAATTATTTTTGTTACACACGATCCAACAATGATGACTAAATCTGTAATTTTTCATAGGTAATGATCAAATTTGTAAAACAAGTATAAGATATCACCATCCATTATGTTTGGTTATTCGAAAGTACGTACATCTACCTATGAGTCAAATCCCGGTATTTTTTTAACGGTTAACAAATCAATCCCGAGTACTCTCGGGGCACCCGCTGGACAAATGGAATACTCCGAGAGTAACCCGAGTCGTCTACCACCACTTTCGGGGAAAACCTGGTAACCCACCCGCCCGTAGGCACGACGGTGAAATTACCGGTAAAACCCGTTGGCTCAAGGATCGAACCTAGGTTTCCCTGGGTCTCCTATCATTGCTCACCAGTGCCTCACTCTATTTTGCACCAAGTGGGATTCGATCTTGAGTCTTCACAGAAGAACTCAAACCCTCATACCAGTTGAGCAAGAGGTCATTGGCTGAAATCCCGATATTTACTTCTTCTTTTTACTTAATCAATTAGCACCCTATAGAAAGTGTCCTAACTTTATCCCCTTTACCTTACAATTTTACGAACACTCAAATCAAAAAATAAAGGTTAGGGATGGAACCCTGTCTCTGGTACCCCATACTCCAATAGGATACCCATCATCCCACCCTACAAGGGTTATAATGCATGTAAATTACCTTTGTACACCATCCACATGATTTAGGCACCATACGGGTCAAACCTGTACCACCACAACTTCACATGTAGACAATAAACTTTATTGGTAATGGGTATCACACTACCACCGAGCTATAAGCTCATTGGTAACACTCAATCAAGTGCACAATACAATACTCTTATATTATCATTATGGGTTGTACGCTTTCCCCTACGTTTTTTACAGGGTATCTTTCTTTTCCAATTAAATTAGTCACGTTGTCACTATATATTTTTCCGTCGTGCTTTGAGTATACAAGTGGGGTACATTTAACTCTTTTCAAATTAGACGATGAACATAGAACCTAAAATATAAGATTATGATAATGACATGTGAGACTTTAATGGGTATGCTTGTTTGTTTGATAATAACAGATTAAAAGTAATTAATACCTGTTTATATTAAAGATTAACATAACTTCAGCTTGATTTGTTTTAATTAAGCTCATTTTAACTTGTTATCTGACTAACATATTCTTACCTATTGTATTCAATGTATCAAAATCTTGAATCGGGTTTGCGTTTGCTAATATAACCAGATTATTAAATGTGTTAACCCCAACATAACTTGTTTAATAAACGGGTGCCTGGAGACGGCATGTTTAGTAAACGAAGTGACTTGCAGACACATATAAGTATATGGGTTATATGTGACAACTGGCAACTTTCGGGTAATTTCCGTACAATTAATCATTAATTTAATCATGCAATTATATGTTAAAACGCCATGTTCTGCTAGATTACATCTCATATATCTGAAACTGTCATGAATTACATTTAAATAGTGCATGTTATTTATTTTTATCATCACATTTGAAAACAACGTAGGCAATGCACTAAAACAATTAGTAAACTTGCCGGTTAGACTAGCTGTGTCAGCACTAGTCCGGTACTCAGCTTACGACAGTTCTAGGACTTAGAAAGAAGTCCAATAGCAACTACATATTTAAATCCTAGGATGGAAAACAAGGATTTGTGATAACACTTTCCGGAAATGCTATAAGCACTAAAAGGTGTCCGAACTGGACAGTAAATAACTATTTTAGTAAAAATTCAGCATTTTTAACAAGCCAATGTAATGTCCAGAAATAAGTCCAAACATCTTATAATACTTACAAAAGTATTGGGAATTTAATGGTGATTCAAAAACAAGTAATACCATACAAAGTGCACCACTTGACAAATAAACGATCCGATAACGAAACGACCACCCGAACACAACTAGAAGGATCCTATGAACTAGTTAACAATATTTTGGCATCATACGACATATGAAGGTCACCCGACACCTTGTTTCACCTCAAGATCACTAATACACTAAACATCCCTAGCTAAACCCCTTAAACTCCAACTAATTAACCTAACTAATACTTGAAACCAAACCAAGATCCCCCTAGGTGGACGGTCAACATGTGGGTCCCCCAAGCCCACATGTTGTCTCCTAATTGTAATTATGGCATAATGGTTAAAAGGTTTGCATGAAGGAGCAAGGTTATGTGTAAGATTATAAGGGAACATAACCATCTACTTTCACCAAACCTTATCATAATTACTTCACCAAAAATTCAAAACAAAAACCTCCTCCTTGCTCCCTCAAGCTCACGGCCAAACATCCCCAAAAACCATCTCCATTTTCAATCATCTCTCAAGTATTTCAAGCTTATACAAAGGTGCCTCAAGATGGATTAAGAAGGTATCAAGTGCTAGAAGTTGAAGGACCACCTTGAGAAGCTTTTATCCACCTACATTGCTTCATCTTCATCATCTAGTTTCATTTTCCACTTCCCTAGCCACAAGAGCTAGTTGTAAGCTTCTTGATCTTTGATTTAGTTCATGATTCATGTACAAGTTAAATCCATCTAAAAGACTCACACTAAAAAGATGAACACATGAAGAACACTAAAGATCTATGGAAAACCAACATAATCTTGAAGTGTAATAATGTTGTGTGATTATTTTGTGCTTAGCTTGATACTCATCATGAGTAGACTTGTTAAATATAGAGATCTAACAAGTGTATACATGGATCTTGAAAGATGAAGAATAAAGTTGATGAACTTGATATATTCCACTAATAAACTAGTTAAAATGGTTTACTAGACATGAACATGAATTTAAAGCTTTTCTTGAAAATATATGAACAAGATTTTAAACAGGATTTTCTACAAAAGTTGTGTAATTAGTGGATAATTAGTGTTTTTGAAGATAAATAAACATGTTAAACCTAGATTTAAAAGACTGCATGTTTTTATGAAAATATGAGTTCATCATCATGTGAAAAGTGTATGTATGAGATTGTTTAAACTTACAAAAATTATTGTGTTTGATCAAGTGAGTTTTGTGAAGCTTAAACACATATTTAAGACATGGGAAAAACTCTTAAATCTAGGGGAAACTATGGCCAAATTTTTATAAAAATTCAACACTTAGAAAAATATAAAGTTTACTACGAAACTCTTGGTTTTAAGATGTTTAAATAAATGAAACATGGCCATACCCTATTTTTATATAAAAATACAAGCTAAGAAAATAAAGATTTCTTAAAGTATAAAAACAAGTATAAATATATATTTAGGAAAATATATATTAGAAGTCACCAAGTATTTGTGTGCTATGTGTATACTAAGTGTATTATATGGTAGTAGACAAATTAGGGCATTCAAAACAATAAATACTCCCAATGGAGTATAAACACAAATATATTCAAAATACCAAGAGAAATACCAAGGAAGATTATACTCAAAAAAATACCCATACATGGGTACATGGACTAAATACAATAAAATATATATATGAACTTATATATATTCCCCGACTATTATGGACTTGGACAATTGGATGGACTTATACACAAAATATATATATTTAACAAGGTTGGTAGAAATATATATATATATATATATATATATATATATATATATATATATATATATATATATTGCATACAAGCCTTAAAAATATATTATTTTTAAGAAAACTAATTTCCGAAAAATATAAAAACCACTAGAAAGGCTTTTTGTCAATTAGTGGCAAATACATGAACATTAATACCTAAATACATGTATACTTTTCTAAGCATACATTTGGTGAATAACAAATATACTTATACTAAAAATAATATTGGAAATATTATTCTACAAAGTATACATATTTATTTTTGGTAAATAAATATAACTAAACACATACTTTGACTTAATCAAAGGAGTTTAACACAAGAATACATAGAAAGGTATAAGTATACTAATACAATTATTTTTAACAACCCATCTTAACTTGAAAAATACATATTTATTTAAGAATAAATATAACTTGGGCTAGGCACAATAACACGAAGACATGGGCTAGGCCCAATAACACAAAGACATGGGCTAGACCCAATGACACAAAGACATGGGCTAGGCCCAACGACATGGGCTAGGCCCAATGACACGCGTGCTAGGCACGAGGACAAGGAACAAACGATGCCGTTCACACACTATTCAATACTCGATAACAAAATATATATTACCAAGTCAAGAAATAATTAATCAAGAAAACAATTATAGAACAAGCATAGACTTAAGTGTCTAATGGAATTTAGAACACTTGTAGCTTTCGGTTCGAGACCAAGGAAAACATTTATGAGTTTACACAAGGAACACAAATCTGTGAGTTCATGTCCCCCTTTCCTTTTAAACGTTTTCAGTTTATAACACTCGGGGGGAAATACATGTTAAGACATATGGTATGTTAGTTATGGAGTTAGACGATAACAAGATCGATGTGCGTAAGTAGGATGGATAACAATTATAACATTAGTAACCATTAATCACTTAGTGACCAAGGTGCAAAAGGTGTAGATCTATTGAGCTTGAGGCACGCTCCACTCCTAGTTGTATACCATGGAGTGCTTTTGTGATCCCAATTGATAACAAAGTGTCTCGGTTTGGTTATTTAGTTACGGCGCATAGTATCGGAGGGCTCGCTACCCACTGATAGATCCTTAAATTCCATAATTATTTTAACATACCTGGATTTCAATATTGGATTACAATTATGACAACTTATTCGAAAACAAAACTATATGAACTCGCTCAACTTTTGTTGATTTTCAAACTACATGTATTTCAAGAAACAAGGCGTAATTGGTGATGGATCCCGGAAGATACAACGATGGCCGCTTTTGGAGGATTTACCTCTTATATCCCTTCCTCGTTTGGCCATATAGGGGTCAAACCTCGATTTAATCTACGATTATAAAAAACTTATTTTGGTGATGTAATTTAACTAAATATTGTTTTGGATAACTTATGAAACTCGTTGGAAACTTGTAAGCTTTGAATTTGAAACTAAGTAATACATGGCATCATTGTTGGTTATGGTTATGTTTACACGATTGATTGCAATGATTACCGTAAAGTCACACGTTTCCGCTTCCGCTACGACTAGGGTGTGACAGATTGGTATCAGAGCTTCGATTGTAGTGAACCGGGGACAAACTTTTATTAAGTTTGGTCTACAATCACCAAGGGGCTCTCAGATGAAAACAAAGACTATAACATTACAAAAACTGTTTTCAAGTATATGACAAAAGTATTACAAAATGTCACGATAACACGAGGATCTATCACGCGAGCTCAACTGTAGGAAAAGAACAAAAATTTATTCCTGCTTAGCCTATAATGGATAGACATAAGACATTAAGATTACACGTGAAACCAAAGAACAAATTGCATGAGGATGATGATTAAATAAAATATATCATAAGTAATAATTAATTATTAACCCATATGTTTATACATTGTATGGATTGTATTTGCCAGGACCATGTCTTCTTCTTCTTCTTACGAGGAGGATCCGATAGAGTACCTATCCGATGATGGATACGGTGTTGATGCTGCTGAGGCCATACCTTAGGAGGATGCGGCTATTCATGAGGTCTCCGATGATGAGACCTCGACGATTATCAGCCTTTTGCTTTACCTGATCATCACATGGGAGACGATCAGGAGCACCTGCACGACATGGAGGATGATGTGCTAGCTATCCCTCAGCCCCAGCACGACGTGGCCATCCATGGTCATCCCGAGGGAGAGCACATGGTTGTGCACCTAGTCGCACCACTAGCTGTCATTCCACCTGTCATCGAGCTGGACGATGACGAGGATTATGTCATGCTCGTTTTCCATGTTGACCATTTAGATGACGAGTTACGAGACGACGAGGTCGTTGATGAGCTAGCCATACTTGAGTTACCCACACCTGTCATTCCTGTTGTTGACCTATCATCTTCATCTTCTGACTCTGACGATGGACACTTGTCTGACGATGCTATGTCTGCGGTACCAGCCACACCCTCAACAGTTCACTCACCCGACACTGTGTTACCCCCAACCTTTGTACCTCTGCATGCCTCTGTCGGCCTGTCTCATACTAGCATCCCTGCTCCTATGTTTACCCATTCTCTGGACCCCCACGTCACTACTCATTGAGCGGTACACCCCGAACCCGCGAGCAGCCACCCCCACTTTTTCACGGGAGGATCCTCATACCATCCCGTTCATGCCCCACATGTCGCCAGATCATCTCACTGGGCTGGACCCCCATCCCCTACTGCACCACCCATGTATGCTTCATACCCTTTGCCACCCCGTTATCGCAGGTATCCCCCTTCACCTCCACCGGGCATGAGTCCCTCGGATCCTTACCATCCTTCACATTTTCCTCCAATCCCTCTCCCCGAGAGAGTGACGTCCCACGACTTGCAGCTGTCACTAGTCTTTAGGAGGATTTACGAGTTGTAGTCTCAGTATGACACCCATATCGCTGCCAGTGCTCCACCACCTCCACCAGCTTCATCACCTCCACCACCCCCACCATCATACCCACCACCATCACCACCACCACTACCATCTTCACCACCACCACCGACTCCACTACCCCAGTGTCCCTATCACCACCCTAGATGCCCATTTGAGGCACGTATGCGCGAGTGGGAGCGTATCCAGGCTGCCTCCGTGCGCCGTGTCTCCGGGATAGAGGAGGAGTTGGCCTACCACCGCAGTTTGCTCCATAGGTCACCATCCCCTCCACCCCCGTCATCTCAGTAGTTTAGTACTAGCAGTCATTGGGGATCAGCCCTAACTTTTGTGGATCTAGTTTCCGAAGACTCAGACCAGAAGATCCAGCTTTTGTGACGACTAGAGACGAAGATGCAATGGAGAAGAAAATTTCACTTTTGTATTGTAGAAACTTGTACTGACTGGGGCTATGTAACCCCAAGTCCTTTTGATTCTCCAGGAACAAATGTACTAAGTTGTCATTATGTATGAAAGTGTATTTTCTTTATTTTACATTGTACTTCATTTATGTGGTGGTTGATATCATTGTGATGTGGTGATATGTTGGTTGATATTGTGATGTGTTGGTTGATATTGTGATGCGATGTGGTTGATATTATTGTGATGCGATGATATGTCGTGGTTGATATTATGATGTTGTGGATGATGCTTATTTATTGTGCCATGGTGAGTATGTACATTACACGCTATGTGATGGTTGTGATGATTGGTTTGTTCTTGCATATTCGCGATCGTGTGTTTTTACGCCATATATACGACTTCTTATCTCATATCCGACGCGCTGCTTATAAATATATATATCGGACAAAAAAAGAAACAATATAATTTTTTTATTTCTTTCATTATTAAACAATCGTCTAATCGCGATCGATATTTTCTAATAGAAGACGATGCCTCCACGCTGAAGAAGTATCAAAAACGACCTGCTTCCAACAACCCAAGCAGAGCTGAACGAGCACATATCGCAGGCCATTGCACAGCATGAGGCCAACCGCACCAAACATAGCGGTGGAACCGGAGGTTCATCTGGAACCAACCCACCCACTGGTAATTCTTGTTTATTCATATAACCATATGACACTCTCGTTTATTCGATTCGTGCTTTAAGTCTCATTCTTGAGTTGGTGCATCTAATTTGTTTCAGGTTGTACTTACATGCAGTTTTTGGACTGCAAGTCTCTGAACTTCGATGGCACCGGCGGTGCTATTTCATTCGTGCGCTGGACCGAGAAGACTGACTCGGTCATACGAATGAGCAAGTGCTCTGCTGAGCAAAGAGTCCTTATGTCACTGGACTCTTCATTGATGGAGCGTTATCTTGGTGGAATCTCCAGGTCCAGACTAAGGGAGACGATGCTGCATATGGTCTGACCTAGGAGGAACTGAAGGAGATCATGAGGAAACAGTATTGTTCGAGGTCTGAAATTCAAAAGCTGGAGACGGAGTTCTGGAATCTTAAGATGATTGGCTCAGACATCACGAGATATGTTCAAAGGTTTCATGATTGGTCACGTGTGGTTCCGTACTTGGTAGAACCGGAATTCAAAAGGATTGAAAGATTCATATGGGGACTCGCCCCTGAAATTCTAAGTATGGTGACTTCATCGAAACCGACTGAAATTGGGGAAGCAATTGAATTAGTTGTGAGCCTTATTGAAGAGGTTGTGCGTCAAAAGAAGCTGCCAAAACATGGGGAAATCAAGAAAGAAGCTACTGTGGAGACTATGGACTCCAACAAAAGGAAGTTTTCCCACTTTAAGAAGGGTACTCGTGGTAAGAACAATAACAGAGGCAAGAGGCAAGCACCAAGGGAAAACAAAGTAGCGAAAGCTTATGCCGCCACCACACCAAACAATGCTGAGAGGAAGCCTTATGGTGGAGACGCACCAAAATGTCCCAAATGCCCTTTCCACCATTATGGGGAATGCCGAGGCACCAAATGCGGCAAGTGTGGAAGGTTTGGGCATACTACTACTGCATGTCGAGGAACAACTGATGGATGCTATAATTATTGTGACAAAGGGCATTTCAAGAAGGATTGCCCGAAAGGAAATCAAGCTCGAGGAAGAGCTTTTGTGCTTGGAGCTAAGGACGCACACGAGGACCCGAATGTGGTCACCGGTACGTTCCCTATAAACAACCACTTTGCATCTATACTTTTTGATACCGGGGCAGAATTTAGTTTTATTTCTAAGAAATTTAGAGATATACTTGGGGTAGAATCGAGTAAATTAGATATTCCTTACTCGGTTGAGCTAGCTGACGGAAAATTGGTAGAATCGAGCGAAGTTATAAAGAAATGTACCTTAGAACTGGGTGAACGAAAGTTCGACATAGATCTCTTATGTAACAACTCTCCAAAACACCCTGAAATTTACCGAAATGTAAAACCGGACATGCAATCGAGACGCGGAACGCAAAACAAGAAAGGTCCACCTGGACTGCCCAGACGCCACGTGCCAGAGACACCAGTCTCTATCACGACGCGCGGGAGGTATCCAGGTGACGTGTCACCGTTTCGCGCCATCTGACAACCCTACACTTGTGACAAGGCTGACCTAGCCTAGCTAGGCACCACAGGCGCCACGCGAGAGGGAACCCAGATCCCCGTGCGACACGCGGGGGAGGTCAAATTCGGGTATAAATAGAGCTGTCTGGGACGAAGTCCAGTGCTCAATTGCGATCGATAAAATCGAACGTATACTCTCTGAATCTCTGTTTCTTCGTGCAACACCCCCCCAAAACCCTAAACCCCTAAACCGGCGAAGCGCTGCCCGTTGTAAGTAACTTAACTCCCGATCACTAATTCACTATCCTACCCAATCGATCTAGAATCGCCAACGCATGTCTAGGCTCTGCCCGACTACGTTCGTTGGAGTTCTGTCGAGTGTTGTATGGACACCCTACCCAATCGATCTAGAATCTCCAACGCATGTCTAGGCTCTGCCCGACTACGTTCGTTGGAGTTCTGTCGATTGTTGTATGGTTAAAGTGACTTGGGTTAACTTACTAACACATGTGCATTGTATGTTTTAATAGAAATCCCAGGAAGTAATCAAGAACTATCACCAGGAACTCCGTAGAAATACTTAAAGTGTTCAAGGCGAGTACGTTCTCTTTTTTAATCTTTTTGTGAGTCAAAATGTGTTACCAAAACCTCAAATGTTTTAATTATGCTTAACAGTGATTGAATATATGTATTCTACAATTACTGCCGGTATGTTGGGTTTTGTATACATTGCTAGTCCAAAGTCACGGGAATGTGACAGGAACCGTTACTGTTGGGCGACAGGGCCCAAAGTAATATGACCCACAAGTCAGGATTGACAGTACTGATTGAGTAATTATGTAGATATAAACATTGCAAATACGGATGTTCTCAATAACTGTAAAGTATAATCACTAGTTTTCATAAAACTGAGATGAATTCACCAGTATTTCTTGCTGATAAAATGTTTTTAAAACGTGTTTCAGGTTACTTAATGTGAAGCTAACAGAAGCCAGAAGGCTTAGAAAAGTGGCTATAAAAATTACCTAAATAAAAAGGAGTTTCTGTTTTCCATAAATTAGGGTCTGTCCCTAAAAATATGTATTGTAATGGAAACATGGGTTTTACCCCATTTGTTTAATATAAAAGTATGGTGTTTTGAAACTCTAATATTTATTTTCTAACTACGATCCTGATAACGTAATTCCACTGCCAAATTAATAAACACCGGGACCACCAGCTCTGTGTCCCGCGGCCCCCGCTCCCCGGGTGGGGTCGGGGGCTGCGACAGAAGGTGGTATCTGAGCTATGCCACTGGTTTAAGCCATTTAGGTGTTTTTTTGAAATTTATTTTAACCTTATTTTATTATTTACAAATTTATGTATATGATATGAGTTTATACTTTAGTTTTAGAATGATGATCGGTACTTCTGACGCTTATCGTCACCTACCTCATTCTCTGATGGATGAAGGAACATCCCAGGCAACCCCAGACTACACCGCTGATTCCGAAGATGTTTTTGTTTTCAAAGCTAAATCTGTAGAGCCTTTTCCCCCTAAAAAGAGGAATTGGTTTAGTAGAGCCAAAAAAGAGAAAAGGAAAAGACTGAGACAAGTACAAGAACGAGCCATAGCAGCAAGAACTGAGAGAAACACCCGAAACCCCGAAGTTAGACCCTTGTGGGAGGAAGAATTAGATAGGCAGCTAGCAAATTTTCACATGTTTGGAAATGCAGAAGGGAACCCAATTTCAATCAAGTAGCAAATCCAGAACCCCCGTTACTTCCCTTATTTCCTAACCAACCCATAAACCTAGAACAGGATCAGGAAAATCAATTTCCAATACCAGCCTTTGACCCCAATGATATACCTAGAATTCCAGCCCTAAACCCTATAGATCCATGGTGGGCTAATACCCGGGCAATTCAGAACCTGCTAGAAAACCCAATCCCATATGAAGAACAAGTTCCACCTTACCCTGAACCAGTGCCAGCCCTAATGCTACCCAGAGACCATGTGGAAGAACTCCGCCAACTGGGAGATGAATTGGTGGAGGAAGGAAACCGAATTCGCCATATCGGAGAGAAGCTCGTCTGGAAATATGACGAGCGAGAAATGCAGTTTTAAGGAAGCCATAGCTTTATATATAATATATATGTGTGTGTATTTTGTAACGTTAAAAAGTAATATCACTTATATAAATATATCGATGCATAGGCTAGTAATATTTGAATTTCAGTTATGCTTGTACTAGATGCATATGCATGAAAAGAGTAAAAGTCGCAATGCTCGACGATTTTGGTTCATTGTGTTGGTGTAATTATTATTTAATTTATTATGTGATATTAATACCTGCTAAATGTTTATAATTCAGATGTGAGACGAAGTAAATCAGGAAACCCAGAATAACGATAATAACGGGAATTAAATGGATAAAAGTGTTATCGAACACATAGTGGCCCAAGGAATCATAGATGTTATGCCCTATATTATCGACAGCATTAAAAAGGCAAGAAATAATGATTTCATAAACGGAAATAAATGTGTACCCCCGAAACTAATCACAGCATGAATTGAAATCCCGAACTGTTAATCCAAGCTCCAATTCCAAAAAGAAGAAGAACCATCTCATATGGTTGTTCTTATAAAGAATTCTTATCATGCAAACCGATAGAATTCTCACCTAATGAAGGAGCTATTTCAGCCTTGCGCTGGATAGAAAAGACAGAAGCCGTCCTCAAGAAGTAAATGTGCAAATGAAGATAAAGTCATGTATGCTTCTAATCTTTTTAAAGATGCAGCTTTAGAGTGGTGGAATACCATTCTTCAGTCCAAAGGAAATGACAGAGTCTATAGTATGGAATGGAACAACTTTAAGGAAATAGTTGAAAGGAAATTCTGCCCTCCTAATGAAAAGGAGCAGATTGCTAGTAAATATCTAAATCATAGAATGACTGGGGTAAATTGCAGGGAATATACTACCACATTCTTTGAATATGCAAGGATTGTACCAACCCTTGCCTCACCAGAACCAGTATTAATCTCCCGTTACATCTGGGGATTAATTGGTGAGAGCAGACATGTAGTCAAAGCAGCTAGACCACAAACCATAGAAGAAGCAGTAGAGCTAGCAAACACTTTGACATATGAACTGGTACGTACGCAAGAAGAAAACCAGAAAAGGAACCTAGCTCAAAAGATCACACAGGAGCTACGTTATGGAAATTCCAACTGTGGGAAAGGGGCAAGTTCTTCTTCACCCCCGTGTAAGTACTGCAAAAGGAGACATTCGGGGAAATGCTCTACATACTGCAATTTTTGCAAATTCCCAGGGCATAAGGAAATAGACTGCAGGAAGAAAGTTAGCAATGGGCTATGCTACCATTGCGGGGAAGCTGGTCATATTAAAACTAACTGCCCGAAACTAGCTCTAGTGGCAAACAACAAAGCAAGGACAACAGAAGGACCCAAGAAGACTGCCAGAGCATTCGTGCTGACTGTCGAAGAAGCCAAGATGATTCCGGACGTGATTGCCAGTACGTTTTTAGTTAATGATGTTTATGCAAAAGTATTGTTTGACTCTGGTGCAAACCAAAGTTTCATTAATACTTCCTTTTGCAATTTTCTTAATCAACCATTAACTAAACTTCACCAAAAGTGTCTGGTGGAGACGGCAAATGGATCTTCTATCCAAATAAGCAAAATCCTGTGAGGAGCTTAGATAGGAATTTTAAATCATAATTTTTCTGCTAACCTTTTTCCAACGGATCTTGCCGGCTTTGATGTCGTGTTAGGAATGGATTGGTTGGTAGCCAATCAGGCACAAATAATATGTGATCAAAAGTCTGTAGAAGTAAATGTGCCATCTGGGGAAAGGATCACAATTAAAGGAGATAAGTCGACAAAATCAACAAAGTTCATCTCTGTGATGAAAGCTGCAAGCTATGCACGGAAAGGGGGAATAGTGTACATGATTTCCGTAATCATTAACACTAAAGGAAAAGAATTAAAGGATATTCCTGTAATGTCTAATTTCTCATATGTCTTCCCGGAAGAGTTGCCTGGATTACCGCCAGATCGAGAGGTTGAATTTAAGATTCACCTAATACCAGGAACGACACCGATTGCCAAAGCACCCTATCGTCTAGCACCGACGGAGATGCAAGAATTGAAGAAACAACTGGACGAATTACTAGAGAAGGGTTTCATACAACCCAGCTCATCGCCATGGGGAGCGCCGGTGTTGTTTGTCAAGAAGAAAAACGGATCAATGCGTATGTGCATTGACTACCGAGAATTGAATAAGGTTACAATTAAAAATCAGTACCCACTACTGGGAATCGATGATCTGTTTGATCAACTCCAAGGAGCCCGATTCTTTTCTAAGATCGACTTACGCTCAGGATGTCATCAGTTGAAAGTACAGGAAGAGGACATTCCTAAAACAGCTTTCCAAAGCAGGTACGTCCATTATGAATTTACTGTCATGCCATTTGGTTTAACCAATGCCCCAGCTGCATTTATGGACATGATGAACAGGATATGTAAACCATATCTGGATAAATTCATAATTGTTTTTATAGATGATATTCTAATTTACTCCAAAAGTAAGGAAGATCACGCAGAGCATTTGCATATACTCCTGTCATTGCTAAGGAAAGAAAAGCTTTATGCAAAATTCTCAAAATGCGAATTTGGTTACAAGAAGTGCAATTCCTTGGACATCTGGTGAATCATGAAGGAATTCATGTGGATCCCACAAAGATCGAAGCAATTACCAATTGGAAGGTCCTAGAATCACCAATGGAAGTAAGAAGTTTTCTTGGATTGGCAGGATATTATAGACGTTTTATTCAAGATTTTTCTAGAATAGCCATCTCGTTAACCAAGCTAACTTGCAAATAGGTTAAGTTTGAATGGGGACCAAGGCAGGAAGAAGCATTCAGGATTTTTGAAGCAAAAGTTAACCAACGCACCTATACTCGCTTTGCCAAAAGGAACTGAAGACTTCGTAGTCTGTTGTGTTGCGTCTTAGTTAGGTTATGGATGTGTGCTGATGCAACGTCAAAAGGTTATTGCTTATGCCTCTAGACAACTCAAGAAGCATGAAGAGAATTATACGACCCATGATCTAGAGTTAGGAGCAATAATTTTTGCCCTTAAGATTTGGAGACACTATTTTTACGGTATTAAGTTTGTAGTATTCACAGATCATAAGAGTTTAAGATATGTCTTTGGACAAAGGGAATTAAACATTAGACAGAGGCGATGGATGGAAATCCTTAGTGATTATGATTGCAATATCCAGTATCATGCAGGAAAAGCTAACATAGTAGCTGATGCTTTAAGTCGAAAATATCATGAGAAGCCAAAAAGAGTACGCTCTCTTAGACTAAACCTGCAGATAGATTTAAATGCGCAAATTAAACAAACATAGGAAATAGCAATCAAGGACGATGCTGAAGGATTAAAAGGAATGATTAAAGAATTAGAAAAGGGAACAGATGGAATTTGGAGATTCAATAAAAACAGAATTTGGATCCGTATCCAAGGAGATCTACGAATGCGAATACTAGAGGAAGCCCATAAGAGTAAGTATACAATGCATCCTGGGAGTGATAAGATGTATAAAGACTTGAGAAAGAATTTCTGGTGGATAGGAATGAAAAAGGATGTAGCAAGCTACGTTGCCCAATGCCTAACATGTTCACAGGTTAAAGCTGAACATCAAAAACCTTCAGGCCTATTGCAACAATTGGAAATACCTATATGGAAATAGGAATTGATAACAATGGACTTTGTTACCAAACTACCCAGGACACGAAAAGGTAATGATACAATCTGGGTGATTGTAGACCGGTTAACCAAATCTGCTCATTTCTTACCAATGAAGGAAACGTTCAGTACGAAACAGTTAGCTAAATTATATGTAAATGAAATAGTTTTATTACATGGAATTCCTTTATCTATTGTATCTGACAGGGACAACCGTTTTACCTCCCATTTTTGGACAAGTTTCCAAAAAGCAATGGGAACAAGACTAAATCTGAGTACGGCATATCATCCTCAAACAGACGGTCAAAGTGAAAGAACAATTCAAACAATTGAAGACATGCTTAGAGCTTGTGTAATTGATTTCGGAGGAAATTGTGATGAACATTTGCCTTTGATAGAATTTTCATACAACAACAGTTATCATACCAGCATCAATGCTACACCATTTGAAGCCCTCTACGGGTGGAAATGTCGAACTCCAGTATGCTGGGCAGAGATTGGAGAAAAGCAACTATCAGGTCCTGAAATTTGCAAGAAACAACTAACAAAATTATTCAAGTCAAGGAAAGACTGAAAACAGTCCGAGATCGCCAAAAGAGTTATACAGATAACAGACGTAAACCCTTGGAATTTCAAGTCGGAGATAAAGTGCTATTAAAAGTCTCACCCAAGACAGGAGTGGTAAGATTCGGCAAGAAAGGAAAATTAAGCCCAAGGTATGTTGGATCTTTTAAGATTGTCAAACGAAAATAGGGCCAGTAGCCTATCAGCTACAATTGCAAGAGGAAATAGTGGGAATACATGATGTATTTCATATATACAATCTCAAGAAATGTCTAGCAGACGAATCATTGGTGATACCTCTTCAAAATGTAGAGGTAAATGAGAAACTAAAATTCGTTGAGAAACCCATTTAGATTGAAGATAGAAAGATCAAGAATCTCAAGCGCAAGAGATTAGTTCTGGTAAAAGTAAAATGAGATTCAAAGAGAGGACCAGAATATACATGGGAGCTGGAGTCGGAAATGCAAAGAAAGTATCCACACCTATTCAAATGAATCTCGAGGATGAGATTTAAAACAAGGTGGGGAGGATGTAATAACTCTCCAAAACACCCCAAAATTTACCGAAACGTAAAATCGGACACGCAAATCGAGACGCGGCACGCAAAACGAGACAGGTCCACCTGGACTGTCCAAGCGCCACGCGCCAGAGACACCAGTCTCTGTCGTGATGTGCGGGAGGTATCCAGGTGACATGTCACCGTTTCGCACCATATGGCAACCCTACACTTGTGACTAGGCTAACCTAGCCAAGCTAGGCACCTCAGGCGCCACACGAGAGGGAACCCAGATCCCCGCGCGACGTGCGGGGGAAGTCAAATTCGGGTATAAATAGAGCAGTCTGGGACGAAGTCCAGTGCTCAATTGCGATCGATAAAATCGAACGTATACTCTTTGAATCTCTGTTTCTTCGTGCAACACCCCCCCCTAAAACCCTAAAACCCTAAACCCCTAAACCGGCGAAGCGCTGCCCGTTGTAAGTAACTTAACCCCCGATCACTAATTCACTATCCTACCCAATCGATCTAAAATCGCCAACGCATGTCTAGGCTCTGCCCGACTACGTTTATTGGAGTTCTGTCGAGTGTTGTAGGGACACCCTACCCAATCGATCTAGAATCGCCAACGCATGTCTAGGCTCTGCCCGACTACGTCCGTTGGAGTTCTGTTGATTGTTGTATGGTTAAAGTGACTTGGGTTAACTTACTAACACATGTGCATTGTATGTTTTAATAGAAATCCCAGGAAGTAATCAAGAACTATCACCAGTAACTCCGTAGAAATACTTAAAGTGTTCAAGGCGAGTACATTCTCTTTTTTAATCTTTTTGTGAGTCAAAATGTGTTACCAAAACCTCAAATATTTTAATTATGCTTAATAGTGATTGAGTATATGTATTCTACAATTACTGCCGGTATGTTGGGGTTTTGTATACATTGCTAGTCCAAAGTCATGGGAATTTGACAGGAACCGTTACTGTTGGGCGACAGGGCCCAAAGTAATATGACCCACAAGTCAGGATTGACAGTACTGATTGAGTAATTATGTAGATATAAACATTGCAAATGCGGATGCTCCTCAATAACTGTAAAGTGTAATCACTAGTTTTGATAAAACTGAGGTGAATTCGCCAGTATTTCTTGCTGATAAAATGTTTTAAAACGCGTTTCAGGTAACTTAATGTGAAGCTAACAGAAGCCAGCTGGAGAGCACTAAAGGCTTAGAAAAGTAGCTATAAATGTTAACTAAATAAAAAGGAGTTTCTGTTTTCCATAAATTAGGGTCTGTCCCTAAAAATATGTATTGTAATGGAAACATGGGTTTTACCCCATTTGTTTAATATAAAAGTATGGTGTTTTGAAACTCTTATATTTATTTTCTAACTACGATCCTGATAACGTAATTCCGCTGCTAAAATTAATAAACACCGGTACCACCAGCTCTGTGTCCCGCGGCCCCGCTCCCGGGGTGGGGTCGGGGGCTGCGACATCTTACCGGTTCAATTAGGTAGTTTCGACGTCGTTATCGGTATGGATTGGCTATCCGATAATCGAGCGGAAGTCTTATGTCACGAAAAGATCATTCGTATTCCAATACCAAATGGAGAACATTTGATGGTCCATGGGGAAAAGCAAAGCAGGCCACTACGAATCGTAAATTGCCTGAAAGCCCAAAGGTGCTTTAGGAAAGGTTGCATAGCTTTCCTAGCACACGTTTTCGACAAGAAGGCCGGGGATTCTAAGCTCGAAGACATCCCGATCGTGAAGGAATTCCCTGAAGTCTTTCCTGAAGACTTACCGGGATTGACACCTCAACGACAAGTCGAATTCCGTATCGACTTGGTACCGGGAGCCGCGCTTGTAGCTAAGTCTCCATATCGACTAGCACCTTCTGAAATGCAAGAATTATCTACACAACTTTAAGAGTTGCTGGATAAAGGAATCATTAGACCAAGCTTTTCGCCTTGGGGAATTCCGATCTTATTTGTGAAGAAGAAGGACGGAACGTTCAGAATGTGTATCGATTACCGAGAGCTGAATAAGCTTACTACCAAGAATCGGTACCCACTACCGAGAATTGATGAGTTGTTTGATCAACTACAAGGTTCGAGTTCCTATTCCAAGATAGACATAAGGTCAGGATATCACCAATTGCGGATACAAGAAGAAAGCATACCAAAGACGGCTTTTAGGACTTGTTATGGTCATTACGAGTTTCTTGTTATGCCATACATGCAATCTCAAGAAATGTCTAGCAGACGAATCATTGGTGATACCTCTTCAAGATGTAGAGGTAAATGAGAAACTAAAATTCGTTGAGAAACCCATTTAGATTGAAGATAGAAAGATCAAGAATCTCAAGTGCAAGAGATTAGTTCTGGTAAAAGTAAAATGGGATTCAAAGAGAGGACCAGAATATACATAGGAGCTGGAGTCAGAAATGCAAAGAAAGTATCACACCTATTCAAATGAATCTCGAGGACGAGATTTAAAACAAGGTGGGGAGGATGTAACAACTCTCCAAAACACCCCAAAATTTACCGAAACGTAAAATCGGACACGCAAATCGAGACGCGGCACGCAAATCGAGACAGGTCCACCTGGACTGTCCAAGCACCACGCGCCAGAGACACCAGTCTCTGTCGCGATGCGTGGGAGGTATCCAGGTGACGTGTCACCGTTTCGCGCCATCTTGCAACCCTAAACTTGTGACTAGGCTGACCTAGCCTAGCTAGGCACCTCAGGCACCACACACCCAGATCCCCGCGCGACGCGCGGGGGAAGTCAAATTCGGGTATAAATAGAGCAGTCTGGGACGAAGTCCAGTGCTCAATTGCGATCGATAAAATCGAACGTATACTCTCTGAATCTCTGTTTCTTTGTGCAACACCCCCCCTAAAACCCTAAACCCCTAAACCGGCGAAGCGCTGCCCACTGTAATTAACTTTACCCTCGATCACTAATTCACTATCCTACCCAATCGATCTAGAATCGCCAACGCATGTCTAGGCTCTGCCCGACTACGTTTGTTGGAGTTCTGTCGAGTGTTTTATGGACACCTTACCCAATCGATCTAGAATCGCCAACGTATGTCTAGGCTCTGCCCGACTATGTCCGTTGGAGTTCTGTCGATTGTTGTATGGTTAAAGTGACTTGGGTTAACTTACTAACACATGTGCATTGTGTGTTTTAATAGAAATCCCAGGAAGTAATCAAGAACTATCACTAGGAACTCCATAGAAATACTTAAAGTGTTCAAGGCGAGTACATTCTCTTTTTGTAAATCTTTTTGTGAGTCAAAATGTGTTACCAAAACCTTAAATGTTTTAATTATGCTTAACAGTGATTGAGTATATGTATTCTACAATTACTGCCGGTATGTTGGGGTTTTGTATACATTGCTAGTCCAAAGTCACAGGAATGTGACAGGAACCGTTACTGTTGGGCGACAGGGCCCAAAGTAATATGACCCACAAGTCAGGATTGAAAGTACTGATTGAGTAATTATGTAGATATAAACATTGCAAATGCGGATGCTCCTCAATAACTGTAAAGTATAATCACTAGTTTTGATAAAACTGAGATGAATTCGCCAGTATTTCTTGCTGATAAAATGTTTTTAAAACGCGTTTCAGGTAACTTAATGTGACGCTAATAGAAGCCAGCTGGAGAGCACTGAAGGCTTAGAAAAGTGGCTATAAAAGTTACCTAAATAAAAAAGAGTTTCTGTTTTCCATAAATTAGGGTCTGTCCCTAAAAATATGTATTGTAATGGAAACATGGGTTTTACCCCATTTGTTTAATATAAAAGTATGGTATTTTGAAACTCTGATATTTATTTTCTAACTACGATCCTGATAACGTAATTCCGCTGCCAAAATTAATAAACACCGGTACCACCAGCTCTGTGTCCCGCGGCCCCCGCTCCCGGGGTGGGGTCGGGGGCTGCGACATCTTACCGGTTCAATTAGGTAGTTTCGACGTCGTTATCGGTATGGATTGGCTATCCGATAATCGAGCGGAAGTCTTATGTCACGAAAAGATCATTCGTATTCAAATACCAAATGGAGAACATTTGATGGTCCATGGGGAAAAGCAAAGCAGGCCACTACGAATCGTAAATTGCATGAAAGCCCAAAGGTGCTTTAGGAAAGGTTGCATAGCTTTCCTAGCACACGTTTTCGACAAGAAGGCCGGGGATTCTAAGCTCGAAGACATCCCGATCGTGAAGGAATTCCCTGAAGTCTTTCCTGAAGACTTACCGGGATTGACACCTCAACGACAAGTCGAATTCCGTATCGACTTGGTACTGGGAGCCGCGCTTGTAGCTAAGTCTCCATATCGACTAGCACCTTCTGAAATGCAAGAATTATCTACACAACTTCAAGAGTTGCTGGATAAAGGAATCATTAGACCAAGCTTTTCACCTTGGGGAACTCCGATCTTATTTGTGAAGAAGAAGGACGGAAGGTTCAGAATGTGTATCGATTACCAAGAGTTGAATAAGCTTACTACCAAGAATCGGTACCCACTACCGAGAATTGATGAGTTGTTTGATCAACTACAAGGTTCGAGCTTCTATTCCAAGATAGACATAAGGTCAGGATATCACCAGTTGCGGATACAGGAAGAAAGCATACCAAAGACGGCTTTTAGGACCTGTTATGGTCATTACGAGTTTCTTGTTATGCCATTCGGCCTAACAAATGCACCGGCGGTCTTTATGGATTTAATGAATCGCGTATGCAAGCCGTATCTCGACAAATTCGTGATAGTATTCATTGATGATATCTTAATATATTCGTGATTGAAGGAAGAGAACGAGAAACATTTGAGGACCATTTTGGAACTTCTAAAGAAGGAGAAACTTTACGCGAGATTTTTGAAGTGCGAATTTTGGATTCGCGAAGTACATTTTCTCGGACACGTGGTGAACGAGAAAGGTATTCATGTGGACCGCTCAAATATTGAAGCCATTAAGAATTAGGAAGCGCCCAAGACTCCAACTGAAGTTCAACAATTTCTAGGATTAGCGGGCTATTATTAGCGATTTATTGAGAACTTTTCTAAAGTTGCTCAACCGCTAACGGCTCTCACGCAAAAAGACAAGAAGTTTGTTTGGGATGAAAAGCAAGAATAGGCATTTCAACTTTTGAAGGATAAGTTATGTGACACGATAATCTTATCACTTCCCGATGGTACCGATGACTTTGTGGTGTACTGTGATGCTTTGCATCAAGGGTTAGGTTGCGTGCTTATGCAATGAGAAAAGTCATCGCGTATGCGTCACGCCAGTTGAAGGTTCATAAGAAAAACTATACCACGCATGACCTCGAGTCAGGTGCCGTGGTATTCGCTTTAAAGATTTGGCGACATTATCTCACGGATCACAATAGTCTTCAACATATATTTAATCAGAAAGAATTAAATATGCATCAACGCCGTTGAGTTGAATTGTTGAATGACTACGACTTCACGATCTAGTATCATCCGGGCAAGGCGAACGTTGTAGCAGACGCCTTGAGCCGCAAGGAACGAGTCAAGGCATTAAGAGTACGAGCCTTGGAGATGACAATTCAGACAAACTTTACGACCTGTGTGCATGAGGCACAGCAAGAAGCTTTAAAACCGGAAAACAACCCAGCGGAATCATTAAGAGGAATGGAAAAGCAAATGGAACCAAACAAGGATGGAACTTTATATTTCAAGGGAAGAATCTTGATTCCTTATTTTGGAGATTTACGAGACTTGGTACTGGACGAGGCACACAAGTCAAAGTACTCAATTCATCCAGGATCGGATAAGATGTATCAAGACTTGAAAGAGTACTACTGGTGGCCTAATCTCAAGGCTAACATTGAAACCTATGTTGGGAAATGCCTGACTTGCGCAAAGGTTAAGGCCGGATACCAGAAACTGTCTGGACTATTACAACAACCCGAGATTCCTGTTTGGAAGTGGGAACAGATATCAATGGATTTCATAACAAAGCTCCCACAGACCTCTCGAGGACATGACATGATTTGGGTTATCATAGATCGGTTAACCAAGTCGGCTCACTTTTTACCGATCCGAGAGAAAGACAGTACTAAGAAGCTAGCTGAGCTTTATCTCAAGGAAATTGTGGATGTCACGGAGTGCCAGTCTCCATAATCTCAGACCGAGATGGCCGCTTTATGTCTTGGATATGGCAGTCATTTCAAGCTTCGTTTGGATCTCGTCTAGATCTAAGCACAACGTTTCATCCGCAGACTGATGGTCAAGGCGAGCGAACCATCCAAACGTTAGAGGACATGCTTCACGCTTGTGTGATGGACTTATGCGGAAATTGGAATACTCATTTACCGTTGGTAGAGTTTTCCTACAATAACAGCTATCACACTAGCGTTAAGGCCGCACCATTCGAAGCCTTTTATGGACGCAAGTGCCGATCTCCGCTATGCTGGGCTGAAGTTGGTGACAAACAACTCATTGGTCCCGAACTAGTCCAAGAAACCACAGACCAAGATATTCAAAATCCGCGAACGTATTAAGACAGCTCATGATCGACAAAAGAGCTATGCAGACAGAAGACGTAAACCATTGTCCTTCGAGGTCAGAGACAAGGTTATGTTGAAAGTCTCGCCTTGGAAGGGCGTAGCTAGGTTTGGTAAGCGTGGAAAGCTTAACCCACGATACATTGGACCTTTCGAAATATTGGCAAAGGTCGGTACTGTTGCATATAAGCTAAAATTACCCGAAGAACTCAAAACGTACACGACACATTCCATGTGTCTAACCTCAAAAAGAGTCCAACTAAAGAGACAGTTATCATCCCTGCGGATGAGATTTATATAGACGACAAACTCCAATTTACTGAAGAACCTGTTGAGGTTATGGGCTGGAAGCTCCAGAAAACACGGAGAAGTTGTATCAAGCTAGTCAAAGTCCGTTGGAACTCTCGACACGAACCCGAGTATACTTGGGAACGTGAAGATCAACTTAAAGTCAAATACCCTCACATGTTTGAGAAGACTCCTGCAACGGATAACTCAGCTTGAATTTCGGGACGAAATTCCTTTTAACAGGGGTAGTATGTGACAACTGGCAACTTTCGGGTAATTTCTGTACAATAAATCATTAATTTAATCATGCAATTATATGTTAAAATGCCATGTTCTGCTAGATTACATCTCATATATCTGAAACTGTCATGAATTACATTTAAATAGTGCATGTTATTTATTTTTATCATCACATTTGAAAACAATGTAGGCAATGCACTAAAACAATTAGTAAACTTGCCGGTTAGAATAGCTGTGTCAACACTAGTCCGATACTCAGCTTAACTCCAGTTCTAGGACTTAGATAGAAGTCCAATAGCAACTACACATTTAAATCCTAGGATGGAAAACAAGGATTTGTGATAACACTTTCCGGAAATGCTATAAGCACTGAAAAGTGTCCGAACTGGACAGTAAATAACTATTTCAGAAAAAATTCAGCATTTCAACTTTTAACAAGCCAATGTAATGTCAAGAAATAAGTCCAAACATCTTATAATACTTACAAAAGTATTGGGAATTCAATGGTGATTCAAAAACAAGTAATACCATACAAAGTGCACCACTTGACAAATAAACGATCTGATAACGAAACGACCACCCGAACACAACTAGAAGGATCCTATGAACTAGTTAACAATATTTTGGCATCATACGACATATGAAGGTCACCCGGTACCTCGTTTCACCTCAAGATCACTAATACACTAAACACCTTAAACTCCAACTAATTAACCTAACTAATACTTGAAACCAAACCAAACCCCCCCCCAGGTGGACGGTCAACATGTGGGTCCCCCAAGCCCACATGTTGTCTCCTAATTGTAATTATCGCATAATGGTTAAAAGGTTTGCATGAAGGAGCAAGGTTATGTGTAAGATTATAAGGGAACATGACCATCTACTTTCACCAAACCTTATCACAATTACTTCACCAAAAATTCAAAACAAAAACCTCCTCCTTGCTCCCTCAAGCTCACGGCCAAACATCCCCAAAAACCATCTCCATTTTCAATCATCTCTAAAGTATTTCAAGCTTATATAAAGGTGCCTCAAGATGGATTAAGAAGGTATCAAGTGCTAGAAGGTGAAGGACCACCTTGAGGAGCTTTTATCCACCTACATTGCTTCATCTTCATCATCTAGTTTCATTTGCCACTTCCCTAGGCACAAGAGCTAGTTGTAAGCTTCTTGATCTTTGATTTAGTTCATGATTCATGTACAAGTTAAATCAATCTAAAAGACTCACACTAAAAAGATGAACACATGAAGAACACTAAAGATCTAAGGAAAACCAACATAATCTTGAAGTGTAATAATGTTGTGTATGATTATTTTGTGCTTAGCTTGATAATCATCATGGGTAGACTTGTTAAATATATAGATCTAACAAGTGTATACATGGATCTTGAAAGATCCATGAAGAACAAAGTTGATGAACTTGATATATTCCACTAATAAACTAGTTAAAATGGTTTACTAGACATGAACATGAATTTAAAGCTTTTCTTGAAAATATATGAACAAGATTTTAAACAGGATTTTCTACAAAAGTTGTGTAATTAGTGGATAATTAGTGTTTTTGAAGATAAATAAACATGTTAAACCTAGATTTAAAAGACTGCATGTTTTTATGAAAATATGAGTTCATCATCATGTGAAAAGTGTATGTATGAGATTGTTTAAACTTACAAAAATTATTGTGTTTGATCAAGTGAGTTTTGTGAAGCTTAAACACATATTTAAGACATGGGAAAAACTCTTAAATCTAGGGGAAACTATGGCCAAATTTTTATAAAAATTCAACACTTAGAAAAATATAAAGTTTACTACGAAACTCTTGGTTTTAAGATGTTTAAATAAATGAAACATGGCCATACCCTATTTTTATATAAAAATACAAGCTAAGAAAATAAAGATTTCTTAAAGTATAAAAACAAGTATAAATATATATTTAGGAAAATATATATTAGAAGTCACCAAGTATTTGTGTGCTATGTGTATACTAAGTGTATTATATGGTAGTAGACAAATTAGGGCATTCAAAACAATAAATACTCCCAATGGAGTATAAACACAAATATCTTCAAAATACCAAGAGAAATATCAAGGAAGATTATACTCAAAAAATGCCCATACATGGGTACATGGACTAAATACAATAAAATATATATATATGAACTTATATATATTCCCCGACTATTATGGACTTGGACAATGGGATGGACTTATGCACAAAATATATATATTTAACAAGGTTGGTAGAAATATATTACATACAAGCCTTAAAAATATTATTTTTAAGAAAACTAATTTCTGAAAAATATAAAAACCACTAGAAAGGCTTTTTGTCAATTAATGGCAAATTCATGAACAATCATACCTAAATACATGTATACTTGCCTAAGTATATATTTGGTGAATAATAAATATACTTATACTAAAAATAATATTGGAAATATTATTCTACAAAGTATACATATTTATTTTTGGAAAATAAATATAATTAAACACATACTTTGACTTGATCAAAGGAGTATAATACAAGAATACTTAGAAAGGTATAAGTATACTAATACAAGTATAAGTTAAAAATCATATTATTTTTAACAACCCATCTTAACTTGGAAAATACATATTTATTTAAGAATAAATATAACTTGGGCTAGGCCCAATGACACGAAGACAAGGGCTAGGCCCAATGACACAAAGACATGGGCTACGCCCAATGACACAAAGACATGGGCTAGGCCCAATGACACGCGTGCTAGGCACGAGGACAAGGAACGAACGATGCCTTTCACACACTATTCAAGACTCGATAACAAAATATATATTACCAAGTCAAGAAATAATTAATCAAGAAAACAATTAAGAACAACTAACACAAGAAGGGAACTTGTACATAGAACAAGCATAGACGTAAGTGTCTAATGGAATTTAGAACACTTGTAGCTTTCGGTTCGAGACCAAGGAAAACATTTGTGAATTTACACAAGGAACACAAATCTGTGAGTTCATGTCCCCCTTTCCTTTTAAATGTTTTCAGTTTTATAACACTCGGGGGAAATACATGTTAAGACATATGGTATGTTAGTTATGGAATTCGACGATAACTAGATCGATGTGCGTAAGTAGGATGGATAACAATTATAACATTAGTAACCATTAATCACTAAGTGACCAAGGTGCAAAAGGTGTAGATCTATTGAGCTTGAGGCACGCTCCACTCCTAGTTGTATACCATGGAGTGCTTTTGTGATCCCAATTGAGAACAAAGTGTCTCGGTTTGGTTATTTACTTACGGCGCATAGTATCAGAGGGCTCGCTACCCACTGATAGATCCTTAAATTCCATAATTATTTTAACATACTTGGATTTCAATATTGGATTACAATTATGACAACTTATTCGAAAACAAAGCTACATGAACTCGCTCAACTTTTGTTGATTTTTCAAACTACATGTATTTCAGGAAATAAGGCGTAATTAGTGATGGATCCCGGAAGATACAACGATGGCCGCTTTTGGAGGATTTGCCTCTTATATCCCTTCCTCGTTTGGGCATATAGGGGTTAAAACCTCGATTTAATCTACGATTATAACAAACATATTTTGGTGATATAAGTTAACTAAACATTGTTTTGGATAACTTATGAAACTCGTTGGAAACTTGTAAGCTTTGAATTTGAAACTAAGTAATACATGGCATCGTTGCTGGTTATGGTTATGTTTACACGATTGATTGCAATGATTACCGTAAAGTCACACGTTTACGCTTCCGCTACGACCACGGTGTGACATTATAAAAGGTAATGTTTAGATTTTAGATGGAGCTAATCAAAAAGTGTTAAAATTTAAAGTTTAAGTTTGATGCTTTGATTTTTAGATTTTTATCTTTTTAACTCTTACCAACTCTTCATTTTCTACAACGTTATCCATTACTTCCAAGTAGCAATTTTCACTTCCCTATTCTTTAATATTTTACATCTGGTTCTCTAATCTCAAGTTAAATATACAAACTCAAGTTTGTTAACTTGAACTAAGAGATACAAAACACAAATAAATGAATAATCAACAAGTTACCTTTAGAAAACATATGTTCATATGAGTTGGAGTCAATAGTTGTTTAAATTCTTACCAAGTCACAAAATATACTTCAAATAATTCACAAATGAATACTAAATAAGTTGATCCGAAACACAACATGATTTTAAGTGTGTTAGGGCTATGCTTCGATGTCTTGGACATTAAAAAAATAATATTGACCATGTTACGATTCACTAATTTAATCCGTCAGCCCTAAGTCATTAAACACATTAACCCGAGACGATTTGCAACTAGTATACAAAATAGTTGTATCCTATTCATATTATAAGCACGATAATCTTTTCCTCCTAAAATAATTGTAACAACTCTAAATTTCGTTGTTATTTTGTTCATTTCAGTTGTTCCTATTGTACTCTCGAGATTCGAATTATAAGAAAGTTATGTTAATTAATGATATTGTTTACAATAATTATCGCATCTAATCGCTTATTAAACGCCTAGCGAATCTAATCACAATTTACAACTAACTATGCTATTATACGAGCCAAGTGTGTCATTGTTTAAATAAACACTTGTGCCATCGCATCGCTTATCGCATCGCATCGCAAAACGAAGTTAATTATATGGTTTATATTATTTATGTGTTATGTGTGCTTATGATTATTATTACACTCGCTATCGCATCGCGCTCGCATATTCGAATCGCTAAATCGCGCTATTACATCACTTATAACGATTAATATAACTATCTAATATGAACCGAATCACCAAACAATCGATAAACGAACGAAAAAAACGAAGAAAACCCAACAATTGGGTCAAGTTCGCTCGAACTTGGTATTACCAAGTTTGGCCGAACTTGACTGGCCAACTCAGACTTTCCCTTCTTCCCTCAAGTTCGCTCGAACTTGCCCTGAATCATTAAGGATTCAGCAAGTTCGGCCGAACTTGACTCAATCCCTTCAAAATCTCACAAGTTCGCGCGAACTTGCATGATTTCATGCAAGTTCGGCCGAACTTGACTCCCCAGCTCCCTCATTTCTCACTTTCCTATAAATACCAAGCTCCATTCTCTCATTTGAACTTACTGAAAGTTTAACCAGAGCTCTCCTAACCCGAATACCCTCGTTCCTAAGTAAGAATCAACTCGTTTTCAACATACAACAACGTTTACAACGATTTCTACACAAGGCTCTGCCTTCGTTTTCATCATATCTCTTCTGTTTACGAAAAACCTTTATCTTTTTCTATAAAACTTTTGTTTTTCACTCAGATCTATACTAGATCTGAGTAAAACCTTTCAAAAACATTGATTTATAGAAAATATTCGGACTAATGACATATGTTTCGTTCACTATTGAGTGGAACGGGGCGTTGTCAAGCAAAATCTCAGATCCGGAAGCACAAGGACGAAATCGTCACTTTACACAAGCTGGACTAACCCGTACGAACCATCAAGTTCTTTCGATTTAGCCCAAGTTTCTGTAAAATGGCTAAGTTCGCTCCAAAAGACCTCTCCAGCCTAAGTTTTGCTCAGTGGCTTAAGGTTGGAGGGATGGACACTCGATTTCCTCAGCAAGCGACGCGAAAACGCAAGATTTTGGACCCGAAAACATCAAGTTCGCTCGAGATTTAACTGATTTGGTGCAGCACTCTAGTCAAGTTCGCTCGAACTTGCCCTCTGAGGGTCAAGTTCGGCCGAACTTGAGTATAATCATCCAAATTTTCAGCAGAAATCCCCCAAGTTCGCTCGAACTTGCAAAGTTTCTCAGGAAACTTCACAAGTTCGGCCGAACTTGTCATTCCATTTTAGAAATCCTCACAAGTTTGCCCGAACTTGTCAAGTCTCCATGGGAAACTTACAAGTTCGCCCGAACTTGATTCAGGTCCCAGCAAACTAACACAAGTTCGCTCGAACTTGTATGTTTACATACAAGTTCGGCCGTACTTGCCTACTGCCCAAACCAAACTTCACCGTTTCAGCTTTACGGAGACTGATGCACTTCCGTTCGTGTATGCAGGCTGATCCGGCGCTCTTCTTCGTCTACCAACAGTCGTCTTCTTCATTCTAAACGCACCGACTGTGAGTATACTTGACCTGTTTTCGCTTTAATGCACTTTTTGGGTGTTGCATATGTTCCTCTATCAAAATCACCTCACAAATCAAATTGTTTATCACACGCGAATAATCTGATTATATATGCTCAATACGTGATACTAGAAACATGTGACTAGGATTTATTTTCGTTAACTTTCCTCCTTAGCTAGTATGGTACTATAGTGTGACTAACACCCGACGGGGTCTAGTTAGGATGGACGCGCTAGCCTTCTCACGGAAGTTAGCATGAGAAATATGCCTAGTTTGTGTGATGTGTTTGGGTGTATCATGATATGTAATTAGACTATTTCGTGAACGGTTTCTCTATTATGCTAGTATTACTTAAACCCATATGCTCTACTTTACTTAATTGTATTAACTTGCATTTTAACGTATGTAACAGGTTGAGGATTTTAGCTTGGATGCTTTGGACGTAGTTTTGCTTAGTTTAGGTTCATGTTTTAGAAACGTTTTGTAATAAACCTAGAGATTATTAAACTGGAATTTGTGTTATCTAAATTTTGATATTCTGTAATGTTATTTGAGCATTGTATGTCGAAAGTATGGGATTTTGACGTTTAAATATAGTCGTTGAAATAATGTTGTGGAATTTCTCGTGATACAATCTGGTTCGCTTAGTGCCGTGCCCTGATGATTCCGCCATCGGTTGGGGTGTGACAATAACATCATAGTTTACCGGTAACATACATGCCTTGCTAACTACCGCTTCACCCAGATGCCAATGAGGTAGTGATGGAATGGTTGGGGAAAGAATTAGGGTTCCTTGAGACCTAGATTTGATTCCCACTCTCCTCATTATTTTCTGCGGCGTCCAGGTGAAGAGTGGACACTGATGGCGACAGTTCGACTTGGATGAGAGGCGAGATTTTACCAATTATTCCACTGTCGTGCCTTGGGTGGGTGGAGGTCGGGTTTCCGCGCATTTGGGGAGAGCCAAGGGGCTGGCGGTGGTCGAGTAGTCGACCTTGGCCACAACTCCGGTGTCACGGTGGTTCACACGTTGTTTCTTGCCATTCAAATAAAAAAACTATAGTTATTGTAATTATCATTATATATGATCTAATATTTATTTTGGCTTAAAAAAATCTATTAACCTAAACATTAGTCTTGCTTATAATAATAAGAGACCCCAAAAATTAAATTGATGATAATCAAATCAAATCAAAGCCAAAATGATGTGTGGTTCAATTCAATTGCAAAGTATCCCTCAATCAATAATTTTATGCTTGATAATTGCACCATCTTACATGATAATGATTAATTATTTATGACACATCTCCTAAATTAGGAGGGACAAAATGACTTATATCTTGGCCAAAACAACTTTAAAGATAAAAAGGGATATGTATAAATCGAGCCACGAATTAAATTCACGAATTATAATAATCGAACAAAAAAAAATTAGAAATGCAATGTTTCGGTTTTTGGATGTTGGTTTTAGGCTTAATCGAAAACTTTTGGTTTAGGTTCGGTTAACAATACTTAAAATTATGTTTATTAGGTTGAAGATTAAAAAATATACAAACCCAATATAAAAAGGTGAAATTTTGTTGAGCCGAATACTTGAATAAAACGAACCAAACATAAACCAAGCTATGAGCCAGGAAGGACTTAACCGAACAGAACAATTTTCGAATTATAAAATACTGAGCTTTCCAGATCGGTTTTAGGTTTATATAAAACCGACTTAAACCGAACTACGTAACATGCTAATAAGCAATACTATTAAGAATGTGAAATAATATTGGCTTCTAGTTTTGTGGCAAACATGATCTTTTTTCTTTATTTAGGGTGTGTTACATTAACACAACTTTCTAAATATGGTAACATTTGAAGGTACATATACTACTTGAGGAAATACCAGGAAACAAAAAACTCTATGTCAACAAATTTCTTGTTTAAATCAATTTCATTTTTGCCTCTCTATTGAGAGACAGCAACAACAATTATTGGGAATTAATCAAGTTTTCACTCAAATCCGGTTGTTATTAAATCAAAATCAAAGAATCGAAGCAATGATCAATGTTTCACTGATGAGACATGGTGTTAGTAGATGCACGGTTGTTAATCGACCCACATGATATTTTCATGTCGACTTTTAATATCGTGCAAAACTTTTGTTTTATTTGTATAGATATAACGCTAGGTTTGTACATACACACATCTTTTGTTTTATTTGTGTAAATATAACGCTAGACTTTACATGCACACATCATACGCTAAATTGTCTCATTTGTGAATTTGTCACAGAACCCTTGTTTTGTTTAGTATAACGCTAGACTTACACATGGTACATCGGCACATCACCCACACAATGGACTCATTTATGATTTTGTAACAAAACCTTTGTTTTATTTGTGTAAATATAAAAAGATAGTAGAAAAAAGAGAACCATTTAAGGTTCAACATTTGTTACTTTATGTTATTTTCATTTGCTTTTCTTTTTTTCATATATAATGAAAATAGACAAAACTATTGTTTTTTTTAATATAGCATAGTATAGTTAGTAACAATTGTTGAATAAATATACATAGCTACCACGTAATGGAATCATGTAGTAATCAGGTTGTATAATACTGACGATATAATTATATAATCTATAAAAAAACTTCATATAAATAATGTATTTTTATTACCATTTAACAGTTCACATGACTAACTTTTATCATAAAAAAAGTTTATATTAATAGCATGTGTATTACACGGGTTGAATACATAAAATATTCAATACATATAAATATATATATATATATATATATATATATATTTCATATGACTGAATCTACATAGCAAATTTTACATATAATAATGTGTATAAAAATATTATTTTTATAATTATGTATTAAGTATAACATTTATTTAAAGTAAATGAAAATAATTTTATTACTGTGTCATAAATTAGATTTTTATTCTTATTAATAGTTGTTATATAGATTTAGTTAATGATTATTTATTATAAAGTTATGATCTACATTTACGATAAAGAATGAAATATTTTTATAAGTAATATTATGCCATAAATTAGTAATTCATAAGTAACTAGGTTTATCACTCTAGTCGCGTTACGACGAACTTTTTTTTATCATTTAGTATGTGTTTACATGTATTTTGAAATCATGACGAGCGTGTTACGCACAGAACCGCTAACAATAATAAAAAGAAAATGTAAAAAAACAGTATAAGATAACCGAAAGAAATCGACCAAAAAAGTATTAAGGTAATGATGTTGTTCGTATGAAACCCATGGTCAGAGATGAGCAAATGGTATTGGATACCGGTAGCGAATTTCCAGAACCGAAAGATTTTAAGTCAATTCGGTACCAAGTTTTGGCGTTCCTGCTACCGGTTTGCTACCAGTTTTTACCTTTATATACCTGTACCGCAACCGGTATTTTCAGTACCAGTATCAATTTAGTATCGGACCATCGGTTGGCACCGAGCTCATCCCTAGCATTGAAACTAAAAAAAAGAAAACATTAAAAGTTGAAGAAAATCAATAAAAAAAAAGTTGTACGATACCGTTGGTGTTTCTACGGTACCCGTGAGCAGGGATGAGCAAATGGTATTGGTTAGGAGTGCCGAATTTCCCGAACTAAAAGTTTTTCAATATCAATTCGGTATCAACTTTTGATGTTTTCTGTACCAGGCTGGTGCCGGTTTTTATCTTCATGTACCGACACCGAACAGAACCGTACCGATATTTTGATAAAAGATGGATAAATGAAAAAAAACTTGCCACGTGACATATTTTAAATGGAGAAGACACTATTTTATTATTCACAAGCTTGCCTTTTTAATATATATATATATATATATATATATATATATAGGGTAATGGTGGAATTTATTATGCCATAGATGAGTAAAATGAGTAATTTATAAGTAATGCGTGGAATTTTTTACGTCACAAATGGGTAAAAGGAATGTAATCCAATACTAATAAAGGATTCAAATTAATGCCACATGGCATTTAGATTTAATTTAGTAATATGTTATTATTATATCATATTAATATACAATGTATTAATCTATACACAACAACTAACAAATACGTATGGTTATTATATCACTAGCATTAAGCCCTTGCGTTGCAGCGGTTGTCGTAAAACTATGTCAAGTAGTAGCAATGCTATACCACTGTTAGTGACCACCAACACCGGAATAATTCTTAAAACAAAATAAATAAAAACGGAAAAAAAATAACGCCGAAAGAAAAGCAAACGTAAAATCTTTGAATTACGCACGCTCATTGCAAAGAGATTAAACCGAAACATAAAATATAGAAAAAAATAACTAAGTCAATCCAGGACCTGCGCGTTGCGACGAACTTGTCAAACGGTGAAAAATGGATGTGTTGCGACAGACCAGTCAAACGGGAAAAATATACGAAAAATGTTGAACCCCACATGCACGTTGTTGTGCGTTAACTTACAAAATTTAGAACGAAACGAAAAACTTGAGAAAAATGAAAAGTATGGTGGACTAAAATTGAAAATAAAAAAGAGTTGGGGTTAAAATAAAAGTAAAAAAAACAAAGGGTCTAAATTGCGAAAGAAGAAACCATTGGGGTTAAAAAAAATTATTTATTGATCTTAGATAAAGATAATGAGAAAGATAAGTGATATCTAAATATTAGTTATTAATATTAAAAGAAATATATTAAACAAATATAAATAAAATTTGTGAGGTTGAAAGAGAGAATACCATGTGACGTTATTTGCAGCCTTTTATTATAAGTTAGATTAGATTAGATATTAATATATCTAACTCATTAATCTATATATAACTATAGATAAATACGTAATACATAAAAATATTTATAATATATTATTTATTTATTTTTATTGTCATATGTGACATAAAATTTTTATTTTTTATTCATTATGGATTAAACCAAATTAGGTTATATACTTGTAGACCTATATTGTCTAATCTAAACTAAAAATTTGTTTGCGAATAACTACACGTAGCTATCTCTTAATTTAGCAATATTATTATTTTATCAATATTAATAATATATTTTTGATTAATATACAATTTTTATTATTAATATTTTGTTTATTTATTTTTATTGTCATATGCAACATAAAGTTTATATTTTTTATTTATTGTGGACTGAACCAAATTAGGTTATATACTTGTAGACCTATATTGTCTAATCTAACCTAATAATTTGTTTGCGAATAACTACACGTAGGTATTCCTTACTTTAGCAATATTATTATTTTAACAATATTAAGAATATATTTTAGATTAATATCCAATTTTTATTATTAATATATAACACATGTGGTGTCCGATAAAAAAAACTTTATTGCGAATATAACTCTGTATTCAACAAATTTTATACCGTCACGTCGATAAACCTATAAAAACAAATATGGTATATAGTTTAAAATTAAACTATGTTTTATATAATTCAGATTACATTTTAATTTATTTTCTTAATTTAACTTCAACAATGATTGAGCTAAATCTCATTATTGTAGGATACTTTTAAATAGCTCCTTAAGTTCACATTTAACCGGTGATATAAATTAATGTGGTGAATTTATTTGGATTTAAAAAACAAACACTAAATTAAATAAGTAAAAAGACAAAAAGGCCTTCACTGAATTTTTTATAAAGTTAACGGGCTGGATGAAAATGACAAAAAATTGCAAATACCATAGATATATGAGAACAATTGTTAATGTTACTATTATTTATTTATAATTATTATATTATAATTATGAATTATTATTATCTAAGTCATTAGGTTATAGTCTCATATTGTACATGGTTTACGTAAGATATTGTCGTTATTCAACCTGTGTAATACGCAGTTATATAACCTAATAATAATATTAAAATAGAATTAAGATGAAATAAAATAGATTCATTTTCTATTGTAGGATAGATAATATCCATGTGCCATGACTTAATTTTATGATAATCAGATTAATATGCCCGGGTAAGTCCAAGCCCAACCAAAGGGGTCTCTCTGTGATTAAAATTTGAATGCTTTCTTATCTATAAGTGAAGAGGTATGGTCCGAAAAACCTTGCGCCAATCAAGGAAACCATACCTAGTAATAACTTCAAAGAAAACAACGCGCAGATTTCTTTGCCAAAATAAGATTTATTAGAACTCTGCGCCAAATATCCAAGAGAGGAATGCTTCATTTAACTACCTTGCGCGGGCTCGCGCAAGGTTTAAAGTTAACCTTGAACATTCTCTTTGGATAAATGCTTCATTTAACTACCTTGCGCGGGCTCGCGCAAGGTTCAAAGTTAACCTTGAACATTCTCTTTGGACAAATGCTTCATTTAACTACCTTGCGCGGGCTCGCGCAAGGTTCAAAGTTAACCTTGAACATTCTCGTTTGATAATGCTTCATGCACAAACCTTGCGCGGATATTTATATCAAAGCAAGTATCCACCAAACGTTGCGTTAAGCAGCAAGGAGAAGAAGGAAGATCAGTTAACTAACTTGCGCTTCTCGCGCAAGGAAACAGTAAATCCTGGGAAACTTTCCCTTAGCAAAATCCTTGACTTGGTGCAGAAGCAAAAAGAATCTTTTCTGTTGTAACAGAATGTACACGTGGCGAATAATAGATGGGTAACAGCTATGAAACCTTCTAGAAGCCATTAACACCCAATCGTGCAAGCATCTTTTCGGTTATAACCAATTTCCACATGGCAGCATCTGGACGGCTGAGGAAGATCACGGTGATGGCATGCTCACATTTATAAGATGTAGTGATCTCATGTGACACGTGGCACCTCCCTAACCGCTGATGAGCTCACGATCCGTGTGCACTAACGGATTGCCAACAAACATTAACCGATTAGCAAAAGATTCCATTAAAGTTAACTCTCCTTTTGGCGCCAAACACCGGCTAAATAAGTAACTTGGAGTTCAAGGAATGGTATTCACTCTCAACTACTCTCTCTCTCTTATAACCCTTACTTCCGACTACCTGTACTTATTCTCACGCCGGAGGGTGGTCACGGAGAGAACCCCCCTTCTCCCCGTGGCGAGATAACGGTATTCTGTTTTGCAGGTTCAGCCGGAATATTGTTCTATTCATCATCCATCGTGAAACCAAACGGATGGTTAACCCTTTTATGCAGAGCCCATTCCATAGATCTACTTAGATTTCGGTCTAGTTGATCTAGGGTTTCTTCATTGGCGCCCACCGATTTCAATTCTCTCATCTTTCGTTGCGTTTCACTTCGATCTGCAGCATCATGGCTGACGGATCATCTTTTCAAGGTCCTCGATCAGGGATTCGACGCGTTGTTGTCGGACCTCAGGTCGACGGACAAATAGTTGAGGATTCTTCTGGCGAAGCTAATGCTTAATATGATCATAATCAGGTTGATGTTACGTCGATTTTACCACCTGGAGAGACTCCATTATCGTGGTTAATCAAATCTCAAGCGACTCTAAACGCTATGTATGCTCAGTTATGTGCGCAAATCGGAACTCCAGCTTTTCAAGTTCCGGTTAACACTCCCCAGGTCCATGCTTCGCCGGCACCTCGAGTTCTAAGTTATAATACTCAAAGTCATGCTCGTTCCCCTTCGCGCATGCCTGAAGATGGAACAGAAATGTATTCTAAAACCAGGAATGATCCTGTTCATTCTGGTAATAAAAGGCAAGAAGACAACGTTCAGCGTCGTGCATCTGTCCACTCTCGTTTGGGCCCGCGGTCTTCGCAGAAACGGCACACCCAACACGATGAGCTCGATAGAACCTATGAGGAAGGGGATAGTGCAAGTATTTTCAATCGAATATCCGCAGATCATGCTAGATACAGGCCAAAAGTACGCGCAACAATCCAGAAGCTGAGCATAATTACAATTTGGTGTATCGCCCAACCAAAGCAGCTGAACAATCAAAGTTTACCAGAGAGATAGCACTGGCTCCGCTGGAGCGAGCGAAATTACCATCCAATGTTGGAAAGTTTAACGGTTTGACCGATCCTGATGATCACATGCGCCTCTTTACCGGTGCAGGGTTACTTAGGTGTTGGACATTACCATTGTGGTGTCACCTATTTGTACAGACCCTTACTGGCGCTGCGCGCCTTTGGTTTGATAATTTGCCAGCAGGTAAACTTTCTTCTTGGAATGACTTAAAAGAAAATTTTCTTACACACTTTAGTCAGCAACGGCGATACGTGCGCGACTACTCTGATGTAATGAACATCTGGCGGAGGGACGATGAAAGCCTCGAAGATTTTATAACGCGTTACAATAAAGAGGTGTTGGAGATTGGAGATGTCCATGAAGACCTTATACGCGCGCAGTTCAAGTATGCGGTAAGGTGTGACGAAATGATTAAAGTGTTGTCCGGTACAATTGGCCTTCCAAAAAACTGGGATAAACTCATGGCGGCAGCCAAGGTCTACGCCCAGACTGAGCGCAACTTAAGTTCTAACATGCCACCTCTACCTCAGAATCGTCCGAAAGACCTGAGTAGAGGTAGTCGCAAGTATAAAAGAAATTGGAAAGAGTCAAATCAGAATTCGTATTCTCCTTATTCACCTATTGATGCGCGAGCAACAATCAACAAGATAACAGCTCAAAAAGCGATTAAACAAGAGAATAGGGAACGTCAGTGGACTCCCTTAACGAAATCTCCGGCTAAGGTTCTCAGCACTGAGAATTATCAGTTTAAACTGCCACAACCAATGAAAAACAAAAAAGGGCAAGACCCAAATTTGTTCCGCGACTATCATAGAGACACAGGCCACACAACAGATAACTGCATCAGTCTGCGCACGGAGATTGAAAAAGCATTAAAGAGTGGGAAGCTTACACATCTACTCCAGAATGTACGCAAAGAGATTAAACAGATTACACGCGAGAACGAAGGGCCTAGCAACAAGAAAATGAAACAGCACGTTTCCATGATTCAAGGTGGATCATCGCACAAGCGTAGCCTTCAAAATTTTTCAAAACAACACTTGGCGCGAACAACAAGTCATTTTTCCTATCGTTCCAGGAGGTCCTCAAGAAGACCGGCCAGTAGTTATCACCGGTATCTTTGGGCACTACCAAACAGACTATATGTTTATAGATCCGGGTAGTTCCATGGATATTATGTATGAGCAGTGCTTCAAGCAGCTAGATCCTGAGGATAAGGCACGCTTGGAACCAGTTGATTTTAATGGGTTCTGCAATGAGGCTGTCTTTCCTCTAGGACAAATCCTTTTTCCTGTTACTTTATCTGATGGGAGGTGTTCTCGAACGAGTAACGTCAACTTCATGGTGATGCCGGCAAATTCCCGTCACGATGTACTATTGGGACGTCGTGCGCAACGTGATTTTAGTATGATTACTTCCGCTCGGCATGCTGCTTGTGGTTTTCCAACACCAAATGGTATAGCTATACTTTACGCGTGGAAAGAAATCATGTCAATTGAAGAACCAGTTATGAAGGCTGTCAAGACATTGCCAAGTAACGAACCAGAAAAGTGGGTACTCAACAATAAGTATCCTAAGCAAACAATCTTATTAGGGCCTGCGATCAGTATTGAAATTCGTGCAAAGCTTAAATTACTGTTGTCTCGCAACAAAGACATTTTTGCCTGGACACCTGCCGACATGGTCGGTGTCCCGCACAACGTTGCGGAACATTGTCTGAATGTATTTCTGTCAGCAGAACCAGTTGTGCAGAAAAAGCGCAGCCTCGGGTCAGAAAAGACAGAGGCGATGAACGAACAAGTCACCGAGTTATTAAATGCCGGTATTCTGCGCGAAGTCAAATACTAGACCTGGGTGGCAAACCAGTCATGGTAAAGAAACATAATGGCAGATGTGCGTAGATTTTAAAGATCTAAACAAGGCGTGTCCAAAAGATTGTTATTCTCTTCCTGAGATTGACAAAAAGGTTGACTCATTAGCTTCCTTTCGCTGGAAATGTTTTCTAGATTGTTATAAAGTTTATCATCAAGTCTTGATGAAAAAAGAGGACGAAGATAAAACCGCTTTTCGCACGGAGAAAGGCATTTTTTGTTATACCAAGATGCCTTTTGGTCTCCGCAATGCGGGAGCTACTTATCAAAGATTTATGGATACAGTTTTTGGAGATGATATCTGGAAAACTGTGGAAGTCTACATTGATGATTTGGTCATTATGAGTAATTCAGAAGACACTATGTTAGACAACATCCAACGAACTTTTGATTCTCTGCGAGAGGTAAATCTAAAGTTAAATCCAAGCAAATGCTCCTTCGCATGGAGGAGGGCAAATTTTTGGGTTTCATCGTCACCAAAGACGGTTTCAAAGTTAATCCTGAGAAGGTCGAGGCAATACAAAAATGTCTTCTCCTACTACCATCATAGAGATGCAACGCTTGGCTGGAAGGTTAGCTGCGCTAAACCGCTTCCTCGCCAATCATGCCGCAAAGTCTTATCCATTTATTCGAACCTTGTGCAATTGTACGAAGAGCAGAGAGTTCGCATGGACTCCTGAAGCTGATCAAGCTTTCCAGCAGATGAAAGATTGTTTAGTTCAACTTCCCACACTTACTGCTCCTCGTGAAAAAGAACTCATGGTCTTATATCTTGCTGCATCTGAGGTAGCAGTAGGTGCTGTCTTGTTGGTAGAACGCGAAGGGGTCCAGTCTCCAATTTATTATATCAGCAATATGTTGAACGATCCAGAGACAAGGTATTCAATTATGGAGAAATTAGTTTTAGCATTGGTCCATGCTTCGCGCAGGCTGCGAAGATACTTTTCAAGACATGTTATTACAGTTTTAACAAATTTTCACATTGGCCAAGTCCTGGCCAAACCAGATGTTTCTGGGCGACTTGCGAAGTGGGCAATAGAATTGGGAGGTTATAACATCTGTTATAAACCTAGACCAGCTATCAAAGGCCAATTTTTGGTAGATTTCATCGCTGAAATTCCCGCCGATAAACTTGAAGAATGCCAAGCAATTCAAAACCCAGTCCCTGTCACACCCCGACCCGCAGCGGAAAAGGTGATCGGGGCATGATTGGGCTTTCATCAAAGCTCATGACATTTATTATAATGTTTCATATTTATTATTTCAATTTAAAAGAGATCATACAATCATATCAAACAAATACAACATGTTCTATTCATCCTTCTAAACTTCATTATTTTTCTTCTAAGGCAATTTCCTATGTTTTCCTTGCTTCATCCTGTTCACCTGTATCATATGTGAAAATGGTTTTTGGATCAACAAAAGTTGGCGAGTGAACCTTGTTAGAAAACATTTATTATTTATTTCTTATTGCATTTAATACGGAAAAATTGTGCAATATTCCTATATGAACAAATGTAAATAAACATACAATAACAAACAATTAGCATACAATAAACCCAATAGCATACCATAACAAACAACAACAAACAATAACAAACAATAACATACATTAACAAAAATGGGGAACGGACGGCCTATGACAAAAGTATGTACTGAAAATGATAAATTCTGTGCGATCAAGGTTCAATCAAACGGAGCCGATCGTATTGCATGTACTGAAAAAAATGATAAATGTCTGTGCGATCAAGGCTCAATCAAACGGAGCCGATCGTATGTTGGCAACGCCAGGTTCACGCTCATAATGTAATGGGGAACTGCTCAACGCTCATAATGTAATGGGGAGCGGCGGCCTATGAAATTACATGTACTGAAAATAATAAACTAAATCTAAACAATAACCACACAAACAGTTTATACAAGCTGAATACACATTTGTTCATGATATGATGTATGCACAATGATTTAAATATAATAAATGGTAAGACACATGATACACCCCAAAAACGTGATTAAAATGGGGAATTGGTAGAGATTCACTCACCTTGGGTGTGTTCGGTGAATGATGTTGAATGCGCACGAGTTTAGAGGATTGATCGACGAGGAAAAACTAACCTAATTAATAACGGAAAAATAATCTAAATAAATGGATTTTATTAACAATTTTAATAGTATTTTTGGATACATTTTTGTGAGTTTAAGGCTATTTTCTAACTTTAAAAATGTTATTTTTAAGTATTTTTAATTGATTTTTAATTTAAATAAATAAATAAAATAATAAAAAAATGTTGATTTTTGACCGTTGACCGTTGACTTGTTGACCGTTGACCGGTTCGGTCGGTTATATGTGTGCGCTGGGTGAGACTCGAACCCGTGACCTCTCGTACGCGTGCACGCAACTCTACCAACTGAGCTACGTGTCTAACCCGAAATATTTCTGTTTTTAATTATATTTATATACTAATTAAATTAATCCGAAAATCACTTGTTTTAAAAACGATTTAATGTATCGACTCGGTGCTCGCCACAGGTCTCGAACCCGGGACCTGTGGTTTAGTTTGGCACACAGTCCACCGCTGGACTGTGTGTCTAACTTGGTAAATATTCTAGTTTTTATTATACTTAACATATTACTGAGTTAACCCGGTTCGGTTTCTAAAAAAAACATTTTTATTACAGAGGTTATGGTTGTGCTAGGAATCGAACTCGCGTCGTATGCATATTTTTGCACACAGTCCACCGCTGGACTGTGTTTCTAACCCGTTCATAATATCGATTTTAATTAGTCTTATAACATACACAACTTTGTCTTCTTCGTTCAAAACACAGACATCGGATAACTAACTATTACTTGATTAATCCGGTTAATGAATAAGATGAACAATTGAAAAGTACTGAACCGAAGAGTTTGGGGAAAGAAAGTACCGAACAGATCGTCTTCTTCAGAAATCCGGCTAAGATCGTCGGCTCTGTTTTGGTGACCTTCGGCTGTTAGAATCAATTAACAGTTTGGAGGGATTAGATGTGAAATTGAACTACTGAGTAACGATTATCAGTAGGTTTAAAATGATCATACCGTTTAACAGCAAGTTTCTGAAATTTCAGAAATTTTTCGGCGAAAACAGGAAATCCGGCAATGTCGTCTGGGGTTGATTCTGAGTGATGGAGTGGTGTTATAATTTGTCTAATAATGGAATGAAACAGAAAAATCGAGGTAATTACCGTGTAGGTGAAAGTCTCGGTTTTCCGACGACTTGCAGAGAATTCCGGCGAGTGAAATTTCTTTCGACAGAGATTCTTCAGAGGTTTAAGGTGAGTGTGGGTGATGTCAGTATAAGCTCTAAGATCTTATTTTAGAGTAAGAAGAAAGGATGGATTGAACTCGGTTTTCCAGCGAAAATTTCCGGTTAATTTTCAGAGAATTCCGGCGACTGCGGCGAAGTTTTCTGAGCGAAATGAAGAGTGTGATTTTGATAAAATTCGCGAGCTCACTGAATGAACAAAGTATAACTCAGGTTTAAGTGTATTTCCGGTTTCGAATTCAAGTTCTTCGGTTACGATTTGATGATTTGAATAAAAGACTTTAACGTTTTCAGTTATAACCGACGCTAGTATAATTGTATCCGTTATGCCAAAATATAACGTCAATGATTGACGATTTCGTCGGGATTTCCGGCGAGAGTGACTGGGTTTGATTTCCAACTTTATTTTATGTATTATTTGTTTCAAATAATTAACAAGAAACACAAGTGGCAGAGCGGTTGGAAGGATGTGTGTTAAGGCTTTGCTGACCCGGTTGACCCGGCTGACCCGGGTTCGAATCCCGGCAGCCTTGTTTTATTTTAATTTCATTATTTTTAATACATTTTCAAATATGAATTTTATATTCTAATATACTTATTAATTATGTATCGTTTAAAATTAATTTGAGCATTAAATACGCAACGAAATTTTTTGACTGATTGTTCGGTAAATAAACGAAGCGGGTTTGGTAAATCCGGTTTTTGACGGATGTTACAGTATCCCCTACTTTTTAGAAATTTCGTCCCGAAATTTAAGTAGTGGCATATTTGTCTTAAAAAGGATGGTGTTTAATTTGACAGTTACATACTTAGAAAGAAGTAAGAGTTTAAATTTTGTTTGAGTCGGTAACGTTCCTTGTAAGGGTTGAGTACCCTGTGTCAGGAATCGCTTTTTGATGCCTATGATAATGAATATTGATAAACAGAGTTGATTGACTAAATATGATTTCATGCGCAAGAGTTTTGATATGTTTGGAAAGATAAGGTTATATCCTAAAACAAAACTTCTACTACTAAAACCTACATGGAACTTCTCATAACCACCTGACAATGCCTCTGATCCTTTGGCAGGAATACTTATATATAGGAAGTACCAGCGGCGTATCCACCATATTCTCGTCAAATTTTCATTGTTTTTATCAGTAAGTTATGATTGGTTCTATGATGTGACTCTAGAACATAAATAAACACAACAACCAATATCTGAGCCCTAATTCTGATAGTATACATGTTTGAATGGTGACACAATCCAATTTCTTTAAATGATGAGATGATATGAATGCTAAATCGGTGAGTATAACACAAACTTCAACCAAGACAATACTAAATTCTACATGGAACTTCTCATAACCGCCTGATAATGCCTCTGATCCTTCGACAAGAATACTTATATATAGGAAGTACCAGCGGCGTATCCACCATATTCTCGTCAAATTTTCATTGGTTTTATCAGTAAGTTATGATTAGTCCTATGTGACTCTAAAACATAAGCGAACACAACAACCAAAGCTTGAGTCTTTGAATGATGACAGTACCTCTCTCGTTTGTTATGATGGAGAGGTTAGTCTATGTAGAAAATGGAACACATTCCAATTTCTTTAAATGATGAGTTGATATGAATGTTAAATCAGTGAGTGTAAAACAAATTTCAACCAAGACATTACTAAATCCTACATGGAACTTCTCATAACCGCCTGACAATGCCTCTGATCCTTTGGCAAGAATACTTATATATAGGAAGTACCAGCGGCGTATCCACCATATTCTTGTCAAATTTTCTTTGGCTTTATCCGTAAGTTATGATTAGTTCTATGTGACTCTAAAACATAAATAAACACAACAAACAATGCCTGAGTCATAATTCTGATAGTATACATGTTTGAATGATGACAGTCCCTCTCTCGTTTGTTGTGATGGAGAGGTTAGTCTATGTAGAAGTGAGACACAGCCCAACTTCTTTAAATAATGAGATTGAAATACGTTGAGATGTATGATGATATGAATGTTAAAACAATGAGTATAAAACAAACTTGAGGTAGTAATTCACATTAAGATTCTTGGATTCAATTTTCAATTTACAAATGAGATACGTGAAGATTGAGATAAACATAAATAAAAACATAAAACTAAGCGGTTGGAGTTGAATCTTGATTTTTGGTGAAGGGAACTAGTTGGGTGGTTTCGTTTGGGCCGTCGTTATCTTCAACAGGATTGGCGTTGATGTTGAAAACTCTTCCTCTTGCTGGTGGCCTAGTGATTAGGTTTCCTTGATTTGCTTGGTTAACTGGGTTTGCTTGAGCTTGGGCGTTTATGATGTTAACCAATTGAGGGCACGTGTTTCTATAATGGATAGGATCGCCACAATTAAAACAAGCTCGAACATAAGGTAACATGGGGTATTGGGGTTGTTGATATGTTTGGGTCATGTTTTGAGTAGGGGGTGAGGTTTGGTTTTGAGGGGTGCGGCACACCTTGCTCAAATGACCATAGCGTCCACAATTCGCACATAGTCGACAAGGTAAGGTAGATAGATGGTGATAAAAACAGGTGTTACATTGAGGGTGAGGTCCAAGGTAAGGTTTCTTATTTGGGTAAGTTGAGTTGGGTGCTACTTGAGTGATTGGGATAGCTTGGAGGGGTACGGCTTGTGAGACTGGTTGATTGCGTTGGGTGACAGCGAAAAGTTGCCCATCTTGTTTTCTCTTGGAAATGGGTTGAGAAGGGGATTCGGTTTGGGTGGAGTTGGAGGTTTCAGTCGATGCTTTATCCTTCTTCTTCTCCTCCTTGAAGTCTTTGTTCTGGATTCGGTTCTCGGTGAGCTCTGTAGCTAACTCCATTGCTGCTTCCAAGGTTCCAGGTGTGGTACTTATTACAGAGTCTTGAATCTTTGAAGGAAGACCTTGAATGTAGTGTTCGATCAAACGGTAGAGGGGAGTGAACAAGTTGGGAACCATTTGATTTAACTCGAGGAATCTCTTGTTGTATGTGGTGTGGTCGCCTTCCTTTTGTTTCAACGAATAGAACTCATCCTCTAATTTCTTGATTTCGCTCCTTGGGCAAACCGTCTTGTCATGATTTCCTTCAACTCTTGCCAAGTCAAAGTCATAGCATCTTCAACACCTCGTTTAGCCTTCTCTGTATTCCACCAAGTAAGTGTTATTCCAAGTAAACGACCGGTAGCATATCGCACTTTGCGATCATCGGGGCAATCGCAATTTAGAAAAATGTTTTCCATTTCTTCAAACCAATAGAGAAGAGCGGTGACACCTTCAGTCCCTTCGTATTTTGTAGGGTCGCAGGATTTGAAATGCTTGTAGGTGCATTTAGTGGTATTTGGGGGAGGGTTGACAACATTTTGAACTTCTTGATTGACGGGATTAGCGGTAAGGGTTTGTTGGACTTGGACTACAATGTTGGGTATTACGGCAGCCATTTGTTGAGCGATTTGGGCAGCCATACGCTCGCGAGCTTTTCCTGCGAGCGGAATTAGAAGACATCTACAAGGAATACATATGAAGAGTATGAGTTGGATGTTTTTGGGATCATGTGTCGTATTTAGGAATGAACATTCATAAAATAAACATAGCATAATAAATCTACTACATCCATAGGATGTCTTGGGCTTTGCTCGTAATTGGGCCTTGCATGCCGCCATACTTCACCTTCGTAATCATGTGGGCCCCCATGATTACCGGGTTTTTCATATGGTTCGCATGTGTTTGCCTGGTTACGTACACTAAAACCCGGAGAAAATAGAGAAATATGTATGTAACGTATGATATTCGGAATGTATCCAGGTGTGGACACGATGACACCTCAAAGTGGGGTTAGTTCGAACGACGTTTGGTGTGGCATGCTTTGGCCTAATAGGTCCTTCGTACTCTCATCGTTAGTCCCCAGGTAGGCAAACTGGTCCGTTATTGGATTTATATGAATGCCAACCTAGACAGGACGTTCCGACTACCGGTACTTGTATCCTTACAGTTACTACATGCCCGTCGCAGAACTCACTTTGATGAGATTTGAAAAAAATGAAAAATGCGACAAAATTTTGAATAACGGAAGTATGAAGATGATTTGAATATTAGAACATTGAAATATGTATGATGAATGTGTATGTAATTATGTATGTCTGACTGTAAGTATAATTCACTATGTATCACAAAATGTAATATTGGAAGTGTTTGCATGCATTTGTGTATATAATAAATATGAAAGAAATAAACATCATGAGTTTGCATATAACCACATAAACAATTAAAATCTAATCAACTATAGTATAGGCTCTAAGGGTCTAATAACCTATCCTATATCCCTATAGTCATGGCTCTGATACCAATCTGTCACACCCTGACCCGCAGCGGAAAAGGTGATCGGGGCATGATTGGGTTTTCATCAAAGCTCATGACATTTATTATAATGTTTCATATTTATTATTTCAGTTTAAAAGAGATCATACAATCATATCAAACAAATAACATGTTCTATTCATCCTTCTAAACTTCATTATTTTTCTTCTAAGGCAATTTCCTATGTTTTCCTTGCTTCATCCTGTTCACCTGTATCATATGTGAAAATGGTTTTTGGATCAACAAAAGTTGGCGAGTGAACCTTGTTAGAAAACATTTATATTTATTTCTTATTGCATTTAATACGGAAAAATTGTGCAATATTCCTATATGAACAAATGTAAATAAACATACAATAACAAACAATTAGCATACAATAAACCCAATAGCATACCATAACAAACAACAACAAACAATAACAAACGATAACATACATTATCAAAAATGGGAACGGACGGCCTATGATAAAAGTATATACTGAAAATGATAAATGTCTGTGCGATCAAGGCTCAATCAAACGGAGCCGATCGTATTGCATGTACTGAAAAAAATGATAAATGTCTGTGCTATCAACGCTCAATCAAACGGAGCCGATCGTATGTTGGCAACGCCAGGTTCACGCTCATAATCTAATGGGGAACTGCTCAACGCTCATAATGTAATGGGGAGCGGCGGCCTATGAAATTGCATGTACTGAAAATAATAAACTAAATCTAAACAACAACCACACAAACAGATTATACAAGCTGAATACACATTTGTTCATGATATGATGTATGCACAATGATTTAAATATAATAAATGGTAAGACACATGATACACCCCAAAAACGTGATTAAAATGTGGAATTGGTAGAGATTCACTCACCTTGGGTGCGTTCGGTGAATGATGTTGAATGCGCACGAGTTTAGATGATTGATCGACGAGGAAAAACTAACCTAATTAATAACGGAAAAATAATGTAAATAAATGGATTTTATTAACAATTTTAATAGTATTTTTGGATACATTTTTGTGAGTTTAAGGCTATTTTCTAACTTTAAAAATGTTATTTTTTAGTATTTTTAATTGATTTTTAATTTAAATAAATAAATAAAATAATAAAAAATGTTGATTTTTGATCGTTGACCGTTGACTTGTTGACCGTTGACCGGTTCGGTCGGTTATATGTGTGCGCTGGGTGAGACTCGAACCCGTGACCTCTCGTATGCGTGCACGCAGCTCTACCAACTGAGCTACGTGTCTAACCCGAAATATTTCTGTTTTTAATTATATTTATATACTAATTAAATTAATCCGAAAATCACTTGTTTTAAAAACGATTTAATGTATCGACTCGGTGCTCGCCACAGGTCTCGAACCCGGGACCTGTGGTTTAGTTTGGCACACAGTCCACCGCAGGACTGTGTGTCTAACTTGGTAAATATTCTAGTTTTTATTATACTTAACATATTACTGAGTTAACCCGGTTCGGTTTCTAAAAAAAACATTTTTATTACAGAGGTTATGGTTGTGCTAGGAATCGAACTCGCGTCGTATGCATATTGTTTGCACACAGTCCACCGCTGGACTGTGTTTCTAACCCGTTCATAATATCGATTTTAATTAGTCTTATAACATACACAACTTCGTCTTCTTCGTTCAAAACATAGACATCGGATAACTAACTGTTACTTGATTAATCCGGTTAATGAATAAGATGAACAATTGAAAAGTATTGAACCGAAGAGTTTGGGGAAAGAAAGTACCGAACAGATCGTCTTCTTCAGAAATCCGGCGAAGATCGTCGGCTCTGTTTTGGTGACCTTCGGCTGTTAGAATCAATTAACAGTTTGGAGGGATTAGATGTGAAATTGAACGACTGAGTAACGATTATCAGTAGGTTTAAAATGATCATACCGTTTAACAGCAAGTTTATGAAATTTCAGAAATTTTCCGGCGAAAACAGGAAATCCGGCAATGTCGTCTGGGGTTGATTCTGAGTGATGGAGTGGTGTTATAATTTGTCTAATAATGGAATGAAACAGAAAAATCGAGGTAATTACCGTGTAGGTGAAAGTCTCGGTTTTCCGACGACTTGCAGAGAATTCCGGCGAGTGAAATTTCTTTCGACAGAGATTCTTCAGAGGTTTAAGGTGAGTGTGGGTGATGTCAGTATAAGCTCTAAGATCTTATTTTAGAGTAAGAAGAAAGGATGGATTGAACTCGGTTTTCTGGCGAAAATTTCCGGTTAATTTTCAGAGAATTCCGGCGACTGCGACGAAGTTTTTTGAGCGAAATGAAGAGTGTGATTTTGATAAAATTCGCGAGCTCACTGAATGAACAAAGTATAACTCAGGTTTAAGTGTATTTCCGTTTTCGAATTCAAGTTCTTCGGTTACGATTTGATGATTTGAATAAAAGACTTTAACGTTTTCAGTTATAACCGACGCTAGTATAATTGTATCCGTTATGCCGAAATATAACGTCAATGATTGACGATTTCGTCAGGATTTCCGGCGAGAGTGACTGGGTTTGATTTCCAACTTTATTTATGTATTATTTGTTTCAAATAATTAACAAGAAACACAAGTGGCGGAGCGGTTGGAAGGATGTGTGTTAAGGCTTTGCTGACCCGGTTGACTCGGCTGACCCAGGTTCGAATCCCGGCAGCCTTGTTTTATTTTTATTTCACTATTTTTAATACATTTTCAAATATGAATTTTATATTCTAATATACTTATTAATTATGTATCGTTTAAAATTAATTTGAGCATTAAATACGCAACGAAATTTTTTGACTGATTGTTCGGTTAATAAATGAAGCGGGTTTGGTAAATCCGGTTTTTTACGGATGTTACAGTTCCAGTCATAGACAATAGAGCCTGGACATTGTTTACAGATGGCGCATCAAACAGTGATGGGGCAGGAGCAGGTCTTCGATTAATGAGTCCAGAGGGAGCAGAATTCACATATGCAATTCGGTTGGATTTTAAAGGCACCAACAACGAGGCCGAATATGAATCTTTCCTAACAGGCTTATGCCTCGCTATCAAAATGGGTGCAACAAATTTAGAAGCCCATGTTGATTCATTACTAGTTGCTGAGCAAGTAATTGGAACGTACGATGCAAAGGGAGATATCATGGCTTTGTACTTGGCGCAAGCCAAGGCTCTTATAGCACAGTTTCAACATTTTAAAGTCACACACGTCAAGCGAAGCGAAAACAAACATGCTGACATAGGAGCAACACTGGACTGGAGGGACTTGAAGGAGTATGGTCCCAGAAACCTTACGCCAATCAAGGAAACCATACCCAGTAATAACTTCCAAGAAAACTACGCGCAGATTTCTTTGCCAAAATAAGATTTATTAGAACTCTGTGCCAAATATCCAAGAGAGGAATGCTTCATTTAACTACCTTGCGCGGGCTCGCGCAAGGTTCAAAGTTAACCTTGAACATTCTCTTTGGATAAATGCTTCATTTAACTACCTTGCGAGGGCTCGCGCAAGGTTCAAAGTTAACCTTGAACATTCTCTTTGGATAAATGCTTCATTTAACTACCTTGCGCGGGCTCGCGCAAGGTTCAAAGTTAACCTTGAACATTCTCTTCGGACAAATGCTTCATTTAACTACCTTGCGCGGGCTCGCGCAAGGTTCAAAGTTAACCTTGAACATTCTCGTTTGATAATGCTACATGCACAAACCTTGCGCGGATATTTATATCAAAGCAAGTATCCACCAAACGTTGCGCTAAGCAGCAAGGAGAAGAAGGAATATCAGTTAACTAACTTGCGCTTCTCGCGCAAGGAAACACTAAATCCTGGGAAACTTTCCCTTAGCAAAATCCTTGACTTGGTGCAGAAGCAAAGAGAATCTTTTCTGTTGTAACAGAATGTACACGTGGCGAATAATAGATGAGTAACAGCTGTGAAACCTTCTAGAAGCCATTAACACCCAATCGTGCAAGCATCTTTTCGGTTATAACCAATTGCCACATGGCAGCATCTGGACGGCTGAGGAAGATCACGGTGATGGCATGCTCACATTTATAAGATGTAGTGATCTCATGTGACACGTGGCACCTCCCTAACCGCTGATGAGCTCATGATCCTTGTGCACTAACGGATTGCCAACAAACATTAACGGAATAGCAAAAGATTCCATTAAAGTTAACAATCTCTCCTTTTGGCGCCAAACACCGGCTATAAATAAGTAACTTGGAGTTCAAGGAAAGGTATTCACTCTCAACTACTCTCTCTCTCTCTCTCTTACAACCCTTACTTCCGACTACCTGTACTTATTCTCACGCCGGAGGGTGGTCACGGAGAGAACCCCCCTTCTCCCCGTGGCAAGCTAACGGTGTTCTGTTTGGCAGGTTCAGCCGGAATATTGTTCTATTCATCATCCATCGTGAAACCAAACGAAGGGTTAACCCTTTTTATGCAGAGCCCATTCCATATATCTACTTAGATTCCGGTCTAGTTGATCTAGGGTTTCTTCAATAAGTATCATGACAAGGAAACCATTCTAAACTACCTAAAAGTAATCAAAATGAGGATAAATCAATCTTTCAAACATTAATTACTAGGGGTGTGAAAAAAAATTCAGTTCCGAAATATCCGAAAATCCGTATTCGAAATTCGGACATCTAAAAACCGGATAATCCGAATTTTCGGATTCGTATGTGGATTTCTAAAATTTTCGGATAATCGGATTATCCGATATCCGAAAAGTAATTTTTAACATATATAGTATATGAACACTATGTTTTGTTTGAAATATACTAAAAATAGTAAATAATTAGATTGGGGATATTGATTTATAAAAGTTATATATTTTCAACTTTGAAAATTTGGAATTTCGAATATATGTTTAGTTTTGATCTATGCATGAAACAAATATTTTGAATATTTTTAAAAATTCAGATATCCGGTTGCATATCCGTATCCAAAATTTTGGAAAGGATATACAAACTTCGGAGACGAGTTCGGATACTAATATTCACTATCCGAAATTTTCGGATATCTGGTTTTCGGATAATTCGATCTTAAACACCCATATTAATTACACTTTAATTTCCTTATTTAGTTACACTTGATTTCTCTCATCTTTAACCAAATTATGGATAATTAGTTATTATTTACATTTTATTCCCTTATAAAAAACTCACTACCCCACGATTTTTAAACGACCATACCTTCTTCGTACTTTAATATTATTTTAAAATTTTACATAAAAAACAACATTTTATTCTTATTAATTGAAGTATAGTTTAGCTATTCTTTTTTTAATTAAAAAATTTATGTGTTACATGATTAAAAGTAGCTTTGAGTGGGCAATAACTGAATCGTTAACCGCAATAAATGAAACCTAATCGAAATCAACCAAAAAACTGAATTACCTAAAACCAATTATCAGTTTTTTGTAGCTTTGTTTAACCAAAATTAACAATTAACCAAACCTATTTTTCATATTTTATATATTTCTAGCTTTTATACATCGAGTTCATATATTTCATATTTGATACCTCTATTTCATGTATTCACACCTCAATTTCTTGTAATTCTAAGCAAAAGTTTTAACTCAAGTTTGGTTTTGGTCATTAATTGAATTAAATGAACCGAATAAAAAGTCGTTAACCGAATTGACTAACCGAAAATCGATTGATTAATAAAATAGACTAACCGATGACTTCGATTTAGGATAATAACTATATCAACCAAACCATGCACACCACAATGAAATGGACTAACCCATGACCTCGCTTATGACGTATACGCACTACAATAATGCTACAATAAATATTATACGAATAAGAAAAATACCAGACACGAGTATCGCAATGCAAAGTGTCGCCCTGACCACCCTCCTAGTATTCTTCAATGAATGAAAGTATTCTCCAAATGAAGTTAATTTTTAATCCAAGTCCAAATTACAAATGTCAACACCATTCAAAAGTATTCTCCAAATGAAGTTAATTTTAATCCAAGTCCAAATTACAAACGTCAACACCATTGACCATTTTACCTTGTCGTGTTTAAGAGGCCAAAGATCACAAGATTAACACAAATACGAATTGTTTAACTACTTTATATCTCATGTCTATACTTATATGTTTTATGTATCAAGAATGGAAAATGATGAACCTAACCTCCTAAATTCGATTATTTAAAAAAATATATAAAATTACATAGTGTACTTTTTATTAAATAGGTTTATTTCTCTCTTAAACAGGCCAGGAATTGTCAGCTCTACGACCAACCAACAAGCTCAATGGATACATTCAGTTTTCATGAAAGTAAATACAGTTAGACGCAACACCACAAACGGGTGCGAAAGTATTTAAGTTTAGAACCGCCCCTTCCTCAGCCGTGCCCAAGCTATGGCAGCAACCGCAGCACCACCCAAGTGAGCAGATCCTGAGATTTGACTATCTCCCTGAAACAGTTAACCATAATAATAATTTAAGAAAAATGCCCAGATAGTCCATGTGGTTTGCTCCATTTTCACTTATAGTCCATACATTTCTAAAATTACAGCTATAGTCCCCAACTTATGCACATTGCGTGGATGGGGGTTAGTTTTTGGTGTTAAGTGGATGTAAAATTACTAACATGCCCTTACGGTTAAATTAATAACTAAAAAATTAAAATAAATATAATTTATATTTAAAGATTTATGTGGGACCCCACCACCCACCCCACCACTTCATCTTCTCCACCTTTCATTACCATCACCATCCACCTTTCACCATCTCCACCGTACCACCACGCCATACAACAGTATGGTGGTGGTAGTGAAAGGTGGAGATGGTGGTGAAGGGTGTGGAAGATGAAGTGGTGGGTCCCACATAAAACTTTAAATATTAATTATATTTATTTTAAATTTTTAGTTATTAATTTAACAATAAGGGCATGTTAGTAATTTCACACCCACTTAACACCAAAAACTAACCCTCATCCACGCTAGGGACTATCTGAGAACGAATGTGGAAAAGTTAGGGACTATTGCTGTAATTTTAAAAGTGTAGGGACTATAGGTGAATCGAAGCAAACATCAGGGACTATCCAGGCATTTTTCTCTGATAATTACACAGAATGTTAAAAGCAGCAGGTGGCTTTCAATTTCTCATGACTTTTGGTCAAAGAAAGTCGATTTCTCTATTTTGAAAATAAAAATAAGATCATTTCAGTTGTAGATTGTGATTCCAGATTTAACATTTAGGAATCATACCTCCAATATTCTCATCATATCATGGCCAACTAGAAATATCCCCTGAAACAAACACACGAAACAAACGGGTCGCAAACACACAAAAAGTAAATTTTGCATGACATTTATGAACAGGTCATTTCGTATATGAAAACTTGCATAATATCGTATCCATCCATCCAAAAAAAACTAATATCAATATACCGTTCAAAATACTTGAAATTTCATATTTACCCATTTTATTAAATACAGATCGTAATATGGCTGTTTTACCATTCACTTTCACTCACACTCCAAACTGTCATATACTAATGAAAGTTTTAAGGGAAGGGTATAAATGTAATAAATTTGAAAATGGGTGTTTTTGATATTATGATTTTTTGTTGGGTAAATATGATATTACACCAAGTTTTATGAGGATATATGAAATTCAGTATATGAAAGTCGATGTACCAGTAAGACAGCAGGGACAGGTATTATGAACTCGAGATATATAGTTTTTGTAGGGTTAAGAAATATATCAAGTAGCATGATAGCATTCACTGCACCACTGGCTCCCTAAAAATATGACAGAATCAGAGTTGCGAATCATATAAGACATCACTTTGAAAGAAAAAAAATTTAACGTACCAGCCCTGGTACTTTTGAAGGGTCGGGTTCAAACAATCGTCTGTCCTGCAGTACATAAACATATAATAAAAATTATACAATGCATCAATATCTTATACCTTGGTTGTGAAATTTGCTTGAATTTTTATTAAAAATTAATGTGTCCATTATTATTAAATAATCTGAGTTCTTTTAATCATGGTTGTAAAAATCTTGACTAGCCTCTGATTAGTCGCCGATTAATCACTAGTCGGAGGTTCACCGGATAATTTTTATCTAATCGTTCAATTAATCAGGAGGCGGTCAACAGTGGTCAAATCCAATCCTAATTGGCCAAAAAACGGTGGCCGTCTAGCGATTCCGGCCAAATTCCGACCAGATTCTTAACCAAAACCTGTAAATCCTGGTAATTAATCCTATCTAGTTGAAAATATGGGTCGAAGAATGTGTTAAAAACATTTCTACTTAGAAAAATACATATAAAGATGTGTGTATATACATATAAAACTGAAAATTACATATAAAATCCCAATCCGATTAATCCCGATTAATCTTTAGTCGTTAGTCGATACCCCACCGCCGACTAGCCTAGCGATTCTTACAGCATTGCTTTTAATATAGGATTTATGAGATTGTATGCATTCTGAATACACTTCGGGCAACTTTCAAACCATTTCTCATTTTAGCCAAGTTTTGAGAGTTTACCTATACGACCCACTGTAAAAATAAAATCTAAATTGACTTGTTATGGGTCGAAGTTGCCACCTCTATGTATATAAAGAACAGTCAAGGTGTAAAAAATGTACTTAGTGTGCCATATGTAACAAAATTATTTAAACAAACGGGGATGGGGAGACGCAAGTGACAATCAGAACGTGTCGTATTATTAGGGTTCAACGTATTCACTCTTAAATTAATTATTAAAACGGTTAGAACCAGTGTACACCTTTGATGATGGGGCCAAAAAAGCATGATGCACCAAGAAGAAGACTGAACCGACAAACGCCCCAGCTAGGTATAACTTGAGCAGAAATTCAGGCCCAAATTGGTATCCAATCTGTCCAAAGAAGCAGCAAAACGTACTAGTAAATCAAAATTGATAATCGAAGTAAGTGTAACCCAGCAAACATAATTCCTAACGGAGGGACACGAACTTACACTCTTCCCAAAGAAATAAAGCCCAATCATGTTTGAGATGATATGTCCAACTTCAATATGACTGAATGCAGACGTTATCATGGTATGGAACCGTCCGCTTTTAAAGTTGTCCAGTTGTATCTGTGCTGATGAAATGATTAAGAAAATAGTAACACTTATGCAAAATACTAGAGCCATAACGGGTCAAGACGAGTATTTTTTTTTTGTTTAGGTTCAACATGTTAGATCAGGTTGACCAGCGAATACTTGATATTCTTGTTTTAGCAACAACTAATGTTAGGAGATTCTCTGCATTCAAAATACACTTTTGACAACTTCGGTCTTGACTTTTGACCCATTTGATATAAATTTATTTTTAATCCAACCCATTTAGTAGGAAAATGTGTTGATATTGCCACCTTTATTGATATTCATAAAGAAATTAGGTCACGATGTTCGAAGACAAAAAACATAACCATGAAGAACTCACCATGAAATTCTGCATCATGAACTTACGGTCAGCAACCCTCCATAGCAGAAACACAGCTACATTTGTTACAATAAGGCCTATTATAACACCATCAGTTGTGAGTCTCCTTCTGAACTGTGACAACCTGTTGAACACAATAACGAACATCTTATCATATGTAAACATGCTTAAACTGATTCCACGGGCCCAAATAAGCTTCACACACAACCAGAAGATGCATCTCTTTTACATATCACATTATCAACCTTTTGGTATCAAAAGTAAACCTTTCACAATTTCTTCTTGCTACATTTATTTTTATATATCAGCGTCCCACATACCCTAACTTTGACCACTTTTGACCCAGATGTGCATGAGGTGCCGCCTCAGAGTCCTTCAGCGTTTCCAAAACTGCCTCTCACGCTTTTATAAAACCAAGGTTGTAAAGGCAAAAAAAAACCTGAAGATATTATGTGTACAAGCCGTATCAACTATTCAAGACTAGATAATTGCTACCAACTACCAAAACCATATCAAAAAGAAATCGTAAGTCGAGATCACTTTTTTGAAAGGGAAAAAGAAAAACTTGTTCGTGGTTGTGTATGCTAACAGGATAAAAACTACAAATGGTTATTAATCACGGTTGTGTATGCTAACGGGATAACAACTGCGAACATTTATATTATATAAGCATGTATGCTAACTCACACACATCCACACACTTAAACAGATGTACAACCAAAATCTGTGACAACTATCCAAACACAAACATAACAATAATCAGTTATCCCCTTTATTCAAACAAGATACAATAAAACATATAGTGTGATCACTGATCAGTAATAATACCTATGTAGGTATATAATTCCATCCATTCCAATTATAACCCACTTCTCATATATTGTTCAGGAAAAGAAACAAGCAATAAAACAGAAATAAAAAAGAAGAAATTACCAATTTTTTTGGTAACCAACTGTTTGATTGAATTGAATATTATGTCTTCTAAATTGATCTCTCAGTGATCCAAACTTTCCATAATCCACAAACAACTTGTTTGATGCTTTAAAATTGAAGAACCCATCAGGTAAAACCCGCTTTAAAACAAGTGGGTTTGAGAGGACTTTCATCAAACAGTTGGTGGGCGCTTCTCGAAATGGCTGTACAGAGCCCATGTAGTGAGAGAAACTGTGGTGGTGATGGTGTGGGGTGACATTGGTGGCTCGGTGAACGGTAAGTGGGCTTGATCGTATGGTTTGTGACACAAATTTTCTTGGATTTTGGGAGATTAGTTTGAGGGTGAATAGGTTCTTCATAGTGTGAGTTTTTTTGTGCAAACGAGCAAAACCCACTTAAGATCCCCGAAAGTTTTGAAATTTGGAGTTGAATTTGTTTGTTAATTGTTGAATGATAAAATGATTGGAAACATGTATTGCAAACCCTAATTCCCAAATGTAAACGAAGATCATTTGGGGTGACATTTGAATTGAATTAAACTGAATTGGTAAATGTGAAAACTTACTTAAAAAGGGAAAAAAAATAAAGGGCTTGTAACCTACTCACAAAGTGGCATTTGCGTTTTCCTAAACTAATTTTCAAATTAAATAGTTTCCAATTTATAAAATCTAATAATAACAAAATAATAATAATAATAATAATAATAATAATAATAATAAATTAATTAATTAAAAACATTACATCTCTTGTTCATTTAATACAAACACAAATAAATTAAAAAAGTTGTATAACTAAAAGTTACGTTTCACTAAATAAAACTAAGATGATCTTTAACAACTCTTGATGTTACTATATAGGTGAACAAGATGTTTATGAAATTGTATCATTTATTACCGATGTTTAAATGTTCGACTTTACTTGCACTAGGTTGTTGAGCAACAAGGTTGTTGTAAAGAATATTAAACCTTATAATCTTTAGTTTTAAATCCAGCCTTCTACTTCAAGATAAGTTGACAGTGTGAAGAATATTGAGATTGTTGTATTATGGGGTGAAAATGATGTGAAACACACTACCAAGAACAATTGACAGTTTGCAAGACAACTTATTATAATAATGATAATAATAACAATAATAATAATAATCATAATAATAATAATAATAATAATAAATGACAACAAAAAAAAGGATGATAAACATTATTGGTATCAACATCCTCCGAAATGGTGATTCATGTACGTGCTAAATAGAAGTGTAAATAATATTGAAGTATAAGAGGTATAAAAGGAATATTGAAGTGAGTTTTGGTAGAAAATTGTGTTGTTTAGATGATATATATATATATAGGTATTTTAATAAAGGATATTTTTTAATGACTTAGGCCGAATCAGAAACCATTTTGGTGGTACTAATATGGAGGGAGCGGTGCTATTGTCGATGACATGCAATACAAAGCCCTCTCCAGCATTCACACTGTGTTCATATAGGAGAAGGTTCAAAGGGTATATGAGTTAGCTGTGTAACACATTAAAAACGGGTTTGGTAATTAAACCCCATTAATATTAAAGAACTGGTAAAATACCATCAGTGCTAAAAGATTAACCGGATAAGCGTTAGGATTTTAAATAATCAAAGCTAACGCTAGTTAAAGAGAACAAATACTTTGTAATAAGTAAGAGTTTACAAAAGGCTCGGGTGAGTGGGACTTAAATTGAATCGGGTTGTAACACCCCAAATTTAAGTTATTTTACTAGGAATATCTAAACCTAGTTATAATAATGGTTAATTGCTGGTAAGTGTTCTATGGGGGTTTAAACAAAAACTAAACTTGAGGGACCCAAGATGTCAAATAGGAAACATGAGTTTAAAAAAAAAAGACATAACACACACTTAATGTGTGTATGTTGATCTTCAGGAGAACCAAAAAAAGGTGTAACCCTTGTTCATCCAAAATCATCAAAATTGAAGAGAAATTGGAGCTCAAATTAGTGCATGAATATGAATTATCGATCACCTAAACTAGGGGATCATAAGGTATGTCAAAAATCTTAATTTGGTGATATTATGATTGTAGGTAGAATTCATGGATTTCAATCCATGTATAAATATGAGAAACTGAAGTAAGATAAGAGATGTATACATGCTTAGGAACAAACCCTAAGTGAAAATTTTGAATAAATTGCTATGATTTTGGTGTTTGGAGGATTTACCACACCTAGTTAAATGGGTTTTTGATAATATGATGAAGTTGATAAACTTGTGCTTAGAATTATCATACATGGTAGTAGTAAGAAGATACTTGAACAATTTATATGTTTGAGTATATGTTCATACTTGCCATGAGATGGGTTTTTGTATGATATAATGAAATAGATGTTATGTTATTGGTGTAAAAGATGCTTGAAATCATCATGTTTACTAGTTTGTACGAGGAATTTGATTAATATTAGGCGTTCGGATGAATGTCTAATAGTATGATGAAATAGGTTTTTACATATAGATGAAAATCTTTAGTTCTACTATGATAGATGGGTGAGCTAGTATTGGTAATTGAAAGCTAAGTTAGCTTGATGTTAATAATTACATGAACTTGTTAAAGTGAAGAAAATGGGATGAACTTGGTTGAGTAACTTAGTTAAAATGGTGGTGTAAAAATAATGCTTACGAGTATTTGATAGAATGCCCAAATGAGTTGTTGAACTTATTAGTGCATTTACATATGTTAATAGGCAGTTTGACTTTTAAAAGTCAAACTGACCTATAATAGAATCAAATGGTAATTTTGACATAGAGTTCGTAAGGTGGGATAGCCGTTATTAAGGATGACTAATTTAGCCATCTTGTGAATGTTAAATGATAGTTGACACTTGACAAGCTAGGTGGAAGCTTGGAAAGGAACAGGTCAAACGGATCAAAGACGTGGGAAAAGGCATAATCGGACGTAAAGTAAGTAAATCTTACAACTCTTAAAATAGAATTACAGCATGAAGGATGTTTGGTAATTTTTATTGATTTTTCTAAAGTTGTTTGACAAGGTTTTCGCGGATGTTTTGTCAATAAATTAGTTGTTGACAACAACAGTTCCGTTAGTTGCAAAAATTATTTCAAGGTCTTAACCATCGAGTTTTGACACGATATTTGACCAGAAGTTGCCTTACAACATGAAGGATGTTTGGTAATTTTTATAGATTTTGCTAAAGTTGTTTGACGAGGTTTTCGCGGATGTTTTGTCAATAAATTAGTTGTTGACAGCAACAGTTCCGTTACTTGCAGAAATTATTTAGAGGTCTTAACCATCGAGTTTTGACACGATATTTGACCAGAAGTTACCTTACAACATGAAGGATGTTTGGTAATTTTTATAGATTTTTCTAAAGTTTTTTGACAAAGTTTTCACGGACGTTTTGTCAATAAATTAGTTGTTGACAGCAGCAGTTCCATCACTTGCAGAAATTATTTCGAGGTCTTAACCATCAAGTTTTGACACGATATTTGACCAGAAGTTGCCTTACAACATGAAGGATGTTTGGTAATTTTTATAGATTTTTCTAAAGTTGTTTGACAAGGTTTTCGCGGACGTTTTGTCAATAAATTAGTTTTTGACAGCAGCAGTTCCGTTACTTGCAGAAATTATTTCGAGGTCTTAACCATCGAGTTTTGACACGATATTTGACCAGAAATTACCTTACAACATGAAGGATGTTTGGTAATTTTTATAGATTTTTCTAAAGTTGTTTGACAAGGTTTTCGCGGATGTTTTGTCAATAAATTAGTTGTTGACAACAACAGTTCCGTTAGTTGCAGAAATTATTTCGAGGTCTTAACCATCGAGTGTTGACACAAGATAAGGTTTTGACCCGTTAGCCTTCCATGCTTAAGTCCGTGTAAATAAAACCACTATTTTAGTTAACTATTTTAAGGGGGGTAGACTTGTAACGCCCCAAAATCTGAATGTTTAAATAGTTATTTTTAATGACTTAGTTAATTAAAATTTAATAGTAGGGATTTAAGTTTGTGACAAATGAGAAAGAATGACAAAAATGAGGGGCTAAATTTGGTAGATTGTATTAAAGTTTATAATAACACAATTCTTGCATATGCAAGTGTGTGTGTCGTGAGTATAGAGATGGAAAGAGGGGAATGTAACATCCGTCAAAAACGGATTTTACCAAACCCGCTCCGTTTATTAACCGAACAATCAGTTAAAAATTTCGTTGCGAATTAAATGCCTAAAATAATTTTAAACGATACATAATCAATTATTATATGGGAATATATAATTAGTTTTTGAAAAACTGTTAAAAATATCAAAATAAAAATGATTTGTTCCTGCCGGGTTTCGAACCCGGGTCAGTAGCCGGGTCAACACTGACTTAACACTCAACACTTAAACCATTGAGCCACTTGTATCTTTTGTTTATTATTAAGATCATTTAATTCATAAAGTGTCTTTCCGAATTCAAAACCGGCGCCCAAAGTTCAGTCGTCGGAAATCCCGGCAATCTCGTGAGTTTTAACGACATCTTCAGTTATAACGTAAACAATTACTAGGACATCGGTTATAACCGATGTCTGAGTCCGCGACCAAAGTTATAACCGCCGGAGAAACTATAACCGACGAACCAAGTCGGAAATCGGACCAAATTCATCGATAACCTGCCTTATAAATACCCCCTCGAACCTCTGCAAACATTTTCGCTCAAAACCGCACCCTTTCTCGGCGAAAACTCACTCGCCGGAAATATTCTGTTTGTCGCCGGAAAACCGAACCTTCCACTTCTAAGCCTTACTAAACCCTCTGAACTTATACCGAAGTCACCCACATCCTTTGTAAGCTTTCTGAAGACTCTCTGCTGCAAGACACACGTCGCCGGAAGTGTTTGCTATCGCCGGAGTTCTGCCGGAAAACAGAGGAAGCCAGTCGGTATACCTCACGCCTAATTTCTTCATTCTTTTTATTTAATCTCATCTGTAATTAATCATAAAACGCTAAAGAAATCTGAATAAAAACTTCGAACCAGTCAGTCATCATTTCTGGTTATAACTTAACGAAGAAGACGATGTTCTGTAACATATAAGTATAATTAAAATCAAGTTATTACTCGGGTTAGACACACAGTCCAGCGGTAGACTGTGTGCACATTAAACACACAAAGGTCTCGAGTTCGAATCTTGTTCCACACACGCTGCCTTAATAAAAATGCCTTTTTTTTGTTAACCGAACCGGAAGCACCGCTGTTATATGTTAAGTATATTAATAATCGGAATAATAACCAAGTTAGACACACAGTCCAGTGGTGGACTGTGTGTATGTTTAATCAAAGCGCACGAGTTCGAGTCCGGTCTACTACATCGACCCGGACAATTATTCAAACTTTTTAATATGGCATAAATGAAAATGATTAGTTTGTATTTAAGAATAATAAAAATAAGTTTAGTTAACAAGTTGGACACACAGTCCAGCGGTGGACTGTGTGTTTGCATAAGCCACAGGTCCCGGGTTCGAGACCTGTGGAGTGCACCGATTCTTTGATTTAAAATCGTTTTTAAAAATAAAGGATTTTCTGTTTAACCTAATTAATATATAAATGTAATTAAAAACAGAAATATTTCGGGTTAGACACGTAGCTCAGATTGTTTATATTGTTGTGATTACTTATTTCATTTTGTCAAATTATATGAAATTCATTCATTAAGCCCATCAGTTCCTCGTGGGAGACGAGTTGAACAACGCGTGCCTCAAAACCAATCCATTATTTCATGTGTGTATCATTGAGTTTATATTGTTTATAGTTATGTCTTTCATATTATCATGTTTATGCAATTCATGCATTAGGCCCATCAGTTCCTCGTGAGAGACGAGTAGAGCAACGCGTGCCTCTAAACGTTCCATTATTGTTCATGTGTGCTTTATTTCATATCTAATGATTGTTGAATAAGTTTACATCTATTTTTACTCATGTGTGGTTGTGCACTCATTTCATAATCAATTAAATAAACTTGTTCAAATGTTTTTCCATAGGATTCACTCGCCAACTTTTTGTTGATCCAAAAACCCTTTTTACATATGATACAGGTGAACAGGTTGAAGCAAGGAAAACCTAGGAAATGCCTTAGAAGAGAACAAAGAAGCTTAGATTGATAGTTAGAACATGTTGTAATATTTATTGTAAATTTCCATTAAATTGTATTAATGAATATGAAACGTATAATAAATGTCATGAGCTTTGATGATAACCCAATCATGCCCCGATCACCTTTTCCGCTGCGGGTCGGGGTGTGACAGATTGGTATCAGAGCCATGACTATAGGGATATAGGATAGGTTATTAGACCCTTAGAGCCTATACTATAGTCTGCCTAAATTTTAATTGATTAGGTGGTTACATACAAACTTGTAATATTTATTTGTTTCATATTTGTTTACATTTACAGTCAAACATACATGCTTATATACATATTCATTATACATATATCAATGTTCATATATTCAATTCATTTTCATACTCTCATTATTCAAAGATTTTGTTGCAATTTTCAAATCTCATCAAAGTAAGTTCTGCTACGGGCATGTAGTAACTGGAAGGGTACAAGTACCGGTAGTCGGAACGTCCTGTCTAGGTTGGCATTCGTATAAATCCAATATAACGGACCAGTTTGCCTACCTGGGGACCAACGATGAGAGTACGAAGGACCTATTAGGCCAAAGCATGCCACACCAAACGCCGTTCGAACTAACCCCACTTTGAGGTGTCACCGTGTCTACACCTGGACACATTCCGAATATCACACGTTGTATACATATTTCTCGATTTTCTCCGGGTTTTAGTGTACGCAACCAGGCAAACCCGTGCGAACCATATGAAAAACCGGTATTCATGGGGGCCCACATGATTACAAAGGTAAAGTATGGCGGCATGTAGGGCCTAATGGCGAGCAAAGCCCAAGACATCCTATGGACGTAATAGATTTATTTTTCTATAATTATTTTATGAATGTTCATTCCTGAATGCGACCCATGATCCCAAAAGCATCCAACTCATACTCTTGACATGTATTCCTTGTAGATGTCTTCTAACCACGCCCGTAGGAAGACAAGAACAGGAAAAGCCCGCGAACGCATGGCTGCCCTAATCGTTCAACAAATGGCTGCCGTAATACCCAACATTGTAATCCAAGTCCAACAAGCACTTACCGCTAATCCTGTCAATCAAGAAAACCAAAACATTATCAACTCTCCCCCAAATACCACTAAATGCACCTACAAGCATTTCAAATCATGCGACCCTCCGAAATACAAAGGGACTGAAGGCGTCACCGCTCTCCTCCATTGGTTTGAAGAAATGGAGAACACCTTTCTAAATTGCGATTGCCCCGATGATCGCAAAGTGCGTTATGCTACTGGTCGTTTATATGGAATAGCACTCACTTGGTGGAATACAGAGAAGGCCAAACGAGGTGTGGAAGATGCTATGACCTTAACTTGGAACGAATTGAAGGAAATCATGACCAGACGATTTTGCCCAAGGAGCGAAATCAAGAAATTAGAAGATGAATTTTATTCGTTGAAGCAAAAGGAAGGAGACCACACCACATACAACAAAAGATTCCTCGAGTTAAATCAAATGGTTCCCAACATGTTCACTCCCCTTTACCGTTTGATCGAGCACTACATTCGTGGTCTTCCGTCAAAGATTCAAGACCCTGTAATAAGTACCTCGCCTGCAACTTTGGAAGCGGCAATGGAGTTAGCAACAGAGCTCACCGAGAATCGAATCCGAAACAAAGACTTCAAGGAGGAGAAGAAGAAGGATAAAGAATCGACTGAAACCTCCGACTCCACCCAAACCGAATCCCCTTCTCAACCCACTTCTAAGAGAAAAAGAGACGGGCAACTTTTCGCTGCTATCCAACGGAATCAACCAATTTCACACGCCATACCCATCCGAGCTATCCCAATCACCCAAGTGGCACCCAACTCAACCTACCCAAATAAGAAACCATATCTTGGACCTCACCCTCAATGCAACAACTGTTTTTATCACCATCCCCTTACCTTACCTTGTCGACTATGTGCAACTTGTGGACGCTATGGTCATTTGAGCAAGGTTTGTCGCACCTTTCGAAACCAAACCTCTTCCCCTACTCAAAGCATGGCCCAAACCTATCAACAACCCCATTACCCCGTGTTCCCATATGTTCGAGCTTGTTTCAATTGTGGTGACCCTACCCACTTTAGAAACACATGCCCTCAATTGGTTAACGTCATCAACACTCAAGCCCAATCAAACCCAGTTAACCAAGTAAACCAAGAAAACCCAACCGCTAGGCCACCAGCAAGAGGAAGAGTCTTCAACATCAATGCCAATCCGGTCGAAGATAATGACGGCCCAAGCGAAGATACTCAACTAGTCCTTTTCACCGAAGATCCAGATTCAACTCCTATCGTTTAGTTTTATGTTTTTCTTTATCACATAGAACCAAACATAACTTAAGGATAAAGCCAATGAAACTTTGACGAGAATACGGTGGATACGCCGCTGGTACTTCCTATATATAAGTATTCTTGTCAAAGGATCAGAAGCATTATCTGGCGGTTATGAGAGGTTCCATGTGTAGACTGTTAGAGTAATTATTGTTTATTATTTTCAGTATATGCAATTGCCGAGGCCGCTGCTCCCCATTTATGAGCGTTGAGCCTGCTCCCCATTTTATGAGCGTTGAGCCTGCTCCCCATTTATGAGCGTTGAGCCTGTTCCCCATTTTATTATGCGGTTGAACCTGGCGTGCCCGCATACGATCGGCTCCGTTTGATTGAGCCTTGATCGCACAGTTCATTTTACATTTTCAGTACATGCAATACGATCGGTTCCGTTTGATTGAGCCTTGATCGCACAGACATTTTCATTATCAGTATCTTGTGGTTGTTGTGTTTGTAGTAGAGTCGCGTAGAACTAATCATAACTTGCGGATAAAGTCAATGAGAATTTGACAAGAATATGGTGGATACGCCGCTGGTACTTCCTATATATAAGTATTCTTGTCAAAGGATCAGAGGCATTATCAGGTGGTTATGAGAGGTTCCATGCATAGGCTGTTTGTGTGATTGTTGTTTAGATTAAGTTATTCATTCTCAGTACATGCAATACGCTCGGCTCCGTTTGATTGAGCCTTGAGCGCACAGACATTTTCATTTTCAGTACATGCAATACGATCGGCTCCGTTTGATTGAGCCTTGATCGCACAGACATTTACATTATCAGTATCTTGTGGTTGTTGTGTTTGTTGTAGAGTCGCATATAACTAATCATAACTTGCGGATAAAGTCAATGAGAATTTGACAAGAATATGGTGGATACGCCGCTGGTACTTCCTATATATAAGTATTCTTGTCAAATGATCGGAGGCATTATCAGGTGGTTATGAGAGGTTCCATGCATAGGCTGTTTGTGTGATTGTTGTTTAGATTAAGTTCTTCATTTTCAGTACATGCAATACGATCGGCTCCGTTTGATTGAGCCTTGATCGCACAGACATTTTTCATTTCAGTATTTTATGTTTGTTGTATTGGTTGTAGAGTTATATAGGACTAATCATAATTCACTGATAAAACCAATGAAAATTTGACAAGAATATGGTGGATACGCCGCTGGTACTTCCTATATATAAGTATTCTTGTCAAAGGATCAGAGGCATTGTTAGATGGTTATGAGAAGTTCTATGTAGGATTTAGTAGTTCCTTGGTAACTAATCATAACTTGTGGATAAAACCAATGAAAATTTGGCAAGAATATGGTGGATACGCCGCTGGTACTTCCTATATATAAGTATTCTTGCCAAAGGATCAGAGGCATTATCAGGCGGTTATGAGAAGTTCCATATAGGATTTAGTATTGCCTTGGTTGAATTTTGTGTTACATTTATATCATCTTGCTATTTAAAGAGATTTGATTGTGTTCCATTTCTACATAAACTAACCTCTCCATCATAACAAACGAGAGAGGAACTGTCACCATCCAAACATATATGCTATCAGAATGTGGATTCAAATATTAGCTGTTGTGTTTATTTATGTTCAAATATTAGCTGTTGTGTTTTATTTATGTTCCATGTAGGTTATAGTATTAGAAGTTTTACCTTAGGATATAACCATACCCTTCCATACATATCCAAACTCTTATGCATGATATCATAGTTAGCGAATCAATTCTGCTTATCAATACTTTTACAGTAGGCATCAAAAAGCGATTCTGGTAATAGGGTACTTAACCCTTACAAGGGACGCTACCGCCTCAAACAAAAAAAATTAAAAACTCTTACTTTTTCTAAGTATGTAACTGTCAAAACTAAACACCATCATTCTTTTAGTCAAATATATCACTATTTAAATTTCGGGACGAAATTTCTAAAAAGCAGGGGATACTGTAACATCCGTCAAAAACGGATTTTACCAAACCCGCTCCGTTTATTAACCGAACAGTCAGTTAAAAATTTCGTTGCGAATTAAATGCCTAAAATAATTTTAAACGATACATAATCAATTATTATATGGGAATATATAATTAGTTTTTGAAAAACTGTTAAAAATATCAAAATAAAAATGATTTGTTCCTGCCGGGTTTCGAACCCGGGTCAGTAGCCGGGTCAACACTGACTTAACACTCAACACTTAAACCACTGCGCCACTTGTATCTTTTGTTTATTATTAAGATCATTTAATTCATAAAGTGTCTTTCCGAATTCAAAACCGGCGCCCAAAGTTCAGTCGTCGGAAATCCCGGCAATCTCGTGAGTTTTAACGACATCTTCAGTTATAACGTAAACAATTACTAGGACATCGGTTATAACCGATGTCTGAGTCCGCGACCAAAGTTATAACCGCCGGAGAAACTATAACCGACGAACCAAGTCGGAAATCGGACCAAATTCATCGATAACCTGCCTTATAAATACCCCCTCGAACCTCTGCAAACATTTTCGCTCAAAACCGCACCCTTTCTCGGCGAAAACTCACTCGCCGGAAATATTCTGTTCGTCGCCGGAAAACCGAACCTTCCACTTCTAAGCCTTATTAAACCCTCTGAACTTATACCGAAGTCACCCACATCCTTTGTAAGCTTTCTGAAGACTCTCTGCTGCAAGACACACGTCGCCGGAAGTGTTTGCTGTCGCCGGAGTTCTGCCGGAAAACAGAGGAAGCCAGTCGGTATACCTCACGCCTAATTTCTTCATTCTTTTTATTTAATCTCATCTGTAATTAATCATAAAACGCTAAAGAAATCTGAATAAAAACTTCGAACCAGTCAGTCATCATTTCTGGTTATAACTTAACGAAGAAGACGATGTTCTGTAACATATAAGTATAATTAAAATCAAGTTATTACTCGGGTTAGACACACAGTCCAGCGGTGGACTGTGTGCACATTAAACACACAAAGGTCTCGAGTTCGAATCTTGTTCCACACACGCTGCCTTAATAAAAATGCCTTTTTTTTGTTAACCGAACCGGAAGCACCGCTGTTATATGTTAAGTATATTAATAATCGGAATAATAACCAAGTTAGACACACAGTCCAGTGGTGGACTGTGTGTATGTTTAATCAAAGCGCACGAGTTCGAGTCCAGTCTACTACATCGACCCGGACAATTATTCAAACTTTTTAATATGGCATAAATGAAAATGATTAGTTTGTATTTAAGAATAATAAAAATAAGTTTAGTTAACAAGTTGGACACACAGTCCAGCGGTGGACTGTGTGTTTGCATAAGCCACAGGTCCCGGGTTCGAGACCTGTGGAGTGCACCGATTCTTTGATTTAAAATCGTTTTTAAAAATAAAGGATTTTCTGTTTAACCTAATTATATATAAATGTAATTAAAAACAAATATTTCGGGTTAGACACGTAGCTCAGTTGGTAGAGCTGCGTGCACGCGTACGGGAGGTCTCGGGTTCGAGCCTCACTCAGCGCACAATTATACAAGCGAACCGGTCAAAGTCAAAGTCAAAGTCAACGGTCAACGGTCAACTGTAGCAAAAAAAAATCAATTTTTTTATTATTTTTATTTATTTATTTTAATTAAAAATCAATTAAAAATATTTAAAAATAACATTTTTAAGGTTAGAAAATAGCCTCAAACTCACAAAAATACACCCAACAATCCTACTAAAATGGATTAATAAAATCCGTTTACTTACCGAACCATAATGCTATTTATCTAGGTTAATTTCACTCGTGGTTAAAACCACTTCGCGTGCATTCAACATCATCAACCGAACGCACCCACTGTGAGTGAATCTTACAACTCCCCTTTTTAATTACACGTTTTGGGGTATGTCATGTGTCTCAAATAATTAACTCGTTTATTTAAATTTGTGCCATACCATATCGTGACCTAAACTTAGATTGTTTATATTGTTGTGATTACTTATTTCATTTTGTCAAATTATATGAAATTCATTCATTAAGCCCATCAGTTCCTCGTGGGAGACGAGTTGAACAACGGGTGCCTCAAAACCAATCCATTATTGTTCATGTGTGTATCATTGAGTTTATATTGTTTATAGTTATGTCTTTCATATTATCATGTTTATGCAATTCATTCATTAGGCCCATCAGTTCCTCGTGAGAGACGAGTAGAGCAATGCGTGCCTCTAAACGTTCCATTATTGTTCATGTGTGCTTTATTTCATATCTAATGATTGTTGAATAAGTTTACATCTATTTTTACTCATGTGTGGTTGTGCACTCATTTCATAATCAATTAAATAAACTTGTTCAAATGTTTTTCCATAGGATTCACTCGCCAACTTTTTGTTGATCCAAAAACCCTTTTTACATATGATACAGGTGAACAGGTTGAATAGTTAGAACATGTTGTAATATTTATTGTAAATTTCCATTAAATTGTATTAATGAATATGAAACGTATAATAAATATCATGAGCTTTGATGATAACCCAATCATGCCCCGATCACCTTTTCCGCTGCGGGTCGGGGTGTGACAGGGAAGAGGTAGAACCTCTAAAGAACAAGGAAAATTCAGCAAATTGATGAGTATGGAGTTGATAATCAAATGCATGAATCAATATCTAGCATCATCTCCTCCTAATAAACATGTGGTAAGTTGTAATTGTTGATTTGGTAATTTTGTATGAAGTGGGTTTATGATCAATCCTTGAATGTGTATGAAATTAAGCATGAAGGTGTGTTATAATCACCAAATAAAACTTTGGGTTATGAACAATTTCAAGTAAATTGATGTTTTTACATGAAACCCATTTGGTGATGATGAATGTGGTGAAATGGATGCATCACCCATGTCCAATTCTTGTTCAAAGTTGATGTATTATGTAAAGTGTGAAGGATATTGTTATCTAGATTGTGTATGATATGAAGTAGTGTGATTTTGATTGTTGTTGATGAATGGAAGTAATAGGTAGGAGATGAGCATGAGATACTTGTACATTGTGCCTTAACTGTGGTACGCACACCAAATGTTTGATGAAATGCTTAAGTGACAATTTTAGATGAAATTATATGCAAGTGATGGATGGATATTTATAGAATATAACAATGAGGAAATTAATGATAGGATAGCATGATATTTGTATTTTGGATGAAATACATGTGGTTATTAGTTTGATGAAATGATTTTGGTAAAAAGTATGCTTTAAGAGTTTGTACTCCATACTTGAATGGTGTGTGCACAACATATGTCGGGCTAGTTTCATAATGGTAATTTAGAAATGGATGTGTACTAAACATATAGCATTTGGATTTACTAGTAAAGGATAATATTGGGATTATGTTAAATTGTTAACTTGAATGTAGTTGACAATTGTAGTATCATGAGAGCATTAATATGTATCTGATTGATTATCTATGTGCATGATGTAGTTAATTGATCATGTGTTTGTATGTGTCCTAAAAACATGAGTATGAAATGTATATGGTGTCCATGGTCTACCATATAAATATGGACATAAGTTTCTAAATTGGAAATTAGTATGCTTGATCATTGACTTCTGAAAAGTCAATGAATATGTGAGTAGCATGGTTAGACTTAAGAACATGTTTGCGAGATTATAAAGAATCATGTGATATGTGTTAGACCAATTATGTGTTACGTATGATAATAAGTTTGATTAAGTGAATGTTGAACAATGTGGTTGTCGGTTCATGTCTTATGCGTGATAAAGTCTGACAAATGAAAGTCTATGTAGCTAAGAGTTGGAAATGGATGTGATATGAATGAACATACATACTAACTATGATATGGGCATAATGGTTTGAAAGGATATGATCCCCAATTGACACGGACTCAAGCATGGAAGGCTAACAGGTCATGAGGATACAAGGAAGCGAACGCGAATACGAACGCTTAAGGTAAGTGATTTCCGACTCACTTCTTAATTGTATAGAGAGTTTTGATATCTATGAATGTGAGGAATCATGTAATATTGTGGAATACATGTAAGTACTAAGGTAGGTAATGTTGTAGCGGGCCGAATGTAGTTGACTATGTCGGAAACAACTTGGTAAAATCAAACGGGTCAAAATCAAGAAAGTATGATAAAAGTATAGATTTGATTATGGGGACATGGGGTTAAGTGTTAGAATGATTTGGAGGCTTGGAATAATGTTATTTACAATTTAGGAAGTTCGGGATGCGCGATCGGGGGTTGAAACGCCGAAAAGAAGAAAATCCGGCGTCGGTGCTGCAGGGGTAGCGTCGGGGGACGCTGGTAGCAGCGTCGCCGACGCTGGGCAGCACTTGGCCGATGCTGGGCAGCACTTGGCCGACGCCTTAACTTGCTTCCTACGTGCCTGCCGACGCCAGTAGCTCCGTTTCTTCGTTTTTCTTCGATTCCGGACCCCGTAGATCCATTCCCAAGCCCCGTTAAACTTCCATAATGTACCCTTACCTTACTAAATAGTTTTGTGAGGGACGGGTGTTTATAGAACTCATTTTTAAGCTCCCAAAATGTACCCCAAACTCATTAAAAGTGTTTATGAACAACGGGTAAGAATGTGTGGGAAGGAAATAAATATGTAGGAATGTATGAATAAATTAATTGTATTTTAGTAGATGGAACCCATTAGTAAACAGGAATAGAATGAGTATACGCGTAGGTTGGTATGTACGAGACTTATACGTAAAGTAGTTTGTGACTAAGAATTATTAGTATGAATATGTAAGAATGTAAGTTGTATGTAAGAGTTTGGATAGAGGGGTAAGTGTATGAAGTAGGATTTATAATACTCGAAAGAGTTGGATTAGATATTATGTATGTGTGTTATTGAACCATATGTATCGAATGAGTGAGACTTGTATGTTTGTATGTATGTATGTATGTACGTTTGGTGTAAATATACACGAGTATTAATGATACTAACGGGGTTGCCTTTGCGAATAAAATGAAATGCAGGTACATCATTTTTGATTCATTGAAGGTTAATCGCCGAGATGAAATGCTTGAATTCAGAAAGATAACCGAATGGAATGTAGATGAGGATAGAATGCGACGTGATCTTATAATTTTGAATCTTAGATTATATAGTGTCACTAGGTACTAATGATGTGAATGTATGTGGTGAATGCAGGTTGTAAAGAATCACAGATCATCATCACGAGATGTAAGCGGTCGAAGATCGAGTCATAAAATAGATTGTACGGGAATGTGTGATTGTGTAATTTAGTAAGCATAAGTTATGTTTTATTTCATAAGTGAGAACAAAGAATGTATTTATCGTAAAAGAGTTATTTTAAGATGGACTTTCAAGTATGTCAAGACGTTTATTAAGAAAGAAATTTTAAGGCTCGTATTTGCTCTGCGTCTTTATGGTTAAAACGTGTCAGGGTCTTACAAGTTGGTATCAGAGCCCTGGTTTGAGAGAAATCAAGTACGCAGAGGTAAGTACTTGAACTCAAACCCGTGTGCTCTTGTGATAAGAAGCCCGTACAATCCAAGACTCGATCAAGATCCAAAGGTAGAAATGAATGTAAGCATGTATATATGTATGTATGCATATGAGAAAATATCGGTGTCGTATATGCAAGGTAAGCTTAGGTGATTGAGGAGGATTAATCCGAGAATGCGGTCTAGGATGAATACCAAAGCATGCAAATAGACAAATGGAATCCAAGTACACAATATTACTATATATGGGGATTGGTGTTGAGAAAATCTCCTTAGGGAGGGTAAATGTTAAATGAAAGACAATGATGTTGTCTTTGTGAAGTTATGAAGATATTGCACGAACCGAAAATCCACTTCTCCGAGCATAAGGTGACGATTACATGAAGGCACGGGGCTAGTATGTGGATTGCACACCTGGCCAGTGCGCAAGAAGCCTATGACACTCGTGAGACCATGATAATCGCCACAGGTATGTTCGGTAGAATTGAAAAGTAAGTGACCGTGTGGGTGAAGGGAGTTGTAAGATGCTCTAGAAAATGGGGTATTCTGTAAGAATGAAAGGTTTAAATCCGTAATTGAGTACGGATTAAACACATAAGAGAGGAATGTAAGAATGAAAGGTTTGTATCCTTAAGTAAGTACGGATCAAACAAGTAAGAATGAATTGTAAGAATAAAAATGTTTGAATCTGTAAGCAAGCACGGATCAAACCGGTAAGAATGAATAGTTTGAACCCGTAGGTAAGCACGGATCAAACTTATAAGAATGAAAAGTTTGAACCCGTAAGTGAGGACGGATCAAACTTATAAAAAATGAAGAGTTTGAAATCGTAGGTAAGTGCGGATCAAAAATAAATGAATGAAAATGTTAAATCCATAGGAGAATATGGATCAAACTTATAGGAATGAAAAGTAATAACGGAAAGGGCTTGAATCCTTAAGCAAGTATAAACCACATACGTAAGAATGAAAGGTCGGATTCATAAACAAGTAACGATCGTCGGAGAATTAAGGAGAGGATGCACTTCCCTCCCCAACTAAGGTAAGTATAAACATAGTGAGTAAGCGATAATAATAGCATTGTTGAATCAATCATAATGCTTGACTGGCGGAATACATATGCATGTGTAAGTGCATGAATGAACCCGTGAGGGATAAGTTACAGCTGATTGATAAAATATAAATAAGAATGTTTTAATAGTTTGGCTTTCTGAAAAAACCAAAAGAAGTTTAGTTTGTTAACTAGAAAGCAAGTAATAGTAAGAAACATGAAAGGTTCGGTTTATTAAACAAGCAAAACCGTCGAAAGTAGTCGTAGTAAGGAAATACTAGCCGGGAAGAGTATTGAATAAAGTTACGTGATAGACACATTGTAACTCGAATCATGAGAGTCAAAATGAACGAAGGGCCTGAACCCTGATGAATGACTTATGTGATTGCAAGAAAATAAAACTTTTGCAAGAAACGCTAAAATGACAAAATGTTGTTTTATAAGTATGTTTAAACTGAAAATATGTACAGAAATGTATTGCAATGCAAATGAATACAATAATAAAAAGAGGATGTTTGACCTCGAAAGGTCAAACTGCACAATTGATACAATAATTAATGAATTTAAGGATTGTATGTAAGAAATAAATGTGTAATGTATTATAGCATGCATATGGGAAATCAGGGCAAGAATGAACAATCGAAAGAAATACACTAACCGTTACCTTTGTAAATGAGAATGGAAGAATATTTGAAGCAATGAAACCAATAGAGTTGATGAAAGGATGCCGCCCGCAAGCGGACAAGGATGAATGAAATCAACCCATATATTGTATGGAATCGAGAAGGAGCGGACGATCCGTTTTGCGAATCGTTAGTTTACGCAGTGAGAAAAGGTTAGTAACATGTTTAAATTATGTGTGCTAAGAAGAAATTCACGTTGAATAATATTTTCAACACAGGAAGAATGGTAGTTTGAACATGACATAGTATAGGATGTTTGATTTTGAAAGTCAACATATACAAGATTTTGATATAGATCGGGTCATAAAAGGGACCTAAAACCCCTGAACGAATATTTTGAAAATTATGATTAATAACCCGAAAGTCACCTTGAAAATTGCGTACACATGGGTCGTAATAGTTGTAACTATAGAATGGTGCTTAACTTCTAGTAAGCACGAATGAGTAAGAATGAAATAGTAGCTATTTAACGATAATTATAAACCTAAACGAATGTTGAAGTTATGCGTGCGTATGTGGTAAACTAAACTATTGTGTATGAATGAAGGTATGTAGGAAGACTGCTAATAGTAAATTGCGCAAGTATACCCACGATAAGAACTCAAGTGAATGACGCTTGAATGGAATATCATGTATGATATATGAGTAAAATGGAATAAATCGATTCTTTATGATTAACAAATGTATGAAAGTCTTATGCTTAATTAGGAAGGTAGAAACTAGACACATAATTGGGGTTGTATGTGAGCCAAACCTTAGCATATTGCTATAGTATGTATTTTGAATGAATGAACCGGTAGTGATGATGTTTGCTAGAAAATAGCATTATGCAAGGATACGAAACCTAAAGTTATGCATTCTATGAGTGCGTTCTTTGTATGTAGATTGAAGTTATAACAATGAACGGAAAGAAAAGATAGTTATCGTTGAGAGGAAACGAACAAGGTTTCGAGGACGAAACCTCTTTTAATAGGGGTAGACTTGTAATACCCCAAAATCCGAATGTTTAATTCACTAGTATGTTTCCTTGTTATATGGCATAAGAATGTTTAAATAGTTATTTTTAATGACTTAGTTAACTAAAATTTAATAGTATGGATTTAAGTTTGTGACAAATGAGAAAGAATGACAAAAATGAGGGGCTAAATTTGGCAGATTGTATTAAAGTTTATAATAACACAATTCTTGCATATGCAAGTGTGTGTGTGTCGTGAGTATAGAGATGGAAAGAGGGGAAGAGGTAGAACCTCTAAAGAACAAGGAAAATTCAGCAAATTGGTGAGTATGGAGTTGATAATCAAATGCATGGATCAATATCTAGCATCATCTCCTCCTAATAAACATGCGGTAAGTTGTAATTGTTGATTTGGTAATTTTGTATGAAGTGGGTTTATGATCGGTCCTTGAATGTGTGTGAAATTAAGCATGAAGGTGTGTTAGAATCACCAAATAAAACTAGGGTTATGAACAATTTCAAGTAAATTGATGTTTTTACATGAAACCCATTTGGTGATGATGAAGGTGGTGAAATGGGTGTATCACCCATGTCCAATTCTTGTTCAAAGTTGATGTATTATGTAATGTGTGAAGGATACTTGTTAGCTAGATTGTGTATGATATGAAAGTAGTGTGATTTTGATTGTCGTTGATGAATGATAGTAATAGGTAGGAGATGAGCATGAGATACTTGTACATTGTACCTTAATTGTGGTACGCACACCAAGCTTTTGATGAAATGCCTAAGTGACAATTTAGATGAAATTATATGCAAGTGATGGATGGATATTTGTAGAATATAACAATGAGGAAATTAATGATAGGATAGCATGATATTTGTATTTTGGATGAGATACATGTGGTTATTAGTTTGATGAAATGATTTTGGTAAAAAGTATGCTTTAGGAGTTTGTACTCCATACTTGAATAGTGTGTGCACAACATATGTCGGGCTTGGTAATTTAGAAATGGATGTGTACTAAACATATAGCGTTTCGACTTACCAGTAAAGGATAATATTGGGATTATGTTAAATTGTTAACTTGAATGTAGTTGACAATTGTAGTATCATGAGAGCATTAGTATATATTGGATTGATTATCTATGTGCATGATGTAGTTAATTGATCATGTGTTTGTATGTGTCCTAAAAACATGAGTATGAAATGTATGTGGTGTCGCTAGTATGGTCTACCATATAAATATGGACATAAGTTTCTAAGTTGGAAATTAGTATGCTTGATCATTGACTTCTGAAAAGTCAATGAATATGTGAGTAGCATGGTTAGACTTAAGAACATGTTTGCGAGATTATAAAGAATCATGTGATATTTGTTAGACCAATTATGTGTTACGTATGATAATAAATTTGATTAAGTGAATGTTGAACAATGTGGTTGTCGGTTCATATCTTATGCGTGATAAAGTCTGACAAATGAAAGTCTATGTAACTAAGAGTTGGAAATGGATGTGATATGAATGAACATGCATACAAACTATGATATGGGCATAATGGTATGAAAGGATATGAACCCCAATTGACACGGACTCAAGCATGGAAGGCTAACGGGTCAAGAGGATACAAGGAAGCGAACGCGAATACGGACACTTAAGGTAAGTGATTTCTGACTCACTTCTTAATTGTATAGAGAGTTTTGATATCTATGAATGTGAGGAATCATGTAATATTGTGGAATACATGGAAGTACTAAGGTAGGTATTGTTGTAGCGGGTCGAATGTAGTTGACTATGTCGGAAATAACTTGGTAAAATCAAACGGGTCAAAATCAAGAAAGTAAGATAAAAGTATAGATTTGATTATGGGAACATGGGGTTAAGTCTTAGAATGATTTAAGGGCTTGGAATAATGTTATTTTTCAATTTAGGAAGTTCGGGATGCGTGATCGGGGGTTGAAACGCCGAAATGAACAAAATCTGGCGTCGGTGCTACAGGGGCTGCGTCGGGGACACTGGTAGCAGCGTCGCCAACGCTGGACAGCAGTTGGCCGACACCTTAACTTGCTGCCTACGCGCCAGCTGACGCCAGTAGCCCCGTCTCTTCGTTTTCTTTGATTCCAGACCCCGTAGATCCATTCCCAAGCCACGTTAAACTTCCATAATGTACCCTTACCTTACCAAATAGTTTTGTGAGGTACGGGTGTTTATACATTTTTAAGCTCCCGAAATGTACCCGAAACTCATTAAAAGTGTTTATGAACAACGGGTAAGAATGTGTATGCAAGTATGTGTGGGAAGGAAATAAATATGTAGGAATGTATGAATAAATTAATTGTATTTTAGTAGATGGAACCCATTAGTAAATACGAATAGAATGAGTATACGCGTATGTTGGTATGTATGAGACTTATACGTAGAGTAGTTTGTGACTAAGAATTGTTAGTATGAATATGTGAGAATGTAAGTTGTATGTAAGAGTTTGGATAGAGGGCTAAGTGTATCAAGTAGGATTTATCATACTCGAAAGAGTTGGATTAGATATTATGTATGTGTGTTATTGAACCATATGTATCGAATGAATGAGACTTGTATGTTTGTATGTATGTATGTATGTACGTTTGGTGTAAATATACACGAGTATTAATGATACTAACGGGGTTGCCTTTGCGAATAAAATGAAATGCAGGTACATCATTTTGATTCATTGAAGGTTAATCGCCGAGATGAAATGCTTGAATTCAGAAAGATAACCGAATGGAATGTATATGAGGATAGAATGCGACGTGATCTTATAATTTTGAATCTTAGATTATATAGTGTCACTAGGTACTAATGATGTGAATGTATGTGGTGAATGCAGGTTGTACAAAATCACAGATCATCATCACAAGATGTAAGCGGTCGAAGATCGAGTCATAAAATAGATTGTACGGGAATGTGTGATTGTGTAATTTAGTAAGCATAAGTTATGTTTTATTTCATAAGTGAGAACAAAGAATGTATTTATCGTAAAAGAGTTATTTTAAGATGGACTTTCAAGTATGTCAAGACGTTTATTAAGAAAGGAATTTTAAGGCTCGTATTTGCGCTGCGTCTTTATGGTTAAAACGTGTCAGGGTCTTACAAGTTGGTATCAGAGCCCTGGTTTGAGAGAAATCAAGTACGCAGAGGTAAGTACTTGAACTCAAACCCGTGTGCTCTTGTGATAAGAAGCCCGTACAATCCAAGACTCGATCAAGATCCAAAGGTAGAAATGAATGTAAGCATGTATATATGTATGTATGCATATGAGAAAATATCGGTGTCGTATATGCAAGGTAAGCTTAGGTGATTGAGGAGGATTAATCCGAGAATGCGGTCTAGGATGAATACCAAAGCATGCAAATAGACAAATGGAATCCAAGTACACAATATTACTATATATGGGGATTGGTGTTGAGAAAATCTCCTTAGGGAGGGTAAATGTTAAATGAAAGACAATGATGTTGTCTTGGTGAAGTTATGAAGATATTGCACGAACCGAAAATCCACTTCTCCGAGCATAAGGTGACGATTACATGAAGGCACGGGGCTAGTATGTGGATTGCACACCTGGCCAGTGCGCAAGAAGCCTATGACACTCGTGAGACCATGATAATCGCCACAGGTATGTTCGGTAGAATTGGAAAGTAAGTGACCGTGTGGGTGAAGGGAGTTGTAAGATGCTCTAGAAAATGAGGGTATTCTGTAAGAATGAAAGGTTTAAATCCGTAATTGAGTACGGATTAAACACATAAGAGAGGAATGTAAGAATGAAAGGTTTGTATCCTTAAGTAAGTACGGATCAAACAAGTAAGAATGAATTGTAAGAATAAAAATGTTTGAATCTGTAAGCAAGCACGGATCAAACCGGTAAGAATGAATAGTTTGAACCCGTAGGTAAGCACGGATCAAACTTATAAGAATGAAAAGTTTGAACCCGTAAGTGAGAACGGATCAAACTTATAAAAAATGAAGAGTTTGAAATCGTAGGTAAGTGCGGATCAAAAATAAATGAATGAAAATGTTAAATCCATAGGAGAATATGGATCAAACTTATAGGAATGAAAAGTAATAATGGAAAGGGCTTGAATCCTTAAGCAAGTATAAACCACATACGTAAGAATGAAAGGTCGGATTCATAAACAAGTAACGATCGTCAGAGAATTAAGGAGAGGATGCACTTCCCTCCCCAACTAAGGTAAGTATAAACATAGTGAGTAAGCGGTGATAATAGCATTGTTGAATCAATCATAACGCTTGACTGGCGGAATACATATGCATGTGTAAATGCATGAATGAACCTGTGAGGGATAAGTTATAGCTGATTGATAAAATATAAATAAGAATGTTTTAATAGTTTGGCTTTCTGAAAAAACCAAAAGAAGTTGACTTTGTTAACTAGAAAGCAAGTAATAGTAAGTAACATGAAAGGTTCGGTTTATTAAACAAGCAAAACCGTCGAAAGTTGTAGTAGTAAGGAAATACTAGCCGGGAAGAGTATTGAATAAAGTTACGTGATAGACACATTGTAACTCGAATCATGAGAGTCGAAATGAATGAAGGGCCTGAACCCGGGTGAATGACTTATGTGATTGCAAGAAAATAAAACTTTGCAAGAAACGCTAAAATGACAAAATGTTGTTTTATAAGTATGTTTAAACTGAAAATATGTACAGAAATGTATTGCAATGCAAATGAATACAATAATAAAAAGAGGATGTTTGACCTCGAAAGGTCAAACTGCACAATTGACACAACAATTAATGAATTTAAGGATTGTATGTAAGAAATAAATGTGTAATGTATTATAGCATGCATATGGGAAATAAGGGCAAGAATGAACAATCGAAAGAAATACACTAACCGTTACTTTTGTAAATGAGGATGGAAGAATATTTGAAGCAATGAAACCAATAGAGTTGGTGAAAGGATGCTCGCGAGCGGACAAGGATGAATGAAATCAACCCATATATTGTATGGAATCGAGAAGGAGCGGACGATCCGGTTTGCGAATCGTTAGTTTACGCAGTGAGAAAAGGTTAGTACATGTTTAAATTATGTGTGCTAAGAAGAAATTCACGTTGAATAATATTTTTAACACAGGAAGATTGGTAGTTTGAACATGACATAGTATAGGATGTTTGATTTTGAAAGTCAACATATACAAGATTTTGATACAGATCGGGTCATAAAAGGGACCTAAAACCCCTGAACGAATATTTGAAAATTATGATTAATAACCCGAAAGTCACCTTGAAAATTGCGTACACATGGGTCGTAATAGTTGTAACTATAGAATGGTGCTTAACTTCTGGTAAGCACGAATGAGTAAGAATGAAATAGTAGCTATTAACGATAATGATAAACCTAAACGAATGTTGAAGTTATGCGTGTGTATGTGGTAAACTAAACTATTGTGTATCAATGAAGGTATGTAGGAAGACTGCTAATAGTAAATTGCGCAAGTATACCCACGATAAGAACTCAAGTGAATGACGCTTGAATGGAATATCATGTATGATATATGAGTAAAATGGAATAAATCGATTCTTTATGATTAACAAATGTATGAAAGTCTTATGCTTAATTAGGAAGGTAGAAACTAGACACATAATTGGGGTTGTATGTGAGCCAAACCTTAGCATATTGCTATAGTATGTATTTTGAATGAATGAACCGGTAGCGATGATGTTTGCTAGAAAATAGCATTATGCAAGGATACGAAACCTAAAGTTATGCATTCTATGAGTGCGTTCTTTGTATGTAGATTGAAGTTATAACAATGAAAGGAAAGAAAAGATAGTTATCGTTGAGAGGAAACGAACAAGGTTTCGAGGACGAAACCTCTTTTAATAGGGGTAGACTTGTAACACCCCAAAATCCGAATGTTTAATTCACTAGTATGTTTCCTTGTTATATGGCATAAGAATGTTTAAATAGTTATTTTTAATGACTTAGTTAACTAAAATTTAATAGTAGGGATTTAAGTTTGTGACAAATGAGAAAGAATGACAAAAATGAGGGGCTAAATTTGGCAGATTGTATTAAAGTTTATAATAACACAATTCTTGCATATGCAAGTGTGTGTGTGTCGTGAGTATAGAGATGGAAAGAGGGGAAGAGGTAGAACCTCTAAAGAACAAGGAAAATTCAGCAAATTGGTGAGTATGGAGTTGATAATCAAATGCATGGATCAATATCTAGCATCATCTCCTCCTAATAAACATGCGGTAAGTTGTAATTGTTGATTTGGTAATTTGTATGAAGTGGGTTTATGATCGGTCCTTGAATGCGTGTGAAATTAAGCATGAAGGTGTGTTAGAATCACCAAATAAAACTAGGGTTATTAACAATTTCAAGTAAATTGATGTTTTTACATGAAACCCATTTGGTGATGATGAAGGTGGTGAAATGGGTGCATCACCAATGTCCAATTTTTGTTCAAAGTTGATGTATTATGTAATGTGTGAAGGATACTTGTTAGCTAGATTGTGTATGATATGAAAGTAGTGTGATTTTGATTGTTGTTGATGAATGGAAGTAATAGGTAGGAGATGAGCATGAGATACTTGTACATTGTACCTTAATTGTGGTACGCACACCAAGTGTTTGATGAAATGCCTAAGCACAATTTTAGATGAAATTATATGCAAGTGATAGATGGATATTTGTAGAATATAACAATGAGGAAATTAATGATAGGATAGCATGATATTTGTATTTTGGATGACATACATGTGGTTATTAGTTTGATGAAATGATTTTGGTAAAAAGTATGCTTTAGGAGTTTGTACTCCATACTTGAATAGTGTGTGCACAACATATGTCGGGCTAGTTTCATAATGGTAATTTAGAAATGGATGTGTACTAAACATATAGCGTTTGGACTTACCAGTAAAGGATAATATTGGGATTATGTTAAATTGTTAACTTGAATGTAGTTGACAATTGTAGTATCATGAGAGCATTAGTATATATTGGATTGATTATCTATGTGTATGATGTAGTTAATTGATCATGTGTTTGTATGTGTCCTAAAAATATGAGTATGAGATGTATGTGGTGTCGCTAGTATGGTCTACCATATAAATATGGACATAAGTTTCTAAGTTGGAAATTAGTATGCTTGATCATTGACTTCTGAAAAGTCAGTGAATATGTGAGTAGCATGGTTAGACTTAAGAACATGTTTGCGAGATTATAAAGAATCATGTGATATTTGTTAGACCAATTATGTGTTACGTATGATAATAAATTTATTAAGTGAATGTTAATGAAATGTTCAATGCGGTTCATGCCGATGTTTTATCAATAAAATAGTGGTTGACAGAAAAATGTTGATAATTTTATAAAGAGTTTAAATGCCCACTATTTTAATCTAAACCTCTAAAGGACTCCCGATTGCAAAAAGGGCTAAAGTTAACTAAAATGCCTCCGGATGATGAATCTGACAAATTGCCCGTAAAGGTAAAAAAAAGAAAAAGAAAAAAATGATTCTTATAATTGTTCTTATAATTGGGACAAACATTCCGGTAGCGTAAAAGTGGAGGCGTAAGCTTTTTGGCTTAAAGCCTACTAATGGGTCGTTTTGGATAAATGCTATACCGGAAGAAATCAATGAAAAAGATAAGGTTTGTTTAATGTAAACACCCGTAATCGAGTTATTGTTGATGGAAATAATTAGTATGTTGGTAATAAAGTAAGAAGTATGTTTTAGAGTGCGAAATGCCTCCTAACAGATGAATTGAGTAATAGGGAATAAATGGTTACCCGTCGCGCAATGCGAGAGCACCATGTTTCAACAAAAAGCTGTTTTCTTTCGTTGTTTTAACTCGCCTTGACTATTTAACTTAAACACTAATGGGTTTTAGTGTTTATGATAGGTTTTCTCTAGACTGGAACCGGATGGAAGGACGACCAAGTACACGAAGAACCGAACATTATGAAACCGTGATCTTTTGAAAACAATCATGAGAAGAAGAAGCATGATCATGTTCAACAAAGTTCAAGTTTTAAAACCTTAATGTTCTTAAACCGTAATTAAGTGTATAGTCCGTTATGTCGGTTCGTTTGGGTTATCAATTAACCTAGACGTATAAGTTCTATGTTTTATATTTAAAAAAAATCTGGGACCTAATTATCTATGGTTTTATCAAAATATTAGAATAAACGGGTTAGAGTGTTACAAGCTGTTCTGAACAAAACTTAAAAAGTAAATGAATATTGCAATAAAATTTGGGATGCGAGTTTCCAGCAACCTGCAATAGAAACTAGAAAACATTGCGAAAGATAACATCAAAGGGTTTTAAAAACTCCTCCGATAACCTCAACACATGGGGCCGAAGACAAAAACAATCAACGTGTGGCCCAATAAACTCACACACATGCAACATGCGTACTCACAGAGTTAACGCATCCATTTAACGAGTCATGAAGTTACTATTCAAATTATTGAACATTTATAATATAATATAATATGATATGATATCATATGATATGATATAATATAATATAATATAATATAATATAATATAACATATGTTACATAATAGTATAAACAAGGCATGAAATGGTATTTTCATTTGCCTATGGCTTTGCTGGGCCAGAATGTTAGCTCGCAAGCTAACTTCCAAACACAACATGAAATGACCTTATGTTGCATCTACTTCGAACGCATCGGATTCATTTCCTTTACCGACGATTGACAATATACCTTAGTTCAAATCCCAAGTGTTAGGGTATTTTGGTTAAATGAGCTCATTCCGTAAATTCTCGTATTGACACTTTTGTCTTCGTCAACCACGTATAATATTTTAGTTCAAAGTATCGTTTTTAATATTTTAGTTGTAGGTATCATTGCGTTTACATTTCTATTAAAATTTTATTTGAAATCGACCTGTTCACCGCAGGGTGTGAATGAAACCACTAGTGGATTGATAAACTAACAGATAACGAATACCACATTATAAATTGTTGCCGCCGCATCACACGAGTTTCCTACTATATAACAATTACATAACACCTTGCAACCATTGTTCCAAATCCCCCATTTAGATATCCACGTCACACAGAAAAACATGTGAGTCATGAGTTATTGCATTCAAGATTTTGTGCAGTCATGTTTGTTTACCATTTTATGTTTTAAATATATAACTCTAATTTCAAATCATATTTACGTTTCAATATTCTCCTTTTGTTGGAGTAGATTTTCATGATCTAAAAACATACACATACACACAAGAAATAATAAGAATTTGAAAGAGATTAAAAATTCAGATTAATGAATAATGTACATGCAAGATTGCTACACATTTATATTTATATATTCTTAGGTAACTAAATAAGTAAAAGAAAACAAGCACTTTACAACAACAGGATCTCTAGATGTTAAATGAAGAAGAATAAGATAATGAAGAAAATGAATCGTTACATAGGAAGTCTTTTAGGTGTTTAGCAAACTCTTTGGGCTTCTCAAAGTTAACTGCATGGCCAGCATTTGCAATGACTACCAATCTAGCATTCTCCCCTAAATGTCTGCTTTAGAAAACAAACAAATGTGTAATGAATTGTAAGACCACTTTGCTCCAAACACTACTAGAAAACTGCTATTATCCCACGTCAGTTTTTGTGGGAAATCCATGGATAACTGTAGTTACCCACGGATTTCCCATGAAAATGTGTTGCAGGAATTTAAATAACTTTAATTAAGTGGATCATATGAATGAAATCAAATCCTGACCTCTCTAATCTTTCACCAAGGATCAAGGGAAAAATTTGATCTTTCTCTCCCCATAGTATCAATGTGGGCTGTTTGATATGGTTAACGAACAAAACACGCGATTACGATATTAGTATATATGAACATAAAGTGTATGAAACCTTCCTAGAGCTAGCATTCTAATAAATCTTGCATAATTACCACTAAGTAAATGCATAATGCTTAGAAAATGAGATTTTAACACTATAAGAAAAGATCAAACCTGGTCAATCTTGGGGAATCTTGATTGTGATCTGTCCTTCAGTATTGATCGAATAAGTTCCCTCTTTTCTATTACAAATTCTGAACACATCACCTGGCCAAACATCATGTTAACACATTGATCAAATAAGTTTGCTCATTTCAGCGGCGCTGGAACCGTCTCGTCGAACTCTACCATCTTAGCTCTTAAGGTTTAGCTTTTACGCTTTAATTTTCAGTTTTAGCTTTTAGGGTTTAGCTTTAAGCTTTAGATTTTAGGGTTTGATGAGCTGGTTCCAACGCCGCTGAGATATTGAATTAGGGTTCGTTTGAGCCGGATATTGAGTTTCGATAAAACCCTTTTTCGCACAAACCAAACTTATTAGCGCATTCTTTCATATATACTGATATTGATTCTAAATAGCATGTTAGGGTCTTGACATGATAAAATGATCAAATGTGGCATAAACAAATAAAAATTCAAACTCACATTGACAAAATCAGAAAGAAAGTAATCTGGGATTCCCTTCAAAGGCTTTACAAATGAAAATTTCATTAACTCCCTCAACTTCTCAGGAGTCTGAGCCAACAAAATCCTCTCAGCCTCTTCCACATTAGAAACCCTAAACAACCCATCCCTCAAATCCTTCTCCTCCAAACACACACCTGCACAACACACCACCACCCTCTCCACCGCCTCCGGAAACTGCACACACATGTTGTACCCAACGAACCCGCCATAACTTATTCCCACAAGGCTCATCCGCCTAACCCCGAACCCATGTTCCAACATCTTCATCACACATCGCGCTTGAAATGATTCGGACCGCTCAGGCCGCTTAGTGAAGGAGCCACCAAAGAAGAGTAGATCGGGGACGAAGACGTTGAATTTAGAGGTGAAGTGAGAGAGGAGATCAGCGTATTGCCACATTGCATTGGCTCCAAACCCATGCAAGAGGAGAAGATTAGGCTTGTATGGCTTGTATGATCTTGGGATCCAACAATGCATGATTGTGCCATCGCCTAGATCCTTTGATACAGATTGGAGGCCGGAGAATGAGAAGAAATAGCGGTACCACCTATCCCTCATGCTTGTAAAACTAAATAATTTGGCCATGTTCTAAGAAAAACTTCATGACAAAAGCATCAAGGAAAACTTTCATGGGTAAACTAGATGATATTGGAAACGCTTAAAGCTAGGGGACATGAATGAATGATGGAAAATAGACTAGAGTTTCCTTTGAAAAGAAAAAAAGTGGTCATGGTTTTATGTCCTACTTAGATCAAGGATTTTTTATCATTGTTTTTTATCAATATAGTAATTATGATATTGTTACTTTTTTAAGTTAAGTTGCTGTGAAAATAAAATAAACGTACTAAGCATACAAACTGAAGGAAAATGCAAAAAAACGCGATGACATTTTCGTAAATATTTGGTCGTAGGGTAATTATCAAAATTACTCTACAGGATCATTTGTAGAGTGATTTTGGTCTTATAGAGTAATTTTGTAAAATGTTCTTGTAGAGTAATTTTGTAAAGTGTTCTTGTAGAGTAATTTTGATCTTATAGAGTAATTTTGTAAAATATTCTTGTTGGGTAATTTTAATAAAAATAATAAAAAAAACCTAACCCTCCCCCACCCCCAAAAACCTAAAAAAACCTAACCCCCCCCCCCCTCAAAAAAAAAAAAAAAAAAAACTAAAAGCTAAAAACTAAACCATAAAGATAAACCCCATAACTAAATGCTAAAAAATTACTCTACAAGATCATTTTACAAAATTACTTTACAAGAACATATTACAAAATTACTCTACAAAAGATCAAAATTACTTTACAAGAACATTTTACAAAATTACTCTACAAGACCAAAATCACTCTACAAATAATCCTGTAGAGTAATTTTGAAGACCAAATATTTACGAAAATGCCACCGTATTTTTTTAGTTTTTTCTTCAGTTTTTACGTTTTGTATGTTAAGTTTATTTGTATTTGATCTTTAGTCTACTTTTTTATTGTTTTTTTTAATAAATAGCTCATTATGTACCCATAGGATTTGTGGCCTATTGGTAAAGACAAAGCCTTTATACGAACATCTGGGTTTAAAATGTTTTATGTTCAAGTTCCACAGACAAGACAACAAGATTAAATGTTGAAAATATACTATGTTAGTTATATCAGTTTTAGGTTCAAACTAAATATGGATAGCATCATCAGCAGTTGGAACTATATAAAGGCGCTAAACAGTGTTCATTTGTTCAGATCGGATTTGAGAGATTCCAGATTGTTCCTTTAGGGTTTCTAAACAATCGCTAGTTTCTAAATATATTAAGAGTTCCCTCCATTGGAATGATAATACCGTTCTAGCTACATAAAGAGCTATATTTTTTTTGAAAGGCAAATTTATTTAATCGGATCATTAAATACCAAAGTAACAAATTACAAACAAGTGGCAGGTAACCGAGCAACAAGCTGCGCCGCAACCCTCCTTTTGAATTGCAAAACCAATCCTACTAAAGACGGAACGGCCCTTAAAGGTTGAAAGATTACTATTCACAACCTGTTGGACCCTGTTTAGAAATTTCACAGCCTCTGGGGCTAGGGACCCAAATGTATCAAAAGCGAATGGGATAAACACGTGTTGATTCTCTAAACAAGCCTTCTCGTATTTAGCGACCTTGCCTGATTCCGCCTTTAACGCAGCTTGACCAGCAACAAACCCATTATCACTGAGTCTAACAAGAGGGGACACTCCTGTAAGGTCCACACAAGCGTGTTTTCCCCTAGCCCACCCAAACACAAGAATATCAGCTGGCCGAAGAGTAAACCTCCCATCGAGCGGATCCGTCAGAAAGTTCACTGGAGCATCCTTTTTCGCCGAAATCTCTGCCCGCTTTAGAACATCATAGAGAATATCCCTTACCAAATCATGTCGGTATTTAAAACCAGGTAACTCCTTACAATGGACCGCATGTTCGCCAAAAGTATTTAAACAAGCCTTGCGACAAACTGGGCAGGGCTCATCAACCGGAAACAGAGGGATCATTAGCCGGTACTTAAGAATTGCCCGGTATTCCACTGCTGACATGTGTTGGTCTAGTCCTTCAATGGGGATAACTGTCAGAAAATCCTGAGAATGAGGTGCCCGGAGACAATCAAACACAGCTTTCTGACGAGGGGATAGACTAAACTTCTCTCCCAAACACTGGACAGTTCTACTAAATAGGGCACTCGCCAAAGCATTCTGGGCTTTAGGGGGGCGGTGTTCTTATTAGAGAAACCACCAAGATCAAAATTCGGAAGGGACATGTGCATGCAATCCAACGCGCGCACATAATCAGAATCTAACCCAACAATACCATAGTCTTGAAGAATTTGGTCCTGTAAACTCCAAGATTGCGCCCTCGAGGCCACAAAAGCATACGTGGATACATCCTCAGCCGAACATAAACCCAAACCCCCAAAACGGGTCGGGAGGGATGCAAGCCTCCATTGAAGATCCCCAAAAAACGGACCCCCACAAACCACGATATCCTCGATAGCTCTCCGAAGGCCTTTGTCAAAAACCGAAACAGCCTCCACAACAAATGTGGGTTGGCACGTTCTGAGGCCAAACAACAACTTAGCAACACCCATGCAAGAGCGCAGCAAGAGAAGCTCGCATTGAGGGTCCCGCAGATGTGGAAGATAGCTCATCAGATCCACTGCACAAGATGCCCTTTTCACGGCCAACCTACTGATGAAACCCGCATCGCGACTAACAGTGCCCCCGACGAGTTTCACACCCGACACCGGCCTCCCAATCCCACTAGGAACCAAACCCTTTTGCTTCTTAACTCCATTGCACGATGGCCAAAAAACTTCTGTTTTCTTAACGTTAAGTTGAAGCCCCAAACAGGGCCCCATAGACCTGATGATTTCTAAAGCTTTAGCCACCTCTTTAGCATCACCTATAATTGTACCATCATCCAAGTACCAAGCATGGAAAAGTAGCTTGCATCTATCTCGTGTCTGATGAATGAGGGGATGCAAAACTAAGGCAAAGAGAAGAGGCCGATAAATCTAGGCTTCATTCAACAAGAAATCAACAATAAAATCCTCACAAACACTTGCACATCATTAATATAATAATCTGTAACACAACTCTCACTAAATCTATATGAATATAACACGTTCTACAACACGTCGAACCAAGATCAAAACCTAGATCCATATTTAGTGTTCATCTGTGTCAGTTGATGTTAACATCACGTGATACAGGTGATGTATATTGTATAGGCAAAGACAAAAAAGTTACATTTAATTTCTAGCCCTAACTTCTTTATATACAAACAATGAACCCCTCGTTTACACTTAACATCATGTAAGCTTGTAATATATGGACACACTTATTATGTACTAATGTTTACTTGTTTGCAAAAACTGTGAAGATTTCATATAATTACCGCTAATAGAGCAGGGATGGATATGAAATCGACAAGTAGAATATCCATTGGGTAGAGTATATAAAGCATCACAAAAGTATACACTGCACCACTTGCTCCCTAAAATAAAGATTAAAGGAGTTAAAAAAATGAGAATGTTGTTCCAAACAAGAAAGTTAATGTAGTACCAGGGCTGCAGCAGCTTTTGAACGGTCAGGTTTAGATAATTGGTTGTCCTGCAATAAATATATTTACAGTTGGATAATGAGATGTGATTCATGACACAGTGTTTGGATGGTCGGGCGAGAAAAGCCTTATGCACCAAATATGAAACCGAGCCAACAAAAGCCCCAACTAGATACAGCTTAAGAAGAAATTTAGGCCCGACCGCCCTTCAATCTGTGGAATGTGATTGTAAACTTAGAGAATCGGAAAGAATGAACATTAACGCATGTGAACTTATTACTTACACTCTTGCCGAACAGATAAAGCGCGATCATGTTTAAGAAGATATGTTTAACGTCGTAATGACTGAAAGCAGAAGTTATCAAAGTATAATACCGTCCGCTATTAAAGTTATCCAATTGTACCTGCACAGATGAAATGACCCGTACAGAAGTAAAAATGATATACACTTAATCAAACGGGTCATGGGTCATGTTGATATCTTTTTTACCCCAAAAATGTTTTTAGACAATTAGTATGTCAAACATGATTAAAAATATTATATTATTTAAAAAGCCCAAACTTTGAGCTACTTGTAATCTGTCTCGTTGGTCTCCTTTTAATCTAACCATTTTTATTTGACTTGTTAGAGAAATCATTATCTTTTAAGCCAGCATTTTTCTATTCAACCCGTGAGAGAAAACAAACACGTATGTTTGATTAGGTCATAATGTTCCACGACCACGAGAAACGTCATAGCCATGAAGAACTTACCGCGAAGTTCTACATCATGAACTTTTCGTCGGCAACTTTCCAGAGCAGATACACAGCCACATTTATTAAGATTAAGCCTTTTAGCACACCATCTGAAGATGAGTGCCTCCTTGTAAAATGTATATGCCTATGAATAAAACGACGAATTCATTAATCATGGAATAATTAGTGGGGATTGACAAAAGGATTTATTTATGCTAAGTTCATCATACAAGATTACAAGATCACAATTATCATGTTGAATAGCTTGATTATAGTAAAGCCTCAATAAATGAGGTAATTTATCGACAATGATAACAATAATAATAACAAATTGGGACATTTAGTGCGGTTATTCATTTATCAAGGTTTTATTGTAACGTGCTTAAGTTATGCAGCATGGAAGTTTTGGCACGAAATAATCAGGTTTTGGTTTGTCATTTAACAAATAAGCGGTGTTTTGGTTGACCTGTTTCGTTAAATGGGCCATGTTTGGTTGGCCTATTTAATTAAATAGGGTGTGTTCAGGTTGACCTGTTTAAATCGTCGATCAGCAACTCGTTGAATTAAATAGCGTAGGTATCTAGTTTGGAATGACCACAGTTGCCGCTGATGAACTAGTTTCCTGTTCTTTTTTTGTCAGTTAGGGTTTAAAGAAACTATGGTATGAAACACAAACACAACAATAATAAGTTATCCACTTTATTCAAACAAAAAACACCAAAACATATAGTGTGATGTGATCAGTATTTATACCTTAAAAACAACCAAAACATATAGTGTGATGTGTTCGTTTGATTTATTTGCATGCGTAAGTGAAGTTGTGTGCTTCGTTATGAGTAAATACTAAAATAAAATATCGTTAAAAATAAAAAAAAATGGAATTACAAATTTCGGTACTTGACTTATTAACAACAACAACAACAGTAATAATAATAATAATAACAACAACCGCAAAAGTTGGGTGGAATAATCGAAAAATATATGAAGAGATCTTTTTGAGACTCCCTATCAAATCCATCCTTCGATCCAGATCCGTCTGTAAGCCATGGCATTCACTCATCTCCGATCCTTCATTCACCAAACTCTACTTTACTCGTGCCACCATTGGCTTATTCATCTTTGCTTACAATACATCCACTTGCAAACCTTAAAGTTGGGTTCCGGAGTTTCATTTATGGAGAGAAGAGAAGTGAATCCCTCCCTTTTCTCTTCTCTTATTCTCCTTTCATTTCCCTTTATTTCTTTCCAGTTTGGAAGGATGAATTTTAGCCCAAAAACCCATCTCTTTCTCTTCTCTTCTCTTCTCTTCTTTTCTCTCCGTCAAAAATTTCATTTACTTCTTTCCAAATCTTTTCTCTTCTCTCCTTAAATGAAACTCAAGAGCACAATAACAATCATCGTATAAAGCTAAAATATTGCTCCCTGAAGAAATAATCAAGGAGATCCTCTCCAGACTCCCTGTCAAATCTATCCTCCGATTCAAATCCGTTTCTAAGCCATGGCGTTCACTCATCTCTGATCCATCATTCACTAAACTCTACTCCACACACGCCTTCGTTAACCACCACACCACCTTAGTCATCTTCGCTCACGATCCATCCACTCCCTAATGATACTTTCTCTCTGCCGCTTACGACTAAGGATCCGTCACTCATCACATTACACTCCACAACACTCCTACAACGTGCGATATCATGAATCCCAGACATTTGAACGGTTTAGTTTTGTTTAATTACGACAATGGTCTTAAAGATTACGCATTCCTAATTTATCATAGTATGCATAAGGTTTTAAAACTGCCTGATCCAACGAATTACACTATTGGAACGATGGATATATGTTAGTTTTTTGGATTCTATGACTTGAGAAATGAACACAAGGTTTTGAACATCACAACATATGATGTTCTGTCGATGAAGTCTCTGGTCGAGGTTATGATTTTCTCTTTCGCGTTTGTTGTTAGTCAATTACGGACTTACCGTGGTGCTATAGCATCAAACGTAGTGTGTTGTGTGAATAGTGTAATACATTTTATGCTTGTAAATTTGAAGGAAATTTAGGCGTTTGATTTGAGAGCAGAGAAGTTTTCGATCGTTAAGATTTTACCGGATGCAGTGCCTCAATATTCGTTTATATATAACCGTCCTCACCTAATAAAAATCAATGGATTATTGGAAGTGTATGTCGGGATATTACAAGACTATGAGAATCAGGTTTGGGTAAAGAGAAACCATTACATGTTCTAAGTCTTGGAACCTATTTGGTTGTCCTTTCCCGCTAGATTTCGCTAATAAGGGAGAGATTATCTTTTCCTTGAACAAGGAATCCAATAATGTGACCAGTGTACTTATGTACAACATGAAGAGTGGGTGTTTTAAATCAGTACAACTCACTCTTGATGATCATTTGTTTTTTTTCAAACCAAGAATGTGACCGGTGTACTTATATCAAACCTCTCCATCGTGTGTTTGAATCACCCCCTCGTGTGTGTATTCGAATTGACTCTTCAGGAGTAGTGGTCTTTTTGCTTGAACCGACGCATGATTTTTGTTTGTCAATGGATCATGGCAAATTTGATTTTCTTTTTTTTGTGTGTGTGAATTGTTTTGTAAATTTGAGTGGTGAAAAATGGTTTGAAAAAGGTTGTATATACAAGTTATTTAATTTTAAAATAAAATTTCTATTTTTAACCCCCAACGGTCATATTTTCTACCTTTTTTGCGCGGCTTCCCCTAACCTTGAACCCCAACCCGCCAAGCCTACCTGAATGGATGGCGGTAGTGCACCCGTAGAGGGTAACAACCCGGAAACCCAACCCACATAGCACCCCCTCCACCCTAAATTCACCGTGATGATTCTTAAGTAACTTGCATACAACTTTGCATGACGGAGAAGCTTGTCGGGTGTGGCTCTCGTGTGAAGCTATGTTAATGCTGGGGTAACATCTCTCTCTCTCTCTAGTAAATTATTTACAGAAACCTAACATTGTTTCATCTAGCTTGTAAACATTAGAATTATTGTATCGTCGATGATGTTTATAACAAGCATGTTACCTTCAGTTGCTCCGATAGTGTTGTTTCATCTAGCTTGTAAAAATTAGAATTAATGTAACGTCGATGATGTTTATAACAAGCATGTACCTTCAGTTGCTCTGATAATCTTGTTGTTAGAAATCTAAAAGAAAAACAGAAACGGAAAACGTCTATGGTGAACCGGGCTTGTGTTTAACACAATTCCCTTAAACAGATTCGTCGTCTGTTCCCAGGGTACGCCGGTTCGAGACAGTAACAGCGCACTGCCGGACTTGACACTCGCCTGAAATCGTAACGGAGAAGATAGTAAGATCGCAGAGAGAGAGATAGAGAACTGGTTCTGGTGTGTTGGAACTGGTAGCCTTAGCTTGCTTTTATAGGCACACAACATAACCGAAATCTGCTAGTAATGACGTGAATTATTTCAGCAACTAATGATTGAATAATGGTGGTCATTAGTGTTGTGTCAGTTAGAAACCGACAATCATTAAGTGCGGATATTTAAACGATTATAACTGTTAACTATTCAAAATAATTATAACTGTTAATTAATGATGAATTCAAAATTCAAAAACAGTTTATAATTTGAATTAAAAACCGCCTCACGCGGGCCCGGTTTTTCCGAAGCTGCATTCGTGTCCGCAGGACGCGTGGGCATGCACGAGCCAAGCCAAATTTTCCAGTTCGATTGCACCGCGCACGCGGGTAGGGCTTGTGGTAAAACAAGTCTTAAAATATTCAATGGAGCATTAAAGATTTTAACTTATAAATCCCTCCATACTTTCTCATCCCACCAATGTGGGACAAGTCCACATTTAAGACTAGATTCACACCCAAATTCCAACAATCCCCCACATGAATGGAGGTCGATCTCAAAAACAACATCTTAATCCGATTAGATTTCAGCAGTTGAGTTTTCCATACGATAGGTAGGTGTTACCCTTTGAACCTTCGCTCATGAAATGCACTTAGACCACTGGCTCTGAGTAGACATCGATGTCTTTGAACTCGTCTGCCGTTTGTGTAGACGACAATACACTTCACACAAGACTCTCCCTGACAAAGTCAAGTCCTCATAGTTATGTTCGTTATGGTCATGAACATGAGCCTGGTTCTGCGAGAGCCATTAAGTATTGTGTGTCACACCCCGACCCGCAACGGAATAAAAGACGGGGCATGATTGGGTTATCACCAAAGCTCATGATATTTACTAAGAAGTTTCATATTTATTAATTTCAAATTTCAATTTAATAGCCAACATAAATTTCATACAAATACAATAAAAATCTAAATGTTTGTTCCAACGCAATAACTTGTTTATTCTTCTAGGCCTTCCTAAGTGTTTCTTTCCTCAACTTGATCACCTGTATCATGTGTAAAACAGAGGAGATTTTGGGTCAACAGAAGTTGGCGAGTGAACCTTGATAAAACATTTAAATGATTGCTTATTATGTTTATTAAAGAAAATTGTGCATAAATCACATGTGAGCAAATATATACTTGTAACCAATCACAAACCACATTGAATGAATATATGACATGAATGATGATGTATTTGAGATCAAGGCTCAATCAAACGGAGCCGATCTAATGAGGTACCTGATGCTCAACCCGTATCCTACGAGGAACTGATGAGCCTAATGAAATAAATGCACTGAAATGATAAATTTAATCCACATATAAACCACACAACAACCAATACACATTTGATCACAAAACGATATAAGCACAAGTGTTTAAATAAATAAAGGAATGGTACGGCACATGATACACCCCAAAACGTGATTAAAACGAGGAATTCATAGAGATTCACTCACCGTGGGTGCGTTTTCTTGATTGGTGAAAGATGCGCACGGATTGAGGATGCGAACGACGAACGAATACTAACCTAAAATAATAATACGATAATTCGATAAATATAATTAAATTAATATTTTGTTTTAATACTTTTTGTTTGATTTCTAAATTAATTTTGTAACATTGAAAGGATTTTTTTTTATCTTGTTATAATTGAGGGTAAAAATAATTGAAGTAAATAATAAAGAATAATTAGATAAGAATAGTAAATAGTAATAAAAAATATTTAGGCCTTGTCAGGCCCCTGTCAGCATTCTGACCGGTTCGATTATGATATTGGTAGCGTGTGGTGAGGTCCGAACTCGTGACCTCTCGGTTGCGTGCACGCAGCTCTTCCAACTGAGCTACGTGTCTAATCCATTAGAGTTCTGTTTTTAATTACTCTTATACATTTATTGAGTTCATTCATAAATCACTAATTGTAAAAAGATTTTAAATGGTCAGACCGGTTGGGAAGGGTCGGACTCGAACCCTAGACCTCGATGTTATTTTGCACCCAGCCCAACCAGTTGGGCTGGGTGTCTAACCCGTATATTACATAACTTTTATTATTCTTAACAACATTGAGCACAACATCTCTATAACATTTTTATTTTCTGCAAAAAAAAACCCGGTCACGTATGGAACTCGAACCCGCAATGTGTAATGTATATTTGCACACAGTCCACCACTGGACTGTGTGTCTAACCCGGTTTAAAACCTGGTTCTTATAATACTTAATCATTTGGTACAAATCATCTTCTTCATATAACATTACTGAACATTAGCCGTTTTGAACTTGTTTAATGGAAATATGATTATCACTATTCTGATTCGATTAAGAAAATGCAAACACAAACTTACAGCAAGAAGTGAAGGATTGTTACCAAACAACGACAATGCTTCAGTTTTCCAGTGGGTTAAATCCGGCGACAAGAGACTGACTTCCGGCGAACAGGGGATCCGAGAGAGCTTGATAGAACGTTTTCGCAGAAAACAATGAACGAGTTTGAAGTAATGGTCTTGCGGTATTTATAGGTGATTTGGCACACCAAGATTTCGTTTTCATGACTATAATTTCGGAAATCATTGGCAGCGCATTTTGACTGGAATTTACCCAAAATAGATATCGTAACCGCTGTCGACAATCAAGGGAAACCGTGTTGATGATTGGAGAAAACTCTGGTTCAGAGATAGTTGCAGGTTTTCTTAACGATTATATATATATATTTTTATTCTTAGAAAATATCACATCTTGTATGTGTAACGCAGTGGTGTTTGGTGTGTGTGAGTGCTCGGCCGACCCGGGTTCGATTCCCGGTTCACCTATTTTCCTTAAATATATTTTTTTTATTGTGCCTTTTTTAATTATCTAAATATTTATTATTTAATTGGTTATTTATTAAGATTATTTTTAAACACTAATTATCATTATTTATATAAGAAATATAAAAATAACCGAACGACAAGAATAAATACACTTTGATTGATAATTTGGGGCGGGCTTTCGAAACCCGATTTATGCAAATGTTACAGTATCCCCTACTTTTAGAAATTTCGTCCCGAAATTTAGGTAGTAGTTGTAACCGGAAAAAGATGCGGGTATTTCTCGCGCATTGAGTCTTCACGTTCCCAGGTAAACTCAGGTCCTCGTTTTGACTCCCAACGTACCCTGACGATTGGAATACGACTTCGTCTTAAGCGCTTCTCACCAAAATCCATGATTTCTACTGGTCTTTCGACGAAGTGCATCGATTCATCGACATGAATGTCTTCTAGAGGAATATGGAGGTTTTCGTCGGCGAGGCACTTTTTCAAGTTTGATACGTGGAACGTGGGATGAATTCTGTGGAGCTCTTCTGGTAGGTCAAGCTTGTATGCTACAGGACCTACTCTTTCGAGTATCTTGAAAGGTCCTACATAGCGTGGTGCTAGCTTGCCCTTTTGGCCAAAACGAACCACTCCCTTCCACGGTGATACTTTCAAAAGTACTTGATCACCAACGCCAAATTCCAAAGGCTTTCGTCGTTTGTCAGCATAACTCTTTTGACGACTTTGAGCTGCTAGAAGATTGTTTCGAATTTGAAGGATCTTGTCGGTTGTTTCTTGAATCAATTCAGGTCCGGTGATTTGCGCTTCACCAATTTTGTGCCAACATACTGGAGATCGGCATTTACGACCATATAAAGCTTCGAAAGGAGCCATGCCGATAATTGAATGATAGCTATTGTTGTACGAAAACTCGACTAACGGTAGGTGAGCGTCCCAGTTCCCTTTGAAGTCTATGACACATGCTCGAAGCATGTCTTCAAGGATTTGGATGGTGCGTTCAGATTGACCATCAGTTTGAGGGTGAAAGGCGGTACTGAGGTCTAACTGTGTACCCAAAGCGGTTTGTACGGCTCGCCATGTTCGTGAAGTGAAACGACCATCGCGGTCTAAAATGATGCTTAACGGTACACCATGACGGCTTACGATCTTGCTGATGTAGATACGAGCTAACTTCTCGTTCTTGAAGTCCTCGCGAATCGGAATGAAGTGAGATGATTTTGTAAGACGATCGATTATTACCCATATGGTGTCATACCCACTGGAGGTGCGAGGTAACCCGGTAATGAAGTCCATGGTTATGTTTTCCCACTTCCATACAGGTATTTCGGATTGGACTAGAAGTCCTGAAGGTCTTTGATGTTCAGCTTTCACTTTGGAACATGTAAGGCACTTTGAAACAAAAACAGCGATATCCTTCTTCATGCCAGGCCACCAGTAGGTGTATCGTAGGTCTTGATACATCTTATCGGCTCCTGGGTGTACAGAGTATCGTGTTTTGTGTGCCTCCTTCATGAGGAAATCACAAAGGTTGTCGCGATCGGGAATCCATATGCGGTTTAAATAATATAGAATACCATCGGATTTGGTTTCAATTTTGAGTTCAGCTCCACATGACAGCTCATCGCGTACGTCATTTTCCGTTACCGATATATGTTAAGATGCCCGGATTCGATCCTTGATATCGGTTATGATTTGTGAACATAGAAGACGAATAGAGTTCGCATATCCCTTTCGACTGAGCGCATCGGCCACCACGTTTACCTTGCCAGGATGGTACCGAATCTCGCAGTCGTAATCATTGAGAAGTTCGACCCATCTTCGTTGCCTCATATTCAACTCTTTTTGGTTGAAGATATGTTGGAGACTCTTGTGGTCAGTGTATATTTCACACTTGGTACCTAAAGATAATGTCTCCATATCTTGAGAGCAAACACAACGGCTCCAAGTTCCAGGTCATGGGTGGTGTAATTCTTCTCATGAACTTTGAGTTGCCTAGAGGCATAGGCTATCACTTTTCCCCTTTGCATCAATACACAGCCTAGTCCTTGCCCTGATGCGTCGCAATAAACCACAAAGTCATCGCAACCCTCAGGGAGTGTAAGGATAGGTGCGTCACAAAGCCTTTGCTTTAAGGTTTGGAAGGCCTCCTCTTGCTTAGGTCCCCAAATGAAGGGTTTTCCTTTGTGAGTCAAGGCCGTGAGCGGTATGGCGATACGGGAAAAATTGGCAATGAAACGTCGGTAATAACCAGCCAAGCCAAGAAATGACCTAACTTCGGTAGGGGTACGTGGCACTTGCCATTCCTGTACTGCCTTGATTTTTGAAGGATCGACATGAATCCCCTTGTCATTGACGACATGACCAAGGAATTGTACTTCTCCTAACCAGAATTCACATTTTGAGAACTTAGCGTAAAGCTTTGCGGTCCTTAAGAGTGTAAGAATGAGTCGAAGGTGTCGCTCATGATCGGATTTTGACTTGGAGTAGATAAGAATGTCGTCGATGAAGACTATGACGTAACGGTCGAGATAGGGTTTGCATACCCTATTCATCAAATCCATGAAGACAGCGGGGGAGTTGGTTAAACCGAAGGGCATAACCATGAACTCGTAATGACCATAACGAGTTCGGAAGGCAGTTTTTGGAATATCTTCTTCGCGCACTCTAAGCTGATGATAACCAGAACGAAGGTCGATTTTGGAAAAACAGGTGGCGCCTTGAAGTTGGTCTAGAAGGTCATCAATACGAGGCAGTGGATAGCGATTCTTAACCGTCAACTTGTTGAGTTCTCTATAATCAATGCACATGCGAAATGTTCCATCTTTCTTCTTCTAAAAAAGAACAGGCACACCCCAAGGCGATGAACTAGGACGTATGAATCCTTTGTCCGTCAGCTCTTGCAGTTGACTGGCAAGCTCTTGCATCTCGGATGGGGCTAACCTATAAGGAGATTTTGCGACCGGTGTAGCGCCAGGCACAAGATCGATTCGAAATTCGACTTCTCTCACAGGAGGAAGTCCTGAAACGTCATCGGGAAAAACTTGCAGGAATTCTTTCACAATTGGAATATCTTCGAGCTTCCTCTCCTTGCCTCCCTTCTTGACGACGTGAGCTAGAAATGTGACGTAGTTCTTGCGAAGATAACTTTGGGCTTGAAGGCAGGACATCAATTTGAGTCCTTTCGAAGGGGTTTCCCCAAAGATATGTAGTGTCTGACTGTCAGCGAGAGGAATACGAATGAATTTTTCGTGGCACACCACTTCAGCGTGATGCTGACCGAGCCAGTCCATGCCGATGATAACATCGAAACTTCCCAATTTCATAGGAATGAGATCAATTGGGAAATCGTGATCATTTAGGGTGAGAGTACAATCGCGTATAATAGAATTAATGAAGTGGGTTTTCCATCAGCAACTTCCACCGTCAGAGATTCAACGAGATTATCACGAGGTTGGTTGAGGATAGATTCGAATTCTAAAGACACAAAGCTCTTATCCGCACCGGTATCGAATAATATGGATGCATAACTACCATTTATGGGAAACGTACCGTTGACCACTTTGTTGTCAGTCCTGGCTTGGTTGGCATTGATATTGAAAGCTCTTCCTCTAGCAGGTGGAGGAGCTTGGTTAGCTTGGTTTACCAGGTTCGCTTGAGCTTGGGCATGGATGATGTTCACTAGGCGTGGTCAAGTGTTCCTGAAGTGGTTTGGGTCCCCACAATTAAAACAGGCTCGCATGGATTGCATCATGGGGTAGTGGGGTTGGTAGTAAGGTTGGGCTGCGAGTTGTGCAGGCGGTAGAAGTAAGGATTGTTGGGCTTGGCCCACCATTTGATTTTGGGTTTGGGTTGGAGGTTGACTGTGGTTCAATCGCTGAAGGGTACGGCAGGTTTGGATGGTGTGACTCGCACGGCCACAACTTGTGCAATGTTGGCAGGGGTTTTCAGGAGGGTGATGGTATTGACAACGGTTACACTTTGGGTGTGGGCCCCAGTGTATGGCCTTTTGAATGGTGCGGCTGGAGGGGCAACTTGGGTGATTGGAGCAGCAGTGACGGGAGGGTTGGTTTGGGTGACAGCAAAGTTCTTGCCATTTTGTTTCCTCTTACCAGCAAACTTCGAGGATGATCTTGGGTGGTTTGGAATTGGGGTCTCAATGGGTGTTTTCTTCTTCTCATCTTTGAATTTGCCATTTCGAATGCGATTTTCAATGAGTTCCGTAGCTAACTCCATTGCGGCTTCAAGTGTTGCAGGCGAAGTGCTTAAAACCGAATCTTAGATTTTCGAGGGGAGGCCTCGAATGTAGTGTTCGACTAGGCGGTATAATGGGGTGAACAGATTGGGAACCATTTGGTTCAACTCGAGGAATCTCTATTGTATGAAGTGTGGTCTCCTTCCTTTTGTTTCAATGCGTGAAACTCGTCTTCTAGCTTTTTGATTTCGCTTCTTGGACAGAAGCGTCTCGTCATGATTTCCCTTAACTCTTCCCATGTCAAAGCCATGGAATCTTCAACACCTCGCTTACCCTTTTCCGTGTTCCACAAGGTAAGGGCTACCCCAAACAATCTTCCAGTTGCGTAACGTACCTGACGGTCCTCGGGACAGTCGCAATTGAGAAAAGTGTTTTCCATCTCCTCAAACCAGTGAAGGAGAGCGGTGACACCTCCAGTCCCTTCATATTATTGGGGATCGCAGGATTTGAAGTGTTTGTAGGTGCATTTAGGGGTTTTGGGAGGGGGGTTGGCGACGCTTTGGTCTTCTTGGTTGGGAGGGTTGATGGGATTAGCGGTGAGGGCTTCTTGAACTTGTAGCACGATGTCAGGAAGCACTGCGGCCATTTGTTTAGCAATTTGTGTGGCCAAGCGTTCGTTTGACTTTCCTGACCTTCTACCTCCACGTAATTGCCTAGCCGACATCTACAGGAACATATGTAGGAAGATTATGAGTTCAAGAATTTCCTAGGTGCCATGTGTCGTAAAAAGAATGAAAACAACATAACTGAAAATAATTTAACTACATCCATAGGATGTCTTGGGTTTGCTCATGTTTGGGCCTCCAAATGTCCCCCATACCATTGCCTGTGTAGTCATGTGGGCCCCCATGACTATTGGGCTTGGTAGGATTCACATTGGTGTCGGCGGTTAACACTCGCACCACCCGAATGAAAATCGTAAAAACATGATTGCGAGATGTATGTTCGGAGGGTGTCCAGGTGTAGACACAATGACAACTCAAAGTGGGGTTAGCTCACACGACGTTTGGTATAGCATGCTTTGGCCTAATAGGTCCTTCGTACTCTCATCGTTAGTCCCCAGGTAGGTAAACTGGTCCTTTATTTTGGATTTATACGAATGCCAAGCCTAGACAGGACGTTCCGACTACCGGTACTCGTACCCTTCCAGTTACTACATGCCTGTCGTGAAATCTCACTTTGATGTGATTTGAAAAATACGAAAACATTGCAAAAATCATGGAAATCGTGAGGTGTGTGCTTTCATAGGTATGACATGTTATGAGGATATGAACTATGATGAGCATTGCATATGTACTTGTGAGAGTGCTTGCATAATATTGGGTGTGAAAATAAACATGAAACATATAAACATCATGAATTTTGCATGTAACACATAAACAATTAAAATTTAATCAACTATAGTATAGGCTCTAAGGGTCTAATAACTTATCCTATATCCCTATAGTCACAAGCTCTGATACCAATCTGTCACACCCCGACCAGCAGCGGAATAAAAGACGGGGCATGATTGGGTTATCACCAAAGCTCATGATATTTACTAAGAAGTTTCATATTTATTAAATTCAAATTTCAATTTAAATATCCAACATAAATTTCATACAAATACAATAAAAATCTAAATGTTTGTTCCAACGCAATAACTTGTTTATTCTTCTAGGCCTTCCTAAGTGTTTCTTTCCTCAACTTGATCACCTGTATCATGTGTAAAACAGAGGAGATTTTGGGTCAACAAGAGTTGGCGAGTGAACCTTGATAAAACATTTAAATGATTGCTTATTATGTTTATTAAAGAAAATTGTGCATAAATCACATGTGAGCAAATATATACTTGTAACCAATCATAAACCACATTGAACGAATATATGACATGAATGATGATGTATTTGAGATCAAGGCTCAATCAAACGGAGCCGATCTAATGAGGCACCTGATGCTCAACCCGTATCCCACGAGGAACTGATGGGCCTAATGAAATGAGTGCACTGAAATGATAAATTTAATCCACATATAAACCACACAACAACCAATACACATTTGATCACAAAATGATATAAGCACAAGTGTTTAAATAAATAAAGGAATGGTACGACACATGATACACCCCAAAACGTGATTAAAACGGGGAATTCGTAGAGATTCACTCACCGTGGGTGCGTTTTCTTGATTGGTGAAAGATGCGCACGGATTGAGGATGTGAACGACGAACGAATACTAACCTAAAATAATAATACGATAATTCGATAAATATAATTAAATTAATATTTTGTTTTAATACTTTTTGTTTGATTTCTAAATTAATTTTGTAACATGGAAAGGATTTTTTTTTATCTTGTTATAATTGAGGGTAAAAATAATTGAAGTAAATAATAAAGAATAATTAGATAAGAATAATAAATAGTAATAAAAAATATTTAGGCCTTGTCAGGCCCCTGTCAGCATTCTGACCGGTTCGATTATGATATTGGTAGCGTGTGGTGAGGCTCGAACTCGTGACCTCTCGGTTGCGTGCACGCAGCTCTTCCAACTGAGCTACGTGTCTAATCCATTAGAGTTCTGTTTTTAATTGCTCTTATACATTTATTGAGTTCATTCATAAATCACTAATTGTAAAAAGATTTTAAATGGTCAGACCGGTTGGGAAGGGTCGGACTCGAACCCTAGACCTCGATGTTATTTTGCACCCAGCCCAACCAGTTGGGCTGGGTGTCTATCCCGTATATTACATAACTTTTATTATTCTTAACAACATTGAGCATGTGCTCTATAACATTATTAAAACCTGGTCACGTATGGAACTCGAACCCGCGATGTGTAATGTATATTTGCACACAGTCCACCACTGGACTGTATGTCTAACCCGGTTTAAAACCTGGTTTTTATAATACTTAATCATTTGGTACAAATCATCTTCTTCATATAACATTACTGAACATTAGCCGTTTTGAACTCTGTTTAATGGAAATATGATTATCACTATTCTGATTCGGTTAAGAAAATGCAAACACAAACTTACAGCAAGAAGTGAAGGATTGTTACCAAACAACGACAATGCTTCAGTTTTCCGGTGGGTTAAATCCGGCGACAAGAGACTGACTTCCGGCGAACAGAGGATCCGAGAGAGCTTGATATAACGTTTTTGCAGAAAACAATGAACGAGTTTGAAGTAATGGTCTTGCGGTATTTATAGGTGATTTGACACACCAAGATTTCGGTTTCATGACTATAATTTTGGAAATCATTGGCAGCGCGTTTTGACTGGAATTTACCCTAAATAGATATGGTAACCGCTGTCGATAATCAAGGGAAACCGTGTTGATGATTGGAGAAAACTTTGGTTCAGAGATAGTTGCAGGTTTTCTTAACGATTATATATATAATATATATATATATATATATATATATATATATATATATATATATATATATATATATATTGATTCTTAGAAAATATCACATCTTGTATGTGTAACGCAGTGGTGTTTGGTGTGTGTGAGTGCTCGGGCGACCCGGGTTCGATTCCCGGTTCACCTATTTTCCTTAAATATATTTTTTTTATTGTGCCTTTTTTTTAATTATCTAAATATTTATTATTTAATTGGTTATTTATTAAGATTATTTTTAAACACTAATTATCATTATTTATATAAGAAATATAAAAATAACCGAACGACAAGAATAAATACACTTTGATTGATAATTTGGGGCGGGCTGTCGAAACCCGATTTATGCAAATGTTACATTGTGCCCCAACAATACCCTTCGAAGCGACCCCACTTCTCTCTCACATAGGTGATACACTATGTATGGATACATCAGTCGAATCATTAAAAGCCATAGGCTTATCCTCATACTTGTCACTTTTAGGAATGGACTAGGAAGTTTACTACGCGTTGTAATAAACTCCCTTTGAAAATACGTAAGGTTATCCCCCCACAGTGACCTCACTAATTCATACAATTAGGTTTTCCTATTGAACTCAATTCTTGGGATCTCCAGTCTATTGAGTTAGGTTTTCTTCATATGAACTTGATTTTTCAAGGGCTTCAGTCCCATTCCCACGGACGACTTCTATACTAACTCTCTACTTAGGCCTTTTGTTAGCGGATCCGCAATATTATCCTTTGACCTCACGTAGTCAACAGTGATAATTCCTGTAGAGATTAGTTGTCGTATCGTATTATGTCTACGTCTGAGATGTCTGTTCCTACCATTATACATTGTGTTATGAGCTCTGCAAATTGCTGATTGGCTATCACAATGTATACAAATGGCCGTTGCCAGCTTAAGCCATCTTGGTATATCCTCAACAAATTGACGTAGCCATTTTGCCTCTTCACCTGCTTTATCCAAAGCGATGAATTCGGCTTCCATCGTGGATCTAGCAATAACCGTTTGTTTCAACGATTTCCACAATATAGCTGCACCTCCAAGTGTGAATACATACCCACTTGTCGCTTGGGAATCCTTCGTGTCAGATATCCAATTTGCATCACAGTGTCCTTCTACAACTGCTGGATATCTGGTATAATGCAACCCATAATCCCGAGTGTATCTTAAGTAACGAAGCAACCGAATGATCAGAACTTGGGTTGCTTGTGTATCTACTCAGCTTGCTCACCGCATATGCTAAGTCTGGTCTAGTACAACTCATAAGATACATCAGGCTGCCTATAATTCTTGAGTATTCCAACTGGTTAACAGGCTCACCTCTATTCTTGGCTAGATGTCGACTTGTGTCAATGGGAGTTCTAGCCACATTAGAGTCACCTGCATTAAACTTCTCAAGAATTTTGTCCACATAGTGAGATTGACTTAAAACAAGTCCACTTTCGGTTCGCGTGATTTTAACTCCCAGAATCACATCCGCAAGACCCATGTCTTTCATGTCAAATCTTGCCTTTATCATGTTTTTCGTAGACGTTATGATTTGGTCATCACTTCCAGCGATGAGCATATCATCCACATATAGACACAAAATGACATATCCATCTGATGTGTCCTTCACGTATACACATTTATCACATTCATTGATTTTAAACCCAGCATCAAGCATGACATGATTAAACTTTTGGTGCCACTGTTTTGGAGCTTGTTTTAATCCATACAAGGATTTTACAAGTTTACACACTTTCTTTTCTTCCCCAATGGCTATGAAGCCTTCAGGTTGCTCCATGTAAATCTCTTCCTCTAGATTTCCATTTAAGAAAGCTGTTTTCACATCCATTCGATGAACTTCCAAATTTCTTATGGCGGCAATGGCAAGCACCAACCTGATGGAGGTTATTCGTGTAACTGGCGAATATGTATCAAAGTAATCTAAACCTTCTCGTGGTTTATATCCTTTGACTACAAACCTTGCCTTGTACTTATCGATGGTCCCATCTGGTTTCATCTTCCTCTTGAAGATCCATCGATATCCTAGTGGTTTACATCCTTAAAGAAGATCCACTAGTTCCCAAGTATGGTTTTGTAAGATAGAATCTATCTCACCTTTGATGGCCTCCTTCCACTGAGGTCCTTCTGAGGTATTTACCGCTTGTTGGTACGTTTGAGGTTCCTCCTCTACCATATAGGTAAGAAAATCAGGGCCGAAGGATTTTTCAGTCCTTTGCCATTTACTTTTCCTGATTTCAATTTCCTCATTATTAGATTGTTCTTGAGGTTCATTATTTGCAACCTCATCCTCTCGAACACTTTCCTCAATCTGTCCAGAGTGACTTGGTTTGCCTTTCCCCAAGCATGGAAACAGATGTTCAAACCATGATGCATCTTTGGATTCTATTATGGTGCCATTGCATATTCCCGGGTTTTAGAATCATGCACAAGAAAACGATATGGACCACTAGGACGGGTGTAACCTATAAATACACAATCCACTGTTTTGGGTCCTATTAGTAGGCGTTTTGGTGGTGTCACCACCACCTTTGCTAGGCACCCTCACACTTTCAAGTATTTATATGAAGGTTTAATTCCCGTCCATAATTCGTATGGCGTCACACTTTTCTTCTTATTGGGTATCATGTTCAAGACATAATTCGCCGATAAGATTGCTTCCCCCCAAAAGTTTTGGCTTGTCCCCGAACTTATAATCATGGCATTCATCATTTCTTTCAATGTGCGATTTTTTCGTTCCGCAATGCCATTTGATTGGGGGGAGTAAGGAGGTGTGGGTTCATGGATGATTCCATCTTTTGCACACACATCATTGAAAGGTGAAACATATTCACCTCCTCGGTCACTCCTTACTATTTTGATTTTCCGATTTAGTTTATTCTCAACTTCGGCCTTAAATAAGATAAACTTATCAATAGCCTCGTCCTTACTCTTAAGTAAGTACACATAGCAATATCTTGTACTATCATCAATGAACGTGATGAAGTACTTGTACCCACCACTAGAATTAGGGATACATAGTTGATTCCCCTTGAACAGAAAACCTTCATGTAACAGAAAGTCTGACTTTTTCCCAGCACCCACATCCTGCAAAATAACTGAGAAAAATGGGTCAGTGGCCAACTGCTCACGAATGACCTATAGACCCGGCACAGCAACCTTCATGGATACAAGCTGATTACTCCTCCTGCTTAGGGCATCAGCAACCCTATTTGAAACACCAGTCTTGTGCTTGACCACAAAAGTAAACTTCTCAAGAAAGGCCAACCATCGCCCATGCTTATGAATACCTTGTCTTGAGTACGAATATGCCTCAGGGAATCATGATCAGTGAATAAAACAAACTCTTTATGAAACAAATAATGACGCCAGTGCTTTATAGCTTGGACCACTGCATAAAACTCCAGATCATAAGTGCTGTACCTCAACTTTGGCCCAGATAACTTCTCACTAAAATAAGCAACAGGCCTACCACCCTGACTGAGAACCCCGCCAATTCCAACATTTGAAGCATCAGTATGAAGTTCAAAAACTTGAGAAAAATCAGGCAATACCAGAATCGGTGCTGAAGTGAGCTTGTCTTTCACAAGTTGAAAAGCCAACTCTGCCTCTTCTGTCCATACAAACGTCTTCCCCTTTATACAATCTGTCACCGCGGCCATAATAGAGCTAAAATGAGGAACGAACCGCCTATAGAATGAAGCAAGCCCATGGAAACTACGAACTTCAGTAATGGTAGTAGGAGTTGGCCAATTTCTAACAGCCTCTACCTTGGATTCATCAACCTGTATCCCATCACCAGAAACAACATACCCCAAGAACAAAACTTTAGGGGTCATGAACACACACTTCTTGATGGCTGCATAGAAACTGTCTCTATGAAGCAAAGTCAAAGCCTGCCTCACATGCACAACGTGGTCACTGAAAGACGCACTATAAATAAGAATGTCATCAGAATACACAACCACAAATTTCCCAATGAAGGGCCTAAGCAACTGATTCATCATACGCATAAAAGTACCACGTGCGTTTGACAAACCAAATGGCATCAACAACCACTCATACAACCCTTCACGAGTCTTGAAGGCAGTCTTCCACTCGTCACCCGGCCTAAGACGAATCTGGTAATACCCACTCTTCAAATCTAACTTTGTAAAATAGTAGCACCATTAATCTGATCAAGCAAATCATCAAGTCGAGGAATAGGAAACCTGTACCTCACAGTAATCTTGTTGATTGCTCGGCTGTCAACACACATACGCCAGGTGCCATCTTTCTTTGGAGTCAACAAAGCAGGAGTAGCACAAGGGCTCATACTTTCGCGAACATGACCCTTAGAAATCAACTCTTCAACCTGCCTCCGTAACTCCTCATGCTCACTAGGGCTCATTCTGTAATGTGGTCTGTTGGGCAACTGTGACCCAGGCTCCAAGTCAATGTGATGTTGGATGTCACGCAACGGTGGCAATCCATCAGGCAACTCATCAGGGAAAACATCAGAAAACTCCTCAAGCAAAGGAAACATAGCATCAGGAATTTCAAATTCCTCAGGCACCGGCTTCCCCATCAACACAAAAACACTATCCCCCTCCTCCAGTTCATCTTGAAACTGCTAATAGTCAACAGAGTGCCTGAATGTTTTGTGGTTAACTGTTTAGGCTTGGTAGGAACAAGAGTGATCTTCACACCGCAAAACAGAAAACTATACGTATTAGATCGCCCATTATGCTCTATGTTCCGCTCGTATTCCCAAGGCCTACCCAACAACAAGTGACACGCATCCATAGGGACCACATCACACACAACATCATCTTTGTATGTGGACCCAATAGAAATGGAAACAAGGGCTCGCTTAGACACCGAGACCTCTCCACCCTTCTTGAGCCACTGAAGCTTGTAAGGCTTCGGGTGACTCTCTGTCTTCAGAGACAACTTCTGTACCGCCTCTTCAGATATCAAATTATCACAACTTCCAAAATCAATAACGAACGTGCATACCTTCCCCAAAATGGTACATGTTGAATGGAAGATATTATACTTGAGCCAATCATCCCCATCTGCCTTTGGTGTATAACAAGAACGTCTGACCACTAGGTTTACCCCAACATCACCGGACACAAACTCTTCCTCGTATTCAGTTTCTTCATCATACACCGGGGTATTCTCGTATTCTTCATGTTGTTCATCCTCAGACTCGGCAAACAGGTGTCGTTTACCAGCCTTTTTACACTCAGCTTGTCGATGGCCCGTTTCACCACAACTGAAACATCTCGGACCACTACTACTAGCCCCTTTAGAGGCTGACCCGGTATCGTTACCCCCTGGTCTCTGTTGGCTAGGCCCCCCGCGAGGTGCCCCACCACCCGACTGTACATTCCCCCACTAGGGGCGTTAGAATACGAACCACTCGACCGTCGGTTTTGCTTCTCAAAGGCCAACACCCGTTGGTGTGCCTCTGCAATGGTCAATGGATCAAAAAGATTCACTGACTCCATGATTTGCACCCTCAAACCCCCAATATACCGAGAAACAAGTTGCTCCTTCGCCTCTTGAATATCATTCCTGGCGATCAACTAGTAAAACTCGGTTGTATAATCATCAACCGACTTAGCCCCCTGCTTTAAGTTCTGCAGACGCTGGTACATCAACCGTTGAAAGTTATGTGGCAGGAAGTTGGACCGCAAGCACTTTCTCATCTTGGTCCATGTCACGATTCTCAACTTCCCGAGCCTTTCTCGTGTAAGCTTCAATTGCTGCCACCAGGCAGAAGCCCTACCACGCAATCTGGTAGCAATCAAAGCCACCCGCTTATTCTCAGGAACCTCCTTGTACTCAAACACTTCCTCGACAGTGGACAACAAATTGATGAACCCCTCCGGGTTCAAACTAGCCCCGTCGAATTCCGGAATATCAACCCTTATCCCAAAATCCCAACGTCGATTGCCCTCTCCTCGGCCTCCCTCGGCCGATCCTCCTGATCGCCACCGGAATCCGAACCATCACCAAACGGATTACTGAAATCCGAACCATACCCATCATTGGGTTAATGCCTCCTACGATTCATCAAGCCTTCCATCCGGTTAGTCAACTGATCGACCACCTGGTCCAATCGTTGATCCATTCGGGCCATGAGCCGCTGCTCCAACTCCCGTTCATAAACTTCATCGAGTTTGTTTCTTCTCGGAGACATTTTGAGCTAGGAATTCGGCTCTGATACCAACTGATGTAGAGTAGAAACGATAACTAAGATCAATCACATTGATTCTATGAATACTCGTGATGAACTTGTCCAACCCCAAAATTCAACCCAAAGGGCACAAAATTTGAAGTGAAAAACTGTTTTTTTCCAAAACTGAAATCTGATCATTATCACCTCATAACCAACATATTAATAGAGTTATAAATTCGAAACGGGCCCCAAAATACACTCGGGCCAAAAACTAAAACAAAACAAAAGTTGGCAAAAAGCCCAAAAACATAAAAATGAAAAATACTCATAGAAATAAGCCTTTTGGGCCCGAACGTCCACCCAAACCACCAAAGGCGTTTGCAGCAAAATGAGTTTTTTCCTCACGATCTTTTTGACTGGTCGCACGCCCAAAACGGACCCCCGTAGCCCAAGTTAGAGTCATTTTAGTGAAGCCACATTTGTCACGCGATCTTGAGCCTCCAAATATAACATGGCCCGCTCCTCCACACTTGGGCCCGCATCAGTATTGAAGAACCAAAAAGATGAGATTATTTGGCAAAGCTTTGATCATCCAACTAATACTCTTTTGCCTTCTCAAACACTAACAAAGACCAAAAGCTTGTTATCTGCGTTGAGAAAAGGAAGTCACGAATCTGGGTAATTTGGTTTGGGCTTTAACAGTATTAACGTTTTAACAATGACTTACGATGGCCCAGAAATCTCGAGTGTATACTGGCCTGTCCTGATCCCGGTTTTAACGTTTTTGCTTTTGGAAGAACCTCTTACAACAGTAGCAGAATTGCAGCCTTCAACGATCTGTGCGTCTTTAATTCCAGCGATGGGTTGAATTTTACTGCTATAGACATGGGTTTGGGGATCAGAAGGAGGCTAACCCTCGACTCTGACGGTAATCTCAGACTCTATAGCTTGAACGAGTCAAGCGGATTGTGGTCAATATCATGGCAAGCTATTTCACAACCATGCAATATTCATGGAATATGTGGGCGAAATGGCATTTGTATTCACGGAGACAAACCCGAGTGCTCATGCCCCCTGGTTACGAGTTGAGTGACCCTACTGACTTAAGCCAGGGTTGTAAGCCGACTTTCAACATAACATGTAGTGGAAAATCAACAAGGTTTGAATTCTTTCCATTGCCATACACTGATTACTATGGCTTTGATCTGCACTTCTCAGCCCCCATTTCGTTTGACGCATGTAGAGACATCTGCTTGGCAGATTGTAGCTGTCAAGCGTTTAGTTACCGGCTATCAGGCGAAGGGGTTTGCTTTGCTAAAAGTGCCCTTTTCAATGGATACCATTATCCTCATATCCTGGGGACCATCTACTTTAAAGTACCCGTAGGCATTAAAACGTCAGAACCGGCCAGAATCCTGACTGGCGCTAATGCCACATGTACAAATGTTACATCCATGTTGGGTTCTCCATCTATGTATAGATCAACTGGCACAAAGTTGCATTGGGTCTATGCTTACTCGTTCGCAATAGCTGTTGGTGTAGTTGAAGCTCTAATTATCTTATTAGGGTGCTGGCTATTCTCTGGAAAGAACCAGTTGCTAGCCAACTTAGAAGATGGGTACCGTATGATGTCTGGTCAGTTTAGGGGCTTTAGCTATAAAGAATTGGTGAAGGCGACACAGAACTTTAAGGAGGAGATAGGGAGAGGAGGGTCGGGAGTTGTTTATAAAGGGGTCCTGGGAGACGAAAGGGTGGTTGCGGTGAAAAGACTGGGAGATGTGAGCGAAGGGGGGGAGTTATGGACGGAAGTGAGCACAATTGGTAACATGAATCACATGCATGTAGTGCGAATGTGGGGATTCTGCTCACAGAAACAAAGCAAGCTTCTAGTTTACGAGTATGTAGAAAATCTTTCTCTTGACAAGAGATTGTTCTCCTCAAACTTTCTTCGGTGGAAAGAAAGGTTCCAAGTGGCAATTGGCATAGCAAAAGGTTTGGCGTATCTACACCATGAGTGCCTTGAATGGGTGATCCACTGTGATGTAAAGCCAGAAAACATTCTTTTAGATGGTGCGCTCCAACCAAAGATTGCAGATTATTGTCTGGCGAAGTTAAGTGAACAAAACTCCAAGGTTACTAGGATGAGGGGGACTAGAGGTTATATGGCTCCAGAATGGGCTCACAACCTGCCTATCACAGCAAAAGTCGACGTCTACAGCTATGGGGTTGTGGTTTTAGAAATAGTAAAGGGAGTTCGTCTTTCTAATTCAAGTACTCAAGGACCAGAAGAAGAAGAAGAAGATAAAGAAGAATCCGAGCTTATGAGGTTTGTGAAGGTAACAAAAAAATTTATTACAAAAGAAGATGAGTCATGGATTGAAGAGGTAATCAATCCGAGGTTGGGGGAGTTGTTTAGTAGGAAGCAGGCTGCAAAACTTATTGAGATCGGTCTAAGTTGTGTGGAGGAAGACAGAAATAAAAGGCCTACAATGGATTCAGTAGTTCAAGTTCTGATCGACTGTGAGTCCAAGCAGATATTTGTACGCACACACGTACGTGTTGCTTTCTTATTTCAATAAAAAAACAAGTGAATTAAAACAAACAAACTTGTACGTAGCTTCTTATGTTGGAATTCTTCAAGAGAAAGATGTATGTGTTATTCATATGAATTGAATGTGTGTCGAATATTACAATGAGGGTTTACATATATAGATGGTTATCAAGTGTGACACCACCTTACATAATAATAATAGAACTAAACTATAATCTAACCTACATTATCAATACAAATAATAACAATAATCTAGCTTAGATATATACATATGTATATATCTAATACCGTCCCTTAAGCTAGATGGGATATATATTGAGACGATCCCCAAGCCGCATGTAGTCTTTTGACTGCATGCTTTGGTAAGTAAATCTGCAGTTTGATCCTTTGTAGCACAAAACTTGACTTTAATTTCTTCGGTCTTGATTAGTTCCCGAATAAAGTGATATTTAACCCGTATATGTTTAGTCTTTCCATGATAGACATGGTCTTTTGCTAGACATATAGTGGACTTGTTATCACAAAAGAGTAGAGTAGGATTATTACTTTATATGTGTAATTCCCTTAAGATCCCTTTCAGCCATAAGGCCTGACATCTAGTCATAGGCAAAGCAATATATTATGCTTTTGTGGAAGATAAGGTGATCACTTTTTGTTTTTTCGACTGCCACAAGATTCAGAACCAGATGAAAAATGAATCCTGAGGTGCTCTTGCTGCCATCAATGTTACCTGCATAATCATTGTCACTGTCAGTGGCGAAGCTTGAGATATAAAATCGTGGGGTCGAAAACGTATATACCTAAAAAAATTTTATAAAAACGGGGTCGAAAATGTATATACCTAAAAAAGTTCTATACAAAAACTACATACCGGACACTACTGAGTGAAAAGTTCGGGGGGTCACCCCCCCCCGCCCCCCCCCCCCCCCCCTTCTATCCTGCACCCATGGTCACTGTATCCTTTGAGTGAAAGATCATATTTTTGTGATAGGTGATGCCATAATCCAAGGTTCCCTTAGTATATTATAAAATGTGTTTGGCAGCCTCCCAATGTGTCTTTGTAGGTCTTTCCATATATCTACTAACTTTGCTCACAGCAAACGTTATATTCGGCCTTGTGTTAGTCAAATACATAAGACTACCAACCAGACTTCCATACAAGTTTGGATCTATATCTTCTTCTGAGTCATGTTTTATCAGCTTCAGTCCATATTCCATTGGTGCAGCTAGTGCAAGAACGAATCTTATGGTCTCAACACGTATTAAAGGCGCGAATACTTCTTGATAATCTATTCCATACTTTTATTTATGGCCCTTTACAACTATGTATGCTTTGTATTTATCCACTTTACGTTGCTTGTTGTACTTAGTTTTGTAGACCCATTACACTCCAATAGGCTTGTGGTTCTTAGGGAGTTCTACTAGATCCCACATGTTATTCTTCTTGATGGACTGCATTTCATTGTCCATTGCATCGCATGCTTCTTGATAAGTTAGAGGATCCTCACCTATGTAGAAGACAACGTTCGTTGTATCTTTGGTATTTGCATTTCCTTTTTGATATAGACATTCAACTTGAGCCTTTGTAAGTTGTTTAGTGTTTTTGTAAGCATCCCTGACCTTTTCGTATTTAGAGTATTGTTTTCATCATCACTGGATTCAGTGGTGCTTCTTCAATTATTTTCTTCGAGATCATCATAAAGAGGTGAAGATTCATATGCATAATAAATGACACTTGAAGAATTCGGATTGTACTCGGATGCTTCATTGTTGGGTATTGCCCTTTGGCAGGTTGATTCACGTCGTTTTCTATAATCGATGATGGTTGTTGCATGCTTCCTCAGTTTCATGTACAATATAAGGAATTGCTTGTTGAGTATTCCATGTGAGATGCCCATCAAAGAGCATGTCCCTACTTATAATGATTTTCTTTGTTTCAGGACTACAAAGCTTGTATGCTTTGTTGTTTTTACTATATCCAACGAATATTGCACGTTTAGTTTTGTCATCCAGATTGCTCGCTTTTGATCTGGTGTGTGGACATATGCCAAGCATCCAAAAACCCTGAAATGGTCTATGTTGGGTTTGTTGGAATAATCTTGATCGGGTCATCGGATATGGGAACAATTCAAAGTAGCTGATTATGTTCAACAGTTAGTTTGTTTTTATCATGTTTTTTTTAAGTTTAATTAGAGTCAAAGTGATGGGTCTTGTTAATTGGTTAGTGGCCCTTATTAGTAGGTTAGTGGGTAGCCTTTTCTTTAGGAGCAAGGTTTTATTTTCCTATTTAATGTAAGTGTTTTGGTTAAATGAAAGTAACAGATTAAGCAGTTAATTAATTCTCTCATAGTTCGTGAGTTATTTTCTTTTGTTTGAGTGGGGCTTGATCCAACAGGGTTGAAGACGTTAAGATAATCAAGCAACATCCGATCGGATCGGTTTCGGGCCGATAGTTTACATATGTTTTATTAGTTTTAAATGGGTCAAACAATTATTGTTTATTATTTACATATTTGGATTTAGGCCTGAGGCCATATTATGTAACGAGTCATGAACACTAGAAGTCCATTAGGGTTGACATTGGGTTTGTTTGTTTGGGTTGTAAGTGTGCGAACAGGTGTGTGTATACATAACCCTATGAACGGTTATCATGGAAGGAGACGTACCCCTTCATGAATCGACACAACCCCCTACACACAACCATTCGCTGATTATAAATACTCGCCCATTCATTCAGATTCAACCGTCAGTCAGTCAATTTATGTATTTGAAGTTCCTGTTCGAATTCAAGTACAAGTTATCATTCATCAGTGTTCGGTTAGTTTGATTGTTTATTTCTGCATTTACATTGATCATGAAGTGGTGTGAAATCTGTGGTGATATTATGAATATGTGCGATCATCGTTCTCGAACCGAATGGTCATGGGAACCCGTGGTAGATGACACCAACAGTGGTATCAGAGCCAATGGTTCTTCAGCGATCGAGAAAGATGATGGCGGTCTGGGAGATTGTCTGAGGGAGAAGGGTAAAACGGTTGGTGCCAGGTTTGGTGATGTTCGCATAAGCGGTGGAAAGAGCGGCCGCGGCTGCAACAAAGGGAAAAGTGTTGCGCAGGGGAAGCCGTCCACGCGCTCGTGGAAATCACCCGTGAAAAGTTTTCCCAAAAAGATGATTCCTAGAGGTTTTGTGAAAAAGTTCGGCAAGGGAAGAAGTGGATCGGTCGGGCGACCAAGGAAAGCCGGTATTCGCTCTTTTATGTGCAAGCAGTTCGGTCACATCTCTTCCATATGTCCGAGTAAGTACATCAACTTGGTTCCTTTACCCGTTGAAAGCGATTATTTAGTTGAGGGTACTTGCGAAGGAAAGTTTGATTCAATTTGGGTGGACCCGAATTTCAAAACACACATGACGGGAAATGAAAGTGTGTTTAAGCGGTGTAAAAGGCACTTCGGTATGATGACTAACGATGATAAAAAGGAATTCATGTTCGTGCATGGGGTTGGAGAAATGAAAATACCGGTAAACGGGAAAGACAAAACTATACCGTGTGTTAGTTATGTCCCGAAACTCAAGAAGAATGTGTTAAGTCTCGAGCAATTATTATTTCAAGGAATCGAAACAATTACTACCGGTGACAAGTGTGTTCTCAAGAAGATGTTTGGTGGCCAAGCAAAAGGCTATGATGTGTTCAAAAACAAATCGAAGGCCGAGTTGGAGAATGAATACTTAGACAAATTCTATGACGGTCTAGATATCGATAATGGACATCGAAAGGATAAAGAAAAATTGAAGGAATATGTTGAGGAGTTCTATGAGAAGGAGTTTGAGATCGAGAGAGAGAAGAACAAGAAGAAGATAGACGGTGAAGGTACATCGGGAGTGAAGAAAGACGAGATTGTCTACTCGAAAAAACAAAAGGTTGGTTTCATGATTTACTACGAGGCCTTGAAAGATAATCCGTCACAATCGAAGCAAGAGTTACGACAAAGGGCAGTGGTACTTTCCCAATATGAAGAAGATGTCATCGAAAATGACATGATTATCGAAAGTTGTTTGGAGACGATTGACTTGATATTGCTACATGAAGAGTTGGCCGGTCGTGACCATTTTTATGATGCAAGTTTCGAAGAAATCATATTGTTGTTTATTCCATGTTTCCTTGGAATCTTCAAGGAAAACACTATGCCACCCGAGTTAATCGACGGAAGGGAAATTAGTTTGATTTTACTACATCGAATTGTGACCGTCAAGGGTGGATTCAAGTAAGTTGTCCAAGATGATCTTTGGGATGAGGTTGCATTCGAGTATGGTTACCATCCAAACGATGCACATGTGATAAAGGTTGCATACGTGTACTACATAGAGTTAGTCGAATGGTATTTCGACTTGATGAAAAAGAAGGGTGACAAGAATCCGGTGGTTGTGAAAGAAACAAGCAAGAAGGATGCACAAACGGAAGAGATCGAAGATAAAGGCTATGGGTGGATTGAAGATTCAAGTGACGATGAATTGGTGTCATTGTGGAGGTCACTAACAACGACAACAACAAGTGAAGGATTGGACCATCGGATGTTCGTCGATTAGGGAGGTGAATGAAGACGTTAAGATAATCAAGCAACATCCGATTGGATCGGTTTCGGGCCGATAGTTTACATATGTTTTATTAGTTTTAAATGGGTCAAACAATTACTGTTTATTATTTACATATTTGGATTTGGGCCTGAGGCCATATTATGTAACGGGTCATGAACACTAGAAGTCCATTAGGGTTGACATTGGGTTTGTTTGTTTGGGCTGTAAGTGTGCGAACAGGTGTGTGTATACATAACCGTATGAACGGTTATCATGGAAGGAGACGTACCCCTTCATGAATCGACACAACCCCCTACACACAACCATTCGCTGATTATAAATACTCGCCCATTCAATCAGATTCAACCGTTAATCAGTTAATTTATGTATTTGAAGTTCTTGTTCGAATTCAAGTACAAGTTATCATTCATCAGTGTTCGGTTAGTTTGATTGTTTATTTCTGCATTTACATTGATCATAAGGTGGTGTGAAATCTGTGGTGATATTATGAATATGTGCGATCATCGTTCTCGAACCGAATGGTCCTGGGAACCCGTTGTCGATGATACCAACAAGGGTTTGATTCTGCACCTAGCTTCTTCTAGTGTTATATTGGGTTTACTTTTCGTTGTAGTTATGTTCAAAATGTATGCAGCACATGAGCTAGATAGCTTCGGCCCAATAGGAGTATGTAAGATTCTTTGTTTTTATCATGCTTCATGCTTGTTCCATTAAAGTTCAATTTTTCGCTCTGCCACTCCATATTGTTGGGGTGTGTAGCTTGTAGTTAATTGGTGAGGCATACCCTGATCCTTTTTAAAGTCTTAAAATTGTGTACCACAATACTCACCGCCCCTATCGGTTTAAATGCACTTTATCTTGTGGTCAATTTTCTGCCATGGCCTTAAGCTGTTGAAAGTAACTGAGTGCATTTGACTTTTTCTTTAAGAAGTATACCCAAGTCTTCCGTGTATAATCGTCTATAAATGTATAAAATACCGACAACCTCCGATTGATTGCATTCTCACGGGACCACAGATGTCCGAATTAACCAATTGTAGAAGCTTGAAGGCCCTCCAAGTTGCTTGTTTTGAGAAGGGTTTTCGTGCATGCTTGCCAAATGCACAACCTTCTCAAATGTTTTAGAATTTTTTATGGTAGGCATCCCAGAGACAACTTCATTTTTTATCATTTCAATAAGAGTATCATAAATTATGTGGGCTTATCTAGTTATGATGCCATAGAATTAACGTTTCCTTTCTTGTAATGTGTAATGCATAACTAATATCTCTATTTTGTTCCAAAGGATACATCCTATTTGTAGTAACTTGAATTATAACAAGAAATTTTCAATTAGGTTCTCTGATGATGCATTCTTTATTTTTGAATATCACTTCATACCTTTTCTGTGTTAATTGGCTACACTAAGTAGATTGTGTTTTAGGCCCTAGATTGTGTTTTAGGCCCTGTACATAGAACACATTAGGTATCCACCTTTCTTGATTCTTTACCATTATTTTCACTTCCCCATGTTCCAGTACTTCAAGTCGTTTACCATCTCCATTTCTTACTTCCTTCTTTTGTGATTCATCTAGGTTTATAAACATGCTTCTATCCACAGTCATGTGATTACTACATCGTCGTCTAAGTACCAGCTTCTATTAATTGTTATGGCTTCTATATTGAAGATCATGAACATTGTATCATTGGTCTCTTCTTTTGTGTCTTATGTATGCATTAGCACAATCGCTTTCTTTCATCTTTGATTTGTTTTTGACAGAATCTTAATGTATGTTCCAGCATTTGACACTGATAACATCCTATTGGACCATTGTATCTACCTCGTCCACATCCTCTACCCCTACTAGCGTTAGTTTATCGAGATCCATCATGGCTGATGTATCATATTGTTTCAACCTCAATTCATGTGATCTCAATATGCCTAGTAATATTTCTACAGTGATGGTGTTTAAATCATTGGGTTCTTTAACCACCACCACTACAGATTTGAATTTTCTAGTGAGACTTCTTAAATTTTCTCAATAATTCGTTGGTCACTAACTTTTTCTTCATTTATCCTTGATTGATTTACTATAATTGTTGTTCTATTGAAATAATATTAGATGCTTTCTGTTTCCATCAATTTCAATGAATCGAATTCACATCTTACAATGTGTAATTTCACGATTCTCCCCGCGATATGATTTTTGTAGTATATCCCATGATGTTGGACTTTAATTGTCTAAGTCTTGTTGATCAAGTTTGAAAGAAAAGATACGGGTCAGATATGTAATTAGTTATCAGTTTAGTTTGTGTTATATTTAGATTAATTTGATTGTCTAAGGACTAGAAGTCACAAACTTAAACCCTACAATTTCTATATGGATCGATAAAAAGGAAGGAGGCGTGTTTAATCATCACGTAGATTCACAAAGAGGCGCTAAACATCAGACATTTTCAAAAGGCGCGACGTTTCTTGTAGGGACGCAATGATTCAAACGCACCTCTTCGGTATGTATAAATAGGATTAGGTTTTCATTTTGTTTTTTGTACCTTGAAACGATCAGACTCAATTGTTCAGTTTATTAATACAATTGCATATTAGGGTTAATCCATTTCTTCTTGCTCTTGTTCGATTCTTGTTATTTTGTTCTTTATTGTGGATTGGATTCATGGTCTCCTGGGATCTATAGTGGTATCAGATCCAAGACTCAAAGAATCAAGATCACGGATTCAGTTATTCAATCAAGGCAAGGGTTTCACGATTCGGAAGAATCTTCTGAGGGAAGACAAGAAATCATCGAGCGAACCAAGCATGTTGGTGCGGGTCTGAATGGAGGAAAGAGTGGCCAGGACAGCGACAACGCAAAGAAAGTCGCGCAGGGGACATCATCCTTCGTTCATGGAAATCACCAATTAACAAGTCTCCCAAGAAGTTGATCTCGAAGTCGCATACGGATGAAGACACTGGTTCAGAGATTGCCTAAGAAGGAGCATGAAGATTGGAAGAACTAGACTTAAGCAGTTAGGGGGGAAAAGTTAGACTTTAATTGTATAAGTCTTATTGATCAAGTTTGAAAGAAAAGATACATGTCAGATATGTAATTAGTTATTAGTATAGTTAGTGTTATATTTAAATGAATAAGATTGTATAAGGATTAGAAGTGACAAACCTAATCCCTACAACTTCTATATGGATCAACACAAAGGAAACAAACATGTTTAATCATCATGTCGATTCACAAAGAGACGCCAAACATCAGACATCTTCAAAAGGCGCGACGTTACGCAATGGTTCAGACGCACCTCTTCAGTATGTATAAATAGGATTAGGTTTTCAGTTTGTTTTTTGTACCTTGAAATAATCAGAATCAATTGTTCAGTTTATTAATACAATTGCATACTAGGGTTAATCCCTTTCTTCTTGTTCTTGTTCATTGTTATTACTGTTCTTGATTGTGGGTTGAATTTATGGTCTCCTAGGATCTATACATGAATCTTTTGCAGTTTTCATTGTGGAAATTCGTTCAAAGATGGTTTCATCCTGCCCTTATTGACAGTTTCTTAGCGTTCGTTAAGAATGTTCTCCAATGCGTCTTGTTGAGGCTCTTGGTAACCGGTTTCTATTATTGACCAGAGATCTTGTGACTCCAAGAGGACTTGCATATGCATATACGAGTGATAGTATTTGTGTCCATGTACTTTGGGAATCTGTGTTTATATTGTTCCTGGCGTTGTCATGTTCATGGATTCGTGAATATGCTTGAAATTTGATGGTGACGGTGTGATTCTCGATTCTTGATTGTGTATACAAAATGTATATGAATTGTTCTGCGAATTCTGTGTGGATCGTATCAAAGATTGTTTATTCTTTGCTCTGATACTAGATTTGTTGAATTTCTTCAAGAGAAAGATGTGTGTTATTCATATGAATTCAATGTGTGACGAATATGACAATTAGGATTTACACATATAGACGGTTATCAAGTGTGACACTGCCTTACATAATAATAATAGAATTAAACTATAATCTAGCTTAGATATACATATGTATGTATTTTATATCTTCTGTATATACGATTGTATAAATGTAAAATGTAAGTTATGTGTTTTTTGTAGAGTAAAAATTGTGGTGCATTCATTATTGGCATGCATGGTCAACTCTTCTCTCAATACCTTTGAGAAGGGGATCAATTTGCAACCAATAGAGCTTTATTAAAAAAACATATTATATCCTACTTTAGCTTACTGGTGAAAAACGAAGAACAAATTTAATCACCCAAATTAACAAAAGATCGATGTGATTCACTCATTCACATGTCTTATCAAAAGAAATGCATGTGACAAGTGTTTTGGTTCACATGCATTTTTTTCAATAACACATGATAATTAGATTACACGGAGTGGACATGGGTTTGTAGCGTGGAGGACGGCTTAGAGTTAGAGGCGGGGGTTTTCCACTGGTGTGGAAGTCATTGTTGTGGTGACGTGGCATGACTTGGTTGGGTGTGGGTTCTAGCCGTTGCCCCCCAACGAATCTTTTAAAAAAAAATTACTTTTCAAATAATGTTACTCCTCTTATTTAATCTAATCTCATTCTACCATTTTTTACCTTCAAAATATCTCTACTTTCATCTCATTTATCTCTTCAAAACGACAATGAATCGTGTGAATCTTGGATCGCAACACTTACCGACAACGCGCCTTCCTTATCCGCGAATCCGTTTTGGGAACGGATTCTCCAACAATTTTGTATGCATAGGGGTGATGCTACCGAACCATGGACACACTTTATACACGTTTAAGGATTGTACGTATGAGTTATACAAGATTTGAGAGCTTGTTAACGCTGTGGAAAACGACGACGGTGAGCTCTCAGAAGACGACGTCGTCCAAGTCGCCCTCATCGACTACATGCACACGTACGACCATGACTTCATACACGTAAGATTTTTTGGTTAAGTATGTTTAGGTTTAACGTTTAATTTCAATTATGTAATATTTTTTTAGTTTATTTCCGAGTTTTTTTATTTTTTTCGTTTTTTAAGTTATGTAATGTTTTTATTTTTTAAATTATGTAATTTTTTTTATTAATGTTATTTGTTTAATTAATATTAGTTGTTTTTTAAATTAAATAGATTTGTTATAATTTTTAAATATAAATAATAGCAATAAAAAGTGTGTCACGTGTCGAATAACGCCGCCCTTTCATGCCCCATCCTACTCCGCCCTTTTTTGCACCATGTCACTTTCTAACATCTGCTGACGTGGTTGACACATGTCGCACAACTCTCACTTTTCATGTCCTCCCATACCATATAGTCTTATGGGCTGTTTGTTTACCTCTTAATGAGGCTCTTAATGGTTCAGACCTCTTACTGGTTCATCACTTAATGGTCAGACTGTTTGTTTCGCGAGCAAATGTCTGAATGGTTCAGACTTGCCTCTGAATGGTTAAGCATTACACAGAGTCTGAATGGTTAAGACCTCTAATTTGAATTGGTCAAACATTTGTCTTTGAACGGTTAAACATTATACTGGCTCTTAATGGTTCATACCTCTTACTAGTTCAGCATTTATTGATTCAGACATTTTACTGGTTCATCACTAGCCATTCAAAAGTTGTCAAACAGCCCCTTAGTGTTTTGAGTTGGCTACATATCTCCTTCATTAGAGTCTATAAATTAGTTTGTTTTGAAAGAGTTTATTTTAAGAATGAGTTACAACTTTAATTAGTTAGCTAATTTAAGATAATACAATAATTTAATTAAAATTGTAAATTTACCTATATGACTTTGCATAACATTAATTACACATATTAAATGGAGCATTTGTATTGATTAAAAATTATTTTTTCTATTCTTACAAAATAATTCTTCTTATATATATAAGAATTTTTATGCCAATATTTCATCTAAACTCGCACTTACAAATGTTTCAATCTATATCACTTTTGTGAAGAAGAACCATCATACAACTAGACCATCGGCTACCGTAAAATATATGAATCGCAGAACTTGGGCTGAAAGGATATTAAAGAACTAAAGTGGGCATTTACTATTGGGTAGAGGTGCATAAACCGGGTATTTTTAGTAACCGGTTCTGGTTATTGAATCGGTTTCGGTTTCTCGTTTTAAGGGTTGGAACCGGTTATTGCTATAACCAGTTCGGTTCCATTTATTTGACCAAAAAACCGTAACTTATGTGCCCGGTTTCGGGTAGGGTTTGGTTCCGGTTCTTAGGAAACCGGGTATTAAAATACCTTATTTTCGGGTTTTTATACCCTATTTTCAAGTTTTTAGTTCTATATTTTCATATTTGTTAATACTCTATTGCGTTTTTATTACCCTATTTTCTTGTATTTATTATTTATTATTATTGAAACGCATTGTATAATGTAAGAAAATTAAAAAAATGCACTAACATAAATTTAAAAAAAGATATTAGAATCATGTATCGGGTATCATCGATTCCGATTCCAGTTCTTGTTCGGTTTCGGGTATTAATCGAGCATGATCGGTTCCGGTTCCGGTTCCAGTTCTGGGTATGAGATCAAAATGCATACTCTATCTATACCCTACGGGTAGGGTCGGTTCCGGTTACGGGTATAGAATACCCGGGTATTAAAAAAACCGGTTTCAAGTTTTTTTAACAGGTCCGGTTCTGATTACGGTTTTTATGTGCACCTCTACTATTGGGGCAGTTGCTAACTTGTTACGAGAATTATAAAAAGAAAAAGAGTGGTCTAATTTATATAAAACTGTTTTGGGCCAATAGTTTGGATTGTTGGGCTGCTAATGACCGAAATTGAGAATGAGAAACATAAAAACGACACAACACTTTTTAAAGGGGACGAAAGGCTTTGCTTTTGGTCTAGCCGTATGAAGTAGTTGGTTAAAGTGTTGTCTTTTCTAATTGGTGAGGATTCAATTACTCTGTAGTTTAGTAGTTGAATTAGAGAATGTATGAGCTAGCGTTTAAATTTTTCCATGAAAACCGGCAGTGGCGAAGCTTGAGATTTCCAACCGGGGGCGGAAGTCAACGGACCTAAATTTTTTTATAAAACCGGGGGTCGAAAACATATATACCAAAAAATTTCTATACGAAAACTACATACTCTCCACTACCGAGCGAAAATTTCGGGGGTCCCCCCCCCCGGCCCTACTTAACTTGCGCCCATGAAAACCGGTATTGTACCATTCTAGCCTAGTCGGTTCCGGTATCGGCATTAGGATTTATTGATTTCAGTATTCGGTAAGAAGCACCATCGGTACTGGTTTTTTTGTTTGGTATTTAGTATCGGAATATGAAAAGCTTTTTGGAGCCACTAACCCCTTATGCACCCGCATAAAATGGAGATCACATCAAGATAGATCTCCCACGAACTTACTTGTAAGACGGAATGCACGACCCCCACATAAGCCAGATTTAAATATGTGTCAACCATGATTAATTTTTCAGTGTAAAAACTCCATACAGAGCATATGTGCATCCTTGAAACTCAATAGCACTCCACTTAAAATGAGCACACGAATACGACCATGTATGGAATTAGTTACCAATCAAGATACAAGGTTCAATTCTACAATTACTATGAAGCTAGTGACTTTTGAAATAACAAACTTGAGAACTGAACTCTATCCACCATCTCTAATGTGATAACCGCGTTTATATAAACTTGTGTAACACCGAAATGAATGCAAAAACCACATCGGGCAAACATATATATACACAAACACAAGTTCAAAACCCCAAGTATTGCTCATATACAGTAAAAATGAAAACAAGAATACAACATGTTTTCTTAAAAACTTTATTCATTTATACTTTAGATACACAAAAGAGTAAATTACAACCAGTGTCCTTTATGTTTGTAGCAAATTACAATCAGTGTCCTTTAACTAAAGAAATTACAGGCTCTATCCTTTATGTTGCCAGTTTTTAGTATGTTCTATCATTTAGCCCTAACCTAGTTAAGTTTTTTGGTTAAGTCTTACCATGTGCCTCTCACATGAGGGCAACATGGTTTTTTTTATCTCAAATGTAACATGAATTATATTTTTGTTTAGATTAATTGAAAATTTTAAATATATTACTTTGATTTTATAAATTTCAATTCCACAGCATGATTTATATTTTGGTTTAGACTAACTGAAAAAATTGAAGGGATAAAAGAGATTTATTTATTTCGACTATTTAATATAAAATTGATATGAAAAGACCATGTTGCCCTCACGTGAGAGGCACATAGTAAGACTTAACTAAAAAAACTTAACTAGGTTAGTTCTAAAGAACATAACGTGTTAAAAACCGGTAACATAAAGGACAGAGCCTGTAATTTCTTTAGTTAAAATACACCGGTTGTAATTTGATGTAAACGTAAAGGACACCGGTTGTAATTTACTCTATACGGAATGATAAAACCCTCACAAACAAGTATACTTAAACTACAAAACATAAACTTTGATATAAAGTATACATATTCATTCGAATACTTTTAATACATTGTTGATAGTTGTTGTAATATCTTAGTTATTTATTGAACCGATACAAAGATTTAGAAAAGGGATAGAATACTAAGGGATGGCATTTTATATATTTACAAAAACAAGAGATAGAATACAAAGGTCTGAAATAAAAGAAGCGGGAAAAACAATCTTGGGTTACATAATTGTGACACGTAACACACCAGTTCAGTTATTAGGTATAGATTTGCATTTCAGTGTTCTATGCTAAATAAGTAGTTTAGTTATTGTGTAAACTATAAATTTGTTAGCAAATATCATGAAATGCATTTTGGAGCCACTAAGTTATACAATATAGTGATGTTAAGGCAACACTATAACAAATCATCATCATCATACTCAGCAAATCTCACCAATAGCAAAGCTAAGGTAGAGTCTGAGGAGGGTAAGATGTAAACAGCCTTACCTCTACCCCGTAGGAATAGAGAGGCTGCTTCATCATCATACTCAGCAAATCTCACCAATAGCAAAGCTAAGGTAGAGTCTGAGGAGGGTAAGATGTAAACAGCCTTACCTCTACCCCGTAGGAATAGAGAGGCTGCTTCATCATCATACTCAGCAAATCTCACCAATAGCAAAGCTAAGGTAGAGTCTGAGGAGGGTAAGATGTAAACAGCCTTACCTCTACCCCGTATGAATAGAGAGGCTGCTTCCAGTGAGACCCCCAGCTCCATAGTAGTTTTGCATCAAACCTTGGACATAAGGCGCATAACACTCAGCAATTGGGACAAAAGCCAATTAGTGCATGTACCCCCTTGTCTTTCGGCTATCAACGACACCACATGATACATGATTAACCGTCCTTCTCTTTTTAACGTTATTTTCACGAAATTAGTAAAATAACGTTAAAATAAGTGCACTTTCACTTTTGCCCCCCGAAGGCTCACACATATATATATTATATGCACATACCGCGACTTGCTATTTACCTGTTGTTGAATGATATAAAAGTAGATGTAAGATGGCGTAAAAACTAGAAAAGAAACTAAGCCCCTTTACGAAGAATCATCATACGAAACTATACTTCAACTCAAATAAAAGCGAGTCTAACGAGCAGAATTTACAACCGCCTCTTTCTCAGCCATGCCCAAGCTAAGAGTCCAACCGCAGCACCACCCAAGTGACCAGATCCCGAAATTTGACTATCTTCCTGATAACAGTTGCAAATATATATTTGTATGTATCATGTATGTATGTCAAATGAAGGTTGATTTAGATTGCTAGATTGCAAAAACTGACAAGAAAAGTGGTTGCCGGACAAGTTTTTTAGTAGTTCAAAAGTAAATAGATTGATCATATTGTTATACTGAGAATCATACCTTTACTCTCTGTATATCATTGAAAATTCCATATATCCCCTGGAATGATCATGAAACAAAATGGTCATTAGATATAGAAACCAACCTTCTATTATCACAACTAATCAAGTAATTATAATCGCTTAATATAGGTGATGTGTAGGCAAAGACAAATAATTTCATTTCTAGTCCTAACTTCTTTATATACAGGCAAGAGTAAAATGACATTTTCGTCCCTGAGATTTGGCCAGTTTTGCGACTTTCATCCAAAGGTTTGTTTTTCCACAACTGGATTCAAAAAGTTTGAAATCTTACCATTTTCATCCGGTTTGTTAACTCCGTCCATCTTTCTCTGTTAAGTCAAGGGTATTTTCGTCTTTTTTGTTAACTTCAAGGGCAATTCGGTCTTTTTCGCTTTATGTATAGGTATTTAAAATGCCCTTTAAATTAACAAAAAAGACGAAAATACCCTTGACTTAACGGATAAAAATGGGTGGAGTTAACGAGCTGGATGAAAATGGCAAGATTTCAAACCTTTTGGATCCAAATGCGGAAAAACAAACCTTTGGACGAAAGTCGTAAAACTGGCCAAACCTCAGGGTTGAAAATGGCATTTTGCTCTCAGACAATGACCCACTTGTTTACACTTAACATCATGTAAGCTTGTAATTTATGGGCACGCTTATTATGTACTTATATTTACATGTTTTCGTAATTCGTGAAGATTTCATTTACCACTAATAGAGCAGGGAATGGTATCATGAACTCGACAAGCAAAGTCTTCATTGGGTAGAGTAATATATAAAGCATCAAGATAGCATTCACTGCACCACTTGCTCCCTAAAACAAAAATTAGGAAAAAAAAAATTTTGAAAATATTTTTCCAAACAAGAATCATATGCGTAAATGAGCAAGATACCAGGGTTTGGAATAATAACAGTTAGAGAATGAAATATAGAGTTCATGACACAGTGTTTGGATGTTATACATTTGATGATGTGGCGAGAGAAGCCCTATGCACCAGAAATGCAACCGAGCCAGCAAAAGCCCCAACCAGATACAACGCAAGCAGAAATTCAGGCCCGACCCGTTGACCAATCTGTGGAATGCAGTTATAAGTTCATAAAACAGCAAAGAATGAATGGTAATGCATGTTAACTTATTACGTACACTCTGGCCAAAGGAATAGAGCGTGATCATGTTTGAGACGATATGTTTAAGGTTCTTATGACTGAAAGCAGAAGTTATCATAGTATGATACCGTCCGCCTTTAATGTTATCCCACTGTATCTGCATAGATGAAATAACTCATATGAGAAACGCCATAACCATGAATAACTCACCGTGAAGTTCTGCATCATGAAGTTTATGTCAGCAACTTTCCAGAGCAGATGCACAACCACATTTGCTAAGATCAAGCCTTTTACCACACCATCTACAGATGCGAGTCCCCTGTAGAATACAACGACGAATGTATTAATCATGGAATAATATGTGGCGATAAACATAAGGATTTATTTCTGTAAATGTCATCATATAAGATCACGGTTATTTGTGTTGGCTTGCTTGATTACAGTTAAACCTCTATAAATGAGGTTATTCGTCGACTATGATTACAATAATAATAACAATTTGGGACACTTGGTGTGGTTATTCATTCATCAAAGTTTTACTGTAACGTGCTTAAGTTATAGGGCAGGCAGTCAGGTTATGAGAGGAAATAACCAGGTTTTGGGTTGCCATATCTAACCCGTTCAACAAACTGACGGTGTTTGAGTTGACCAGGTTAGTTAAACAGGCCGTGTTTGTTGACTTGTAATTAGGCTGTGTTTGAGTTAACATGTTTAAACCGTCAACCAGCAACCCGTTTAACGAACTAGTTCCTACTAATGATCAGTTTTATTAGTGATAAAGTTCCTATTGATAATCAAGTAACCAGCCACATCACAAGCAAATTTCAAAGACTCAACAAATTTAATCGAATTTTCGTGTGCTGAGGGCGCCATTCTCTGACTAGGCAGCAAGGGCAACGACCCCGGACCCTTGAAGGCTTGAACCCCCAAGGTTTGTCAGTGCCATAAATCATAACATTTCTTACGAGCCAGCACTCTACACCTCCAAACTCGTATCAATGTTGTGTCAAATTTTTCTTTGGTTTAAGTAAATCTCAATCTACTAAAACGACCTGATAACACTAAAATCACCATCAAAGTCGACTCACAAACACATTTATCACAAAAATAACCAAACCATTTAACCCATTTACAACCCGCCAGCCTGTTTGACTCGTTTAGATAATAAATACTAAGTGTGTCCAAGTTACGGTTCGACATCTTTTACATGAACAAACATATGTCAGGCTGCAAACAAACCAAACGTTCAGCGAATAGTTTGTGAACCGCTCGGCGGGAACTTCGTTTGTGTTCGTTCGTTTATTAAACAAACGAACACGAACAAGAAATTTTGTTCGTTTAGTTAAAAGCACAAACATGAACAGAGGTCGTGTTCGTTCGTTTATGTTCGTGAATGTTCGGTAACGTGTTCGTTTGTGTTCGATAGTTCATTAGTGTTTTGAGTTTTTATATTTATTTAAACACTTCAAAATTCCGATAAATTAAATATCTAATAAGTGTCAGTGTATTATATATTATGTTCATGAACGATTGCTTGTGTTCGTTTGTTTCCATTTGTGTTCATGAACATTAGTTTGTGCATTTGTGTTCGTCAACTTTCGTTTTTGTTCGTTGCCAAAAATTAACAAACAAACACGAACATGTTCATCTCCTTAACAAACGAACACGAACATAAAATCTCGTTCGATAAGTGTTCATGAACGGTTCACCAACACATATTGTTCGTGTTCGTTCGGTTTGTTTGCAGCCCTAAATATATGCATTGTATTCGAGTTCAGCTATCAAGACTCAACACTGTTGAAACCCTAGGCTACTTAGTTACATTAAATGAGATTAATCAAAAATCATGTAATAAGTGGCGATTCGTTACCATGTTTTATGTTTTAAGTGGTTGTGTATTCTACCACCCAAAATGAACCTAGTGCACTCACACTAGTGGGTTGATGGTTTGTTTTCAAACCGTGAAACCGCTCAAACTACACGGTGTAATTTTATTTCCTGAATGCACTACCTGAACTGGTTACGCTGATGTTATAAAAATAACCAATTTCGGTTAGCATAATGCACGTTATTGTATAATTACGCACGTTATAATACTTAATTGTGCACGTTATTTGCATAATTACGCATGTTGTATTGGTGGCTGTGTATCGTCGTACGTGAAGAGCCTGTTATACGTTAACCGGGCCTCTATACTTATATTAAGGTTTTTTTAATAAATATGATATCATATTTAATTATTAAAGTAAATTACACGACCATGTAGTTTTGTCCAAATGGATTTCGTCTCTAAAGTTTAAATATTACGGATATAGTCGTCAACCACATAGTTTGCTTTTATTTATGATTCAAAAAGTTATCAAGGTTAAATTGTCAGTTATTTTTAAGACATATTACACATTTCAAGTTCTTACATATAGAAAACGAAATATAAAACATTAAAACCCGCCAACCCTTCGAACCGTCTCAAATGGGCACCTTCTAATGAACAAATGGTGCCTACGTGACGTTTGAAATCTGATATATGCATTAGAGAGAAAATGAGTGCGTTTGAATACAGATGGAAATATGACGCGACAACTAACGTGGTGCGTTTCGACACATTTGAAAGTGGATGCATTGAAGACGGGCTTAACATTTACACATCAAAACACACTCTCTCCCTCATCTCTTTTTGTTATCAAAACACACACACCCATCTCATCTTAATTGATTTGGCAGTGATTTAGTGAAGATGTGTTATATGCATCTTTAGGCCATACCTCATAGATAAGTTCCTATTGTTTTAGAGTGAGTTTCTCTGACAAATTATAAGTTATATGATATATCACATAACGCATTCTCATAAGATGCTTTGTTAAATCACCTTATAAAAATAAGTAAAAACAAATTATAAGTGGAAATATGACAAACTAAGATTTGAATCATATGTAACATCATAACACATATAACATGGCCTTAACCTTATAAAAATAAGTAAAAAGTTAAATCACCTTAAAGCTCGAAAAATCCTTGATGAAAGACAAAAACACGCAACATCTGAACCAAAATATATAAATACCATTCTTTGGTGATAATTTTTTTTAATTTTATGCTTCTCTCTCTAAGATCTTTAGTCTCTCACTCTAGATGATGATGACCACGTCGATGATAAAGAAGAAAGAATATGGAATGGAGGTAAGATGCGGATATTTGATTTAACATGTCACGCCATATAAATATGTGAAGAATTTGATAACAAGTAATAAAATATATGAAATGCTAGTAAAATGACTTACATTCTAGAAAATGTTTTATAACAAATTTTAGAGACATTTTGTATCTAGTAAAATGATTCACATTCTAGAAAATGTTTTGTAACAAATTTTAGAGACTTTTTGTATGGGTATTTAAGGTATTAAATTAATAAAGATTTACGACTAAAAACATAGATAATTTGCCTTGAAAGAATAGCTAAGTAACAATAGGGTAAAATTCATTTCATTTCACTATATTTGTTACTGGAGATAATGAAATCCAGATTCAAATTTTCAAGTGTCATACACAATAATCAATTATTTAATATATTAATAGAAACAAAAAATACATTACCAATCATGTAACTTAGTCCATCCTTCAGGAAACGGATTAAGACGTTCCCCCACATAAAATCCATCCTCTCTAACTAACCAAAAACATCTTCTTGGTTTGCGAAATTTCCATTTTGTGCAATACTTTTCACTTGTATCGGTATCAAAAACATTAAAAAATGCAGTCCTTGAATTCCAATAGAAATGAGCATAAAATAGTGTCTTGAAATTGTCACAAAAGCTCCAATTTTCATTGTTGTTTAATGCAAGTGTACGATTCCCGAGATCATCATCACCTGATTGTACATGTACTGTGATAGGATCCTGAATTCCATTGTAGATAAAAATGGTCCAATAACTAAACATGCATGCCTTCTTTGTTGTGTTAGATATCGGAGATGCTACTTGAGTGTTTACAATTGGAGACGCACTTGTTGTGATAAAAAGGTAAAAGAAAAGGAAAAATAAGCTTTTCATGATCGAATATACAAGTGTATGAGAATACAACTCTATTATATATAGAACAAAATGTTGATTAGTTGATTTAAACTAAATAAAGATATTCCAAGAATGATATGGACAAATATGATCTCTAAAAGATATGGTATTTCTATTATCTTTTTAGGAAACCATATTATTAGCAATTAATATTATTAATCTGATAATTAAATAAATGATATAGCAATTAATATTATTAATGTGATAATTAAATTAAATTAAATGATATATCATTCTTAATTTGTGGGTACAAATTATTTCTAAGGTCACATACTATAATCCATATCTTTAATAACATAAACTAGTTTGATTCACTCTTGCTACATGTACATGTACAGCAATTTGATTGTTGCCGGATAGGTTGGTTATAGTACCAACACTTGTAAAGTAGCAACCAAAAGAAGAAAACAAAAATAAAATAAAAATAAATCATGTTTTATATTCATCGAAAACAATAAAAAACGAACGTCAGTATCGGTTTTAGTAATAGAGATACGGGTACTGGTGTTCGGTTAGAATTAGTTCGGTTCGTCAAGGTACCAATACGCATACACCCTACCATACCAGAAAAACACTCAATGTTGAATTGCAACTTCATTATGAACAAAATATATAAAAGTGTGAAAAAAAATAACACACTAAAGTAAAAAAAATAGAATATAGATTAAAATAAGTAAATCGTGATGATACATAATATGTTGTTCTAGCTGTGCCCCAAGTTTAAACACCGAAATGTAAATAAAAAACCATTGTGATGGTATACTCGAAAATGTAAATGAAAAATAGCAAAATATAGATAATTTATGGGAAAATCTTTTATGGACAAACTTTAAATTATAAAAGTTGTAGTGATTTTTTTATTGTAAAGCACGAACTTGATTTTATGTTAAAAATAGAAAAATAACGTTAATAAAGTTTAGAGTCATACGATAACTTTATTAAAGTTTATAGCAACGTAAGTTAGTTAAAGTTTTAAGTTAAATAAAAAATTGTTGGGGGACAAATGTAAAAAAAATTGTTATAAAAAAACAGTTACATAAGTGTGGAGGTCATGTAAGGAAGAAAAGTTAAATGATCATAATTTGAAAAACAATAAGTATACTAATACCAAGGTTGCTATGTATTAGACTACTTAAAGTGGAAAGGGTTTAAAGGGGGCATGGAGCTATACGTTGATGTCACGTCACTAAAGGAACTTTGTTTTTTAAGTATAAAAAGCACGGGGTGAAAGGAGATTGAAGATGGTGTTTTTTGATTTTTTTTTCTTTTAAATAAAAATAAGTCAATAAAATAAAATAAACAAAAAAACATTTATACTAAATAAAGAAATGACATTACATGAAATTAAAAAAAAAATATTGAAAATAACAAGAACATAATAATTAACCATAATTAAAAAAACAAACTAACTACAATACTTTTTCATAATATCTCTTTTCATTTTCTTGTACAATTCTCTTTTGGGGGACCGGCAAGGTGATCGATGTTCATAGCGAGAAATTTCATATCCTCTTGTTTTTCTTTCGCCAAATCCTTCTAGTTTTTCAAACTCATTTTTTCTTCAAAAAGCGCTCGAATATTTTTTTCTTTTGCCGAGCTTTTCTTGTTGGATGTGTACCAATGCGTCCATTTAGGTCGGATAAATGTTCGGTGTAGTCCACACCTGAAGTATATGATTTTTGCGCCCACTTATCTTTACCGAGTGGGCGACTTGCTTCAACCTCGACGTCAACGTCGCTTAAGTTTAGATCATACTTGTTACGAGCATCTGAATGAGTAGAAGAGGAGCTTGTTTTCGCACTTTTAGACGATTCCCCCACAAGTGGTACTCTTGCCAATTTGCTAGAGTGTCGCGCCACTTCCAAACAATGAAAAATTTTGAATGGGCCTCTCTTTTTTCTTAATAAGTATTAAATGCTCGCATCACGAAATCGGATTCGATTTCACCTTTTTGGGGCGTTTTTGATGTTTTGGTAGTAACCATTAAAGTCGGTCGTGACGGTATTTATTTCACCTCACTTTGAAGAGAGACTATCATTTTTCAAATATAACTCTCGTTTCATCGTATTGTGATAAAGAGCGTTTATTAGATACCAAAGTATGTTTTCGTGTTGATTAGTACCTATTAAAAAACGTTGTATTAGTGAAATACATATATACTAAAAAAATGTATCCAAGAGAAAATTAAATATATTTTTTAACAATATGTATTTTCTGTAAAGAATAAAATAAAAGTACCGATAACCGGCTCTCCATATCTTGTATCCAAGCTTTTGATAAAAACTACCTTTTCATTGTTTGTCCATTTTACCGCAACTCAGTCAGCGGCTTGAGCCTTCTCCTCCTCGGTTTTCTTTCTATGGCTTCTCTTTTTAACCTTTCGAGCCAACGGTTCAACAATGTCTTGCGGTTGGGTTCCCGGCACGGAGTCGAGTGTAGGGTCCATTTGGGATAAAGGAACGAGTTGTTGGTGAGGGAAGTTTGGTAGTGGAAATTGAGACAAATTAAACATGCTCGTTAAAATATTCTTTTATGTCGTTAACTCGGATAAGTACCCGGATGATGTACTGCAAAGTACATGTGTTTATAGTGTATATTTTGGTCAATTTTTAGGTAGTTTGAGTCTAGTTTAGGTTAGAATTTCGATACTGCTGACGTTAAGCTTTGATTTCAGGTCTCATTGCTTAAAGTGATGATAAACGAGTTAAAACGAGCAGTTTCGAAGAAAAACAGGAGTCGTACGCGCGTCGGAAAGTCAAACGATTGAAGAAAAATATAAAACAACAGTATAGGGGGCGCCGCCATACGCGACCCCCTGGTCCTTTACCCGTCGCGTAGCGTGACGGGGGTATTTACGCAGCCAGATTGTTTTCGTTCGGGTTTTTTATGAGTGTTTCAGCGTATAAATAGAACAAGTTGCCTCCGGTGTTAGGATTGCGAAATTTGAGAGTTCTAGAGCTTATTTTGGAGGTGAATTAGCTGTGTTTGAAGGTTATGAAGCACGTGAATCATTCGGTTAAGCTAAGATTGAAGACTAGCTCGGGTTTTACAATCCTTATTTGTTTGGTTTCTCTTTTCTGAACTTGTAACGATGAATTCCTGTTTGATTAACCTTGTTTTGTTTTCATTGATAACCATGCTTGGCTAAACACTTAACTGCCTAGAATATGATGAATGGATTGAATAAAGTTTGAACCTTTTTAGTTAATTGCACGTTTTTTATGGGTTGATTGTGTTTTGTAAAAAGTTTAGTTGATTGATTTGGTTTGTATGCGTGCTTTGATTTGGTTTATTGTTATCTATTGCTTCCTGTGAATCTTGGTGGTTGTCTGCTACGGAATAGGTTCATGCTAGATCTTTGACCTTTAGAGTGAATTGGCCAATAAACCCCTAGAAGTGATAGTTAACGGTTTGCTAGATTTTAGTGTTCTACTAGTCCTTATAGCTGGAAGGTGTGGGGCTATTGGTAGGTCTTACCCGGCGATTTGCTTTAGACAGTCTTTGGAAAAAGTCGTGCCTTAGTTGCCCCGTCGGTTTATTAGTCTATCAAGTCAAATCAAGATACTCAAACTACCCTAGATCTATGATTGGAAAAGAGTAGGTCAACATTAGGGTACTTACAAAATAATTAGATAACTTGAAAGAAGTCTAATAATCGGTAGGATTAACGGCCTAGGTAGTACCATAACTTTCGCCTCGAGAAGGGTTGACGGGCTTAGTTGGTGTCTCAATAGGTTTAGTATCACAAGATCCCGGTTCCATAAAACGTGTGATTGAATTGATCGGTAATTACTTAAAATAAATCCAGGATTCTAGTCTAGGTAGCTTTCATCATCATTTGAGTTCAGTTTTCACATTAGTTCGTATTCGCATAGTTTTAGTAATAATTAGTTCGATAGATTTCAATAGATTTCCATAGATTTTCAGTAACCCCCCCAAACAATGAAACAGTTTGAGTCGTGTCTGTCCGAGTTTATTAGAGTCTAGTTAGCGTAATCAGTAGAGTCCTGTGGGTTCGATATCCGAACTTACTTAGGTTATACTGCATTGATCAGTACACTTGCCGGTTGTGTAGTTTAGGTTGATCGATACACTTTCCGGACGGCACACGGCAGCCAAACACCCCTCTTCTCTCTCACAGCAAACCCTCGCACCCACTCGCACTCCACTCTCCTTTCTCTCCCTCCTTCTCCGGCCACACCTGCAACAAACACCTTCCCCTTCACTTACCTCCAACCTCCATCCGGCCACCAAATGTCACACCCCGATTTCCACGTGTAACCCGCTGGGCCCGGTTGGGGAATATCGTGACTTAAGTTGATATCATCATAACCAAACAAACACACAGCATAGCAGAAGTCTTGGAGTTTAAATTACTATTACAAACCAAATGTCCAAAGGTTCGAAAATAATAATTACAGGCTTGTAATAACGAATCCACAGGCGGATCGAATAAATATTTACAAAGGAAATTGTTCTACGGACTTTGGTAGCTTATGGTCTTGCAAGATCCTTATTTAGCTACTATGCAGCTCCCAATCTATTCCGCGTTGCCACCTGTAACTTGGTCTTTTAAAAGTACGTCAGTTTTCACTGGTAAATACTAGTAACCGACTCATTTTGTAAACATTTATTAAAATGATTTTCGGTGCACTTGGCACATTTTATAAATAACTTGGGATAGTTCAAAATGACCTTGTTTACAGTTTTACATGTTTGTCAATACATATGGGGTCCGGTGCAGAAACCGAATAACCTGATTAACCGACACGCCACTTTAAATAATCCACCAGCGGGATTTAATATTTTTATTAGCATTAGCGTCTGTCAGGTGTATGCCTACACCCCGCGCTTAAGGTCGTGGCCATTAGTAACTTAAATGAGCCAAGGATATCCCAGACATGGTCGAATTAACCCCTAATGTTTAAGTTAACAAATAATATAGAATAAAACGGTTATAAGGATTTAGTAAATCACAATCCCATAACATGATCCCATACCCGACCAAGCGGTATTATGATACCGTGTCCCAAGCCCGTATAGGGAAAATAAATTAAAAGTATTTACCTGAGCAAATTCTTCAAATAGATAAATAACTCAGCCGAATATTCAAAAGTAAGCTTAGACGGCAATCTACCGGGAGGCTATTAGTCTGGAAATGATGGTGTTTATAACCAATTAGAATGCTATCGGGTCCTATCTAGTTAAACCCGTTTCGGTTAAATTACGTAAACTAGTTACGTAGGCCGAACCGTACGCATATAAGCGAAACCGGGTAACTGGGTGAGTCTTATACAAGTTCCATATGCCATTATATTTAAAACATGTTGCAATATCAGTAGGATATCAACATGTATGCCCGTCATGGTTTTAAAATCAAGTTATGCCTCAAAAGGGCATTTTGGTCACTTTATGACTTGTAAAAGAAATTATGAGCAAACTGATGTAATGGTCATAATCCTATTGTAAAAATAGTTTATTTATGATGTTATATCAGTAGGATTTCGAGTATATGTGTGTTTTAGAGTTTAAGACCAAACTATGCCCCGTAAGGGCATTTTGGTCATTTCACACATAGCTTGATAATTTACTTGGTAATCTGAATTTAGGTGATGTACTTACTGTAATTATATGTAAAATGAGTTTTGAAACCAATATTGGTGCTTTAATATGGTTTTAAACCATACTATGCGCCTAAATGGCGATAAAGTCGCTAATATACGATATTCAAGATGATTAAGTAAAACTGATGTTATGATCAGGTTTATATAACCAAAATAAGCTATTTAATATATTATAACAGTAGGTAAATGGTTTTGTTATAAAAAGTGTCTTTAAAATCATTTTATGCATCATAAGGGTAATATCGTCATTTATCGGCATTATACAAAGACTTGTGCATAACTCAGTTTACAATCTGATTTTAACATCCCAAGTAATCCTAATTATGATATTACATCAATAGGTAATGAGTTTTGTTGAAGAATTTTGTTAAAAACCATTTTAGATGCCGAAAGGGCATTTTGGTCCTTTAAAAGCATGATTTACGATAATTAAACAAAACTTGGGTTATGACCAGATTATTGGCATCAAAATAAGTTAGTCATGTTTATACATCAGTACATAATTCATTTGTATGCTCATTTGTAATTAAAACCTTGTTTTTAAGTAAAAGGGCATTTTTAGCAAAGTTTGACATAATTAACGGAAACTTGCATAAAAGATTGGATTACTATGTAACCATGTGATATAACTCCAGAGGGTTATACTACAACTAAACATGGTCACAATGCAACTTAGAATTAATAGCTAAAGTTGCTAAATCGGGTCAGAACTGAAAGTCAAAGTAGAAGTCAAACTTCACGACTTTCGGTTGCGAACCGACCTTAAACCTGGAATTGACGAGCCGAACATGTTTGCACATGTTCTAATAATTATTACCAAGTTTTTTAAGTGTTAAAACATATTTTATAACACCTACATTATCATATATGAATTTATTTTCAAATCTGACCCAGTTTGACTTTTTATTAATAACTTTGACCTGTCAATTGACCAAGCAAACGTGATAATTAGGAGGTACCCTTTTTGGGGATTAACACCTACCTAATTACGATCACGTAGCCATGTTCGTACCGAACTATGGCTGGACCGTAATGGTCTTAGCTCAAAGTCAAAGCGTTTTTACGTCAATGCTTTGACTTTGGCTTAAAGCCTAATAAAAATAAAAGGAAAGGATTGGAACACTTAAAAGTGAACCAAAAAGATGACTAGGACTCAGTTAGAATGCTCCTTGATCAGGAACTTCCAAGTAGAGATAGAGAGAAGAGATTTTTAGAGGTGCAAGGAATTGTGTTGCAAGAACACTCCTATTTATAGGTGAGGGGCATGAATCAAGATCAAGACAAGTGTTATGGGAACACTAGAGATCACTCCAAGTGTAGTATGAGGTGTCCAAAACCACAATTGAGGCCATGGTTTCGAGCTGTGAGAGTGCAGGTGGGTTTAGAGGTGGACAAGCATGCAGATCAGCAGCTGGCATGCTGTTTCTACGAAGTAACCTCTCCCGCGCGTCGCGCCGGGATACCAGGTATCTGGCGCGTGGCGCCTTGGGTGTCATTTCACAAAATTTCCATTTTGGCCCCTGAACTTCTCCAAACTCCCATATTTCGACATAAAATCATGTTTTATTCAATATGGCTCCTGATTAGCACTCTCGGGGGTATAACCGAACATCTTTAAGCTCCGGGTTCGTTAAAAGGTCACTCAGAGGCATAGTTTAAGCATGTTGACACGTTTAACCCCTCGGCTTTAATATCCACCACTCAGAGGCTATAAAATAACATGTTGGCGATTTTAGTCCCTCTCGTCAAGCACACGACATACGAGGATCAGCGGGACACATGTCGAAATTTTATAGGATGTAAAAGCACAGGGTGTTACATCCTCACCCCCTTAAAAGAAATCTCGACCTCGAGATTTATTCAAAAAGGTAGGGGTACTTTTGTCGCATAGTGGACTCGACTTCCCATGTATACTCGGGACCTCGTCGAGCATCCCACTTGACCTTTACAATAGGCATGTGCTTTCTACGAAGCTTCTTAACCTGACGATCTTCAATCGCTATCGGTTTCTCAATGAAACGCAGGTTTTCGTCAATTTCCACATCCTCGTGCGGCATTGCTAGCGACTCATCCGCTAGACATTTCTTTAAGTTGGAAATGTGGAACACATCATGAATTCCACTTAGCTTTTCGGGTAACTTGAGCTTGTAAGTTACGGACCCGACTCGTTCGATAATCTCGAACGGTCCTATATATCTTGGGCTCAACTTGCCCTTTTTACCAAATCGCATGACGCCTTTCCAAGGCGACACCTTTAGTAACACTTTGTCCCTAATTTGGAACTGAAGAGGTTTGCGCCTCTTATCCGCGTAGCTCTTCTGTCTGTCTCGAGCAGCTTTGAGACGGTCGCGGATTTGCAAGATTTTATCCTTCGTTTCTAGGACTATATCAGGTCCTGTTAGTTGGGCTTCCCCAACTTCTGCCCAACAAACTGGCGTTCGACATTTTCTCCCATACAAGGCCTCAAAAGGTGCAGCCTTGATGCTTGTATGGTAACTGTTGTTATAGGAGGATTCAATCAAGGGTAGGTGATCGTCCCAACTACCACCTAAGTCGATCACACATGCACGAAGCATGTCCTCAAGAGTTTGAATGGTATGCTCACTCTGTCCGTCAGTCTGCGGGTGATAAGCGGTACTGAAGGTCAATCGAGTGCCAAGAGATTGTTGGAAGTTCTTCCAAAAATGAGAGGTGTATCTTGTATCTCTATCGGATACAATAGACACCGGCACTCCATGTAGGAACACAATCTTGTCCACATACATCTTAGTCAACTTGTCCGAACTAAACGTTTCTCTGATTGGCAAAAAATGTGCTGACTTAGTCAGCCTATTCACGATGACCCAAATCGTGTCATTACCACGCTTGGTCTTAGGTAACTTGGTAATCAAATCCATAGTTACCATTTCCCATTTCCAAGTGGGAATCTCAAGTTGTTGTAGAAGTCCTGACGGTTTCTAATGTTCAGCTTTGACTTGCGAACACGTCAAGCATTTAGCTACATAGGTGGCTATGGATTTCTTCAAACCCATCCACCAATAATTAGATTTTAAGTCTTGATACATCTTATCACCTCCCGGGTGAATAGAGTACTTAGTGTTATGTGCTTCCTGGAGGATCAAATCTCTAAGTCCCCCAAATACTGGAACCCAAATTCGACCATTGAATCTGAGGATTCCATCATTTCCAGGTATTAACTGTTCGACAGTTCCACTTAATTCCTCATTTGCAATATTAGCCTCCATCAGGGCTTGCTTCTGCGCATCAAGTAGCTTTTCGTTCAAGCTGTTTCTGACTTCAATGCTTTTGGCGTTAATCCTTAAAGGTTTAATCCTTTCTTTGCGGTTAAGCGCATCAGCTACTACATTTGCTTTTCTGGGATGGTATCGGATTTGACAATCATAATCATTAAGGGTTTCCATCCAACGGCGTTGTCGCATATTCAAATTCTTTTGATTGAACAAATGTTGGAGGCTTTTGTGATCGGTGTATATAATACATTTGGTGTATAAATAATGCCTCCAAAGTTTAAGTGCAACTACAACGGCACCCAACTCCAAATCGTGGGTGGTGTAATTCTTTTCATGCACTTTGAGTTGTCGTGATGCGTAGGCGATCACTTTGCCCCTTTGCATAAGCACACATCCCATACCAGTGTGCGATGCATCACAATAGACGACAAACTCCTCAATGCCTTCTGGCAAGGTCAAAACTGGAGCATTGCTCAACTTTTGTTTCAAGGTCTCGAAAGATTCCTGCTGCTTTGGACCCCAGTCGAATTTATTATTCTTGCGGGTTAAAGCAGTCAGGGGAGTGGCTAACCTTGAGAAATTCTCAATGAATCTTCTATAGTAACCAGCCAGTCCTAGGAAACTGCGTACTTCCGAATGTGTTTTCAGTGCTTCCCAATTCATTATCGCTTCAATCTTGGCGGGATCGACTTGGATACCGCGCTCACTAACCACGTGTCCAAGGAATTGGACTTCGCGAAGCCAAAATTCGCACTTGGAGAATTTAGCATATAACTTCTCCTTTCGTGATAATTCTAGGATGCATCTTAAATGTTTCTCGTGATCGGCTTGATTACGAGAATAGATAAGTATGTTGTCAATGAAGACAATGACAAACTTATCTAAGTAAGGCTTGCAGACTCTATTCATGAGATCCATGAATGTTGCTGGTGCATTGGTGAGCCCAAAAGGCATCACTAGAAACTCATAACGTCTGTATCTTGTCCTGAAAGCGGTCTTTGGGACATCTTCACTCCTAACCTTCAACTGATGATATCCCGATCTTAAATCTATCTTGGAGAAATAACTTGCTCCTTGCAGTTGATCGAATAGATCGTAGATCCTGGACAATGGATAACGATTCTTGATCGTTATCTTGTTAAGCTCACGGTAGTCAATGCACATACGCATTGAACCGTCCTTCTTTTTGACAAACAAGATTGGAGCTCCCCACGGTGATGAACTAGGCTGTATAAAGCCTTTTTTCCAAAAGTTCATCGAGCTGGGTTCTTAGTTCCTTCATTTCTGTTGGTGCTAAACGGTAAGGTGCTCTCGCAATAGGTGCAGATCCAGGTAAAATGTCAATCCTAAACTCCACTTGTCTATCCGGGGGTAGACCGGGTAATTCCTCAGGAAAGACATCTGGGTAGTCCGAGATAACGGGTATATCTTCAATCCTTGGCTTAGGTTCATCGACGGTTACTTGTGCCATATAGATGACACAACCTCTCTTCATGCATCGGGAGGCCTTAAGCATAGCAACTTTTTCTGGCAACCCGTAGTGCATATCTCCAAAGATGGTGAGCATTTCACCGGATGGGGTTTTGATCTCGATTAGTTTCTTATCATAGGCAATGCGGGCTTGGTTATGGGATAACCAATCCATGCCTAAGACTATATCGAACCCCGCCAATTTCATTGGCAGAAGAGAGATAGGAATCAAATGATTCTTGATGGATATAAAGCATCCATCCAGAATGGATGAAGCGGTTTCAATGGTCTGTCGACAAGTTCTACCTCATACGTTGTGTCGAGAGTTCTTATGGGTAAGTTTAATAGTTTGCTAAACTTATGGTCAACAAACGACTTATCAGCCCCCGAATCAAATAGAACTCTAGCAAAGGTATTGTTGATGAGGAAAGTACCTGTTATAACGTTGTTGTCATTGACAGCTTCTCGAGCACTCATCTGAAAGGCTCGAGCATTGGTTTTCTTAGTTCCACCAGATTTTGCATTTTCATCCTTTGCATTCTTGGAGCAGTTAGTCTTTATGTGGCCTTTCTCACCACAATTGAAGCAAGTGGCATCCTTAATATCCCTGCACTCCAGGGTCTTGTGTCCTGTTTTTTACAAATCCCACAAGGCTTAGCCTTTGGGTCATACCTACACTGGCCTCCATGCCTTTTGTTGCAGATTTTACACACAGGTCTATCTCCGGACCTGTTCTGATTCCCATGGGATCCAAACTTTCCTTTCTTCTTAAACTGTTGGGAGTTATCATCCTCCCTTTTTCTCTTTCCCTCAGCTTCCTTTCCGGCCGACAACCGCCTCACATAATCTTGAGTAAGGGAGAGGGCTAGCTCAACAGCCGATTTATAAGTGCTAGGCTGAACAGCCTTAACTAAGCTCCTAATCTCTGGAGCTAAAGCATTAATGAAGCGTGCGATGCGCTTAGGTTATGGCGTGACCAGATAAGGTACTAGCCGGGAGTATGAGTCGAAGTCGGTAACAAACTTCCGACAATCGAGGTTCTTCATTATGAGAGCAAGGAAATCCATCTCAATCTTTTCCACCTCATGTGGTGGACAGTAAATGTCCTTGACTAAGTCCACAAATTGGGACCATCCCAAGTTATACAGGTGGACCTTACCTGATGATTGCATTAATGCCTTCCACCAAATCAGGGCGCTACCCTTAAAAGATTGAGATACGAACTTCACAATGTCCATATCAGCGCAGACGCTGATATCAACCACTGTCTCGATCTCATCGAGCCATCTTAGGGTCTCAATGTCCCCTTTCTCTCCATTGAAGTCCCGTGGCTTACACGAGACGAAGTACTTATATGAACAGCCACCAGAGGGAGTGTTGGTTTTATCATGAATTTCCTTTTTCTTAGCCTCACTACTCACGCTTGAGGAATGTACCGAATCATCTTTCTTCTCAGAGGTGGGAGGTTTTGAGACAGCCTTTTATACCGTCTTAGAGCGAGTAGCACTCGACATGTTAAACTTTTCAAAGGCTTTTTCCATAGCCTTGCTTACGGCTGCATCTATGCGAGCCTGGAACTCATCCTCATTCATGACTATATTTGTCCTATTCGGATCATCATCATTATGATGGCTGCTAGCACCGTCTGAGTGAGCCATAACACTTCGGTACTATATGGTGAATTAAGATTCTTATGGGTTAGCCATGGTATGATTAAACCATTTAGGCTTTAGCATTACAACGAACGCTTTACATATAACTTAGGTCCATAGGGACCATGAAAGATATTTTGGAATTTATGGCGGAGAGATAAAATTCGAATTAAAATCGAGGCTCGCCAAAAAGAGGTAACAAGATTGCTTAAGCAAATCAAAATTTTGAAAATTTCATTAAAACGGTAGGGATTACATAATTTCCTCTAAGGAGGTCTTAGTACAAAATTTAGTCCGCGCGAGGACTATAATAAGAAAAACATACCCACGCAGGGGTTTAATGAAATAACAATGTCCACGCAGGTACTTATTGAATTTAAATTACATATATGGAAATATAAACTCTACTCATCCTTCCTCCCCTTTACGGCTTTATAAAGCTTCTTGATAAATCTGGTCGTTTTCTTCTCTGATTTCTTAACTTGTTGCCGCATTTCCCTGACCTGATCTAAGGCCTCATTAATGACCTCGAGTGGTGCTTGTGGTTGAGGCTGAGGTTGAGGTGGTTGCGGCTGAGGCGCAACTGGATACGGATACCCGTAAGGCGGATATCTGGTAGTGGCATAAGGAGGTGGGTAACTAGGGTAAGAAGAATGGTAGAGGTTATTATGAATAACCGCATCATAATAAGGATCCTGCTCCATTCCATGATGGATGTAATTATACAATCCAGGAGGGTCAACAGTGTGAAACCCTGATGGTCCTGTATATGCAGGTATTGGGTTGGCAAAATCCGGCGGTGGTAGAGGTGGTTGAGGCAAAGGCTTAACAACTGGTTGCGGCGGGGGTTCCGCCACTGGCGATATGTTTGAAGGTCCACCCATTTGTGGGTCCTCAGGGATGATGGGGTAAGAGGGTGGTAAAGGTGGTAGCGAACCTGACCTTTGACCAGCATGTACCGACATATGTGCCCCACGTTTTCGGCGTGGTTGTGATGATGATTCAGGTGGAGGTTGGTCCACCTGTTGCATTTCTACATCCTCAGCTTGAGGATGTGGTGATGGGGGATGTTGATGGGGAGTGCTGTGGTATGAAGGCGTGTTGACAAACACGTATTGTGCCTATCGTTGCTCATAATCATCAGGACCTCGGAACGGAGATCCTGCCAAGGAGTTAGAGCCGCTAGACAACTCGATAGGATGGCCGTACGATCCGGTTTGTGGGAATTCCTCCGGGTCGGAATCTTCCTCCATATGTGCCGGTGAGTCAACTAGAGGGGTTCTGGGTGAGGGTTGGTTGACTGGGTTATCGAAATAGGAGTTGAAGTATTCTTGTTGGGAATGGGAGTGCGAATGGTGAGATTGATGGGAATGGTGTGAATGGTAGGAATGCTGAAAATGTGAATGAGGTGGGGAGTATTCATGTGAGATCGAATGTCGGTAAGGTTCAAAGGGGGATGAAGAATCTCCGGATCCTTCGTAAGGGTTGTATTCAGGTAAATTAGCTGCTCCAGCTAAAGAGGGTCTGTATGGTGGTCTAAAAGATGGTCCAGTGAAAGATGGTCCAGTCATAGAGGGTCCTCCCCTCATGGGTCCTTTGCCTTTTCCTCCTCGTCTGAATTTAGGCGGCATAATTCCTGCTTCAATAACAAGTTAAAACAAAGCAAAACTATAATAGTAACTTAATAATGAAATGAATAATCTTAGGTCAAAGCCTAGACTCGGAAGTCTAAGGAATGTGCTATTCGTGTATATCCGAGATTAAACACAAAAGGCTATTGTATAATTCACTCGAACGTTGGCTCTGATACCAACCTGTCACACCTCGATTTCCACGTGTAACCCGGTGGGCCAGGTTGGGGAATATCGGACGTAAGTTGATATCATCATAACCAAACAAACACACAGCACAACGGAAGTCTTGAAGTTTAAATTACTTTTACAAACCAAATGTCCAAATGTTCGAAAATAATAATTACAGGCTTGTAATAACGAATCCACAGGCGGATCGAATAAATATTTACAAAGGAAATTGTTCTACAGACTTTGGTAGCTTATGGTCTTGCAAGATCCTTATTTAGCTACTACGCAGCTCCCAATCTATTCCGCGTTGCCACTTGTAACTTGGTCTTTTGAAAGTACGCCAGTTTTCACTGGTAAATACTAGTAACCGACTCATTTTGTAAACATTTGTTAAAATGATTTTCGGTGCACTTGGCACATTTTATAAATAACTTGGGATAGTTCAAAATGACCTTGTTTACAGTTTTACATGTTTGTCAATACATATGGGGTCCGATGCAGAAACCGAATAACCTGATTAACCGACACGCCACTTTAAAAAATCCACCAGCGGGATTTAATATTTTTATTAGCATTAGTGTCTTTCAGGTGTATGCCTACGCCCCGCGCTTAAGGTCGTGGCCATTAGTAACTTGAATGAGCCAAGGATAACCCAGACATGGTCGAATTAACCCCCAATGTTTAAGTTATCAAACAATACAGAATAAAACGGGTTATAAGGATTTAGTAAATCACAATCCCATAACATGATCCCATACCCGACCAAGCGGTATTATGATACCGTGTCCCAAGCCCGTATAGGGAAAATAAGTTAAAAGTATTTACATGAGCAAATTCTTCAAATAGATAAATAACTCAGCCGAATATTCAAAAGTAAGCTTAGACGGCAATCTACCAGGAGGCTATTAGACTGGAAATGATGGTGTTTATAACCAATTAGAATGCTATCGGGTCCTATCTACTTTGTAGACTCGAACCGGGTAGCTTAAAGATAATAACGGTACTAAACGCTGGATTAAGCGATGACCGGAATAAAATGTAGTTTAAACCCGACAAGCATGGAGACTTGTTTAATATGGGTAAACATGTTACATTCTGGATTTTAAAAATAAAATGATAGGTTAAACCCGTATCGGTTAAATTACGTAAACTAGTTACGTAGGCCGAACCGTACGCATATAAGTGAAACCGGATAACCGAGTGAGTCTTATACAAGTTCCATATGCCATTATATTTAAAACATGTTGCAATATCAGTAGGATATCAACATGTATGCCCGTCATGGTTTTAAAATCAAGTTATGCCTCAAAAGGGCATTTTGGTCACTTTATGACTTGTAAAAGAAATTATGAGCAAACTGATGTAATGGTCATAATCCTATTGTAAAATTAGTTTATTTATGATGTTATATCAGTAGGATTTCGAGTATATGTGTGTTTTAGAGTTTAAGACCAAACTATGCCCCGTAAGGGCATTTTGGTCATTTCATACATAGCTTGATAATTTACTTGGGAATCTAAGTTTAGTTGATGTACTTACTGTATTTGTCACACCCCGACCCGCAGCGGAATAAGAGTCGGGGCATAATTGGGTTATCACCAAAGCTCATGATATTTACTAATATGTTTCATATTTATTAAAGTCAAAATTTCATTCTCAATAATCCAAACATGTCCATACAAATACAAAGAAAAATAACCAACTAAACAATCCAAGCTCTAAACCAGTTTATTCTTCTAAGCCAATCCTATGTGTTTCTTGCTGCAGCTGGTTCACCTGTATCATGTGTAAAAATGGGGGTTTTTGGGTCAACATAAGTTGGCGAGTGAACCTTGTTAGATAAACATTTATTATTAATTTTCTTGTTATTTTATCAAGGAAAAAAATTGTGCAATAATCATATGTGAGCAAATGTAAATAATCAAACAATGGCAATAACAACCACAAACTATAACATACAATAACATATGAACTTGCATGAATATATAACATGAATGAAACTGTATATGTTGGCAACGTCACGTTCACGCTCATAATGTAATGGGGAACGGACGGCCTGTGATGAATGTCTGTGCGATCAAGGCTCAATCAAATCGGAGCCGATCGAATGTTGGCAAGGCCAGGTTCACGCTCATAATGTAATGGGGAACTGCTCAACGCTCATAATGTAATGGGGAGCGGCGGCCTATGAAATTGCATGTACTGAATATAATAAATTAAATCTAAACAATAACCACACAACAGTTGATACAAGCTGAATACACATTTGTTCATGATATAATGTATGCACAATGATTTAAATATAATAAATGGTAAGACACATGATACACCCCAAAACCGTGATTAAAACGGGGAATTTGTAGAGATTCACTCACATTGGGTGCGTTTGGTTGGAGATGATGAGATGCGCACGAGTTTGGAGGATTGAACATTGAGGATTAACTAACCTAAATAATAACGGAAGGTATAGTTAATGAGTGGATTTTATTAATAATTTTAATAGGATTTTTAGATATATTTTTGTGAGTTTAAGGCTATTTCCTATCTTTAAAAACATTATTTTAAAGTATTTTTAATTGATTTTTGAATTAAACTAAATAAATAAAAATATAAAAAAATGTTGACTTTTGCGTTGACTGTTTGACTGTTTGACCGGTTTTATTGTGTAAATGTATGCGCCGGGCAGGACTCGAACCCGAGACCTCCCGTACGCGTGCACGCAGCTCTACCAACTTAGCTACGTGTCTAACCCGAAATACACCTGTTTTTAATTATATTTATATACTAATTCAGTTTATTCAAAATTCATTTATTTTTAAAAAGGATTTTAATTATCAAACCGGTGCCGTCAACAGGTCTCGCATGCGGGACCTGTGATTTAATGTTACACACAGTCCACCGCTGGACTGTGTGTCTAACTTGGTTAATATACAGATTTTTATTATACTTAATATCTAATTGCGAAAAGGATCCGGTTCAGTAAAAAAAGAACATTTTAATTACAGAGAGTGTGTATGTATCAAGGATCGAACTCGCGGCGTGTGATATATGTGTGCACACAGTCCACCGCTGGACTGTGTGTCTAACCCGAGATAATATCCAAATTATAATAACCTTATAATCAACCTACTTCGTCTTCTTCGTTACCGAATTACAGCCTACGATTACTCTATTGTTTCTTGTTTAATTTGATTGACAAACATTCATAAGACTAAAATGAAATGGCAGAGACGGTGTTGGAAGTAAACATACCGGAGGAATGATTTATCTCAGAATTCCGGCAAGGCGTCGGCTCTGTTTTTTATGAACTTCGACTGAGCGAACAAATTAACAGTTTTGATTAGTTAATTGTGGAATTGAAGTACTAAACAAGAGTTATTAGAAGGTTTGAATGACTATACCGTTTTACAGCGGAAGTTAGGAATTTTCAGAAGTTTTCCGGCGAGAGGGAATTATCCGATATCGACGTCTGAAATTGATTCCGATTGAAAGGTTTGAGTTAGCAATAGCTTAACAACTGATAGACAATGAAAGAATTGAGAGACTTACTGATTTGATGGAAAACACGGTTTTCCGGCGAAAGTCCGGCGAGTTCAAAAAGCTGCTCCGACGAACTGAAAGTTGTGCGAAAATGAAATTGAAGGTTTGCAGAATATGTTTGAGTCGCGAGAGGGGACAATGATTGAAGTAATTCAGAAAATGCAAGTTTTCGGTTATTAAAACCGATCCACTCTTGAATTCAAGTCCTTTCAAAGCTAAATTGATTGGAGGTGTCGGTGTAGCGGTTATAATCGGTAAACCGCGAACAATCAAACGTTTTTGGACGTTTGGTGACCGATTTCGGTTACAGTTGGCGTAACCAGATTGATTTATGATCGACCATAAAATTTAATTGTTTCCTAGAATTTACAGAAAACATCAAGTGGCGGAGTGGTTATGTGTGTGTGTGATAAGTCTTTGAGTTTAAACCCGGCTGACCCGGGTTCGAGTCCCGGCAGCCTGATTTTTATTTTAATTATTTTATTTTTACTTTTTATCAATTATAACTTTTATATTCTAGTTTGTTTATTAATTATGCATCATTAAAAATTAAAATTGACATAAATACGCAACGGAACATTTATAACTTGATATTCGATTACAAACGGAGCGGGTTTGGAAAACCCGTTTTTGACAAATGTTACAGTATCCCCTACTTTTAGGAATTTCGTCCCGAAATTTAAGTAGTAGTAGTAGGAAAAAGATGCGGGTATTTTTCGCGCATTGAGTCTTCACGTTCCCAAGTAAACTCAAGTCCCCGTTTGACTCCCAACGTACCCTAACAATTGGAATGCGACTTCGTCGTAGACGTTTTTCTCCGAAGTCCATGATCTCTACTGGTCTTTCAACAAAATGCATAGATTCATCAATCTGAATATCTTCCAGAGGAATATGGAGGTTTTCATCAGCGAGGCACTTCTTCAAGTTTGATACGTGGAATGTGGGATGAATCCTGTTGAGTTCTTCTGGTAGATCAAGCTTGTATGCTACAGGTCCTACTCTTTCGAGTATCTTGAAAGGTCCTACGTAGCGTGGTGCTAGTTTGCCTTTTTGACCAAAACGAACTACTCCCTTCCGCGGTGATACTTTTAAAAGTACATGATCACCAATGTTAAACTCCAAAGGCTTCCGTCGTTTATCTGCATAACTCTTTTGACGACTTTGAGCCGCTAGAAGATTGTTTCGAATTTGATGGATCTTGTCTATGGTTTCTTGAATCAATTCTGGACCGGTGATTTGAGCTTCCCCAATTTCGTGCCAACATACTGGAGATCGGCACTTACGACCATATAAAGCTTCAAAAGGTGCCATGCCGATACTTGAATGATAGCTGTTGTTGTACGAAAATTCAACTAATGGTAGATGAGCGTCCCAATTTCCCTTGAAGTCTATGACACATGCTCAAAGCATATCTTCAAGAGTTTGAATGGTGCGTTCAGATTGTCCATCAGTTTGAGGATGATATGCGGTACTGAGATCTAATCGTGTACCCAAAGCGGCTTGTACTGCTTGCCATGTTCGTGAAGTGAAACGACCATCACGATCTGAAATAATGCTTAACGGTACACCATGTCGGCTTATGATTTCGCTGATATAAATACGAGCTAACTTCTCGTTCTTGAAATCTTCGCGGATAGGAATAAAGTGAGCTGATTTTGTAAGACGATCAATGATTACCCATATAGTATCATACCCACCAGAAGTGCGAGGTAACCTAGTAATGAAGTCCATGGTTATGTTTTTCCACTTCCATACAGGTATTTCAGGTTGGACCAGAAATCCTGAGGGTCTTTGGTGTTCAGCTTTCACCTTGGAACATGTAAGGCACTTGGAAACAAAAACAGCAATATCCTTTTTCTTTCCAGGCCACCAGTAGGTGTATCGAAGGTCTTGATACATCTTATCGGCTCCTGGGTGTATAGAGTATCGTGTTTTGTGAGCCTCATTCATAAGAAATTCACGAAGGTTGTTGTGGTCAGGAATCCATATGCGATCTAGATAGTATAGAATACCGTCAGATTTATTTCAATTTTAAGTTCAGCTCCACAGGACAGCTCCTTTCGTACGTCGTTTTCCGTTACTGAAACATGTTGGGCTTCTCGAATTTGATCTTTAATGTCAGTTATGATTTGCGAACATAGAAGATGAATGGAGTTCGCATAACCCTTTCGACTGAGTGCATCAGCCACCACATTTGCCTTGCCAGGGTGGTACCGAATTTCACAGTCGTAGTCATTTAGAAGTTCGACCCATCTTCGTTGCCTCATGTTTAACTCCTTTTGATTGAAGATATGTTGAAGACTCTTGTGGTCAGTGTATATTTCACACTTAGTACCGTAGAGATAATGTCCCCATATCTTAAGAGCGAACACAACGGCTCCCAGTCCTAGGTCATGAGTGGTGTAGTTCTTCTCATGAGTCTTGAGTTGTCTCGAAGCATAAGCTATAACCTTTCCTCTTTGCATTAGAACACAGCCTAGTCCTTGCCCTGACGCGTCGCAATAAACCACGAAGTCATCACAACCTTCAGGCAGAGTGAGGATTGGTGCATCACAGAGTTTTTGTTTAAGGGTTTGGAAGGCTTCTTCTTGTTTGGGTCCCCATATGAAAGGTTTTCCCTTATGAGTTAAAGCCGTGAGTGGTACAGCAATGCGAGAGAAGTTTGAGATGAAACGGCGATAATAACCAGCCAAACCAAGGAATGATCTTACTTCAGTTGGTGTACGTGGCGCTTGCCATTCTTGTACCGCTTTGATCTTTGAGAGGTCGACATGTATTCCCTTATCATTGACTGCATTTGGAGAATTTGGCGTAAAGCTTTTCATTCTCTAGAAGTGTAAGGATGAGTCGAAGATGTCGTTCATGATCAGACTTAGACTTTGAATAAATGAGGATGTCGTCGATGAAGACTATAACAAAACGATCGAGATAGGGTTTGCAGACTTTGTTCATTAGATCCATGAAGACAGCTGGAGCGTTGGTTAAACCAAATGGCATGACCATGAATTCATAATGACCATAACGAGTTTGGAAAGCGGTCTTTGGGACGTCTTCTTCATGTACTCTGAGTTGATGATAACCAGATCGAAGGTCGATTTTTGAAAAACAGCTGGCGCCTTGAAGTTGGTCAAGAAGATTATCAATGCGAGGTAATGGATAGCGATTCTTGATCGTTAACTTGTTGAGTTCTCTGTAGTCGATGCACATGCGAAACGATCCATCTTTCTTCTTCACAAAAAGGACAGGTGCACCCCAAGGCGAGGAGCTAGGACGTATGAATCCTTTGTCAGTCAACTCTTGCAATTGACTGGCTAGCTCTTGCATTTCAGAGGGGGCTAACCTATAAGGAGACTTTGCAACTGGTGTAGCACCAGGTATAAGATCAATGCGAAATTCGACTTCCCTCACGGGAGGAAGTCCTGAAATGTCGTCAGGAAAAACTTGCAGGAAATCTTTTACTATTGGGATGTCTTCGAGTTTCTTCTCCATGGTTCCCTTTTTGACGACATGGGTTAAAAATGCGACATAATTCTTGCGAAGATATTTTCGAGCTTGAAGACAGGACATTAATCTGAGCCCTTTCGATGGGGTTTCTCCAAAGATTCGTAGAGTCTCACCGTTTGGAAGAGGAATGCGTATAAACTTCTCGCGACATAACACTTCAGCCTGATGTTGGCTGAGCCAGTCCATACCAATTATAATGTCAAAGCTTCCCAACTTCATAGGAATAAGGTAAACTGGAAAATCGTGGTCGTTTAAGGTAAGAGTACAATTGCGTATAATAGAGTTTAATGAGACCGGTTTCCCGTCAGCAACTTCTACTGTTATGGATTCCATGAGCTTATCACGATTTTGGCTTAGGATGGGTTCAAACTCTAAAGACACAAAACTTTTATCCGCACCAGTATCAAACAACATGGATGCATAACTACCGTTGATAAGAAACGTACCGTTAACCACATTGTTGTCAGCTCTAGCCTGATTAGCGTTGATGTTGAAAGCTCTTCCTCTTGCAGGTGGAGGAGCTTGGTTAGCTTGATTCACCGGATTGGCTTGGGCTTGAGCATGAATAATGTTCACTAAACGTGGACAAGTGTTTCTAAAGTGGCTTGGGTCTCCACAATTGTAGCAAGCCCGCATAGGTTGCACCATGGGATAGTTGGGTTGGTAGTATGATTGGGCTAAATGTTGGGTAGGTGGTAGTAGTAGGGGTTGTTGGGCTTGACCCATTATTTGTTGGTGGGTTTGGGTTGAAGGCTGGTGGCGGTTAGTTCGCTGAGGTATGCGACAGGTTTGAACAGTATGACCTGCGCGACCACAGCCGGTGCAATGTTGGCAGGGATGATCAGGAAAGTGGTGGTATTGGCAACGGTTGCATTTTGGTATCGGGCCAGAGTATGGCCTTTTGTATGGTGCAGGTGAGGGGGCAACTTGGGTAATGGGTGCAGCAGGGATAGGGAAATTGGTTTGTGTGACAGCGAAGTTTCTGGTGTTACGTTTCCTCTTGTTAGCAAACTTAGAGGAGGAGGTGGAATGGTTTGAAGTTTGGCCCTCAACGGGGGCTTTCTTTTTTCCTCTTTAAACTTACCGTTGCGAATTCGATTCTCGGTCAGTTTAGTAGCTAGTTCCATAGCAGCTTCAAGTGTTGCTGGTGAAGTGCTGAGAACTGAATCTTGAATTTTCGAGGGAAGACCTCGAATATAATGCTCGATTAAGCGGTAAACTGGGGTGAACAAGTTAGGGACCATTTGGTTCAACTCTAAGAACCACTTGATGTAGGAAGTATGATCTCCCTCCTTTTGCTTCAAAGAATGAAATTCATCCTCTAGCTTTTTAATCTCACTTCTAGGACAGAATCGCCTCGTCATGATTTCCCTTAACTCCTCCCACGTTAAGGCCATTGCATCATCGATTCCCCTCTTACCCTTTTCAGTATTCCACCAGGTAAGAGCTACCCCAAATAGTCTCCCAGTTGCGTATCGTACCTTGCGATCCTCGGGACAATCGCAGTTGAGGAAGGTGTTTTCCATTTCCTCAAACCAGTGGAGGAGAGCAGTGACACCTTCGGTCCCTTCAAATTTAGGAGGATCGCAAGACTTGAAATGTTTATATGAGCACTTTTTGGTAGGAGGGTTGCCGACGTTCTGGTCTTCTTGCTGGGGTGGATTTGTGGGATTTGTGGCGAGAGCTTGTTGTACTTGAACCACAATGTCAGGAAGCACCATGGCCATTTGTTTTGCGATTTGAGTGGACAAGCGTTCGTGAGACCTTCCTGATCTTTTACCCCCTCGTTGTTGTCTAGCCGACATCTACAGGAACATACATAAGAAGATTGTGAGTTTATGGAGTCTTTTTAGGTGTCATGTGTCTTAAAGAAAATGAAAATAACATAAATATCAATAATGCAACTACATCCATAGGATGTCTTGGGTTTGCTCATGTTGGGCCTCAAATGTCCCCCATACCTTCACCTGTATAGTCATGTGGGCCCCCATGTCTATTGGCTTGGTAGGATTCACATTAGTATTGGCGATTTAACACTCGCATCACCCGAATGAAAACCACGAAATATGTTTACGAGATGTATGGTCGGAATGTGTCCAGGTGTAGACACAATGACAACTCAAAGTGGGGTTAGCTCCCACAACGTTTGGTATAGCATGCTTTGGCCTAATAGGTACTTCGTACTCTCATCGTTAGTCCCCAGGTAGGCAAACTGGTCCTTTATTTTGGATTTATACGAATGCCAGCCTAGACAGGACGTTCCGACTACCGGTACTTGTACCCTTCCAGTTACTACATGCCCGTCATGAGAACTCACTTTGATGTGATTTGAAAATACAAAAATCATTGTAAAAACAATCATGAAAATGATGTGATGTGTGCTTTCATTGATATGATATGTTATGAGAATATGATTCATGATAGGCATTATATACTAATATGTACTTATGAACATGCTTGCATAATATTGAATGTGACATTAAACATAAAACATATAAACATCATGAATTTTGCATTTAACACACAAAAATCTTAAAAATTTCTAATCAACTATAGTATAGGCTCTAAGGGTCTAATAACCTATCCTATATCCCTATAGTCATGGCTCTGATACCAATCTGTCACACCCCGACCCGCAGCGGAATAAGAGTCGGGGCATAATTGGGTTATCACCAAAGCTCATGATATTTACTAATATGTTTCATATTTATTAAAGTCAAAATTTCATTCTCAATAATCCAAACATGTCCATACAAATACAAAGAAAAATAACCAACTAAACAATCCAAGCTCTAAACCAGTTTATTCTTCTAAGCCAATCCTATGTGTTTCTTGCTGCAGCTGGTTCACCTGTATCATGTGTAAAAATAGGGGTTTTGGGTCAACATAAGTTGGCGAGTGAACCTTGTTAGATAAACATTTATTATTGATTTTCTTGTTATTTTATCAAGGAAAAAATTGTGCAGTAATCATATGTGAGCAAATGTAAATAATCAAACAATAGCAATAACAACCACAAACTATAACATACAATAACATATGAACTTGCATGAATATATAACATGAATGAAACTGTATATGTTGGCAACGTCACGTTCACGCTCATAATGTAATGGGGAACGGACGGCCTATGATGAATGTCTGTGCGATCAAGGCTCAATCAAACGGAGCCGATCGAATGTTGGCAACGCCAGGTTCACGCTCATAATGTAATGGGGAACTGCTCAACGCTCATAATGTAATGGGGAGCGGCGGCCTATGAAATTGCATGTACTGAAAATAATAAATTAAATCTAAACAATAACCACACAACAGTTGATACAAGCTGAATACACATTTGTTCATGATATAATGTATGCACAATGATTTAAATATAATAAATGGTAAGACACATGATACACCCCAAAACCGTGATTAAAACGGGGAATTTGTAGAGATTCACTCACATTGGGTGCGTTTGGTTGGAGATGATGAGATGCGCACGAGTTTGAAGGATTGAACAATGAGGATTAACTAACCTAAATAATAATGGAAGGTATAGTTAATGAGTGGATTTTATTAATAATTTTAATAGGATTTTTAGATATATTTTTGTGAGTTTAAGGCTATTTCCTATCTTTAAAAACATTATTTTTAAGTATTTTTAATTGATTTTTGAATTAAACTAAATAAATAAAAATATAAAAAAATGTTGACTTTTGCGTTGACTGTTTGACTGTTTGACCGGTTTTATTGTGTAAATGTATGCGCCGGGCAGGACTCGAACCCGAGACCTCCCGTACGCGTGCACGCAGCTCTACCAACTGAGCTACGTGTCTAACCCGAAATACTCCTGTTTTTAATTATATTTATATACTAATTCAGTTTATTCAAAATTCATTTATTTTTAAAAAGGATTTTAATTATCAAACCGGTGCCATCAACAGGTCTCGCACGCGGGACCTGTGATTTAATGTTACACACAGTCCACCGCTGGACTGTGTGTCTAACTTGGTTAATATACAGATTTTTATTATACTTAATATCTAATTGCGAAAAGGATCCGGTTCAGTAAAAAAAAGAACATTTTAATTACAGAGAGTGTGTATGTATCAAGGATCGAACTCGCGGCGTGTGATATATGTGTGCACACCGTCCACCGCTGGACTGTGTGTCTAACCCGAGATAATATCCAAATTATAATAACCTTATAATCAACCTACTTCGTCCTCTTCGTTACCGAATTACAGCCTACGATTACTCTATTGTTTCTTGTTTAATTTATTGACAAACATTCATAAGACTAAAATGAAATGGCAGAGACGGTGTTGGAAGTAAACATACCGGAGGAATGATTTATCTCAGAATTCCGGCAAGGCGTCGGCTCTGTTTTTTATGAACTTCGACTGAGCGAACAAATTAACAGTTTTGATTAGTTAATTGTGGAATTGAAGTACTAAACAAGAGTTATTAGAAGGTTTGAATGACTATACCGTTTTACAGCGGAAGTTAGGAATTTTCAGAAGTTTTCCGGCGAGAGGGAATTATCCGATATCGACGTCTGAAATTGATTCCGATTGAAAGGTTTGAGTTAGCAATAGCTTAACAACTGATAGACAATGAAAGAATTGAGAGACTTACTGATTTGATGGAAAACACGGTTTTCCGGCGAAAGTCCGGCGAGTTCAAAAAGCTGCTCCGACGAACTGAAAGTTGTGCGAAAATGAAATTGAAGGTTTGCAGAATGTGTTTGAGTCGCGAGAGGGGACAATGATTGAAGTAATTCAGAAAATGCAAGTTTTCGGTTATTAAAACCGATCCACTCTTGAATTCAAGTCCTTTTAAAGCTAAATTGATTGGAGGTGTCGGTGTAGCGGTTATAATCGGTAAACCGCGAACAATCAAACGTTTTTGGACGTTTGGTGACCGATTTCGGTTACAGTTGGCGTAACCAGATTGATTTATGATCGACCATAAAATTTAATTGTTTCCTAGAATTTACAGAAAACATCAAGTGGCGGAGTGGTTATGTGTGTGTGTGATAAGTCTTTGAGTTTAAACCCGGCTGACCCGGGTTCGAGTCCCGGCAGCCTGATTTTTATTTTAATTATTTTATTTTTACTTTTTATCAATTATAACTTTTATATTCTAGTTTGTTTATTAATTATGCATCATTAAAAATTAAAATTGACATAAATACGCAACGGAACATTTATAACTTGATATTCGATTACAAACGGAGCGGGTTTGGAAAACCCGTTTTTGACAAATGTTACAGTATTTATATGTAAAATGAGTTTTGAAATCAATATTGGTGCTTTAATATAGTTTTAAACCATACTATGCGCCTAAATGGCGATAATGTCGCTAATTGACGATATTCAAGATGATTAAGTAAAACTGATGTTATGATCAGGTTTATATAACCAAAATAATCTATTTAATATATTATAACAGTAGGTAAATGGTTCTGTTAAAAATGTGTCTTTAAAATCATTTTATGCATCATAAGGGTAATATCGTCATTTATCGGCATTATACAAAGACTTGTGCATAACTCAGTTTACAATCTGATTTTAACATCCCAAGTAATCTTAATTATGATATTACATCAATAGGTAATGAGTTTTGTTGAAGAATTATGTTAAAAACCATTTTAGATGCCGAAAGGGTATTTTGGTCCTTTAAAAGCATTATTTACGATAATTAAACAAAACTTGGGTTATGACCAGATTATTGGCATCAAAATAAGTTAGTCATGTTTATACATCAGTCCATAATTCATTTGTATGTTCATTTGTAATTAAAACCTTGTTTTTAAGTAAAAGGGCATTTTTAGCAAAGTTTGACATAATTAACGGAAACTTGCATAAAAGATCGGATTACTCATTAACCATGTGATATAACTCCAGAGGGTTATACTACAACTAAACATGGTCACAATGCAACTTAGAATTAATAGCTAAAGTTGCTAAATCGGGTCAGAACTGAAAGTCAAAGTAGAAGTCAAACTTCACGACTTTCGGTTGCGAACCGACCTTAAACCTGGAATTGACGAGCCGAACATGTTTGCACATGTTCTAATAATTATTACCAAGTTGTTTAAGTGTTAAAACATATTTTATAACACCTACATTATCATATATGAATTTATTTTCAAATCTGACCCAGTTTGACTTTTTATTAATAACTTTGACCCGTCAATTGACCAAACAAAAGTGGTAATTAGGAGGTGCCCTTTTTAGGGATTAACACCGACCTAATTACGATCACGTAGCCATGTTCGTACCGAACTATGGCTGGACCGTAATGGTCTTAGCTCAAAGTCAAAGCGTTTTTACGTCAACGCTTTGACTTTGGCTTAAAGCCTAATAAAAATAAAAGGAAAGGATTGGAACACTTACAAGTGAACCAAAAAGATGACTAGAACTCAGTTAGGATGCTCCTTGATCAAGAACTTCCAAGTAGAGATAGAGAGAAGAGATTTTGAGAGGTGCAAGGAATTATGTTGCAAGAACACTCCTATTTATAGGTGAGGGGCATGAATCAAGATCAAGAAAAGTGTTATGGGAGCACTAGAGATCACTCCAAGTGTAGTATGAGGTGTCCAAAACCAGAATTGAGGCCATGGTTTCGAGCTGTGAGAGTGCAGGTGGGTTTAAAGGTGGACAAGCATGCAGATCAGCAGCTGGCATGCTGTTTCTGCGAAATGACCTCTCCCGCGCGTTGCACGGGGATACTAGGTATTTGGCGCGTGGCGCCTGTGGTGTCATTTCACAAAATTTCCATTTTGGCCCCTGAACTTCTCCAAACTCCCATATTTCGACATAAAAGCATGTTTTATTCAATATGGCTCCTGATTAGCACTCTCGGGAGTATAACTGAACATCTTTAAGCTCCGGGTTCGTTAAAAGGTCACTCAGAGGCATAGTTTAAGCATGTTGACACGTTTAACCCCTCAGCTTTAATATCCACCACTCAGAGGCTATAAAATAACATGTTGGCGATTTTAGTCCCTCTCGTCAAGCACACGACATACGAGGATCAGCGGGACACGTGTCGAATTTTTATAGGACGTAAAAACACAGGGTGTTACACCAAATGGTCTGGTAGCGGCAGACGGTGTCTACCAAGAGAGAGAAGAGGAGGCCGTGCCATTAACGGCGGCGGCGGCGGCGGCCGAGCAGTGGCAGTAGTCGCACCGGCGTCAGTGGCGGTGAGAAAGGAAGTCGTTTCGACAGTTCATGCCTGTTTCCGGTGGCTCGGTGTTCGTCTGGTTTGGGATTTTTGTTCAATCTCGTACAGGTTCAATTTCGGGTCACAGTGCAGTTTCATCTCAGTTCAGTATACTTCAGGTCAAAACATTAGTTTGGGTTGGATTCACGCTCAGTCCCTGTTCGGGTCAGCTTCAACGCGGTCAACGTGGTCGGAGCTGGTCAAACCAGTCAACTGGACCACGCGGTTAGCCACGGCGACACGAGCACGGTAACATAATTACACGTATTTGTTCATACCTTTTTTTGTATATATACATATAAATTTTGTCTAAAGGTGAAGTCGACCTTTAGAAACCGAACCGATTTATAAACGAGTTGATATTATAAATGTGGAAGTATTAGAGTTACAAAATAAAAGTGGCGTTTTAAATCAGAAATCGTAAGATCTATTAATTGTCATCGAAACCGTCGAGTTTTTTTTTAAATATAACTGCATGAAAACAAAGAAATAATAATAATAATAATAATAATAATAATAATAATAATAATAATAATAATAATAATAAAATAGCGTTTTATATTTATATAGCGTTTTAAACCGCGAATCCGAAGCTTATGACTTGCAAATAACTATACATAGTTTTATATATTCATATATTGATTCATTTATTGTTGAGTTTTGGAATGTTTATCGACACTACGATTGTCGGGATCGTCCCAAAATAGGGGAAACTTTGCCCGATTTTCGTTAGAAAAAATACATATATATATATACCTATATATATATACATATATATATATGTGTGTTTACATATACGTATATACATACACATCTACTCTATCTTCGAGGCACTAATGAAAACGTAGCGAGACTCGATTTAAGTTTTAAAAATAAAAACAAGTGTAAATTTACTTTAATAACACTTTTGACAACTTTCATTTTCCACGCGAGGCGACCTCGATGTTCCACCATTCAACCTCCAACACTCCACCGAAGTCCCAAAGGAAGCGTTGCTAAACTGTGAGCATACTCGACCCCTTTTACTCTTAAAAATGTATTTTTGGGGTGCGTCATGTATAAAAGAACAAAATCGTTTACACAATTAATTAAGTCTATTTAAATACTAAATCCACTGGACGCGTCATTCGTTATACTTAGGTAAATTATACGTGATAAATTCTATTTGTATACCACTGCTAGTTGCTATGTTTAGGTCGCTTACGCGTGATTGTTGAAACTTGTTTATACGTGTTAATCGTTAATCATAGAATTGCTTGCGCGTGTTAATCTTAACTTATCCATTCATGTTATTCGTTACACTTCGGTCGTTTAGGTATGCTTGATTCAACTTAAATATGATTTGCCACGTTGGATTGGAATAAATATTTTATACTTATATTTATTTTCAAACTTGTATGCTCGCCAATACTTTTGTATTGATCTATGCTTTTAATACATGTTGCAGGAATTCCGATGACACCTGGAATCTAGTAGGATTGCCTAGAAACACATTTAAACTCTAATTATTCGTTGTATCGTATCTTATTTTAAATATGTTGTATTTTGTTTCAAATCCTTGTATTAAAACATTATGAAATGGAATGAAATTATATCTCTTTTTACTTCTTGTGATTCGAAATTTGTATCAGCTGATTTAAGCTGCGAAAAGGGTAATTATTAAATATTTGTCACAAATAGCGTTATGAGCTACGAGCAATCATGTTTTCGTCTCGCTCTGATGTTTCCGCCATCGGTTGGGGTGTGACAGATTTACCATTCTAGCCTAATCGGTTCCGGTATCGGCATTAGGATTTATTGATTTCGGTATTCGGTAAGAAGCACCATCGGTACTGGTTTTTTTTGTTTGGCATTTAGTATCGGAATATGAAAAACTTTTTGGAGCCACTAACCCCTTATGCACCCGCATAAAATGGAGATCACATCAAGATAGATCTCCCACGAACTTACTTGTAAGACGGAATACACGACCCCCAAATAAGCCAGATTAAAATATTTGTTTCCATGATTAATTTTTCAATGTAAAATCTCCATACAAAGCCTATGTGCATCCTTGAAACTCAATAGCACTCCACTTAAAATGAGCACACGAATACGACCATGTATGGAATTAGTTACCAATCAAGATACAAGGTTCAATTCTACAATTACTATGAAGCGAGTGACTTTTGAAATAACAAACTTGAGAACTGAACTCTATCCACCATCTCTAATGTGATAACCGCGTTTATATAAACTTGTGTAACACCGAAATGAATGCAAAAACCACATCGGGCAAACATATATATACACAAACACAAGTTCAAAACCCCAAGTATTGCTCATATACAGTAAAAATGAAAACAAGAATATAACATGTTTTCTTAAAAACTTTATTCATTTATACTTTAGATACACAGAAGAGTAAATTACAACCGGTGTCCTTTATGTTTGTATCAAATTACAATCAGTGTCCTTTAACTAAAGAAATTACAGGCTCTATCCTTTATGTTGCCAGTTTTTAGTATGTTCTATCATTTAGCACTAACCTAGTTAAGTTTTTTGGTTAAGTCTTACCATGTGCCTCTCACATGAGGGCAACATGGTTTTCTTTATCTCGAATGTAACATGAATTATATTTTTGTTTAGATTAATTGAAAATTTTAAATATATTACTTTGATTTTATAATTTCAGTTCCACACCATGGATTATATTTTGGTTTCGACTAACTGAAAAAATTGAAGGGATAAAAGAGATTTATTTATTTCGACTTTTTAATATAAAATTGATATGAAAGACCATGTTGCCCTCACTAGAGAGGCACATGGTAAGACTTAACTAAAAAAACTTAACTAGATAGTTCTAAAGGACATAACGTGGCGGTAACATAAAGGACAGAGCCTGTAATTTCTTTAGTAAAAGACACCGGTTGTAATTTGATGTAAACGTAAAGGACACCGGTTGTAATTTACTCTATACGGAATGATAAAACCCTCACAAACAAGTATACTTAAACTACAAAACATAAACTTTGATATCAAGTATACATATTCATTCGAATACTTTTAATACATTGTTGATAGTTGTTGTAATATCTTAGTTATTTATTGAACCGATACAAAGATTTAGAAAAGGGATAGAATACTAAGGGATGACATTTTATATATTTACAAAAACAAGAGATAGAATACAAAGGTCTGAAATAAAAGAAGCGGGAAAAACAATCTTGGGTTACATAATTGTGACACGTAACACACCAGTTCAGTTATTAGGTATAGATTTGCATTTCAGTGTTCTATGCTAAATAAGTAGTTTAGTTATTGTGTAAACTATAAATTTGTTAGTAAATATCATGAAATACATTTTGGAGCCACTAAGCTATACAATATAGTGATGGTAAGGTAACACTATAACAAATCATCATCATCATACTCAGCAAATCTCACCAATAGCAAAGCTAAGGTAGAGTCTAAGGAGGGTAAGATGTAAACAGCCTTACCTCTACCCCGTAGGAATAGAGAGGCTGCTTCATCATCATACTCAGCAAATCTCACCAATAGCAAAGCTAAGGTAGAGTCTGAGGAGGGTAAGATGTAAACAGCCTTACCTCTACCCCGTATGAATAGAGAGGCTGCTTCCAGTGAGACCCCCAGCTCCATAGTAGTTTTGCATCAAACCTTGGACATAAGGCGCATAACACTCAGCAATTGGGACAAAAGCCAATTAGTGCATGTACCCCCTTGTCTTTCGGCTATCAACGACACCACATGATACATGATTAACCGTCCTTCTCTTTTTAACGTTATTTTCACGAAATTAGTAAAATAACGTTAAAATAAGTGCACTTTCACTTTTGCCCCCCGAAGGCTCACACATATATATATTATATGCACATACCGCGACTTGCTATTTACCTGTTGTTGAATGATATAAAAGTAGATGTAAGATGGCGTAAAAACTAGAAAAGAAACTAAGCCCCTTTACGAAGAATCATCATACGAAACTATACTTCAACTCAAATAAAAGCGAGTCTAACGAGCAGAATTTACAACCGCCTCTTTCTCAGCCATGCCCAAGCTAAGAGTCCAACCGCAGCACCACCCAAGTGACCAGATCCCGAAATTTGACTATCTTTCTGATAACAGTTGCAAATATATATTTGTATGTATCATGTATGTATGTCAAATGAAGGTTGATTTAGATTGCTAGATTGCAAAAACTGACAAGAAAAGTGGTTGCCGGACAAGTTTTTTAGTAGTTCAAAAGTAAATAGATTGATCATATTGTTATACTGAGAATCATACCTTTACTCTCTGTATATCATTGAAAATTCCATATATCCCCTGGAATGATCATGAAACAAAATGGTCATTAGATATAGAAACCAACCTTCTATTATCACAACTAATCAAGTAATTATAATCGCTTAATATAGGTGATGTGTAGGCAAAGACAAATAATTTCATTTCTAGTCCTAACTTCTTTATATACAGGCAAGAGTAAAATGACATTTTCGTCCCTGAGATTTGGCCAGTTTTGCGACTTTCATCCAAAGGTTTGTTTTTCCACAACTGGATTCAAAAAGTTTGAAATCTTACCATTTTCATCCGGTTTGTTAACTCCGTCCATCTTTCTCTGTTAAGTCAAGGGTATTTTCGTCTTTTTTGTTAACTTCAAGGGCAATTCGGTCTTTTTCGCTTTATGTACAGGTATTTAAAATGCCCTTTAAATTAACAAAAAAGACGAAAATACCCTTGACTTAACGGATAAAAATGGGTGGAGTTAACGAGCTGGATGAAAATGGCAAGATTTCAAACCTTTTGGATCCAAATGCGGAAAAACAAACCTTTGGACGAAAGTCGTAAAACTGGCCAAACCTCAGGGTTGAAAATGGCATTTTGCTCTCAGACAATGACCCACTTGTTTACACTTAACATCATGTAAGCTTGTAATTTATGGGCACGCTTATTATGTACTTATATTTACATGTTTTCGTAATTCGTGAAGATTTCATTTACCACTAATAGAGCAGGGAATGGTATCATGAACTCGACAAGCAAAGTCTTCATTGGGTAGAGTAATATATAAAGCATCAAGATAGCATTCACTGCACCACTTGCTCCCTAAAACAAAAATTAGGAAAAAAAAAATTTTGAAAATATTTTTCCAAACAAGAATCATATGCGTAAATGAGCAAGATACCAGGGTTTGGAATAATAACAGTTAGAGAATGAAATATAGAGTTCATGACACAGTGTTTGGATGTTATACATTTGATGATGTGGCGAGAGAAGCCCTATGCACCAGAAATGCAACCGAGCCAGCAAAAGCCCCAACCAGATACAACGCAAGCAGAAATTCAGGCCCGACCCGTTGACCAATCTGTGGAATGCAGTTATAAGTTCATAAAACAGCAAAGAATGAATGGTAATGCATGTTAACTTATTACGTACACTCTGGCCAAAGGAATAGAGCGTGATCATGTTTGAGACGATATGTTTAAGGTTCTTATGACTGAAAGCAGAAGTTATCATAGTATGATACCGTCCGCCTTTAATGTTATCCCACTGTATCTGCATAGATGAAATAACTCATATGAGAAACGCCATAACCATGAATAACTCACCGTGAAGTTCTGCATCATGAAGTTTATGTCAGCAACTTTCCAGAGCAGATGCACAACCACATTTGCTAAGATCAAGCCTTTTACCACACCATCTACAGATGCGAGTCCCCTGTAGAATACAACGACGAATGTATTAATCATGGAATAATTTGTGGCGATAAACATAAGGATTTATTTCTGTAAATGTCATCATATAAGATCACGGTTATTTGTGTTGGCTTGCTTGATTACAGTTAAACCTCTATAAATGAGGTTATTCGTCGACTATGATTACAATAATAATAACAATTTGGGACCACTTGGTGTGGTTATTCATTCATCAAAGTTTTACTGTAACGTGCTTAAGTTATAGGGCAGGCAGGCAGGTTATGAGAGGAAATAACCAGGTTTTGGGTTGCCATATCTAACCCGTTCAACAAACTGACAGTGTTTGAGTTGACCAGGTTAGTTAAACAGGCCGTGTTTGTTGACTTGTAATTAGGCTGTGTTTGAGTTAACATGTTTAAACCGTCAACCAGCAACCCGTTTAACGAACTAGTTCCTACTAATGATCAGTTTTATTAGTGATAAAGTTCCTATTGATAATCAAGTAACCAGCCACATCACAAGCAAATTTCAAAGACTCAACAAATTTAATCGAATTTTCGTGTGCTGAGGGCGCCATTCTCTGACTAGGCAGCAAGGGCAACGACCCCGGACCCTTGAAGGCTTGAACCCCCAAGGTTTGTCAGTGCCATAAATCATAACATTTCTTACGAGCCAGCACTCTACACCTCCAAACTCGTATCAATGTTGTGTCAAATTTTTCTTTGGTTTAAGTAAATCTCAATCTACTAAAACGACCTGATAACACTAAAATCACCATCAAAGTCGACTCACAAACACATTTATCACAAAAATAACCAAACCATTTAACCCATTTACAACCCGCCAGCCTGTTTGACTCGTTTAGATAATAAATACTAAGTGTGTCCAAGTTACGGTTCGACATCTTTTACATGAACAAACATATGTCAGGCTGCAAACAAACCAAACGTTCAGCGAATAGTTTGTGAACCGCTCGGCGGGAACTTCGTTTGTGCTCGTTCGTTTATTAAACAAACGAACACGAACAAGAAATTTTGTTCGTTTAGTTAAAAGCACAAACATGAACAGAGGTCGTGTTCGTTCGTTTATGTTCGTGAATGTTCGGTAACGTGTTCGTTTGTGTTCGATAGTTCATTAGTGTTTTGAGTTTTTATATTTATTTAAACACTTCAAAATTCCGATAAATTAAATATCTAATAAGTGTCAGTGTATTATATATTATGTTCATGAACGATTGCTTGTGTTCGTTTGTTTCCATTTGTGTTCATGAACATTAGTTTGTGCATTTGTGTTCGTCAACTTTCGTTTTTGTTCGTTGCCAAAAATTAACAAACAAACACGAACATGTTCATCTCCTTAACAAACGAACACGAACATAAAATCTCGTTCGATAAGTGTTCATGAACGGTTCACCAACACATATTGTTCGTGTTCGTTCGGTTTGTTTGCAGCCCTAAATATATGCATTGTATTCGAGTTCAGCTATCAAGACTCAACACTGTTGAAACCCTAGGCTACTTAGTTACATTAAATGAGATTAATCAAAAATCATGTAATAAGTGGCGATTAGTTACCATGTTTTATGTTTTAAGTGGTTGTGTATTCTACCACCCAAAATGAACCTAGTGCACTCACACTAGTGGGTTGATGGTTTGTTTTCAAACCTTGAAACCGCTCAAACTACACGGTGTAATTTTATTTCCTGAATGCACTACCTGAACTGGTTACGCTGATGTTATAAAAATAACCAATTTCGGTTAGCATAATGCACGTTATTGTATAATTACGCACGTTATAATACTTAATTGTGCACGTTATTTGCATAATTACGCATGTTGTATTGGTGGTTGTGTATCGTCGTACGTGAAGAGCCTGTTATACGTTAACCGGGCCTCTATACTTATATTAAGGTTTTTTTAATAAATATGATATCATATTTAATTATTAAAGTAAATTACACGACCATGTAGTTTTGTCCAAATGGATTTCGTCTCCAAAGTTTAAATATTACGGATATAGTCGTCAACCACATAGTTTGCTTTTATTTATGATTCAAAAAGTTATCAAGGTTAAATTGTCAGTTATTTTTAAGACATATTACATATTTCAAGTTCTTACATATAGAAAACGAAATATAAAAACATTAAAACCCGCCAACCCTTCGAACCGTCTCAAATGGGCACCTTCTAATGAGCAAATGGTGCCTACGTGACGTTTGAAATCTGATATATGCATTAGAGAGAAAATGAGTGCGTTTGAATACAGATGGAAATATGACGCGACAACTAACGTGGTGCGTTTCGACACATTTGAAAGTGGATGCATTGAAGACGGGCTTAACATTTACACATCAAAACACACTCTCTCCCTCATCTCTTTTTGTTATCAAAACACACACACCCATCTCATCTTAATTGATTTGGCAGTGATTTAGTGAAGATGTGTTATATGCATCTTTAGGCCATACCTCATAGATAAGTTCCTATTGTTTTAGAGTGAGTTTCGCTGACAAATTATAAGTTATATGATATATCACATAACGCATTCTCATAAGATGCTTTGTTTTTAATTAGAGTTATTAGATTTAAATTTTAAATTATGTATACTTAAACTGGTTGGGTATTCAATCTTTTCTTGTACTCTCTTCAAAAACTTGTGTATTATTTATTCATTCAAACTAAGATTTGAATCATATGTAACATCATAACACATATAACATGGCCTTAACCTTATAAAAATAAGTAAAAAGTTAAATCACCTTAAAGCTCGAAAAATCCTTGATGAAAGACAAAAACACGCAACATCTGAACCAAAATATATAAATACCATTCTTTGGTGATAATTTTTTTTTAATTTTATGCTTCTCTCTCTAAGATCTTTAGTCTCTCACTCTAGATGATGATGACCACGTCGATGATAAAGAAGAAAGAATATGGAATGGAGGTAAGATGCGGATATTTGATTTAACATGTCACGCCATATAAATATGTGAAGAATTTGATAACAAGTAATAAAATATATGAAATACTAGTAAAATGATTGACATTCTAGAAAATGTTTTATAACAAATTTTAGAGACATTTTGTATCTAGTAAAATGATTTACATTCTAGAAATGTTTTGTAACAAATTTTAGAGACATTTGTATGGGTATTTAAGGTATTAAATTAATAAAGATTTACGACTAAAAACATAGATAATTTGCCTTGAAAGAATAGCTAAGTAACAATAGGGTAAAATTCATTTCATTTCACTATATTTGTTACTGGAGATAATGAAATCCAGATTCAAATTTTCAAGTGTCATACACAATAATCAATTATTTAATATATTAATAGAAACAAAAAATACATTACCAATCATGTAACTTAGTCCATCCTTCAGGAAACGGATTAAGACGTTCCCCCACATAAAATCCATCCTCTCTAACTAACCAAAAACATCTTCTTGGTTTGCGAAATTTCCATTTTGTGCAATACTTTTCACTTGTATCGGTATCATAAACATTAAAAAATGCAGTCCTTGAATTCCAATAGAAATGAGCATAAAATAGTGTCTTGAAATTGTCACAAAAGCTCCAATTTTCATTGTTGTTTAATGCAAGTGTACGATTCCCGAGATCATCATCACCTGATTGTACATGTACTGTGATAGGATTCTTAATTCCATTGTAGATAAAAATGGTCCAATAACTAAACATGCATGCCTTCTTTGTTGTGTTAGATATCGGAGATGCTACTTGAGTGTTCACAATTGGAGACGCACTTGTTGTGATAAAAAGGTAAAAGAAAAGGAAAAATAAGCTTTTCATGATCGAATATACAAGTGTATGAGAATACAACTCTATTATATATAGAACAAAAATGTTGATTAGTTGATTTAAACTAAATAAAGATATTCCAAGAATGATATGGACAAATATGATCTCTAAAAGATATGGTATTTCTATTATCTTTTTAGGAAACCATATTATTAGCAATTAATATTATTAATATGATAATTAAATAAATGATAAGCAATTAATATTATTAATGTGATAATTAAATTAAATGATATATCATTCTTAATTTGTGGGTACAAATTATTTCTAACGTCACATACTATAATCCATATCTTAAATAACATAAACTAGTTTGATTCACTCTTGCTACGTATACATGTACGGCAATTTGATTGTTACCGGTTGTTTGGTTATAGTACCAACACTTGTAAAGTAGCAACCAAAAGAAGAAAACAAAAAATAAAATAAAAATAAATTATGTTTTATATTGATCGAAAACCATAAAAAACAAACGTCAGTATCGGTTTTAATAATAGAGATACGGGTACTGGTGTTCGGTTAGAATTAGTTCGGTTTGTCAAGGTACCAATACGCATACACCCTACCATACCAGAAAAACACTCAATGTTGAATTGCAACTTCATTATGAACAAAATTTATACCAAGGTGTGAAAAAAAAATAACACACTAAAGTAAAAAAATAGAATAAATATATAATATTTAGAAAATCATTTTTTTCTACCACTAGCGCTTCACAGGGTTCGAAATATAGATTAAAATAAGTAAATCGTGATGATACATAATATGTTGTTCTAGCGGTGGCCCAAGTTTAAACACCGAAATGTAATAAAAAACCATTGTGATGGTATACTCGAAAATGTAAATGAAAAATAGCAAAATATAGATAATTTATGGGAAAAAACTTTTGTGGACAAACTTTAAATTATAAAAGTTGTAGTGATTTTTTTATTGTAAGCACGAACTTGATTTTATGTTAAAAATAGAAAAATAACGTTAATAAAGTTTAGAGTCATACGATAACTTTATTAAAGTTTATAGCAACATAAGTTAGTTAAAGTTTTAACTTAAATAAAAAATTGTTGGGGGACAAATGTAAATAGAAAATTGTTATAAAAAAACAGTTACATAAGTGTAGAGGTCATGTAAGGAAGAAAAGTTAAATGATCATAATTTGAAAAACAGTAAGTATACTAATACCAAGGTTGCTATGTATTAGACTACTTAAAGTGGAAAGGGTTTAAAGGGGGCATGGAGCTATACGTTGATGCCACGTCACTAAAGGAACTTTGCTTTTTAAGTATAAAAAGCACGGGGTGAAAGGAGATTGAAGATGATGTTTTTTGATTTTTTTTCTTTTAAATAAAAACAAATCAATAAAATAAAATAAACAAAAAAAACATTTATACTAAATAAAGAAATGACATTACATGAAATTAAAAAATATACTGAAATAATAAGAACATAATAATTAACCATAATTAAAAAAACAAACTAACTACAATACTTTTTCATAATATCTCTTTTCATTTTCTTGTATAATTCTCTTTTGGGGGACCGGCAAGGTGATCGATGTTCATAGCGAGAAATTTCATATCCTCTTGTTTTTCTTTCGCCAAATCCTTCTCGTTTTTCAAACTCATTTTTTCTTCAAAAAGCGCCCGAATATTTTTTTCTTTTGCCGAGCTTTTCTTGTTGGATGTGTACCAATGCGTCCATTTAGGTCGGATAATTGTTCGGTGTAGTCCACACCTGAAGTATATGATTTTTGCGCCCACTTTTTTATTTATCTTTACCGAGTGGGCGACTTGCTTCAACCTCGACGTCAACGTCGCTTAAGTTTAGATCATACTTGTTACGAGCATCTGTATGAGTAGTAGAGGAGCTTGTTTTCGCACTTTAGACGATTCCCCCACAAGTGGTACTCTTGCCAATTTGCTAGAGTGCCGCGCCACTTCCAAACAATGAAAAATTTTGAATGGGCCTCTCTTTTTTCTTAATAAGTATTAAATGCTCGCATCACGAAATCGGATTCGATTTCACCTTTTAGGGGCGTTTTTGATGTTTTGGTAGTAACCATTAAAGTCAGTCATGACGGTATTTATTTCACCTCACTTTGAAGAGAGACTATCATTTTTCAAATATAACTCTCGTTTCATCGTATTGTGATAAAGAGCGTTTATTAGATACCAAAGTATGTTTTCGTGTTGATTAGTACCTATTAAAAAAACGTTGTATTAGTGAAATACATATAACACTAAAAAATGTATCCAAGAGAAAATTAAATATATATTTTTTAACAATATGTATTTTTCCATAAAGAATAAAATAAAAGTACCGATAACCGGCTCTCCATATCTTGTATCCAAGCTTTTGATAAAAACTACCTTTTCATCGTTTGTCCATTTTACCGCAACTCAGTCAGCGGCTTGAGCCTTCTCCTCCTCGGTTTTCTTTCTATGGCTTCTCTTTTTAACCTTTCGAGCCAACGGTTCAACAATGTCTTGCGGTTGGGTTCATGGCACGGAGTCGGGTGTAGGGTCCATTTGGGATAAAAGGAACGAGTTGTTGGTGAGGGAAGTTTGGTAGTGGAAATTGAGACAAATTAAACATGCTCGTTAAAATATTATTTTATGCCGTCAACTCGGATAAGTACCCGGATGATGTACTGCAAAGTACATGTGTTTATAGTGTATATTTTGGTCAATTTTTAGGTAGTTTGAGTCTAATTTAGGTTAGAATTTTGATACTGCTGACGTTAAGCTTTGATTTCAGGTCTCGTTGCTTAAAGTGATGATAAACGAGTTAAAACGAGCAGTTTCGAAGAAAAATGGAAGTCATACGCGCGTCGGAAAGTCAAACGATTGAAGAAAAATATAAAACAGCAGCATAGGGGGCGCCACCATACGCGACCCCTGGTCCTTTACCCGTCGCGTAGCGTGACGGGGGTATTTACGCAGCCAGATTGTTTTCGTTTCGGGTTTTTGATGAGTGTTTCAGTGTATAAATAGAACAAGTTGCCTCCGGTGTTAGGATTGCGAATTTTGAGAGTTCTAGAGCTTATTTTGGAGGTGAATTAGCTGTGTTTGAAGGTTTTGAAGCACGGGAATCATTCGGTTAAGCGAAGATTGAAGATTGAAGACTAGCTCGGGTTTTACAATCCTTGTTTGTTTGATTTCTCTTTTCAGAACTTGTAACGATGAATTCCTGTTTGATTAACCTTGTTTTGTTTGCATTGATAACCATGTTTGGCTAAACACTTAACTGCCTAGACTATGATGAATGGATTGAATAAAGTTTGAACCTTTTTAGTTAATTGCACGTTTTTTATGGGTTGATTGTGTTTTGTAAAAAGTTTAGTTGATTGATTTGGTTTGTATGCGTGCTTTGATTTGGTTTATTGTTATCTATTGCTTCCTGTGAATCTTGGTGGTTGTCTGCGAAGGAATAGGTTCATGTTAGATCTTTGACCTTTAGGGTGAATTGGCCAATAAACCCCTAGAAGTGATAGTTAACGGTTACCTAGATTTTCGTGTTCTACTAGTCCTTATAGCTGGAAGGTGTGGGGCTATTGGTAGGTCTTACCCGGCGAATTGCTTTAGACAGTCTTTGGAAAAAGTCGTGCCTTAGTTGCCTCGTCGGTTTGTTAGTCTATCAAGTCAAATCAAGATACTCAAACTACCCTAGATCTATAATTGGAAAAGAGTAGGTCAACATTAGGGTACTTACACAATAATTAGATAACTTGAAAGAAGTCTAATAACCGGTAGGATTAACGGCCTAGGTAGTGCCATAACTTTTGCCTCGAGAAGGGTTGACGTGCTTAGTTGGTGGCTCAATAGGTTTAGTATCACAAGATCCCGGTTCCATAAAACGTGTGATTGAATTAATCGGTTATTACTTAAAATCAATCCAGGATTCTAGTCTAGGTAGCTTTCATCATCATTTGAGTTCAGTTTTCACATTAGTTCGTATTCGCATAGTTTTAGTAACAATGAGTTTGATAGATTTCAAAAGATTTCCATAGATTTTCAGTAACCCCCCCCCCCAAACAATGAAACAGTTTGAGTCGTGTCTTGTCCGAGTTTATTAGAGTCTAGTTAGCGTAATCAGTAGAGTCCTGTGGGTTCGATATCCGAACTTACTTAGGTTATACTGCATTGATCGGTACACTTGCCGGTTGTGTGGTTTAGGTTGATCAGTACACTTTCCGGACGGAACACGGCAGCCAAACACCCCTCTTCTCTCTCATAGCAAACCCTCGCACCCACTCGCACTCCACTCTCCTTTCTCTCCCTCCTTCTCCGGCCACACCTGCAACAAACACCTTCCCTTTCACTTACCTCCAACCTCCGTCCGGCAACCAAATGTCACACCCCAATTTCCACATGTAACCCGGTGGGCCCGGTTGGAGAATATCGTGACGTAAGTTGATATCATCATAACCAAACAAACACACAGCACAGCGGAAGTCTTGGAGTTTAAATTACTATTACAAACCAAATGTCCAAATGTTCGAAAATAATAATTACAGGCTTGTAATAACGAATCCACAGGCGGATCGAATAAATATTTACAAAGGAAATTGTTCTACAGACTTTGGTAGCTTATGGACTTGCAAGATCCTTATTTAGCTACTACGCAACTCCCAATCTATTCCGCGTTGCTACCTGTAACTTGGTCTTTTGATAGTACGTCAGTTTTCACTGGTAAATAATAGTAACCGACTCATTTTGTAAACATTTATTAAAATGATTTTCGATGCACTTGGCACATTTTATAAATAACTTGGGATAGTTCAAAATGACCTTGTTTACAGTTTTACATGTTTGTCAATACATATGGGGTCCGGTGTAGAAACCGAATAACCTGATTAACCGACACGCCACTTTAAATAATCCACCAGCGGGATTTAATATTTTTATTAGCATTAGCGTCTGTCAGGTGTATGCCTACACCCCGCACTTAAGGTCGTGGCCATTAGTAACTTAAATGAGCCAAGGATATCCCAGACATGGTCGAATTAACCCCCAATGTTTAAGTTATCAAACAATACAGAATAAAACGGGTTATAACGATTTAGTAAATCACAATCTTATAACATGATCCCATACCCGACCAAGCGGTATTATTATACCGTGTCCCAAGCCCGTATAGGGAAAATAAGTTAAAAGTATTTACCTGAGCAAATTCTTCAAATAGATAAATAACTCAGCCGAATATTCAAAAGTAAGCTTAGACGCCAATCTACCGGGGGGCTATTAGTCTGGAAATGATGGTGTTTATAACCAATTAGAATGCTATCGGGTCCTATCTTCTTTGTAGACTCGAACCGGGTAGCTTAAAGATAATAACGGTACTAAACGCTGGATTAAGTGATGACCGGAATAAAATGTAGTTTAAACCCGACAAGCATGGAGACTTGTTTAATATGGGTAACATGTTACATTCTGGATTTTGAAAATAAAATGATAAGGTTAAACCCGTTTCGCTTAAATTACGTAAACTAGTTACGTAGGCCGAACCGTACGCATATAAGCAAAACCGGGTAACCGGGTGAGTCTTATATAAGTTCTATATGCCATTATATTTAAAACATGTTGTAATATCAGTAGGATATCAACATGTATGCCCGTCATGGTTTTAAAATCAAGCTATGCCTCAAAAGGGCGTTTTGGTCACTTTATGACTTGTAATAAAAATTATGAGCAAACTGATGTAATGGTCATAATCCTATTGTAAAATTAGTTTATTTATGATGTTATATCAGTAGGATTTCGAGTATGTGTATATTTTAGAGTTTAAGACCAAACTATGCCCCGTAAGGGCATTTTGGTCATTTTACACATAGCATGATAATTTACTTGGGAATCTGAGTTTAGTTGATGTACTTACTGTAATTATATGTAAAATGAGTTTTGAAATCAATAGGTATCAAGTATTGGTGCTTTAATATGGTTTTAAACCACAATATGCGCCTAAATGGCGATAAAGTCGCTAAATGACGATATTCAAGATGATTAAGTAAAACTGATGTTATGATCAGGTTTATATAACCAAAATAAGCTATTTAATATATTATAACAACAGGTAAATGGTTCTGTTATAAAAAGTGTCTTTAAAATCATTTTATGCATCATAAGGGTAATATCGTCATTTATCGGCATTATACAAAGACTTGTGCATAACTCAGTTTAAAATCTGATTTTAACATCCCAAGTAATCCTAATTATGATATTACATCAATAGGTAATGAGTTTTGTTGAAGAATTATGTTAAAAACCATTTTAGATGCCGAAAGGGCATTTTGGTCCTTTAAAAGCATGATTTACGATAATTAAACAAAAATTAGGTTATGGCCAGATTATTGGCATCAAAATAAGTTAGTCATGTTTATACATCAGTACATAATTCATTTGTATGCTCATTTGTAATTAAAACCTTGTTTTTAAGTAAAGGGCATTTTTAGCAAAGTTTGACATAATTAACGGAAACTTGCATAAAAGATCGGATTACTATGTAACCATGTGATATAACTCCATAGGGTTATACTACAACTCAACATGGTCACAATGCAACTTAGAATTAATAGCTAAAGTTGCTAAATCGGGTCAGAACTGAAAGTCAAAGTAGAAGTCAAACTTCACTACTTTCGGTTGAGAACCGACCTTAAACCTGGAATTGACGAGCCGAACATGTTTGCACATGTTCTAATAATTATTACCAAGTTGTTTAAGTGTTAAAACATATTTTATAACACCTACATTATCATATATGAATTTATTTTCAAATCTGACCCAGTTTGACTTTTTATTAATAACTTTGACCTGTCAATTGACCAATCAAACGTGGTAATTAGGAGGTGCCCTTTTTGGGGATTAACACCTACCTAATTACGATCACGTAGCCATGTTCGTACCGAACTATGGCTGGACCGTAATGGTCTTAGCTCAAAGTCAAAGCGTTTTTACGTCAATGCTTTGACTTTGGCTTAAAGCCTAATAAAAATAAAAGGAAAGGATTGGAACACTTACAAGTGAACTAAAAAGATGACTAGAACTCAGTTAGAATGCTCCTTGATCAGGAACTTCCAAGTAGAGATAGAGAGAAGAGATTTTGAGAGGTGCAAGGAATTAAGTTGCAAGAACACTCCTATTTATAGGTGAGGGGCATGAATCAAGATCAAGACAAGTGTTATGGGAACACTAGAGACCACTCCAAGTGTAGTATGAGGTGTCCAAAACCAGAATTGAGGCCATGGTTTCGAGCTGTGAGAGTGCAGGTGGGTTTAGAGGTGGACAAGCATGCAGATCAGCAGCTGGCATGCTGTTTCTGCGAAGTGACCTCTCCCGCGCGTCGCGCGGGGATAACAGGTATTTGGCGCGTGGCGCCTTGGGTGTCATTTCACAAAATTTCCATTTTGGCCCCTGAACTTCTCCAAACTCCCATATTTCGACATAAAAGCATGTTTTATTCAATATGGCTCCTGATTAGCACTCTCGAGAGTATAACCGAACATCTTTAAGCTCCGGGTTCGTTAAAAGTCACTCAGAGGCATAGTTTAAGCATGTTGACATGTTTAAACCCTCAGCTTTAATATCCACCACTCAGAGGTTATAAAATAACATGTTGGCGATTTTAGATCCCTCTCGTCAAGCACACGACATACGAGGATCAGCGAGACACGTGTCAAAATTTTATAGGACGTAAAAACACAGGGTGTTACATCCTCAACCCCTAAGTCGATCACACATGCACGAAGCATGGTAACCGGGTGAGTCTTATACAAGTTCCATATGCCATTATATTTAAAACATGTTGCAATATCAGTAGGATATCAACATGTATGCCCGTCATGGTTTTAAAATCAAGTTATGCCTCAAAATGGCATTTTGGTCACTTTATGACTTGTAAAAGAAATTATGAGCAAACTAATGCAATGGTCATAATCTTATTATAAAAATAGTTTATTTATGATGTTATAAATCAGTAGGATTTCGAGTATGTGTTGTTTTAGAGTTTAAGACCAAACTATGCCCCGTAAGGGCATTTTGGTCATTTCACACATAGCTTGATAATTTACTTGGGAATCTGAGTTTAGTAGATGTACTTACTGTAATTATATGTATAAATGAGTTTTGAAATCAATATTGGTGCTTTAATATGGTTTTAAACCATACTATGCGTCTAAATGGCGATAAAGTCGCTAATTGACGATATTCAAGATGATTAAGTAAAACTGATGTTATGATCAGGTTTATATAACCAAAATAAGCTATTTAATATATTATAACAGTAGGTAAATGGTTTGTTATAAAAAGTGTCTTTAAAATCATTTTGCATCATAAGGGTAATATCGTCATTTATCGGCATTATACAAAGTCTTGTGCATAACTCAGTTTACAATCTGATTTTAACATCCCAAGTAATCCTAATTATGATATTACATCAATAGGTAATGAGTTTTGTTGAAGAATTATGTTAAAAACCATTTTAGATGCCGAAAGGGCATTTTGGTCCTTTAAAAGCATGATTTACGATAATTAAACAAAACTTGGGTTATGACCAGATTATTGGCATCAAAATAAGTTAGTATGTTTATACATCAGTACATAATTCATTTGTATGCTCATTTGTAATTAAAACCTTGTTTTTAAGTAAAAGGGCATTTTTAGCAAAGTTTGACATAATTAACGGAAACTTGCATAAAAGATCGGATTACTATGTAACCATGTGATATAACTCCAGAGGGATATACTACAACTAAACATGGTCACAATGCAACTTAGAATTAATAGCTAAAGTTGCTAAATCGGGTCAGAACTGAAAGTCAAAGTAGAAGTCAAACTTCACGACTTTCGGTTGCGAACCGACCTTAAACCTGGAATTGACGAGCCGAACATGTTTGCACATGTTCTAATAATTATTACCAAGTTGTTTAAGTGTTAAAACATATTTTATAACACCTACATTATCATATATGAATTTATTTTCAAATCTGACCTAGTTTGACTTTTTATTAATAACTTTGACTTGTCAATTGACCAAGCAAACGTGGTAATTAGGAGGTGCCCTTTTTAGGGATTAACACTACCTAATTACGATCACGTAGCCCTGTTCGTACCGAACTATGGCTGGACCGTAATGGTCTTAGCTCAAAGTCAAAGCGTTTTTACGTCAACGCTTTGACTTTGGTTTAAAGCTAATAAAAATAAAAGGAAAGGATTGGAACACTTACAAGTGAACCAAAAAGATGACTAGAACTCAGTTAGGATGCTCCTTGATCAGGAACTTCCAAGTAGAGATAGAGAGAAGAGATTTTGAGAGGTGCAAGGAATTATGTTGCAAGAACACTCCTATTTATAGGTGAGGGGCATGAATCAAGATCAAGACAAGGTTATTGGAACACTAGAGACCACTCCAAGTGTAGTATGAGGTGTCCAAAACCAGAATTGAGGCAATGGTTTCGAGCTTGTGAGAGTGCAGGTGGGTTTAGAGGTGGACAAGCATGCAGATCAGCAGCTGGCATGCTGTTTCTGCGAAGTGACCTCTCCCGCGCGTCGCGCGGGGATACCAAGTATTGGCGCGTGGCGCCTGGGGTGTCATTTCACAAAATTTCCATTTTGGCCCCTGAACTTCTCCAAACTCCCATATTTCGACATAGCATGTTTTATTCAATATGGCTCCTGATTAGCACTCTCGGGAGTATAACCGAACATCTTTAAGCTCCGGGTTCGTTAAAAGGTCACTCAGAGGCATAATTTAAGCATGTTGACACGTTTAACCCCTCAGCTTTAATATCCACCACTTAGAGGATATAAAATAACATGTTGGCGATTTTAGTCCCTCTCGTCAAGCACACGACATACGAGGATCAGTAGGACACGTGTCGAAATTTTATAGGACGTAAAAACACAGGGTGTTACACCAAATGCTCTGGTGGCGACAGACGGTGTCTAGCGAGAGAGAAGAGGAGGCCGTGCCATTAACGGCGGCGGAGCAGTGGCAGAAGTCGCACCGGCGACAGTGGCGGTGAGAAAGGAAGTCGTTTCGACAATTCATGCCTGTTTCCGGTGGCTCGGTGTTCGTCTGGTTTGGGATTTTTGTTCAATCTCGGACAGGTTCAATTTCGGGTCACTGTGCAGTTTCATCTCAGTTCAGTATACTTCAGGTCAAAACATTAGTTTGGGTTGGATTCACGCCATCCCTGTTCGGGTCAGCTTCACGCGTCAACGTGGTCAAGCTGGTCAAACCAGTCAACTGGACCACGTGTTAGCCACGGAGACACGAGCACGGTAACATAATTACACGTATTTGTTCATACCTTTTTTTGTATATATAATAAAAATTTTTTCTAAAGGTGAAGTCGACCTTTAGAAACCGAACCGATTTATAAACGAGTTGATATTATAAATGTGGAAGTATTAGAGTTACAAAATAAAAGTGGCGTTTTAAATCAGAAATCGTAAGATCTATTAATTGTCATCGAAACCGTCGAGTTTTTTTTTTTTAAATATAACGGCATGAAAACAAAGAAATATATAATAATAATAATAATAAATAATAATAATAATAATAATAAATAATAATAAAAATAGCGTTTCATATTTATATAGCGTTTTAAATCGCGAACCCGAAACTTATGACTTGCAAATAACTATACATAGTTTTATATATTCATATATTGATTCATTTATTGTTGAGTTTTGGAATGTTTATCGACACTACGATTGTCGGGATCGTCCCAAAATAGAGAAAACTTTGCCCGATTTTCGTTAGAAAAAAATACATATATATATACCTATATATATATACATACATCATAATATTATATATATTGTGTGTGTACATATACGTATATACATACACATCTACTCTATCTTCGAGGCACTAATGAAAACGTAGCGAGACTCGATTTAAGTTTTAAAAATAAAAACAAGTGTATTTACTTTAATAACACTTTTGACAACTTCCATTTTCCACGCGAGGTGACCTTGATGTTCCACCATTCAACCTCCAACACTCCACCGAAGTCCCAAAGGAAGCGTTGCTAAACTGTGAGCATACTCAACCCCTTTTACTCTTAAAAATGTATTTTTGGGGTGCGTCATGTATAAAAGAACAAAATCGTTCACAATTAATTAAGTCTATTTAAATACTAAATCCACTGGACGCGTCATTCGTTATACTTAGCTAAATTATACGTGATAAATTCTATTTGTATACCACTGCTAGTTGCTATGTTTAGGTCGCTTGCGCGTGACTGTTGAAACTTGTTTATACGTGTTAATCGTTAATCATAGAATTGCTTACGCGTGTTAATCTTAACTTATCCATTCATGTTATTCGTTACACTTCGGTCGTTTAGGTATGCTTGATTCAAATTAAATATGATTTCCCACGTTGGATTGGAATAAATATTTTTATACTTATATTTATTTTCAAACTTGTATGCTCGCCAATACTTTTGTATTGATCTATGCTTTTAATACATATTGCAGGAATTCCGATGACACCTGGAATCTAGTAGGATTGCCTAGAAACACATTTAAACTCTAAATTATTCGTTGTATCGTATCTTATTTTAAAAACGTTATATTTTGTTTCAAACCCTTGTATTAAAACATTATGAAATGGAATGAAATTATATCTCTTTTTACTTGTTGTGATTCGAAATTTGTATCAGCTGATTTAAGCCGCGAAAAGGGTAATTATTAAATATTTGTCACAAATAGCGTTATGAGCTACGAGCAATCATGTTTTCGTCTCGCTCTGATATTTCCGCCATCGGTTGGGGTGTGACAGATTGTACCATTCTAGCCTAATCGGTTCCAGTATCGGCATTCGGATTTATTGATTTCGGTATTCGGTAAGAAGCACCATTGGTACTGGTTTTTTTGTTTGGCATTTAGTATCGGAATATGAAAAACTATTTGGAGCCACTAACCCCTTATGCACCCGCATAAAATGGAGATCACATCAAGATAGATCTCCCACGAACTTACTTCTAAGACGGAATGCACGACCCCCACATAAGCCAGATCAAAACCCCAAGTATTGCTCATATACAGTAAAAATGAAAACAAGAATACAACATGTTTTCTTAAAAACTTCATTCATTTATACTTTAGATATACAGAATAATACAAACCCTCACAAATAAGTATACTTCAACTATAAAACATAAATTTTGATATAAAGTATACATATTCATTCGAATACTTTTAATACATTGGTGATAGTTGTTGTAAATCTTACTTATTTATTGAACCGATACAAAGATTTAGAAAAGGGATAGAATACGAAGGGATGACATTTTGAGATAACATGTATTTACGAAAACAAGAGATAGAATACAAAGGTCTGAAATAAAAGAAGCGGGAAAAACAATCTTGGCTCATAATTGTGACACGTAACGCATCAATTCAGTTTTAGGTATAGATTGCATTTTCATTGATCTATACTAAATAACATACTATATAGGTTTTTGTAGTTTAGTTACTGTGTAAACTATAAACTTGTTAGTAAATATCATGAAAAATCTTTTGGAGCCACTAAGTTATACAATATAGTGATGGTGAGGCAACAATAAAACAAATGTGTAAACTATAAATTTGTTAGTAAATATCATGAAATACATTTTGGAGCCACTAAGTTATACAATATAGTGATGGTAAGGCAACACTATAACAAAAACACTTGCTATTTACTTGTTGTTGAATGATATAGAAGTAGATGTAAGATGGCGTAAAAACTAGAAAAGAAACGAAGCCCCTTTACGAAGAATCATCATACGAAATTATACTTCAACTCAAATAAAAGCGAGTCTAACGAGCAGAATTTACAACCGCCTCTTTCTCAGCCATGCCCAAGCTAAGAGTCCAACCGCAGCACCACCCAAGTGACCAGATCCCGAAATTTGACTATCTTCCTGATAACAGTTGCAAATATATATTTGTTTGTATCATGTATGTATGTCAAATGAAGGTTGATTTAGATTGCTAGATTGCAAAAACTGGCAAGAAAAGTGGTTGCAGGACAAGTTTTTTAGTAGTTCAAAAGTAAATAGATTGATCATATTATTATACTGAGAATCATACCTTTACTCTCTGTATATCTTTGAAAATTTACATATATCCCCTGGAATGATCATGAAACAAAATGGTCATTAGATATAGAAACCAACCTTCTATTATCACAACTAATCAAGTAATTATAATCGCTTAATATAGGTGATGTGTAGGCAAAGACAAATAATTTCATTTCTAGTCCTAACTTCTTTATATACAGGCAAGAGTAAAATGACATTTTCGTCCCTGAGATTTGGCCAGTTTTGCGACTTTCATCCAAAGGTTTGTTTTTCCACAACTGGATTCAAAAAGTTTGAAATCTTACCATTTTCATCCGGTTTGTTTACTCCGTCCATCTTTCTCTGTTAAGTCAAGGGTATTTTCGTCTTTTTTGTTAACTTCAAGGGCAATTCGGTCTTTTTCGCTTTATGTACAGGTATTTAAAATGCCCTTTAAATTAACAAAAAAGACGAAAATACCCTTGACTTAACGGATAAAAATGGGTGGAGTTAACGAGCTGGATGAAAATGGCAAGATTTCAAACCTTTTGGATCCAAATGCGGAAAAACAAACCTTTGGACGAAAGTCGTAAAACTGGCCAAACCTCAGGGACGAAAATGGCATTTTGCTCTCAGACAATGACCCACTTGTTTACACTTAACATCATGTAAGCTTGTAATTTATGGGCACGCTTATTATGTACTTATGTTTACATGTTTTCGTAATTCGTGAAGATTTCATTTACCACTAATAGAGCAGGGAATGGTATCATGAACTCGACAAGCAAAGTCTTCATTGGGTAGAGTAATATATAAAGCATCAAGATAGCATTCACTGCACCACTTGCTCCCGAAAACAAAAATTAGGAAAAAAAAAATTTGAAAATATTTTTCCAAACAAGAATCATATGCGTAAATGAGCAAGATACCAGGGTTTGGAATAATAACAGTTAGAGAATGAAATATAGAGTTCATGACACAGTGTTTGGATGTTATACATTTGATGATGCGGCGAGAGAAGCCCTATGCACCAGAAATGCAACCGAGCCAGCAAAAGCCCCAACCAGATACAACGCAAGCAGAAATTCAGGCCCGACCCGTTGACCAATCTGTGGAATGCAGTTATAAGTTCATAAAACAGCAAAGAATGAATGGTAATGCATGTTAACTTATTACGTACACTCTGGCCAAAGGAATAGAGCGTGATCATGTTTGAGACGATATGTTTAAGGTTCTTATGACTGAAAGCAGAAGTTATCATAGTATGATACCGTCCGCCTTTAATGTTATCCCACTGTATCTGCATAGATGAAATAACTCATATCAGAAACGCCATAACCATGAATAACTCACCGTGAAGTTCTGCATCACGAAGTTTATGTCAGCAACTTTCCAGAGCAGATACACAACCACATTTGTTAAGATCAAGCCTTTTACCACACCATCTACAGATGCGAGTCCCCTGTAGAATACAGCGACGAATGTATTAATCATGGAATAATTTGTGGCGATAAACATAAGGATTTATTTATGTAAATGTCATCATATAAGATCACGGTTATTTGTGTTGACTTGCTTGATTACAGTTAAACCTCGATAAATGAGGTTATTCGTCGACTATGATTACAATAATAATAACAATTTGGGACACTTGGTGTGGTTTTTCATTCATCAAAGTTTTACTGTAACGTGCTTAAGTTATAGGGCAGGCAGGCAGGTTATGAGAGGAAATAACCAGGTTTTGGGTTGCCATATCTAACCCGTTCAACAAACTTACGGTGTTTGAATTGACCAGGTTAGTTAAACAGGCCGTGTTTGTTGACTTGTAATTAGGCTGTGTTCGAGTTAACATGTTCAAACCCTCAACCAGCAACTCGTTTAACGAACTAGTTCCTACTAATGATCAGTTTTATTAGTGATAAAGTTCCTATTGATAATCAAGTAACCAGCCACATCACAAGCAATTTTCAAAGACTCAACAAATTTAATCGAATTTTCATGTGCTGAGGGCGCCACTCGCTGACTAGGCAGCAAGGGCAATGACCCCCGGACCCTTGAACCCCCAAGGTTTGTCAGTGCCATAAATCATAACATTTCTTACGAGCCAGCACTCCACACCTCCAAACTCGTATCAGTGTTTTGTCAAATTTTTCTTTGGTGTAAGTAAATCTCAATCAACTAAAACGACCTGATGACACTAAAATCACCAACAAAGTCGACTCACAGACACATTTATTACAAATCACCAAACCATTTAACCCATTTACAACCCATCAAGCCAGTTTGACTCATTTAGATAATAAATACTAAGTGTGTCCAAGTTGCGGTTCGACATCTTTTACATGAACAAATATATGTAGGGTTGCAAACAAACCAAACGTTCGGTGAACAGTTCGTGAACCGTTCGGCGGGAAATTCGTTTGTGTTCGTTCGTTTATTAAACAAACGAACACGAACAAGAAATTTTGTTCGTTTAGTTAAATGAACAAACATGAACAGAGGACATGTTCGTTCGTTTATGTTCGTGAACATTCGGTAACGTGTTCGTTTGTGTTCGATAGTTCATTAGTGTTTTTAGTTTTTATATTTATTTAAATACTTCAAAATTCCGATAAATTAAATATCTAATAAGTGTCAGTGTATAGTTCATGAACGTTGCTTCTGTTCGTTTGTTTCCATTTGTGTTCATGAACATTAGTTTGTGCATTTGTGTTCGTCAACGTTAGTTTTTGTTCGTTGCCAAAAATTAACAAACAAACACGAACAAGTTCATTTCCTTAACAAACGAACACGAACATAAAATCTCGTTCGATAAGTGTTCATGAACCATGAACGGTTCACCAACATATATTGTTCGTGTTCGTTCGGTTTGTTTGCAGCCCTAAATATATGCATTGTATTCGAGTTCAGCTATTAAGACTCAACACTATTGAAACCCTAGGCTACTTAGTTATATTAAATGAGATTAATCAATAATCATGTAATAAGTGGCGATTAGTTACCATGTTTTATGATAACTATTTGGTTGATTGAATAGAAAGTTGTGTCTGCTTGATTCAGCTCTTGTTGACCTAAATTTTTCGTGATGACCAAGTAAGTTGCATGAAACTTTGGGTTTGAAAAGCACATTACACGAAACACGCCGTGACGTCTGGGGAAAAGTGGTGTAGTGAGTGAAAGCAGGGTGGTGCTGGTGGTAACGCGGCGGCGTAACGGTGGTTGGATGGTGGCGATTGACGGAGAGTAGTAGATTCTGCATTGTACGGACCGTGTGATGATGATCAACGCAAATAAACTGAAATTTTTTTGTTTTCTATATAATATTTTAAGGTAAGAGATCATCTACAAAAGAAGAATTTTGTACGAAGTGTAGAGACAATCATGACCACACATTTATTTTTCTCAATTTAAGAAAGAAAAGGGTATGATGGTCTTTTCTTCCTTTAACTAGTTTCCACCTTAATTTTCAAACGGCTATAACTTTTTTATGTTAATATTTTTGAAAAAAAATTACACCGTATTAACGAGTATTTCATTCTCTTTAATTCGAGCAGCCTATTGCTATAGTATTCTTAAAAATAATTTATAGGACTTTAAATACTCATTACGTGATTACGTGATTTTGAATACCCAGTATCCATTACGTGATTTTTGAATACCCATTACATGATTACACATTCAACATAAATCATTACGCATTCATTGTAAATTCATTACGTGATTACACATTTAATATAATTTGTTATAACTAATGTTAATACAATTATGCTTATTACGTGATTACAGATTCAATAATAAGAACTTGATTGTTCATGCTTTATTACGTGGTTAAATCTCTAATATATAACATTATGTTGCTAGTTGATTTGGCTAATGTTTTGTATATAATTTATCCTTAATACGTAATTATACCTTAAATATTAGGTATTCCATATTAAATATTATGTGTTACGTAACGTAATTACCCAGTATAGTTTCACATAAATACTATAATGAAATCATGTAATCACGAAATGCGTCTTTAAAATTACGTAGTCATGTAATTTACATAGTCAACTATTGTTACGTAATTACGTAATCACTTAGCAAGGTTTCACATGAAATACTACAATGAAATCAAGTAATCACATAATGGTTTCAAAATCACGTAGTCACTTACTGGGTATTCAAAATCACGTAATATGGGTCCAAAATCCTTCAAAAAAAATTAATGTTAGAATATAGCAATAGGCTGCTTGAATTAAAGAGAATGAATGCTCGTTAATACGGTGTAATTTTTATAAAAAATATTAACGTATGAAAAAGTTATAGCCATTTGAAAATCAAGGGGGAAATGGGTTTATGAGTTAACAATATTGAATTTTCCTATTTTACCATTTTCCCCACTTGTTCCCTTTGTTTTTGTTATGTGAATTCTATATTTGAGGATCACTTAATCTCAACCATTAATCTTGCAAATCTAGTGTCAAATTTGTCTCCTACACTTCATACAATTTTTTGATCTTGTAGAATAACCTCTCTCAATATTTTAATTCAAGTCAAATTCAAGCATCAAACATTTTTGTAATAAAATTGAGTGGTTGTGTATTCTACCACCCAAAATGAACCTAGTGCATTCACACTAGTGGGTTGATGGTTTGTTTTTAAACCATGAAACCGCTCAAACTGGACAGTGTAATTCTATTTCCTGAATGCACTACCCGAACTGGTTACACTGATGTTATAAAATAACCAATTTAGGTTAACATAATTATGCACGTTATTGTATAAATACACACGTTATAATACTTGTGCACGTTATTTGCATAATTACGCATGTTGTATTGGTGGTTGTGTATCGCCGCACGTGAAGAGCCTTTTTACGTTAACCGGCCTTTATACTTATATTAAGGTTTTTTTTAATAAATATGATATCATATTTAATTATTAAAGTAAATTACACGACCATGTAGTTTTGTCCAAATGGATTTCGTCTCTATAGTTTAAATATTACGGATATAGTCGTCAACCACATAGTTTGCTTTTATTTATGATTCAAAAAGTTATCAAGGTTAAATTGTCAGTTATTTTTAAGACATATTACACATTTCAAGTTCTTACATATAGAAAACGAAATATAAAAACATTAAAATCCACCAACCCTTCGAACCGTCTCAAATGGGCATCGTCTAATGAACAAATGGTGCCTACGTGACGTTTGAAATCTGATATATGCATTAGAGAGAAAATGAGTGCGTTTGAAATACAGATGGAAATACGAGACGACAACTAATGTGGTGCGTTTTGACACATTTGAAAGTGGATGCATTGAAGACGGGCTTAACATTTACACATCAAAACACACTCTCTCCCTCATCTCTTTTTGTTATCAAAACACACACACCCATCTCATCTTAATTGAATTGGCAGTGATTTAGTGAAGATGTGTTATATGCATCTTTAGGCCATACCTCATAGATAAGTTCCTATTGTTTTAGAGTGAGTTTCGCTGACAAATTATAAGTTATATGATATATCACATAATGCATTCTCATAAGATGCTTTGTTTTTAATTAGAGTTATTAGATTTAAATTTTAAATTATGTATACTTAAACTGGTTGGGTATTCAATCTTTTCTTGTACTCTCTTCAAAAACTTGTGTATTATTTATTCATTCAAACTAAGATTTGAATCATATGTAACATCATAACACATATAACATGGCCTTAACCTTATAAGTAAAAAATTAAATCACCTTAAAGCTCGAAAAATCCTTGATGAAAGACACATCGGAACCAAAACATATAAATACCATTCTTTGGTGATAATTTTTTTTTTGTAATTTCTTGCTTCTCTCTCTAAGATCTTTAGTCTCTCACTCTAGATGATGATGACCAAGTCGATGATAAAGAAGAAAGAATATGGAATGGAGGTAAGATGCGAATATTTGATTTAACATGTCATGCCATATAAATATTTGAAGAATTTGATAACAAGTAATAGAATATATGAAATACTAAAAAGATATGCATTCTAAAAACATGTTTTATAACATATTTTAGAGACATTTTGTATGGCTACTGAAGGTATTGAATTAAAAATGGTTTACGACTAAAAGCATAGATAATTTGCCTTGAAAGAATAGCTAAGTAACAATAGGGTAAAATTCATTTCATTTCACTATATTTGTTACCAGAGATAATGAAATCCAGATTCAAATATTTTAAGTGTCATACACAATAATCAATTATTTAATATATTAATAAAAACATAAAATACATTACCAATCATGTAATTTAGTCCATCCTTCAGGAAACGGATTAAGACGTTCCCCCGCATAAAATCCATCCTCTCTAACTAACCAAAAACATCTTCTTGGTTTGCGAAATTTCCATTTTGTGCAATACTTTTCACTTGTATCGGTATCATAAACATTAAAAAATGCAGTCCTTGAATTCCAATAGAAATGAGCATAAAATAGTGTCTTGAACGAGTCACAAAGCTCCATTTTCATTGTTGTTTAATGCAAGTGTACGATTTCCGAGATCATCATCACCTGATTGTACATGTACTGTGATAGGATCCTTAATTCCATTGTAGATAAAAATGGTCCAATAACTAAACATACGTGCCTTCTTTGTTGTGTTAGATATCAGAGATGCTACTTGAGTGTTTACGATTGGAGACGCACTTGTTGTGATAAAAAAGGTAAAAGACAAGGAAAAATAAACTGTACGCATGGACTTATTATGTAAATATGAATTGAACATTAAAATACAACGAAAGCATTGTACTATAGATCTAAAATAACCGAAAAGATAAGTAAACTTAGGAAATACGTTTTTCTATAACCGAAAAGATAAGTAAACTTAGAAAATACGTTTTTCTGGTTTGTAATATAAATTGAAAGCGTATTATTCTAGTACTTCTATTTGATGGAGCTTCGTAACCAATAATCTCGAATTCGTTTTTGACCAATTGAAAAAAACAATCATCACCTAATGGAATATGTTCAGCTTCAATGATATCACGCCATCCAACAACACCGTACCATCATAACAAAATATATGAACACTTTTTTTATAAGGAAAGTATGTAAACAAAGCAGTTACTCTTATGAAATTTATTTAAGAGTCTACCAAAATAGTAGCATGCTCAAAAGCTTACATGTTTGTTAGACAGACTTGAACTGTGCTATGATATTGTTAAGCAGGTCGACTTGGGTTAATAAAAAATTTATATGAAAAAAATATTAAAAGTAAATACATTTCCTATCAATTTTTTATTTATAATTACAAATCACGTGTTAGTGTTTTATATAGAAACAGACCTCTGCATCTATTTCAGTAAGGTTGATTCTAGATGATTGATTGTAACACCTCGTGTTTTTACGTTCAATATTTTTCCGACACGTGTCCTGGTAATCCTGGAGTGCTATGTGCCAAATCGGGAAGGACCGAGGTTGTTGAATCACTTATTATATCCTCATTATTCGAATATTGGAAGTTGAAGGACTAAAGTGGCAAAAGTGCCAAAATGTTAATTTCTGGGAAGCGGTTAAGGACCGCAAGCCATATTGGTTACGGTCCGTAACCAACTTCAAATTAGTGGGCGCCTGAAGGCCTTACGGACCACAAGGCTTAAGCCCATACGGTCCGTAAGGACCTGCCAGCAAGCAGAAACATGGTAGAGCCATGTTCTGCCACCTCTGGTCATGTTTGTTGCCTTCTTTGCATGCTTGACACATTATGGGACACCTATTCACGTCCTCTAACACCTGGCAAGCTCCTGGATCCTCCCTTGGCTACATACGAGATGAATTTTTGAGTTGCAACCATTCTTCACCAACTTTAATTCATCAAGATCATCCTAGAGGAGCTTCTGGCCATTCTCAAGCATTCTCTTCTGTTCTTAGTACTCCTTGGAACCTATGTAAGTGTTCCATTTCGTGCTAAGTCCATTTATTATGATTCTAAGCTAAGATTAAAGTCTTGATGTAAATACGCCTTGACTTTGATATAAATCCGTGATTACCTAGTCATTGTGCATAATGAAAGTGGCTACGTGATTGTAATGATGTAGGTGTTAATCCCTTAAAAGGGCACCTCCTGGTTACCACGAATTCTAGATCCATTGACGAGTCAAACTAAAATGTTATAAAATATGTTTTGATATATAAACAACTTAAAAATAAGTGTTAAAACTTATATAAACTTTTTTGGCTCATCAAGTCTTGATCTAGCATCGGTTCGCAATCGAAGGTCACAATATTTGACTTTTCATTGACTTTCGGTTCTGACCCGGTTTAGCCATTTTGGCTACTGACTTTTGATCACTTTAAGACCATAATTAAGTTTAGGATGACCTCCTAAAGTTTCGTCACTTGATTCATTAGAAATCTGAGTTTCTTTATAAGTTCCATAATTATTTATTAAAACTTTGCAAAAAGGACATTTTTATACAAATTAAGGCTTTAAACATACATGCATATAAAAAAATGTTATAAACTGATTCATAATCATAATTTGATTATATTGATGTCAAGAATCTAATTCTAACCCGAGTTTTCACAAAAGATGCGTTTAAGGCATTAAAATGACTAAAACGCCCTTTTCGGCATTTTAGAAACACTTAACATGATCTTATGACCAGATGATATATTTAATGATGTAATATGGTAAGTAGGACTATTTGGGATGTTCATTCAGATTATAACCTGAATGAAGGTTTAAGATTCGCTAATTGTCGATAAATGACTAAATTACCCTTTTTCACGCAAAATGATTTTAACCAATCTTTTTATGACCAAAACCTAAACCTACTGATGTAATAAGTTAAATGACATATTATCGGTATATAAAACAGGTCATAACTTCCGTTTAACCTAAACATCGATTTAAACGGCATTTTACCGACTTTTACGCCTTTTCAGTGCATAGTATGGTTTAAAACCATAACCATGAGCTAAGACTTGATACCTACTGATTTATAAACTTATTTCAACATCTTAACAGTAAGTACAAGTCCCGAACTCAGAATCCCAATTTTTGGCTTCAAAGCTATGTGTGAAATTACTAAAATGCCCTTATGGGACATAAATTATTTCAAAGTCGTCAAACACACATATATTTTATATCCTACTGTTATAACATCATAAAATAAGTATTTTTACAAAATATTAGCGACTTTGACATCAGATTCATTTTAAGCATCTTTTATGAACTCTTAAATAACCAAAATGCCCTTGTAAGGCATAATTCGGTTTTAAATATACATCGGGCCTATCTTTTGCAAAGCTACTGATTTTATAACATATTTTAAACATGTATTCATATGGAACTTGTATATGACTCTCTCGGTTACCCGGTTTCGCATATGTGCGTTCGGTCAAGCTTACGTAGCTAATTTACGTACTTAAACCGAAACGGCTTTAACTTTGTCATTTCTCTATCAAAATTCAGAATGTTGTTGGTTTACCCATATTAGACAAGTTTTATACTTGTCAGGGTCCAACTAACATCCTAATCCGATCACCGCTTAATATAGCGTATCATACTGTATTGTTTTAGCGTAAGACTAACCGGTTCAAGTCTAAGACTTAACTAAGGACCGTTAGCATTCTAATATTGGTTAATAATTACCATCACTCCAAACTAAACGCCTTCCGGTAAATTGCACCTGTACTTATCTTGGAATTTGCGACTGAGTTGTGGACTTCTCGAAGACTTAGCTCAGGTAAATACTCTTAACCTATTTTCCCTATACGGGCTTGGGATACGGTAAACTATTACTGCTTGGTCGGGTATGGAAATTATGTTTTATCCAGTTGTGATAATTAACTAAAATTGCATAACCCTGTTTTGATCTGTTTTGTCTGAAACTCAAATATTGGGGGTGGGCTTGACCGTGTCCGGGATATCCTTGGCTCACTAAAGTGTTAGTGGCCACAACTAAAGCACGGCGTGTAGGCATACACTGGGTCATTGCTAACTGCGTTCTTTGTGAAAGTTCAGAGTGGTGTATCAGTCGATCATGTCTCGGTTTCTGTACCGGGCCCCATATGTAAAAGCCTGACATGTAAATCTGTATACAAGGTCACTTGTATTGTCCCAAGTTATCTTACAAAATGTGCTAGTGCACCTAAAATCATTTTTGAAAGGGTTTTCAAAATGAGTCGGTTGACAGTATTTACTAGTGTAAACTGACGTATTTTCAAAGATTAAAATACATGTACATGTATTTACAAGTACGCAATAGGCCGGAAGCTGCGGGACGTTGACATTAAGGAGTTGCGACCTTAGAGTTGAGCCTGTAGAGTCTGTTTTCATTTTGTATGTTATCCAATCCGCCTGTGAATCTTATTACAAACCTTGTATGTATATATTTATGTTCGAACTCTGGACTCGTTATGGTTTGTAATAGTTTATATTTTACTCCAAGCTTTCCGCTGTGTTGCTCTGTGTTGTAATTGGTTATGATGATATCAACTGTACGTCACGATACTCCCCACCGGGCTCACCGAAATACACGTGAAAATCGGGGTGTGACATTGATGCAAGAGCCTTTGAATGCTTGTCAATTTTGACCCGTTACTCGAAAACCTATTTATTATGTTGGCCAATGAGTGCCTCAATGAAATACAGGACAATTATTGAAATAAATAAAACATAACTGAAAAAGAGAGTTGAACTTACAGTAGCTCCATTTCTTTGCTTCAATTACTTCCTACAACAGCTTCAGCAATGCTAGTACCTATTGACGTTGGTTCAAAGTGAAGATTTAAACAAATAGTTTATAAAAAAAAGTTATGCCTATATGTAATGAAAGCAAATCCTACATCGCAGTCCAATAATAATTAACGCTTCGAAACACGCGTGAAGTTGAAACTCATATTACCTTTCTAAACCATTCAAGAGCCATTTAAATAACCAATTAGATAATGACAAATTGACCTGGTTAGTTAACAAAACCAATAAATTGATTATAATTCAATCTAATCTTCAATTACCTCCTTCAAAAAAACTAACATGTTTTAGTAGCATAAGATTTCTTTAAAAACAAACTATAATAAATTTTGACCTTGTTCAGTATAGCCAAGGTCTTTAGCAGCTTTAACAACTTCACTGAATGGTTTTCCATTTTCTAGCTAGCTCATTACATAGCCCAAAGTACCAATATTTGGCTCCAAAAAGAGATGTTAAAATATGCATTAATTTTGTCTATAATCACAGCTAGAGCAATCCTAACAAATGTAAGTTATTAGTTGTTCAAGTTTCATTACCACTCAAGTTGACAACTATTTGAGCAACTTCATCTCCGGATGAAATAATACGGTTTAACGATGCTATAACAGGGAGGCCAGCACCAACCTGATTACCATATAAAAGAGAAAATGCAGGTAAGGATAAGAGATGTGAAGGGGTATGGTCCCAAAAATCTTACGCCAACCAAGGGAACCATACCCACTATGAACTTCTAAGAAGACCTTGCGCAGACTTCTCTATCAAGGAAAGTCACTGAAACCCTACGCCAAGTATCCAAAGAAGGAAAGGATCACTTAACCACCTTGCGCGGGCTCGCGCAAGGTTTAAAGTGAACCTTGATCAAATTCCTTGGATAACACTTTATGTACAAACCTTGCGCCGATATTTATATCAAAGCAAGTACCCACCAAAAACGCTGCGCCAAGCAGCAGGAAGAGGAAAGAAGATCAGTTAACTAACTTGCGCCTCTCGCCAAGGAAATAGTTAATCCGGAGAAACTTTCCCTTAGCAAATCCTTGAATTGGTGCAGAGGCAAAGGGAATCTTTTCTGTTGTAACAGAATGGACACGTGGCAAGCAACAGATGGGTAACAGCTGTGAAACCTTCTAGAAGCCACTATTACCCAATCGTGCAAAGCATCTTTTCGGTTACAACCAATTGCCACATGGCAGCATCTAGACGACTAAGAAAGATCACGGTGATGGCATGCTCACATCTACAAAATGTAGTGATCTCATGGTGACACGTGGTACCTCCCTAACCGTTGATGAGCTCACGATCCGTGTGCACTAACGGATTGCCACAAAACTTAACGGGATAGCAAAAAATTCAGTTAAAGTTACCATCTCTCATTTTGGCGCCCAAACCCTGGCTATAAATAAGTAACTTGGACTTCAAGTAGGAGGATTCACTCTCAACTACTCTCTCTCTTACTTCACTTTATTTCCGACTACCTGTACTTATTCTCACGTCGGAGGGTGGTCACGGAGAGAACCCCCTTCTCCCCGTGGCGAGCTGACAGTGTTTTGCATGATCAGTCGGAGTACTGTTACATCCGTTATCATCACGAAATAAAGCGAAGGATTAACCCCTTTATGCAGAGCCCGTTTCATAGATCCACTCAGATTTAGGTCTGGTTGATCTAGGATTTCTTCATTGGCGCCCACCGACTTTCTTTTATTCTTCTCATCTTTCGTTTTGTTTCACCTAGATCTACAGCTTCATGGCTGATGGATCATCATTTCCAGGTCCTCGATCGGAGATATGTCGCGTCGGCGGAGCTCCTCGGGTTAACGGACAAATCGTTGAGGATTCGTCCGGTGAAGCTGATATTCCGTATGATCCTGATCATGCGAGTATTCCAGTAACACCAGCGGCTCCTCATGTTGACATTGCATCAATTCTCCCACCTGGAGAAACCCATTATCATGGTTAATTAAGTCAAAAGCTGCTCTGAATGCCATGTATGCTCAGTTATGTGCTCAAACCGGAACTCCAGCTTTTCAAGCTCCGGTTGGTGCACCTCAGGCCCGTGCTTCACTAGCGCCTCGAGTGTTGAGTTACAGAACTCAGAACTAGGTTCGTGCACCTTCGCATGTATCTGTAGATGGAACTAAGATGTACTCTAAAACCAAAAATGATTCTGTTCATTCTGGTAACAGAAATCAGGAAGAAAACGTTCAACGACGACAATCAATTCACGCACGTTTGGGCCCACGATTGTCTCAGAAGCGGGACACCCAACACGATGAGTATGATAAAACTTATGAGGAAGGAGATAATGCAAGTGTTTTCAATCGTCTATCTGCAGATCATGCCAGTTACAAGCCTAGAATCCGAGCAGTGTATAATCCCGAGGCGGAACATGATTACAACTTGATTTATCGACCTGCTGAAGCTGCTGAACAATCAAAATTCGTGAAGGAGATAGCTTTAGCTCCGCTAGAAATAGCAAAATTGCCATCGAACGTTGGAAAGTTTAATGGATTATCAGATCCAGATGATCACATGCATTTGTTTACTAGCACAGGACTTATTGGAGGATGGACTCTACCTATGTGGTGCCATCTGTTTGTTCAAATGTTAACTGGAGCTGCGCGACTCTGGTTTGACAACTTACCCACAGGTAAGCTCTCCTCATGGAATGATCTTAAGGAAAAAATTCTTACTCATTTCAGTCAACAACGTCGTTATGTTAGAGATTCGTCAGATGTGATGAACATTTGGCGAAGAGACAATGAAGGTTTGGAAGACTTCATTACACGTTATTACAAGGAGGTGTTAGAGATCGGTGATGTACATGCAGATCTTATCCGCGCACAATTCAAGTACGCGGTAAGATGTGACGAAATGATTAAGGTACTTTCTGGTACTACTAGTTTACCGAAAAGTTGGGATAAGCTCATGGCAACAGCCAAGATCTATGCGCAGACCGAGTGCAACCTTATTCAAACAGACCTCCTCTACCTCAGCATCGTCCTGAAGATCTGAGCAAAGGAGGTCGGAAGTTTAAAAAGAGTTGGAAAGACGCGAATCAGAGTTCTTATTCACCATACTCTCCAATGGATGCTCGCGCAACCATTAACAAGATCGCAACTCAGAAAGCCATAAAAAATGAGAACAGAGAGCGACAATGGACTCCTCTCACCAAATCTCTCGCGGAAGTCTTAAGCACAGAGAATTACCAATTCAAACAACCTCAACCTATGAAGAATAAGAAGGGCCAAGATCCAAATCTCTTCTGTGACTTCCACAAGGACACAGGGCATACAACCGAAAATTGCATTAGCCTACGCACAGAAATTGAAAAGGCCCTAAAAAGTGGTAAGCTGACACACTTGGTGCAATCAGTTTGAAAAGAGGTCAGGCAACTCACGCGCGGTGATGAGGGGCCAAGCAATAAAAAGATGAACAAGTTGCCATGATTCAAGGGAGCTCGTCGCGCAAGTGCAGCTTTCAAAGGTTCTGAGGAGAGAAATGGCGAGAGCAGCAAGTGATATTTCCCGTTGTCCTCAGCGGACCTCAGGAAGAAAGACTTGTTGTGATCACCGGTCTTTTCGGCCATTACTAGACTGATTACATGTTCATAGATCCGGGTAGTTCTATGGACATCATTTATGAGCAATGTTTCAAGCAATTAGATCCGAAAGATAAGGCACGCCTAGAGCCGGTTGTAACACCCCAACCGATGACGGCGGAAACGTCAGGGCGTCACGTAAATAGATTGCTCAATAGCTCATGATCAACTAAAAATTTAAATATTTTATTAATCAATTTAAAGATCATCCAATACATCAAGGATAAATAAATAGTTCAAAATAAATCCATATTAATTATCTAAGTCCAATAAGCGTTCTACGCGAATAGCAAATCTTGTATAGCATCATCAAACAATATTACTTGAAACATGTGCAAAATAAAGGGTAAGCTACAAAGAGCTGGCGAGTAACATAGGGTATTAGTACATATAAGTATAATTGGAAAATTTTGTACAATTCAATGGTATAGCATAATATCTAAAGCAATTTAAAATAGAAACATGAGACCAAAAGCACACTCAAACCTTGTGTCGACTTGTAAGTGAGGAACCTAAAGGGTTAACGTCTTGCTAGAGTAAGTGGTTTCTATCATTCCCAAAAGGAACTCCCCCTAAAAAGGCCAAGGAATGAGAATGAGGTGTCAATCCTATAGCGCTATAACATACTACCACGCGGCTTGATCATAGTTAATGAATGTACAAATAGTAATCATGTAAGTTCAAATAACACATAGATAACATGCAAACCATAGAATCGAATTGTAAGTTGAGTATAACATGTGATAGTTTGTGTATTTGATATTGGCACATGAATCACCCAAACAATGTAAAAATAGTAAAAAGGGGACTATGTTACTCACCTGTAATAGGTAGACAAATCACACCAAAGCGGGTTGTAGATGTGTAGGAAAAGAATTATCCTAATGAGATCCGCAAGAGGATGAACGGATTATGGCCGGAGTTGTTATTATTCCGGTGAGACAAGGAAGTAATCGTAGTGAAGATTTGAAGTAAAATTGTAAGTTGTGAAGAGTTCGTATGGGGGCTGGGTACCTCTATTCATACTCAGATGGAACGATAAGGAGATAATCATGTAGTTTAATTTTTCCGGCGATTTGGTTTATCAGATATACTTTAAGATACGAAATTACGGGATATAACCGAGATATATGTTAGTATAGAGTGGAGTTAACGTTCGTCTTCAAAAAAACTCGCTAAAAATATGAGATTAGACGGTTGCGGGTTCACCGGAATTTCGCCCGAATATCGGAATGGATAAACGAAGAAGAAGCTGATGGCTTTTGTTGTGTTTCAAAACTTTCGGTAATTACTATATTAGTCCTTGAGGTTGAAGACTATATTCAAAACTCTTAACCTTAAATTTTCAAAAGTTAACAAGAATGGCAGAGTTTATATACAACAATAAATTGATTGGTTATAATTTTAGTTATAATAATTAATTTTAACTAATTCTGGTTTACGTAAGTTTTGGATGGGAATAATTTCCTTTGAATATATACCTTAAATTACTAATTACAAGTTGCCATATTATATAGACTTGTTTTTAATTAAATTAATATTTGTGTTCATAAATTTAAATGGTTGCAAAGATACCTCAAGTAAGTTTAGATTAGAATTTTAATTATATTTATGTATAACAAAACAAATAAAAATAAATAAAACACCGAATTTGTTTCCATGTTGGATGATGATTGATGAAATTCTTTTTAAAATTTTTTTTTATGGTAGCATGTCATCATTCTAAACATGTCTTCCTACGCATCCATATAAATTTTAATTATTTTATTTTATTTATCTAATATGACAAAACTAAAAAGTAAATTTAGCTTATATATTTACCAAATGTTTTACAAAATCAATAATTAGAATATATTAAGAAAAATACTTTCTTACAAAATTCTAATAAAAATGATAGAAAGGAAAAAAAATATTTTGAAGGTTTAATGAAATTGAAAAAAAAAACTGGTTGTTACACCGGTTGACTTCCCGTTTACCGGATTCTGCAATGAGGCTGTCTTTCCTCTTGGGCAAATATTTTTCCCATGACTCTCTCAGATGGTAAACACGCGCGAACCATTCAAGTAAACTTTATGGTCATGCCAGCAACTTCCCGTCACGACGTATTATTAGGACGACGAGCACAGAGAGATTTTAGCATGATCACATCTGCGCCACACGCCGCTTGTGGTTTCCCAACGCCAACTGGTGTAGCTATTTTGTTCGCTCGAAAAGAGATCATGTCTATCGAAGAACCAGTGGTTAAGGCTGCCAAACCGTCGTCACCAAATGAACCAGAGAAATGGGTTTTGCACAATAAGTATCCAGAACAGCCAATTGTTCTTGGACCTGCAGTTCCTATGGCCATTCGCGCAAGACTTAAAACCTTGTTGTTCCGAAATATGGATATCTTCGCATGGACTCCTGCAGATATGGTAGGAGTTCCGCGCAAGATAGCTGAGCATTGCTTAAACGTGTTCCCGTCAGCACGGCCGGTGGTCCAGAAAAAGCGCAGCCTTGGATCGAAAAAAACAGAAGCAATGAATGAGCAAGTCGCAGAGTTGTTGGAAGCTGGTATACTGCGTGAAGTCAAATATCAAACCTGGGTCGCAAACCCAGTAATGGTGAAAAAGCACAATGGCGGCTGGCGCATGTGTGTGGATTTCAAAGATTTAAACAAGCTTGTCCTAAAGACTGTTATTCTCTTCCCGAGATAGACAAGAAAGTTGATTCATTAGCTTCTTTCCGCTGGAAATGTTTCCTAGATTGTTACAAAGGATATCACCAAGCGATGATGAAAAAAGAAGATGAAGACAAAACAGCTTTTCGCACGGAGAAGGGTATTTTTTGTTACACAAAAATGCCCTTTGGTCTCCGCAATGCAGGAGCTACTTATCAAAGATTAATGGACACCGTCTTTGGTGATGACATCGGCAGACAGTAGAGGGTATACATCGATGATCTGGTCATCATGAGTAATTCGGAGGATACGATGCTAGAAAATATCCAGAAAACCTTCGATTCCTTGCGTAAGGTCAATTTAAAGTTAAACCCAGGAAAGTGCTCTTTCGGCATGGAGGAAGGAAAGTTCCTTGGTTTTGTGGTTACAAAAGAAGGATTCAAAGTTAATCCAGAAAAGGTGGAGGCCATCCAAAAGATGTCGTCTCCCACCACCATCAAAGAAATGCAACGATTAGCTGGGAGGTTAGCTGCGCTTAACCGTTTTTTGGCTAATCATGCTGAAAAGTCATTTCCATTTATCCGAACCTTGCACAATTGTGTTAAAAGCAAAACATTTGTCTGGACTCCCGAAGCAGAGAAAGCTTTTCAAGAAATGAAAGATTGCCTTATACAATTGCCCACGCTTACGGTTCCACGCAACAAGGAACCAATGATCCTTTACCTTTCCGCTTCTCCAGCGGCAGTTGGAGCAGTATTAATGGTGGGTCGAGAAGGTGTTCAATCTCTAATATATTACATCAGCAAGATGTTAAATGATCCAGAGACACGTTATTCTATAATGGAAAAATTAGTGTTAGCTCTCGTTCACGCTAGGGGTACGGGTTGAAACATGTCAATTTTTAGTATGGTTGGAATAGGTTGTGCTGGTTGACCCACCAACAAACCTTTTTCTTAATCTATTTATATATTTTTTTTTATCTTTAAAATCAGTGTGTTATTTATGATTATAAAAGAACATTATAAAAATAACAATTTCATGTTTGAAGAAATGATTAGGGGGTTGTATGAGTGAGAATTTGCTGGGTATTATTGTTTGTATAAATGAAAAATATATACCCTGGACGAATTTCAATCTCTTTGATTCATTTGACCCATTTAAGCTCTTCTAGCTTAAAATGTTATTGGCCCATTTAAGATAAAATATAACCTAAATATATACATTCATAAGTAAACAGGTGAACATTGCCAACACTAATTAGGAAGGATAATCAGTTATAAGACACAAAATAGCACTACTTACAGTTGATTCATGCCTAATGTGATGTGGATGTACGAACAATTGGTCAAATTCTTCCTACAAAAGACAAAATTCAATAGTCAGCTGGTTGCTTTGACCAGTTCTCATTTCATACTCGTTGGTCAATGTCAAGTGGCAATTTATTAATGAACAAATATGTGCAAAATGCTAATAGACCACTTCCCATTGAAGCATTAAGAGGTTTCTTATTGGCAAGCATAATGCAGCATCCCAATTTTACTATAACTTTGTTATTGGAAGTAACCTGTCTTTAGAAAACCAACCCAAAACCGCACTTTTGTTATATAGGCAGCCAAGAGAAACCTGAAACATTTTACATTAGGGATGAGCTCGGTACCAACCGGTACCGAAATCCCCAAAACCGGTACTGGTACCGAAAAATCTCAAAAACGGGGTACCGGTACTGGTATTTGAGAGTAAAAACTGGTACTGAATCAGTACTGAAAACATTAAAAGTTACCTAATGGGTACCGAAGATGGTTCGGTTCGGTAAAATCGGTACCGGTACCCAGTACCATTTGCTCATCCCTATTCTACATGGGCAGACAAAAGCTTAAATGTGTCTGGTATTTAAAAACATCGTCTCTCCAACAGGGTTTCGCTGTAAAAAACGACAAAAATTATGTTTCAAAATTTATAAACAAACTTGAAAATAATGAACATACTTTCTCGCATTGTGTCCTTTTGGATAAGTTTCTAGATTTTGTAGATTGCCGCAGGGTCTTTGGTGCAATGCTGCTTCCATCTTCAGATAAAGAAGCCTCTTTTAGTCTAGGAAAGATGATATCAGCAACAACAATTGACACATCTGCAGCAATAAGTTCACGGCCCATACGGTCAGAAACACCCTGGAAGAAACAAAATCAATAATTCAAACTTAATTACAAAAGAAATGAACAAAATAGTTGCGAGTCACGAATGATCAATCTTGCCAAGTATATTAGAGTCTGACGTCATTTTAATTTTTTTCTCTCTACTATTCTTCTTCTCTTAGACTTACGACTGTGAAATTTAAAAGCAAAACCTATTAAAACATGGTATTTAAAATCAATCACATAAAATTGAGATGAATCTGAACAAACAGGAAACTCATTGTTACGTACTGGTCAAATGTTGATATCATTTTTCTTGCCAAACAAATTTGAAATGCATGATTCCTAAAACATACGGGTATTTCATCAACGATTAAAAACATCTACATATTAAGCCTATTTCACATTCAAAAGTGTAATGTTGGGATTGAACCCTACAAAAGAACAGATGATAGAAAGCCAAAAACAGGTCTGCTCTATATGATCCAGAATAAACAGAGTCTAGATTCACTCCTTCCAAAGACCAGCTTCCAAACCACTGATAGTTCTAACAACTGCCCTATACCAAAGCTCTGCTAGTTACAAAGTCTGTAGATTCACCATGGGTCAAAGGTCTGCTCTTAAGTCAAAGGTTTGCTGGAAATCAAAGGTCTGATCATCCTTTGAAAAGCATCTGCCAACACCTTCATCAGAGTTTATGTCTATCAGCGGTTAGGGTCATCAGTGCTTTACAACAGTGTTTAGGTTAGGCAGTGGTTAGAGTTTGTTAGTATTGTTAGATGTCATTGTCAAGATGATGTCAGCATAAACTAACAGTGGTTAGATTAGTACTATAAATAGACAGTGCATGTACTGTTCTATTTAGCTTTTCACACTTTTCACTTTATTGTACATTCTTCTGGGTGTGTAACCTCGGTCTGAGGGGGAGTTTAGTGATTCATGCATGTAAGTTATCTTGTAATCATGTCTATCTTATGAGTAATGAAAACATGTTATGATGAAAACTATTCTCTCGTTGATTGTGTTATAAAGTTTTATCTGTTCTTCCGCTGCAAATTCTTTATGATTTATCATTTTAGTATCAAATTGGTTTAAAACAATACAATCAATCCAAACTCAGATCCTAACAATTAGTATCAGAGCTTTGATCAGTCAAATTGATCTAATCGTCAATTTGACCTAAAAAGATCAGCTCGATTTCATGATATTGTGCTATTCTAAATTGTCAAAAACAGAGTCCAGATTGTGTAGAAATTGACGATTCATGTGGTTTTTATTGTGTTGGAGTCTACATTGTTTTTAGTTTATTGTATTGGAATCTACGTTGTTTTCAGGATTAACTGATGAGGAGGATCCATATCAGTTCCATAACAATGACTAAGATGAACTCTTAATTCATAAATTTCTCAAAAGAATTGCTAGAAATTTATCAGATCTAATTGATTCTCGTATCACGGATCTTTCTACGAGTTTTTATAGTAGAAATCTCTTGTTTATATTAGGTCATGTATTTCTCTTCGGTTTTTAGTTTGGAGATAATACTTCTTGAGTTTCTGCTCGTTTTTGTTAGGCAAAACTTAAGTGCCTGTCTGAAGTAGTACCCTAATTTTAGAAAGGGGAGTTACTTTTTCTGATAAGAGAATCAAGAGGATTCTGGTTGATGATCAGTAAAAATTCAGTGTTAAATGTCCTTGAAAACTTGTTCTTACAGACAAAATAGCTTGTACCATAAGAGATATACAACCTCTGTCGAGTTTCTGTAAAGTGTCTGAATACCAGGACGAGCATGTAAATGAAGTTTTGACTGAAAAGGTTTCAAAAGTTAAGCCATTAAAATTTTTGAGAAACATTTGAAAATAGTTTGTCAAAACTAACCTTGCAAACTATCAAAATTTTTATCAAAACACATTGACATCAGACATCACTGTGTGAGGGATTGCTATGAAAAAGGTCTGATTTCTTTACAACATGTCCATACCAAGGATCAACTAGCAGATGTGTTGACAAAAGCACTTGATGCTTCCACATTTGACAGTTTGATATCTAGGATTGGAATGCTAAACATGGATTAAAATTTTTTTCTTGTGATCCATGTGTAAAGAGCAACAAAATGTTTTTAGAAAATAAAAAATTCATCCTCAAAAATAGTTTAAAATTGAATTGTTCAATAAATCCTTAAAGTTTGTTCAAAGCTCTGATAGCACAAAAACACTGTGGTTTAGAAAAATCTATCCATTGATGTGGACCTCTGATAGTGTTAACATTTGGTCACAACCACTGATAGTTTACTCTGTCAGTGGTTAGCCAAATAACTGTCTTCAATTGTTAATCAGAGGTTACACGTGGACAGATTTTATTCGACAGTTGTTGCATCAGATGCCACGTCATCATCACTTTTTGAAAACTCTATAAAACCCTATTTCATCCACAAACAGAGTTTTCACTTTTACTGTACCATTTAAAAATCTCTTAAGAAATATTTCCTCTGATAATCATGGCACCCAAAGCGAAATCAACACAAGAACCTCCGAAACACACTCTTAACATAAAAAATCCACACAACTATCTCTGTACTTTTGAGAAGACAAAGAAGAATATAGAATTTCATAAAATTATTGATATATTGTCTTCCTCAAAGTACAAGACTCTGTTAACATGTAACGCACCGATCTATCAAAACACTCTTCGAGATTTTTGGGCAAATGCTAAAATTGAAAGTCTGAATCAAAACCTTGGGCAATCATGTCAAAAGTGGGAGGAATCTTGGTTCCAATAACCCCACAAACCATCTCAGAGGTTTTTCAGATGAACGACCTAGAAGGTAAACTTCTTTCCCCAAAAGTGAGTATCAAATTGTTTTAAAAAACAAAGGGTATACAGGAGATTTGTCAAAGTTAACCATGAAAAAGGGAAATTCCACCTCCTATGAAATTTTTGTTTCATACCCTGCTCACATGTGTCTCAAATAAAACAACTGGGTTTGATAAAATACCATTGAAAATTCAATACTTGGGGTATGTCATTTTGTCTAAATATGATTACAATTACTCCCAAGTATTATTTAATGATTTGGTAATAAACCTAGAAAATATGAAAATCAAAAAGGAAAATGTTTTTCTGCTATTTCCTAGGTTTTTAAGTTATTATCTAATACGGAAAATTCCAAATGAAAGTGCACATGTTCTTGTTCAAGGTGTACCTTTCCAAATAAATAGTTTATCATTTGAAACATATACTCGCCTTATGGCTAAAGAGTCAAAAGTTTCAAAAACACAAGCAGGGGAGTCTGAGCAAAATTTAGATGAGTCCACATCTGCTCCTCAGATTCCAGCTGCTGAGCCCACTGCTATTGGTGACCACAGCAGCAAAACCACTGCTGTGCAACCCACACCAAAAACTCCTAAAAAGACCAAAAAGAAACCATCAAAACCCACCAAACCTATCAAAAAGGACCTTCTGGAAGATGAGATCCCAGAAGTTAATCCAGTGACAACACAAAAGTCACATGAAACCACTGCTGCTACTTCCTCACAGCAAATGGTAGAAAGATCTCCACCCAAAACCATGACTCCTCGTGATTCCTCACAAAAGGAACATGTTGAAAGCACAGGGAACCCACAACTGATAACATCACCCTCATTTGAGAGTATGTTAAAATGTCCATCTCCCAGGACAAATCTGCTTTCCACACCACTCTCCACGCCTCAAATTAAAACAACCACCACATCACTGTTTGAAACCTTTGATAGTCAGTCACAAAAAGGCCACTCTCACCAACACATTACTGAGAGCAAAACCTCCACAATGGCTGTGTCTGACAAAAATCAATTGGTTATCCCACAAACAGTTGAGGAGGCTACATCACTTGGATTTCTTGAAATCCTTGTTGATAGTTCAATAGGAGCAGCTACTACGGATGTTGAATCCACTGATTTACATCTGGACAATAGTTTCATATGTAAGTCTCCCTTGAAGGCAACCACTGTTGAGGATGCCCAGGTAACCTCTGCTGCAGTGGGAAGACCCCAGTACCAAGAAAAAGGGGCACCAAGGTTGAAGCAAGTGATAAATCACATGCTCGTGATACCCTAGATAAAACTACCACCTTGGGTAGGAGCTCAGATGATCCTATTAACTTAGGAGATGAGCTAAAACATAAGGAATTGACGGATAAAGTCACAAAGATTGAGGCATCAGTGGGAGATATCAAAGATGTGCTGCAACAGATGTTATATTCAGCAAAATCTAGAAACACTGCTCAATCCTCTGCTCAAGCCACTAGAATTACAACACAAATGTATCCTCTGCTTCAACAACACATTCAGCATGCTAATCAGTTATATGATTCAAAAGTGCAGACATTTAAAGAAGAAGTTGAAGCAAGGTATAAAGACACACAGGAAGAGCTTAGAGAAATCAAGAAAATTCTCATTCCTGGCCCTACCCCTGCATCTATCTTCGAAAGAGTTGATGATGCCAAAAAAGGGGAGAAAAATGACTCTGAGGAAAATCTCTCAGTAACTTCTGCTGAAACATCTGTCAAAGAAAAAGAAAAGGGAGGTGATGAAACCCTAAAAATTCAAGCAGATGATGAAGATACAAAATGAGGATAGTTCAAAGTCATGTCAGGATAAAAGAGAAGGAGATGAAGGATGCCACTGCTGGTCTCAAAACCACTGCTGTTCTAAAAGGCCAACCACTGACGGTTCTATTGTATTACCTTCCTCTTCTCAGCAACCACCTATCACAATAGCAGATGTTGATACTACCAAAAGTACAGCAGATGTTATGACTGCAGTGGTTTGCACAAATGCCCCTGCACCAAAACTGGTTTATGCTAGAAAAAGTAGAAGAATGGCTACAGTGAAAAATGATCACATACCATCTTCACTTGTTGTCCAAACAGATCCAATACCAAAACTAGTTATCACCCATTCATCATCACTAGAAATTAACTTTTCTGAGTCACTCAAAGGCCAAAATCCAACAAGAAATATTCCAATGGAGACATCATATCCTTTAGAGTTGGCTGCAGTAAAGGGAGAAATGCTACAGTTCTATACAGAAGCTGATCCATCCAAAAGAACCTTCCCATCTCTTCATGGCTATAGAAATCCCAAAACCATTAAGGATTATCTAAAACTAAAGACTAGGCAAGCCAAAATCATAGCAAAAAAGGAGAGTGAAGGAAAGGGAAATGCTTACCTATCAAGATTGGAACAGCATGAGCTAAGTAAAGTCAAGAAATTAGAAGAGTATGCAAGTGAATTAAATGAGAAAATGACTGTGAATTCTCCAAAAGATGATCCTCAAATGAAGCAAAGGGTAAACCTCATCAGATTCATCATGAAAGAAAAACCCTATAAAGCTGAGGAGAACCAGTTTAAAGAGTGGTCCATCCAAGCTCTCAAACAAAAAGCAGAAAGAATTGATAGGATGAAGAAAGACCCTCAAATAAGACAGAATGCACCAGATTGGAAAAATGTTAAGAACCTAAGTGCAGATCTGGTCTTAGAAACAACCATTCAAGCCCTCAACCAAAAGAAGAGGCAGCTGCAGATGGATATGCAAGATCTGCAAAGGGATGCTTACAAAAGTAAGCAGGCTATCACTAAGGAACCTTTGCCTGACTTGAATAAAGAACCATTGAAGCCTTTACCAAATGCTGAAGATCTTTTTCAAAGGCTTTCAAAAAGTTCACCTTTTCAATTCTCATCACAAATAACTCCTCTCCTAAGAAACCCATGAACTCAAATATACTAAAGTGGCTCTCTGATAAAAAGACCCATGTATTGACTCTGCTCAGGTCCAATGGGAAAGTTGTTAGTATGCCAAGGAAGGATGCACTAAGCCTGAGTGTATCTGACCTTCAAGATCTTTTGGACCTACAACTGTGCAGGGATGAGGATGATGAAGATTCCTTGAACTTTGAAACAAAATTCAAAGAACAAATCAAGGAAAAACTGATGAGACATAAAGATCATGAATAAAGAAGAGTTTTGGCATCATCTGTTCTAGGGGGAGATTGTTGGGATTGAACCTTACAAAAGAACAGATGATAGAAAGCCAAAAACAAGTCTACTCTATATGATCCAGAATAAACAGAGTCTAGATTCACTCCTTCCAAAGACCAGCTTCCAAACCACTGATAGTTCTAACAATTGCCCTATGCCAAAGCTCTGCTAGTTATAAAGTCTGTAGATTCACCAAACCAATGATGGGTCAAAGGTCTGCTCTTAAGTCAAAGGTCTGCTGGAAGTCAAAGGTATGATCATCCTTTGAAAAGCATCTACCAACACCTTCATCAGAGTTTATGTCTATCAGCGGTTAGGGTTATCAGTGCTTTACAAACAGTGTTTAGGTTAGGCAGTGGTTAGAGTTTGTTAGTATTGTTAGATGTTATTGTCAAGATGATGTCAGCATAAACTAACAGTGGTTAGGTTAGTACTATAAATAGACAGTGCCTGTACCGTTCTATTTAGCTTTTCACACTTTTCGCTTTACATTCTTTTGGGTGTGTAAGCTCGGTCTGAGGAGGAGTTTAGTGATTCATACATGTAAGTTATCTTGTAATCAAGTCTATCTTATGAGTAATGAAAACATGTTATGATGAAAATTATTCTCTCGTTGATTGTGTTATAAAGTTTTAGTTGTTCTTCCGTTGCAAATTCTTTATGATTTATCATTTTAGTATCAAATTGGTTAAAACAATACAATCAATTCAAACTCGGATCCTAACAATTAATCGCTCTACACTTTTATATGAAACTTACCTCAAAAGAAAGCGTATGAAAACCATAGCACCCACCGTTGTAAAAAGATGCAAAACCTGCAAATTATCAACAAAAACAATCATCCATCCGTGCAAGCAAAATTATAAAAAATATATATATATTATTAAAATGTAATGCTTTCAATGAACGGGAACCTGATGAAATTGTGTAAAACCTACAATCTTCTTAATCTCAGACTGATGCACATAATGGGTATGATGCCTACAATTTGTTTAATGGGGAATCAACAATCATATGTGGAAAACACAATCGTATGTAGAAAAAAAGAGGCGTGTCTTCTGTGTACAACAAATCGGAGTGAAGGAATCATCATCGGTGTAGAAGTTGAGAATCATACCTTTAATTTGTCGAAACCGGACTGAAACAATCCGATGATACGATGAAGAAAACAAAGACGAATCGGCGTCACAATGCAATCAACGTACCGACGTGAATCAGCGCCGCAGATAGGGTTTCTTAGGAAAATTAGTCGTTTGAGATGGAGATGAGAAGTGTGTTGAGGAAGATGAAACCCTGGTGCAAGAAGAAAAGTGCGGTGTATTAGGGTTATAACAAATATATACTCACGCGTGATTATAACCCATATTATTAAAACGGGTCGTCCACACCGGGTGCACCAGAGGGAGGATTGGTGTTTAGGCGGGAAAATAGAGATTTGAAGCCCTAGATGGGGGACATGTGTCCCATAGGTATGAACTTTATTAGATGTACAGATATTATTAAAATAATATATAAGGTCATGATATGTTATTTCACATTAACGGGATGTCTAAATAACGTAAACTAGTTTGATTCACTCGTGCTACATGTACATGTACAGAAATTTGGTTGTTACCGGTTAGGTACTTATAGTAGCAACACTTGTAAAGTAGCAACCAAAAGAAGAAAACAAAAAATAAAATAACAATAAATCCTACTTTATATTGATTGAAAACCATAAAAACGAACATCGGTATCGGTTTCAATAATAGCGATACGGGTACCGTGTTTGATTGGAATTATTTCGGTTCGTCAAGATACCAACACTCGTCACCCTACCATACCAGGAAAACACTCTATGTTGAATTACAACTTCATTGTGAACAAAATTTATACCAAAGTGTGAAGAAAAAATTAACACGCTAAAGTACAAAATATAAATAGAATAAATATATAATTATTTAGAAAATCATTTTTTTCTACCACTAGCGCTTGATAGGGTTTGAAATATAGATAAAAATAAGCAAATCGTGATGATACATAATATGTTGTTCTAGTAGTGGCCCGAGTTTAAACATTGAAATGTAAATAAAAAAACCATTGTGAAATGTAAATGAAAAATAGCAAAATATAGAGAATTTATGGGAAAAACTTTTGTGGACAAACTTCAAATTATAAAAGTTGTAGTGATTATTTTATTGTAAAGCACAAACTTGATTTTATGTTAAAAATGAGAAAAATAACGTTAATAAAGTTTAGAGTCATATGGTAAGTTTATTTGAGTTTATAGCAACGTAAGTTAGTTAAAGTTTTAAGTTAAATAAAAAATTGTTGGGGGACAAATGTAAAATAGAAAAATGTTAACTGTCCATAGTGGGGCACGAAGGAGGGGATTTTGTGCATGATGGCGTCTCATAGCGCTAGCCACGCCATAACAGGCGGCGCTTGGGGGTGTTCTGGGTTGGCAGCGCCATGTCCATAGCGGCGTGAAGGTTTGTTTGTTTTTTGGTTTATACACATTTGGTCCCCGCAAATCGGAGAAGAAGACAAACGATGCAGTATTGGTTTGTTGTTTGCCGGAAAATCGTCCTGAAAGTCCGCCGGAAAATCGGAGAAAAAGACAGGATGCGGTATTTGAATTTGAAAGTTTTTGGTTTATACACATTTGGTCCTTGCATTTTCTCAAATATCTAAAATTGGTTTTTAAAAACATGGTAGTTTAATGAAAACTTATTTTATTTAATGTTTTTTTATTTAATGTAATGGTTTTTAATTTTAAAAAGTTAGAAATTAATTAAAAAATTAAAAATTAATTAATTGAGTAATGATGAGGTAGGGGCTTTATGACTACGGCCTTAAGTGACATAACGCCCCATAAAGCCCCTGTGTGACGCCCACAAAAGGGGCTTTATGACTACGGATGGTCTTAGGAAAAAAAGTTACAAAAGTGTAGAGGTCATGTAAGGAAGAAAAGTTAAATGATTATAATTTGAAAAACAATAAGTATACTAACTAGTTGTATTCGCCCGCGCTACGCGGCGGAAACTCAATCGATAGCCTTTCAGTTCATTACAGTATGACACTCACTATAGTAACCGAAAGAGAAAATCCAATTAATAAAGTCGTAATATGTCCAAAAGAATATTTATACGTGTTTTACATCGATCGTAAACCGTAAAAACCTATATTGATTACGATAATATCGATACCAGTATAAATTTGAATTGTTCGATTGGAATTGGTTCAGTTCGATTCGTTATGGTACTTGTTTATGATATCCATAAAACCTCTAATCTAAATACAGCTTCGTTAATAAAATTTATACTGATATTAGCATTGTTCAAACGGTATTTATTGGATATGATACGGTAGTGTAACGTATCATTATAGTATGTGAGAGGTTACAAATGTAACTTTTTAGAACAATATTATTAAATCTAATATAAAGAAATATAATTAAAAGAAAAGATATATCTTTAAAACAAAATTTATTATACATTTATAGTTTATTACCATTTCATTTAATATATATAAAACAATAATATTATAATTATAAATAATATAAGAGAACAATTTAAAATCCCTGTAGGTCTACAATGATTTTGTCTTTTTTTTCTTTTCTTTCTGAATGTAGGTTAGAAATTGGGTTTTTGGGTGAAAAACAATAATTGGGCCATTTAAGTCTATTAACTTTAGAATATAACAAGAATGAGACAAGAATGTAAAATCAATTATTATGTTTCCGAGTAAATTACAAAAGTCATCCTTTGCAAAGTGTATCATTTCTCTTCAAAAAGTATAAGAAACGTAGTCAATGTTTGCAAATCTCTGCATGTTATGTCTTTTAGCCTTAATGCAGTTAGTTTTCATAGTTAAATTTGATCAAGTGGACTCCATACAAGGGTATATTGGTCATTTTACCCTAAACACTAAATAAATAATCAAAAAACCTATCTATTTCCCTCAATTCGCTCTCTCTACAAACTCTCTCTCTAGACAGATCTGCCACCGTCCACATATCCGCCGGCGGCGGCCACTATAGCAACACCTCGCCATAGCACCGTTCACTGCCGCCATAGCTCTGCTTTCGTCGAAAAAGATCCACAGTCGTTCAACAGATCCACCGTCGTTCATTCCACAGCTCCGTGTCGTTCAACAAATCCGCCGTCGTTTCGTTCCACAGATTCAGAAGCCGTCGTCGGTGGTGGTTGTGGGTGTTTGTGGAAGATGGAGTTTGGGGGTAGGTGGGTGGGGGGCAGATGTGGATGGTTGATTTGATTGGTGATGACAAGTGGTATGTGGAGGTGGTGGCAGGTGGGTGGGTGGTGGTAGCAGTCCAGTAGTTAGAGAAATAATGTCTGATAGAAAGACTGATACCGACTTCAATCTGGAGCCAAAGCCACATGAACCTGAAGAACACAACTCAATTGATCTTTGTTTTGGATGATTAGTTTTGATTAATTGAAGATGTATTTTATGTTCATTTTTCTGTTCAATTGGTGAGAATCATATTCCTTTGGGTTCCGCATCATAGAGGGTTTATGGGTGGGGGTAGATGTTGGTGGTTGTGGGATTGTTGTTATGGGCAGATGATAGAGAGATAAGAGAGGCTGGGCAATTAGAGAAAGGGGTACGCTGGGCAGAAAGGGAGAGACAGGATTTATGTTCATGTATTTATAAAATTGTTTTGTTTATTGTTTTTTATTATTTATTTAATGTTTAGGGTAAAATGACCAATATACCCTTGTATGAAATCCACTTGATCAGATTTAACTATGAAAACTAACTGAGTTAGGGCTAAAGGACATAACGTGCAAGGGTTTGCAAACATCGAGTATGTTTCTTGTACTTTTTGAAGACAAATGACACACTTTTCAATTTAGTATGAACATAAAGGACGATTTTTGTAATTTACTCTTCTATTCCACTGATTCTATGTTATTTCCCACTTTATCATATGTTGTCAAATTGTCAATAATCTATACATATAATAAAAGAAACAATTCATTAGACGCTTGTCACATTATAAGGGCATCTTTATTTTGTTTTCCCCCTCATTTTTCCGGTTTAGCAATATGGTATCACGCGGGATCCATATTTGTTTTTTTTGGTAAATTACACTTTTCGTTCTTTATGTATGTAGCGGGTTGCAATGGATAGCCTTTAATTTCAATATTTACAATTAAAATATTTTATTTGAAAAACTCATTACATGCTACGTCCTTTAGCATTAATCTGGTTAAAAATTTTAGTTAAATATGGCATGTGCGTTGCACATAAGGACAATTTAGTCTTTTACCAATTTATTTAGTAAAATTATAAATAAAACCAAAAGTATTTAAAATATTATATATAACCAAAATTCCCTTCTCTCTCTCCCTCTCTAAATTCTCTTGTTCTCCGGCAAACAGAAGATCTGGTTTTGGGTGGATTGGTCTTGTAGGTGTTTGCTAAAGTCAGGGTCTTTACTAGTTGTTTTGATTGGAGAATTTCGGAGGTTTTGTGAGGAGGTTAAAGATGCAATCGAGGTCGTATTTGAGTATTTGAATCTGTTATAGTTGGCTTCAGGGCCGAGAACGGGAGAGATAGAAGATGATTAGCGGTGATCGTTTTCAGGCGGCGGCCAGACGATGGTCATTTTCAGGTGGCGGCAGTTTGATTGGCGGATTCCAGAGATATTGAGAGAGAACAAAGAGCCAATTAGGGTTCCGGCCTTCACTTCACCGGCGCCGTTATTCTGACCACTCCGATTCAAGCTGAATTTTGCAGATAAGATGTTATGTTTCTTTGATTTTTTTTTTCCTGAAATTGAGGTGTGTGGATAACTTATTTTGGAGTCACGATGGTGATTGAATCTTATATGATAGATGGTATTCAATGGGCTATGGTTGTTTTTGGTTAATCTTCCACGGAAACTGTGATTATGTTTTCATGGTTTTTGTTTGCCATTTTCTAGATATGAGAGTTTGTTTAGAATTGATTACTCGATTCAATGAAAATGTTATATTTTTCATGTTGAATTAGAAATTTACAAGTGTAGATATCTTATTTTGTTTTTTATGATAAGAATTCATGTTTATTTGATAGTGGATATAATTGGTTTGTTCGTATTTTAGTGGTGGGTGGAGGTGATTCAGGTGGTGGGTGGCCGATGAGAGAGAGTAGGTGAGTTGAGATGAAGAAGCTGGAGTTTAGATGAGGATGAAGGTGAACGAGAAGGGGTTGAAAAGGCTTTATTGCCCTCACATGACAAGCACACGCCATACTTAACTGAAAACTTTAACCAAGTTAGGGTTAAAGGACGAAAGGTGTAATGCGTTTTCCAAATAAATGATTGTAACTGTAATTATTGAAGTTAAATGCTATCCATTACAACCCACTATATAAATAAAGGACGAAAAATGTAATTTAACCTTTGTTTTTTGACCCGACATTTACATGTCCAACAAACCCCTAAATTCTTTCCCATACGCTCTATCCTTTTTTACTCCAAAAACCCTAACCAAGATTCCATCATCTCAACAACATCTGATGGGGCGTCAATGTTCTTCATATCCATACGATCCATCATGGTTTAATCCTTCTTTTTTTTGTTCGAACTCGTGTTATACCCTCATGTTATGTTATGTTGGGTATTTGATGTTTTTTTACACTTTGGGGCATTTTGTGATTTTTACACTTTTGGGGGATTTTGTGATGATAGAGATGATCAATTATCTCTATTTGATTTATGAATCCGAATGAACTGTGATACATGCCACCTCACCCCATCAGTTGTCTTAGCTACTCTGCTGGAAAACAATAAGCAATTGTCTTTTGTAACCCTAGATTCATTGTTCTTGTTATGGGTGGAATTTCTGAATTATATCCCGATGACATGTCCTGCTACTATATATATGATGTTGTGACCAGAATACTGAACCAGGATATTGGTAACATCCTGCGGGGATATCCTACTCGCTATTAACATTAATCTTTGGTTGCAAGGTACCAACGGATGAAGACTTGGTCTCCCCGAAGACTCGCTCAAGACGGTTAGGATATGAACGTTGGAGCTGGAGAAAGAGTCTACAACGTTGTTGTAAAGGAATATTCAAGGCATCCCTAAAATATAAGATAGTTTGTTATTCTTGATTACTATTTATAGGGGGCTTGGATCAGCAGTAGAGGACACACAATCTCGTACACTTTCACTTTCTAATTGCAGCAACAATCACAACACTCACAACACTTACATTATTAGATCATTGTAACACTTAGAGCTGATCCAAGAGGTATCCCGAAGTTGTATCCTGCTGTTCAATCAATAAGAAGAACAAGGCAGTTGACGATTGTCAGCTCCCGAGGTTTTATGCCGGCGATCTAGTTTGATCAAGGGCTTTCCTCGTAATCCAGTGTCAATTTCTATTTTTATCGCATTCATTTATCATTCTGATATAGTTCATTATCCTGAAACTATATCCTGAAACTGTTTTCACAATCAACCAACGGAAAACATTTTTGCAAACTGCAATAGCACGCTACCTCACATACTAAGTTTGATCACTTAAGTAATTTTTGTCCACAACAATTTGGCGCCCACCGTGGGGCAAGTGGTGCTATTTTTAATCAAAACTTTGCTAAAAACACTAATCAGTTCTTATTCTCTAATCTTTTTCGAGATTGTTTTTGATGGCTTCTCATTCAGGTTTGAGTCCTTCTTCGATGCCTACATCCACCTCTGTTGCAACTGGTTCATTGCCTCCCCCACCTTCACAAGCTCATACTTCCAAAGGAAGAATGAAAGCCAGATACCAAGAGACACCACTACTGCTCAAAATGTCTCCAGATCCGGAGTTTCAGGGAGAAATTTTATCTTTATTTGGTAGTATACAGGATCGGATGAAAAGCAACAGGAAACTAACCAGCTCATAATGAAGGAAATACAACTCTCGAAGTCCAACACCAAGAGACCTACTGAGGATATTGTTACCCCTTTGCAGCCAAGAATGTTGAACTTCAAATCAGCAGCATATGCTGAGGATAATCAGGGCAACGTCTTACCAAGTCACTCCCGGAGCAATATCCCAAAAATCCCCTTATCGGCCAGGATATCGACTGTCAGGGATCCAGGATATGGCCACAATTGCCAAGCTGGTAACTTGTCCATTAATACTAATATGCCGACTGCTAACAACTTCTAATCTTCACAGGATACAAGTGCAACATCGGCATTATCCAGGGAACTCCAGAAATTAAAGGATATGATATCTAGTGTGCCTGGGATAGTGCAACCAATACTGGAAGTATCCCAAGATAGTCACAACATATCCCGCTTTGCTCGCCATATTTGTGATGCTGAAATTCCCAAGAGATTCCAAACTTCCAACATGAAGCTTTATGATGGCACTACGGATCCTGAAGAACATATTGCTCAGTATAGGGAGAGGATGGAAGTAAATCCTATCCCACCAGATCTTAAGGAAGCATGCCTATGTAAAGGCTTCAGTTCCACCTTAACATGATCAGCCTTGAAATGGCTTTTAAACGTTCCACCTTATTCGATTACATCATTTGATCGTTTAGTTAATCTGTTTAACAGTTAGTTTTTTTGCAGTAGAAGCTTTGAAAAACTAACAAGTGACTTTTACAGGATAACACGGGGCCCTCAAGAATCCTTAAGGGATTATGTTAACAAATTCAGCAGGGAATCGCTAGATATCCCGAATCTTGATGTTGCTACGACAGTGCAAGCATTCAAGATGGGATTACAGAAGGATTCCCAATTTTATCAGGATCTTGTGATGAATCCTTGCAGGGATTTGGACGAAGCTCGGAATAGAGCTCTAAGATATATCAGGCTTGAAGATGACAAGAAAATGCAGGAAAGGATGAATGCATCCTCAACATATGAATCAACGAATAGGAAGTCGGAATCCTCATATAAACCATACCGCTCTAAGCCGTATGCTAAAATGACAACAAAAGAGTGAATGCTGTTGAGGACGAAGATGCTGAAGAATATCCTGAATTGTCACAATATTGTTTGTCACACCCCGATATTTCCAAATAGTCCGGTGGGCCCGGTGGGGAATACTGTGACGTAGTTGATATCATCATAGTCAATTATAACACAGTTATAGCACAGCGGAAGGCTTGGAATGAAATTACTATTACAATCCGAATGTTCAAAGTACGAATAAAATAATATACAGACGGTTGTAAAAAGGATCCACGGGCGGATCTATAAATGAATACATAAAACGAAATTCCACAGACTTAAGGCATCTAGGGATTTGCATGAATCCTCTTATTTAATGCCAAGTAGCACCCGCCTATTTTGTGAGGTACCTATCACTTAGTCTTTGGAAGATACGTCAGTTTTCACTGGTAAATACAAATAACTGACTCATTTTGAAAACATTTGAAAATGTTGATTTAGGTGCACAAGGCACAACATAAATATTTTATAATTTAGGACAATTACATTTATAACCTTGTATACCATTTTACATGTTGTCATACTTTTGGGGCCGGTTCGGAAACCAGTCATGATTAACTGACTCACCACTTATAGAACTCACAAAGGGGTTATTCCCCAATCTTTGTGGGTAGTTTATTTAGCATTTTGCATCTGTTAGGTGTATACCTACACCTCGTGCATAGGTCGTGGTCACTAATAATTTAAATGAGCCAAGGATATCCAGGACATTGTCGTTAACCCCCAAAGCTTATGTTATCAAACAAAACAGATTAAAAACGGGTTATGCGGATTTATTAATCACAATCCGACTAAATGATCCCATACCCGACCAAGCAGCAATAATTTATCGTATCCCAAGCCCGTATAAGGGAAATAAGTTAAATGTATTTACCTGAGTTTTAAGTGCAAGAAATTCTACTCAGCCATATGTTATTAAGACTTTATGAAGGTATCTACTACTGGGGCTACCTAATCTGAAAGGAAGGTTTTATTAACCTTTTAGGATACTAACGGGTCTCATCTAAGTCAAAGACTTAGACCGGTTAGTTTAAGGATTTACGGTACAGAACGCTAGATTAAGCGATGACCGGAAAGGAATGTAATTTAGACCCAACAAGTATGAAAACTTGTATAATATGGGTAAACTAAATACATTATGGATTTTGAAGTTTAGATGACAAGGTTAAACCCGTGTCGGTTAATTAATGCAAACCAGTTACATAAACCGAACCGAACGCGTATAAGCACAACGGGTAACCGAAAGAGTCATATACAAGTTCATATGTTATTATGCTTAAATTATGTTATGATATCAGTAGGATATCAACATGTATGCCCATAAAGGTTTTAAAACCGAATTAGGCCCCGAAAGGGCATTTTGGTCATTTTAAGATTTGTAAAATGGGTTTATATGAAAACTGAAGTTCTGGTCATAAAAATTCTGTAAAAACTTTTAATTTATGATATTAAAACAGTAGGATATCATACATATATGTGATTCATGATTTATGGCCAGACTATGCTCCGAAGGGGCATTTTGGTCATTTAACACATAGTTTTAAGGACTTATTTGGGATTCTGAGTTCATGACTTATCCCTACTGTAATAACACTTAGAATCATTTATAAATTCAGTAGGTTCAAGTCTTGTGTGCTAGATATGATTTAAAACCATACTATGCACCTATTTAGCGTAAAAGTAGATAAATGACGATAATTTCGAAGTTAAAGTGATTCTGAGATTTTGACCAGCTTTGCCAAAATATTTTATTTTTCATAATACATCAGTAGCAAAAGGTTTTGCATGTTAATTATATGTAAAACTCATTTTATTTGCAAAAAGGGTATTATCGTCATTTATGAGCTTTATGCAAGAACTTCAAAGCTAAGGTCAACATAAAATCTGACCCAACATCCCAATAAATCCTAAATGTGATATCACAACAGTAGGTGAAGAGTTTTATGTCAAAGTTATGTTAAAATTTGATTTCCATGCTTAAAGGGCATCTTAGTCCTGATAAAGGCAAAATTTCGATTTATTACATAACTTCAGTTTATGACCAGATTGTAAACATCAATATACTCTAAATATGTTTACTAATCAGCACTTAGTCCAATTGTATGACCATTTATCTTAAGAATCCTTATTTTTGACAAAAATGCCATACTAGTCGACATAAAGCATAATAACGGAAATAAGCATATGATCTCAGATTACTAAGGGACCATGTAGTACAACCTCAGAGGGTTATGCTACAGCATAATAGGATCCTAAAGGAATCCTAATGCATAAAGGAAATAAGCTAATTCGGGTCAGAACTGAAAGTCAAGTAAAAGTCAAGCTTTTGCGACTTTCGGTTGCGAACCGAGCTTAAACTTAGAATTGTGGGGTTGAACATGTTTAGACAAGTTCTAATAATGTTTACCAAGTTATTAAAGTGATAAAACATGTTTTATAACCTTTACATTATCAGATTTGATTTTTATTTAAAATCTGACTAGTTTGACTTTTTATTTTATTTACTTTGACCCGACAATTAACTAAGTAAACGTGGTAATTAGGAGGTGCCATTTTGAGTGATTAACACCTACCTAATTACGATCACGTAGCCATATTCGCCTCGAACAATGACTGGACCGTTTAGGTCTAAACCGAAGGTCAAATCCGTTTTGCGACAACTTTGTTTTTCGGTCTTTAAATGCATAAAAACTGAACTAGAGTGGCCAAGAACACTTACTACAGGTCCTAGCTCGAATATTGAACTTAGAAGAGCTTCCTTTTTGATAGGAATCCCAGAGAATGCAAGCAAGAGAGAAGAGATGATTTTTGAAAGGTGCAAGAATGAAAGGCAACATGAAGGACCTATTTATACTAAATCAAGAGGTTCCAAGATGAAGCCAGGTGTTCTCTGATGTTTTAGGATGTCTCCAAGTGTCCCTAAACGAGTGTTGAGCAAGCATGCAGCCCCTTGAATCGAGAGAAGTGGTTTTGGAGTCTTATGTGTGGTGAACAAGCAAAAATCCGTCCAGTGCAGTCCTTACTGACCGTAAGCATGAGACCTAACAGTCCGTAAGGGGTCTGCTCAGCGAAACAAAGTTTCAATCATGACAAGTTTGGTCCTCCACTTATATAATCACAATTAGGGACTTGTAACTTGTATAATGCCATCATAGGCTGATATTGGACGTATATGGGAGTATAAATAAACATTTTAAGATTCCCGGCCCGTCGGTAGACCACCTAAAGGCACTAGTTTCGCTTGTTGACACTTTTATCCCTTTAAAGTAAACATTTCACACAATTTAGGGTTTAGGACACGTGTCTTCACATTATTGGACATGTTTTTGCGAGTTGTTACATCCTCACCCCCTTAAAAGAAATCTCGACCTCGAGATTTATTGAAATAAGTGAGGGTATTTTTGTCGCATAGTGGACTCAACCTTCCACGTGTATTCAGGGCCTCTACGGGCATCCCATTTTACTTTCACAATCGGAAAATGCTTTCTTTGGAGCTTCTTAACCTGTCGATCTTCAATCGATATTGATCTTTCAACAAACCTCAGGCTTTTATCTATTTGTACGTCTTTATGGGACATTGCTAGCGATCATCAGCTAGACATTTCTTTAAGTTGTAGATGTGGAACACATTGTGAATTCCACTAAGTTCTTCAGGTAAATTCAGCTTATAAGCCACACTACCGACACGTTCTATGATCTCGAATGGTCCAATGTATCTTGGGCTTAGTTTTCCCTTCTTACCAAAACGCATCACACCTTTCCATGGTGATACTTTTAGTAAGACTTTGTCTCCCACCTCGAACTTTAGGGGTTTACGCCTTTTATCTGCGTAACTCTTTTGCCTGTCTCTGGCAGCCTTTAGACGATTACGGATCTGCACAATCTTTTATGTCGTCTCCAAGACTATCTCAGGCCCTGTTAGTTGGGCCTCCCCTACTTCTACCCAACAGACGGGCGTTTGGCATCTCCACCCATATAAAGCCTCAAAAGGCGCAACCTGAATGCTGGTATGGTAACTGTTATTGTAGGAGAACTCAATCAGGGGGAGATGGTCATCCCAACTACCTCCTAGATCAATGACACATGCTCGGAGCATGTCTTCTAACGTTTGAATTGTAGGCTCGCTCTGCCCATCCGTCTAAGGATGGTAAGCGGTACTAAAATTTAAAAGAATGCCTAAGGATTGTTGGAACTTTTCCAAAAATGAGAAGTATATCTAGTATCTCTATCGGACACAATAGATACTGGCACCCCATGGAGAGAGACAATCTTATCTACATATATCTGGGCTAGCTTGTCGGAGCTATGAGTCTCTTTGATGGGTAAGAAATGAGCTGACTTTGTCAGTCTATCAACTATAACCCATATTGTGTCATTCCCATGTTTTGTTTTAGGTAATTTGGTGATAAAATCCATGGTTACCATTTCCCATTTCCGTGTGGGAAGTTCTAATTGTCGTAGTAATCTCGATGGCTTCTGATATTCGGCTTTAACTTGAGAACATGTCAGACATTTTGCGACATGGGTGGCTATGGATTTCTTCAAACCCATCCACCAATAGTTAGCCTTCAAATCCTGACACATTTTGTCACCCCCAGGGTGAACCGAGTACCTGGAATTATGAGCCTCTTGAAGGATTATATCTCTAAGTCCTCCATGGATAGGAACCCAGATTCGACCATTTAGTCTGAGGATTCCATCATTCCCAGGTGACAACTGATCAAAAGTTGCTCCTAGTTTTTCTTTGGGAATGTTAATTTCCAATATAGCTTCTTTCTGTGCAGTTAATAGCTTCTCACTTAAGCTGTTCTTAAGTGCAATACTCTTGGCATTAATCCGTATAGGTCTGACTCTTTCCTTTCGGCTGAGTGCATCAGCGACTACATTCGCTTTGCCAGGATGGTAGCGAATCTCACAATCGTAGTCGTTTAAAGTTTCCATCCAACGTCATTGCCTCATATCGAGATCCTTCTGGTTAAACAAATGTTGGAGACTTTTGTGATCTGAGTATATCACACATTTAGTTCCATATAAATAATGTCTCCGTACCTTAAGTGCGAATACAAAGACACCCAATTCCAGATCCTGGGTGGTGTAATTCTTTTCATGCACATTTAGTTGTCGTGATGCTTAGGCGATTACTTTGCCTTTTTGCATAAGTACACAGCCCATGCCAGTGTGCGAAGCATCACAGTAAACAACAAACTCATCTACACCTTCAGGCTAGGTCAGAACTGGAGCATTGCTCAATTTCTGTTTGAGGATCTCAAAGGATTCCTGCTGCTTAGGACCCTAATTAAATTTTACATTCTTGCGGGTCAGAGTAGTTAAAGGTGCGGCTATTCTTGAGAAGTTTTCGATAGATCTTCTGTAATATCATGCTAATCCCAAAAATCTGCGAATTTCAGTAGGTATCTTAGGTGCTTCCCAATTCATGATTATTTCTATTTTAGCGGGATCCACTTGGATACCATGCTTGCTCACAACATGTCCAAGGAATTGGACTTCGCGAAGCCAGAACTCACATTTGGAGAATTTAGCATAAAGCTTCTCCTGCTGTAGAAGTCCTAAGATACACCGAAGGTGTTTCTCGTGATCTTCCTGATTACGAGAGTAAATAAGTATGTCATCTATAAATACGATGACAAACTTATCCAGGTATGGCTTGCAGACTCTATTCATGGGATCCATGAATGATGCGGGTGCGTTAGTGAGTTCGAAAGGCATCACTAAGAATTCATAGTGGCCATACCTTGTTCGAAACGCGGTCTTGGGCACATCTTCAGTCCTAACTTTGAGTTAATGGTACCCCGACCTTAGGTCAATCTTTGAAAAGAAACTTGCCCCTTGAAGTTGATCAAACAGATCGTCGATTCTGGGCAATGGATAGAGGTTCTTGATTGTTACCTTATTTAGCTCGCGGTAATCAATGCACAGACGCATTGAACCATCCTTCTTTTTAACAAACAGTATGGGTGCTCCCCAAGGTGACGAGCTGGGTTTTATGAAACCTTTTTCCAGAAGTTCATCTAATTGGGCTCTTAGTTCCTTTATTTCGTTTGGTGCTAAGCGGTATGGAGCTCGTGCAGCCGGTGCTGATCCATGCATGATATCGATTCTGAACTCTACCTGCCTCTCCGGAGGTAGTCGAGGTAGCTCTTCCGGGAAGACATCTGGATATTCAGAGATAACGGGAATGTCTTCTATCTTCGCTTTCGGCTCATCCACTGTCACCTGTGCCATGTAGATGACACACCCGCTCTTTAAGCATTTGGATGCCTTAAGTATAGATACATTATCAGGCAATCCAAAATTCGTATCTCCTTGAATAGTGATTGCTTCACCAGAAGGGGTTATGGTGTTTACTAGTTTCTTATCACAGGAAATTTGGGCTTGGTTATGTGATAACCAATCCATGCCTAAAACTACATCAAACCCAGCCAATTTCATTGGCAAAAGAGAAAACGAGATTAAATGATTCTTTATAGATATACAACATCCATCAAGAAGGGTCGAAGCAGTTTCTAAGGTACCATCAGCGAGTTCTACCTCATATGTAGTATCTAGAGTTTTGATGGGCAGGTTCAGCAGTTTACTAAACTTATGGTCTACAAAAGATTTATCTGCACCTGAATCAAATAAAACTCTAGCATAAATATCGTTTATGAGGAAGGTAACTGTTATAACTTTATCATCTTTTACTGCTTCCTTGGCACTCATCTGAAATATCCTTGCATTCGATTTCTTAGCCTCCTCAGGCTTCTTGGTATTCTTTGGGCAGTTCGACTTGATATGCCCCTTTTCATTGCAACCATAATAGGTTGCATCTTTCAGATTCCTACATTCCAATGTCTTGTGCCCCCTTTTTCTTATAGATCCCACAAGGTTTGGCCTGTGGATCTACGGTGCACTTCCCAAAGTGCCTCTTGTTACAGTTCTTACACAAGGGTTTGTCACCTGATTGATTAGGGTTCTTCCTGAACCCAAAATTTCCTTTCTTCTTCTTGTTGGAATGATGAGTCTGATCATCTTCTCTCTTTCTCTTTCCCTCATCTGAGGTCTTTCTAGACCTACTCCCAATCACATCCAGTGTGAGGGACATGGACAAGTCTATAGCTAACCTGTAGGTGGTAGGTTTTGAAGCTTTGATGTTTCCTTTGATTTCAGGGGCTAGACCGCCTATGAAGCGCGCAATGCGCTTTGGTTCAGGAGAGACCAAGTAAGGAACAAGCCTAGACATAGCATTGAAATCGGTAACATATGATCTGCAGTCCAGATCGTTCATAGTTAAGGTTAAGAAATCAGCTTCAACCTTTTCCACTTCGTGTTGTGGGCAGTATATTTCTTTAACCAACTCAAAAAATTTGACCTAAGAGAGGTTATACAGAGGAATCTTTCCGGTGGATTGAACCAGAGCCTTCCACCAAGTTAGGGCATCTCCATTGAATGATTGTGAAACAAATTTAACTACATCCTCCTTTGCGCAACCACTTATGTCCACCACCGTTTCCATCTCATCAAGCCATTTCATGCAGTCAATGGCTCCTATTTCTCCATTGAAGTCTCTTGGTTTGCAAGAGACGAAGTATTTGTAGGTACAACCTTTGTTGGAACGTGGTGTCTGATCATACACAGTCCATTTATACGATTCACTCTTTTGATTGGATGAATATTCAGATTCATCTTTCTTTGATGTTTGTGGTTTTGAATGGGATTTTGAGTGTGATTTGGAGCGAGTATTACTCGACTCCTTTAGTTCTCTATCCATGGCTTTCGAAACCGCTGCGTCTATCAGGGTTTGCAGTTTAGCGCCAGTGACATTTATTCTTGTATTATCATTCCCTTCAACCGGGTGACTATGTGCCTCGTCTGACCCAGCCATGGTGAGGTTTTGAATGCTATATACCAAGTAACAATAATCTATTTAGTGGTTATATACCTGATCATCACGTTTGGTGATTAATTAGCCATGGCACGAATAAACCATATAGGCTAAAAGATGCAACATTTCTGAGGAACGAAAAATTTAAGATTACTACGGTTAGCCTAGGTTACAATTGAACCATCAAAGGCATTTAAATAGGATATAATCCTTTACATATATTAGCTAGGGATCATGTATCATAACTACCATTGCTGCATAGATACTTTTACATAGCACGAAGGCTCGTCTTGGAAAGTATCTAGATGGCACAAAAGACCTTGTCACTTGGACAATTTGAAGTATAACTTACGATCTTATTGGATCGCATGTTTTAAGGGTTGAACATAGTTCATTGCCTTTTGACAGAGAGTTATAAACTACAACTATCATAGCTATGAAAAACAATGTAGTTTGTCCCGTAGGAAGAACGAGTAACTGTCACCTATGAATGTCTTATTATTAACATTCTATTGGATGATATCAGCCATGATTCACATTGATCATTTAGGCTGTATGAAAGTTTGGAAGAACCTAAATACTTTGACGGCTGGTGTGGTTTTCTCAAGCCACACTTCCAGGAGTGTTAACATGTTCTAGATGCTAACAAGGATTTATTGTCTTAAGAGGGTTTTACCATCATAACCATGTTCACATTGACACATAGGCTAGGTTATACCATTAAGAGGATCTTTTGGAATTTCTTGGCAGATCAAATAAAATTGAAATGATTGGTTGCACAATTATGTAATAATATATACAAAATTTCCAAAATGAAATTTTCATTAATACTACTAGCGGTTACAAAACTGCCCTAAAAGGGTCTTTTTAAATATCATAAATTGTCCACGCAGGGACTGGAAGAAAACAAGTCCTCGTAGGGACTAAAACATAAGGATAATATCTACGCGTGGACTAATAATAAAAGAAAATGTCCACGTAGGGACTTAATTTAAATAACAAATACAAGATAAAAGTAAAGAAAATCTTCAATCGTCATTCCTTTTCCCCTTATGAATTTTGCAAGATTCTTAAGAAACTTATTATTCTATTTCTCACCTCTTTCCACTCTACGTTCCACATTTTGCACCCTTTGCAAAATTTCCAACTGTTGTTGCTGGGGTGGTTATTGTTGTTGAGGTGGAGGTTGAGATATAGGGTGTTGATACGTATAGACAGGATACCCATTTGGGTACACTGGAGGAAATGGCGATGGAAGAGAGCATTATAGTTGACTGCTTCGACGTATGGGTCATAAGCAGGTGGTTGGTAGTTATACTCCGTAGGAGCTTGTGGCTCGAATGGGTTATACTCTGTTGTAGCTGGGTAGGTAGGGATTGGGTTATCGTATCCCATCGGAGGTGGTTGTGGTGCAAAGGTGGCCGGTGTGACATCAATCTCCGGCGCAGGATTTGAAGGTCCACCCATTTATGGATCTTCAGGAATGGGAGGACAGTTGCTACAACCTTGAGGGGTGCTAAAACGTGTGCCCCCTCGCACGGACATGCGTGCATTTCTTCCTCTCCTTGGTGGTTCTGGTGGTGGCGAAGGTTGTTCCTGCTCTGGTATTGGTGGTGGTGATGGTGTCAATGCTTGAAAATGTTGTTCCTCCAATGGAGGTTGTGGTGGGGTGTTGTGGGAGGAAGGAGTGTTCACGAATTTCCACAGTCCCCACCATTCAGTAAATTCATCGGGACCTCGGTAGGGTGATCCTGTGAAGGAAGAACCACTGGATATGTCGATGGGATGCGTGGGCGTTCCTGAAGGCGGCTCGGCTGGATCTGGATCTTCATCCATATCCATATCCTCAGGGAAGTGATCCTCAGGACCCAACAGGTTATGACCTGCTGGTGTGATAATATAATTGTTAGGGTTAAACTGACCCGGAGAATAGGGTGAAAGATAGTGCGAATGTTGGGAAGAATGATGGGATTGGGGTGTATGCAGCGAATGCTGCGAATTATGCAAGTGTTGAGGCTCTTGTGGTTGTTGTGACCCAAAGGAATGGTGGTAAGATGGCAAAGTGCTTAGTGAAACGGATTGCCTTGCGGGTTCTAAAGAATGTCTCCAATCGTCGTAGGGATCGGAGCTAAAGGACTCTGAAGGCGTACGACGGTGGGAAGGCCCCGCATGGCTAGATAGTCCTCCCCTCATAGGACCTTTCCCTCTTCTCCTGACACGTGCCGGCATCTTATATGGAAACCTGTCAAAATAAAATAAAAATATCTATATAAACCAAATAAAGGTTAAGAGTAATCCTAGGTCGTTTGTCTAGACTCGGAAGTCTAAAGAATGTGCTACTGTGTCATTAAGATAAACACAAAAGGCAAGTGTTTAATTCACTCAATGTTGGCTTTGATACCAACCTGTCACACCCTGATGTTTCCACATAGTCCGATTGGCCAGGTGGGGATACTGTGATGTAGTTGATATCATCATAGTCAATTATAACACAATTATAGCACAGTGGATGGCTTGGAATGAAATTACTATTACAATCCGAATGTTCAAAGTACGAATAAAATAATATACAGTCGGTTGTAAAAAGGATCCACAGCGGATCTATAAAGGAATATATAAAACGAAGTTCCACAGACTTAAGGCATCTAGGGAATTGCATGAATCCTCTTATTTAATGCCAAGTAGCTCCCGCCTATTTCGTGAGGTACCTGTCACTTAGTTTTTGAAAAATACGTCAGTTTTCACTGGTAAATACAAATAACTGACTCATTTTGAAAACATTTGAAAATGTTGATTTAGGTGCACAGGGCACAAGAGAAATCTTTTATAATTTGGACAATTACATTTATAATCTTGTATACCGTTTTACATGTTTGTCATTCTTTTGGGGTCGGTTCGGAAACCGGTCATGATTAACTGACTCACCACTTATAGAACCCACAAAGGAGTTATTCCCCAATCTTTGTGGGTAGTTTATTTAGCATTTTGCATCTGTCAGGTGTATGCCTACACCTCGTGTATAGGTCGTGGCCATTAATAATTTCAATGAGCCAAGGATATCCAGGACATGGTCGTTAACCCCCAAAGCTTATGTTATCAAACAAAACAGATTAAAAACGGGTTATGGTAATTACTTTATGAAAAGGGGAGACAAGCCAACAAGGATGACAACGCTTAAAACTGACAAAGTGATAACATTCGATAATGATGACCGAGATAGCATTCAGGATCCTCATCATGATGGTCTGGTGATTACTTTATATGTTGCTAATCATTTTATACGCGGGATACTGGTAGACAACGGGAGCTCGGTCAACATTATTCAGTTGGAAACCCTGAAGAGAATGAACATTCCAGAAATGAAGATTACCTCGAAATCCACTGTGCTCGTATGATTCAATTGAGAAGCAAAGAACACTGTTGGAGAGATAAAAGTTGCCTATATATGTTGAAGGAGTGAATTCAATGCAGCGTTTCTGTGTCATGGATTCGTTATCCTGCTATAATATTATATTAGGCAGGCCATGGATTCATGATATGAAGGCTGTACCTTCCACCTATCATCAGTGTATCAAGATCCCTACTCCTTGGGGTGTAGTCAAGGTGGAAAGCGATCAACAGGAGGCGAAGGAATATTATTCCTCTTCGATGAAGGCCTCAACAAGATCTAAAGCAGGATATCAATTAAAGATACAAACCCAGGATATCGTGGAAGCTTCAGAGCAGGATGTTAAGAAAATTATCCTGGATCAGGATAATCCAGATATCTCGGTGCTTGTAGGGGCCAATATCCTTCAGGATATTGATAATTAACTTACTAAATTTTTGAAATGTAGGATGTCTACGTTTGCATGGAAACACGAAGACATGACAGGTATATCAAAAGATATTATAACTCACAAACTTGGAATTGATAAATCTTTCAGGCCCGTTCAACAAAAGAGAAGGAAATTTTCCCCTGAAAGAAATGCAGTTATACACGAGGAGGTTGAAAGGTTGCTCAAGTCCAAGATGATTAGGGAAGTCAAGTTTCCCAAATGGCTAGCAAACGTGGTGGTGGTCCAAAAGAAGAATGGGAAATGGAGAGTTTGTGTAGACTACACAGACCTCAACAAAGCTTGTCCAAAAGATCCATTTCCACTACCCCATATAGATTCCATGGTGGATGCAACCACTGGACATGAAATGCTGACTTTCATGGATGCATCTTTAGGATTTCAACAAATCCAAATGGAACCATCCGATCAGGAGGATACAACATTCATGACACCCAGAGGTATATACTGTTATACTGCCATGCCCTTTGGTTTAAAAAATGTAGGTGCAACGTACCAGGCTGGTTAATATGATGTTTAAAGACAAACTGGGGGACACCATGGAGGTATATATTGATGATATGGTGGTGAAATCCAAGAAATTGGAGGGTCACCTCTAGGATTTAGGGTGTGCCTTCAATATCCTGGACCAGTATAATATGAAACTGAATCTTGCTAGGTGCCATTTTGGAGTGGGGGTAGGAAAGTTTTTAGGATACTTGGTGACCAAGAGGGGGATAGAAGCAAGTCCAGAACAGATTAAAGCTATCCTGGATCTTAAATCACCATCCAACATGAAGAATGTTCAGAGATTAACAGGAAGGGTAGTGGCATTAAACATGTTCATATCAAGATCCTCAGAAAAATGCAAGGAATTCTATGATATCCTGAAGAAAAAAAAAATTTGAATGGGGTGAAAGACATGAAGCTGCCCTGCAAGATTTGAAGCAATATCTTTCAAGTGCACCCCTGCTGATGAAGCCTGAGGATGGTGAACCCATATCCTTATATCTTGCAGTATCAGGGATGTAGTAAGTGTTGTTTTGGTAAAGGATCACGAAGGTCAGCAGTATCCTGTTTATTATGTTAGTAAAAGCTTATTAGATGCTGAAACTAGATATTCGCATTTAGAGAAATTGATATTAGCTCTAGTCATGGCATCAACTAAGCTTAGACATTACTTTGAAACTTATAGGATACATGTTAAAACTACTTATCCTATTAAAAATGTGCTTAGGAAACCTGAAATGTCTGGTAGAATGGCTAAATGGTCTGTTAAACTAAGTGCCTATGATTTAGTATATGAACCTAGAAATGCTATAAAGTCTCAGGCCTTAGCAGACTTTGTGGCTGATTTTAGTAGTGATATTCAAAATGAGGCTGACCTAGAAGTACAACGATTAGGTGAGAATTCAGGATCTTGGATATTGTATACTGATGGTGCATCTAACATAAGAGGTGTAGGATTAGGTATACTACAAAAATCGCCACAGGGGGACATATTACCCCATGCTATTAGATGTGAATTTCCTGCTACTAATAATGAAGCTGAGTATGAAGCCCTGATAGCAGGACTAGAATTGGCTAAGAATATGAATGTTAAATGTTTACAAGTGTATGTTGATTCCTTGTTGATTACTAACCATTTCAATGGATCTTATGCAGTTAAAGGTGAAAAATTAACTGAGTATCTTGAAATTGTTAAAAAAATTAGCAGGATACTTCGATGTCTTTACACTTGAACAGGTACCAAGAGAGGAGAATGCTGAAACAAATGCTGTAGCAAACTTAGGATCTACTGTCAGGATACCAGAAGGAACCCGGATACCAATACTGCATATCTTATATCCTGCGACGGAACATCCTAAGTCCCAGGATAAGGTGGTAGCAATTATCCAGGATCCTGGTGATGGATGTCCTGAAAAGGATCTTGATTCCTGGATGGCTCCAATCATGAAGTATCTACAAGAAGGAGATGTTCCAAAGGATGAGAATCCTAGAGCTTTCAGGATGAAGGTATCTCATTTTACAATAATAAATAATATCTTGTACATGAAATCTCTTGCAGGTCCATACCTAAGATGCTTAGAGGATCCTGAAACCAAGGAGGTGCCTCAGGATATACTCGAAGGAGATTGTGGCAACCATACTGGGGGCAGGACTTTATTCTCGAAGGTGTTGAGAACAGGGTATTATTGGCCAACCATGAGAAAGGATGCTATGGAGTATGCTCAGAAATGTGATGCATGTCAAAGACATAGCAATATACTGCATCAGCCTGCAGAACCGTTATATCCTATCATATCTCCTTGGCCATTTATAAAGTGGGGGATGGATATAGTGGGAAAACTCCCAAAGGCTCCTAGAGGAAGGGTTTTCATGCTAGCAATTATGGATTATTTCTCCAAGTGGGTTGAAGCAGAAGCCTTTATCCAAGTAAGGGATCAAGAAGTGGTATCTTTCATCAAGAGGAATATCCTGACAAGATTCGAGATACCAGCGGAGATAATTTGTGATAATGGTTCCCAATTCATTAGCAAAAGGACTACTGATTTTTGCAAAAGCTGGGGAATTAAGATGATCACGTCAACACCAGTGCATCCTCAAGCTAATGGACAGGCAGAATCCTCGAACAAGATAACTGTCAATAATTTGAAGAAGAGATTAGGTGCTAAAAAGGAAAATGGGTAGAAGAATTACCATTTGTCATATGGGCTGATAAAACAATTATGAAGAATGCTACTGGGCAAACCCCATTTTCGTTGGTGTTTGGGGCAGAAGTAGTGACTCCAACAGAGATTGTGATACCCACAGCTAGGTCAAACCTACAGGACCCTGAAGCGAATCCTGAAGTCTTATGTCAAGAGGTGGACACTATTGATGACACAAGGGATGTGGCAAAGCTGAGGATGGCAGCATACCAACAAAGGATAGCCAAGTCGTACAACAAGAATTTAAGAACCAGAAGATTCCAAGTTGGAGATTGGGTATTGAGAAAAGCGTTTAAGAATACGCCTAATCCTGCTGATGGGAAGTTAGCTCCAAAATGGGAAGGGTCATACGAGATTGAGTCAGAATCAGGAAAAGGAGCATGCCGGCTCAAGACCATGGAGGGAGATATGATACCAAGATCCTGGAATGCTATACATCTTAAAGCTTATTTCAAGTGAGTTTAGAATTTGAATTCTGACTTAGGATGGTACGAATTTATCTCTTTTAAATATATATTTAATTTAAGTTATTGTTCCTTAAACCCAATACTGACTTAAGCATCGGAGGGGTGTTAGCCAAGCTAACACCCACCTTAGTTTAAAGGTGTTTTGTAGGATAATGCTCCAGGATATTTACTCAAGATGGATCGAAAGACTGGAGGATTGGCCCCCTCTCTCACGTTTAAGGGATTCCGATCCCTTCACAGGTTTAAAGGTATTCACATTTCTTCCGAATTGGTTTTAAACACCCCGCCTGGAGTGCAAGTATCCGATATAGTTCAAGATGGCGGGACCAGTTCATGTAAAAGTGGCTGACAATTTCGTTATTGTTGGCTATATCCCGGATCCTTACGGTATATGAGGATTGATCACCCTCTTTCGCGAAAAGGTATTTTCATACTCTCTAAGGTTTAAAGGTTTTCACCTTTCTAAGTCTTGGAGTTTACACACTCCTGCCTGTAGCGCACAAAAAACAAGGGCTTATCCCCAGGATACTAAGGAATTATCCCCAAGGTACTATAGGTTTATCCCCAGCAAAATTAAAATCTTTGAAAATTTCCAAATTGTAATTGTGTTTACACACAATCTTTTATAAAATATTATGAAGTTCAATCACTAAGTAAAGAAATCTTCGAGCATGCCATGCATTGATGCAATATCCTGCACAGACAGGGGTCATCCATGCTGTGGACATAACAAAGGATTCAAAGGTTGGAATCAAAAGTTTTTACCTAAGTATTCTTGGTATGATTTCTTATTTATCGTGTTTTGGAGATCTTATTTGAGTAACCTAAGTTTTCTATAAACATTATATTCAACCAAGTTTTTGTCTAACACTTTTTCATTAAAGGTGACAAAATTTATCAGTATCCTGAGTAGGATATTTGATCGGGATGTTTAAAAACATGTCTCTCAAAATAAAAATATAATAGCAACAGATAAAGCAGAAATGTTAGTTTATTATTAACAAACCAAAATGTCACATTCTTGGCTTCGTCTTAAACCAAGACCCATCCACCAAGAATGGGATAAGTTCTAAAGCATATAAACATTGATGACCGAAGGCTTCGTCCTGAAACTCAGGATCCCTCCACCTCAGGTCATCGCAAAGTACTAATGTCTAAGGTGCAGGAAAGTAAAATTGTTCAAGTGCAGGAAAGTAAAATTGTTAAAGTGCAGGAAAAGTAAAATTGTTTAAGGGTTACAGACCATCAAATTTAAAAAGTGGGCCCCAGCCTAGGAATCAATATCCATCATAGCCCACTTCGCTGCCCTTACGCTGCAGCACCTCCAGCAGCATCCTTGGCAGCATCACCAACCACACCTTCACCATCACCGCCAGCATTCGCTCCAGCATCAACCCCAGGATCCTCACCCGCGTCAGCTGCTACCTCAGTCGCCTTAGAAGGGTCTGCAACCGTTGGCTTAGCAGGATACTCCACGGGATTACTACCGAGATCCTTCAATTTCGCCTCCCAGGCTCCAATGGGCCAGGTTGGGCATTCAAAACCTATAGCTCTGGCTTTATAGGCCATTTTCAACCTGGCCTGGAGGAGAGAAATGACGACGGAACTCTTGAGGCTCTCCCTGTAGGTGATCATATCCTGCTCATGTTGAGCCTGAACAGCGTCCAGCATAGCCTGAGCTTCTTGGGCAGCCTTCTTCATCGCAGCTTGAGACTCCTGGGTCATCGCCTTGATTTTGTCTTCATAATGCTGAGACTTGGCAGCAACAATCTTTCCCTGGTCCACGATTGTGGCTTCAGCCTTCTTTAGCTTGGCCTCTAGCATCTTGTTGACCCCACAAGCTTCCTCGTAAAGATGTGTCGGGCGGCCAAGACCCTACAATTAGAAACACAGGTATCAGAATATATAACATAATCAGGATATCTGCTCAGCATATATGTGCAGGATACAGGACAAGGATATTTACCTGATTAAGGAAAGAATTCATCAAGCCACTGGACTCAAAGAACCCCTGGTTCTCGTAAGAGAAGGCTTCAGCAGAAGTGGCCGGGGAGTCAGTCCTTTTCCTCTTGCGGGAGCTGGAGGCACGAGCCTTTGATGAGGAAGGCTTGGGGGTGACTGTGGGCTTGGAACTGACAGGCGGTTTAGACGTGGTGGAAGGTTTAGAACTTGGCTCTATCTTTAATGGAGCAGGCCCGGAATAGCTGTCGAGTTCGCCAAGGTCAAACATGTCACACCCCGACCCGCAGCAGAATAAAAGTCGGGGCATAATTAGGTTATCACCAAAGCTCATGATATTTACTCAGATGTTTCATATTTATTAAATTCAAATTACAAACTTAAATATCCAAAACAAAATTCATACAATTACAAAGAAAATGAAACTATATATTTATTCAAAAGCATAAACTTGTTTATTCTTCTAGGCCTTCCTAAGTGTTTCCTGTCTCAGCTGGAACACCTGTATCATGTGTAAAACGGGGACATTTTGGGTCAACAAAAGTTGGCGAGTGAACCTTGATAAAACATTTTAATTAATTTCTTGTTTTAGTTAATAAAGAAAGTTCGTGCATTAATCACATGTGAGCAAACATATATGTAAACAATCACAAACCACTTTGGATGAGTATATGACATGAAATGATGATGTATTTGAGATCAAGGCTCAATCAAACGGAGCCGATCTAATGAGGCTCCTGGTGCTCAACCCGGATCCCATGGGGAACTGATGGGCCTAATGAAATGCGTGCACTGAAATGATGAAATTCAATCTACATATGATTCACACAATAAATGATACACATTTGATCACGGATATGATGTATGCACAAGTGTTTAAATAAAATAAAAGAATGGTACGACACATGATACACCCCAAAATATGATTAAAACGGGGAATTGGTAGAGATTCACTCACCGTGGGAGCGTTCTTTGATGATGATGAATGCGCACGAGTTTACGATTCAACCGACGAGGGAAAAACTAACCTAAATAATAACGAAATGATTCGATAAATAAATTAATTTTATTTGAGATTAATGTTTTTAATTAGTGCTCTTAATGGGATTTTTAGATTTATTTTTGTGAGTTTAATGAAATTTTCTAACTTTAAAAACCCTATTTTTAAGTATTTTAAATAAAATTTTCAATTAAATAAATAAATAAAAAGAAAATAGTAAATAAAAATTTGGGTTGACTTGTCAGGGTTGACCGGGTCTGACCGGTAAGACTATGTTTATTCTATGCGGTGAGTGAGGTTCGAACTCGGGACCTCTCGTATACGTGCACGCAGCTCTACCAACTGAGCTACGTGTCTAACCCGAAGTATTCTTGGTTTTAATTATATTTATATACTAACTGACTCTAACCATATTTAGTCTTTATTAAAAATGTTATAATATGGCCGAACCGGTTGCAGAGACCAGGAGTCGAACTCGGGACCTTCGGTTCGAGTGCGCACAGCCCAACCAGTTGGGCTGTGTGTCTAATCTGTTTAACTACTGGATTATATTCCTCTTATGTTATACTGTGACTTGATCTGATTAGGTTTTAAAAATGTTAGTTTTATTTCTGAAAGTCGGTAACGTGTGCGATTAGAACCCGGGACGTGTGTTTTGTATTTGCACACAGTCCACCGCTGGACTGTGTGTCTAACCCGGTTAAATACCCGATTTTAATTACATTAATATACAATTTAAAGTTCGTCTTCTTCATTAAGAAGAATGCAGAACAGTGAACCCGACTGTCTTTGCTTATTCGACCAACAACCTTATAATCAATTGAAATGGAATAGGAAAATAAAGATTAAGGAATATGATATACCAAGACGGAGAGTTTTCTTCAGATTTCCGGCAAGTTCGTCGGCTCTGATTTGCGATTTCCGGCTGAATGAACTGTTTTAACAGTTTCGATTATTGTGTTGAGCAATTAGATTATTAATCAAGAGATAGCAAGAAGGTTTAGACAATTATACCGTCTGAAGAATGAATGCGGTTTTCTGATCAGCGATTCCGGCGATATTCCGGCGAACATGAAAATCTCCGGCGACGAGCTTTGGAAGGAATAAAGCTTTGAAAGAGAGTGCGGTTCTAAGCGAAAGGTTTATAAGATGTTTGAGTGGGTATTTATAAGGAAGAACAGGCTGAATTGGGTTCGAATTTGGGTCATGATTCGCAGTCAAAGGTTTTCGACGGTTATGACTGAAATTGATTGTTAGGCATCGGTTATAACTGATGTCGGAATCAGTTCAGTTTAAAAAAAGAACATTTTTATTAAGGCGAGTGTGCGTGTGACAAGAATCGAACTCGGGACGTATGCGTGTTTATTTGCACACAGTCCACCGCTGGACTGTGTGTCTATCCCGAGATATAACTTGATTTAAATTATATATATATATATAACTGAAAACTTCATCTTCTTCGTTAAGCTTAATCCCAGAACCAAGGTCCGACTGTTTTATCAGTTTAATCAATTTCTTTAGTAAGTTGTGATTAGCTACATGTGAGATTAATAAAAACGAGAGAGATTAGGTGTAAGATATACCGAACAGAGATCCTCTGTTTCGCCGGCGAAATTCCGATGACAGCAGGTTATTCCGGCGACGTTTATCTTGCGACAGAAGGTCTTCAGGAAGCTTGAGGTGAGTGTGGGTGACTTCGGTATGAGCTCTAGGTGTTCTGTTTTTAGAGTAAGGCACAGAGGTGAAGGGGTTCGGTTTTCCGGCGAGTTGCAGAAAGTTTCCGGCGAGTGAAATTTCGTCGAGAATGGGTGTGATTGTGAGCGAAAAGGCTATCAGAGGTTAGAGGGTGCATTTATAGGGAAGAACATCGACGAATTTGGTCTGATTACCGTCTTGATTCGTTGGTCAAAATTTTCCGGCGGTTATGACCAAAGTCGCGGACTGGACATCGGTTATAACTGATGTAATGGTTAATGCTTCGGTTAAATCAGAAGAAACCGTCCAATCTCGGCGAAATCGTCGGGATTTCCGACGACTGCGATTTGGGCGCGTCAGTTTGAATTCGAGATTTATGTTATGTACTAATTGTTTCAATATGTACACAAACAACACAAGTGGCAGAGTGGTTGAGCGTGTGTGAGTTAAGACTTGGTTGACTCGGCTGACCCACCCGGATTCGAATCCCGGTAGCCTTGTTTTATTTTTATTTCATTATTTTTAATAAATTTTCAAATATAAATTTTATATTCCAATATACTTATTAATTATGTATCGCTTAAAATTAATTTGAGCATTAAATTTGCAACGAAATTTTTAACTGATTGTTCGGTTAATAAACGAAGCGGGTTTGGTAAATCCGGTTTTTTACGGATGTTACAGTATCCCCTACTTTTTAGAAATTTCGTCCCTAAATTTAAGTAGTGGCATATTTGTCTAAAAAGGATGGTGTTTAGTTTGACAGTTACATGCTTAGAAAAAGAGTAAGAGTTTAAATTTTTGTTTGAGGCGGTAACGTTCCTTGTAAGGGTTGAGTACCCTGCTACAGGAATCGCTTTTTGATGCCTAAGTTAATGAATATTGAAAAACATAGTTGATTGACTGAATATGATATCATACGTAAGAGTTTTGATATATTTGGAAAGATAAGGTTAAATACTAAAACAAAAACTTCTAATACTACAACCTACATGGAACTTCTCATAACCGCCTGACAATGCCTCAGATCCTTTGGCAAGAATACTTATATATAGGAAGTACCAGCGGCGTATCCACCATATTCTTGTCAAATTTTCATTGGTTTTATCAGTAAATTATGATTGGTTCTATGATATGACTCTAGAACATAAATAAACACAACAACCAATGTCTGAGTCCTAATTCTGATAGTATACATGTTTGATTGGTGACATAATCCAATTTCTTTAAATGATGAGATGATATAAATGCTAGATCAGTGAGTATAAAACAAACTTTAACCAAGAAATTACTAAATCCTACATGGAACTTCTCATAACCGCCTGACAATGCCTCTGATCCTTTGGCAAGAATACTTATATATAGGAAGTACCAGCGGCTTTCCACCATATTCTCGTCAAATTTTCATTGGTTTTATCAGTAAGTTATGATTAGTCCTATGTGACTCTAAAACATAAACTAACACAACAACCAAAGCTTGAGTCTTAATTCTGATAGTATACATGTTTGAATGATGACAATACCTCTCTCGTTTGTTGTGATGGAGAGGTTAGTCTATGTAGAAATGGAACACAATCCAATTTCTTTAGATGATGATGTGATATGAATGTTAATCAATGAATGTAACACAAATTTTCAACCAAGACAATACTAAATCCTACATGGAACTTCTCATAACCGCCTGATAATGCCTCTGATCTTTTGACAAGAATACTTATATATAGGAAGTACCAGCGGCGTATCCACCATATTCTCGTCATATTTTCATTGGTTTTATCAGTAAGTTATGATTAGTCCTACGTGACTCTAAAACATAAACAAACACAACAACCAAAGCTTGAGTCTTAATTCTGATAGTATACATGTTTGAATGATGACAATACCTCTCTCGTTTGTTGTGATGGAGAGGTTAGTCTATGTAGAAATGGAACATAATCCAATTTCTTTAGATGATGATGTGATATGAATGTTAAATCAATGAATGTAACACAAATTTTCAACCAAGACAATACTAAATCCTACATGGAACTTCTCATAACCGCCTGATAATGCCTCTGATCTTTTGACAAGAATACTTATATATAGGAAGTACCAGCGGCGTATCCACCATATTCTCGTCAAATTTTCATTGGTTTTATCAGTAAGTTATGATTAGTCCTACGTGACTCTAAAACATAAACAAACACAACAACCAAAGCTTGAGTCTTAATTCTGATAGTATACATGTTTGAATGATGACAGTACCTCTCTCGTTTGTTGTGATGGAGAGGTTAGTCTATGTAGAAATGGAACATAATCCAATTTCTTTAGATGATGATGTGATATGAATGTTAAATCAATGAATGTAACACAAATTTTCAACCAAGACAATACTAAATCCTACATGGAACTTCTCATAACCGCCTGATAATGCCTCTGATCTTTTGACAAGAATACTTATATATAGGAAGTACCAGCGGCGTATCCACCATATTCTCGTCAAATTTTCATTGGTTTTATCAGTAAGTTATGATTAGTCCTACGTGACTCTAAAACATAAACAAACACAACAACCAAAGCTTGAGTCTTAATTCTGATAGTATACATGTTTGAATGATGACAGTACCTCTCTCGTTTGTTGTGATGGAGAGGTTAGTCTATGTAGAAATGGAACATAATCCAATTTTTTTAGATGATGATGTGATATGAATGTTAAATCAATGAATGTAACACAAATTTTCAACCAAGACAATACTAAATCCTACATGGAACTTCTCATAACCGCCTGATAATGCCTCTGATCTTTTGACAAGAATACTTATATATAGGAAGTACCAGCGGCGTATCCACCATATTCTCGTCAAATTTTCATTGGTTTTATCAGTAAGTTATGATTAGTCCTACGTGACTCTAAAACATAAACAAACACAACAACCAAAGCTTGAGTCTTAATTCTGATAGTATACATGTTTGAATGATGACAGTACCTCTCTCGTTTGTTGTGATGGAGAGGTTAGTCTATGTAGAAATGGAACATAATCCAATTTCTTTAGATGATGATGTGATATGAATGTTAAATCAATGAATGTAACACAAATTTTCAACCAAGACAATACTAAATCCTACATGGAACTTCTCATAACCGCCTGATAATGCCTCTGATCTTTTGACAAGAATACTTATATATAGGAAGTACCAGCGGCGTATCCACCATATTCTCGTCAAATTTTCATTGGTTTTATCAGTAAGTTATGATTAGTCCTGTGTGACTCTAAAACATAAACAAACACAACAACCAAAGCTTGAGTCTTAATTTTAATAGTATACATGTTTGAATGATGACAGTACCTCTCTCGTTTGTTATGATGGAGAGGTTAGTCCTTATGGAAGTGAGACATAGCTCAACTTCTTTAAATGATGAAATTGAAATACGTTGAGATGTATGATGATGTAAATACTAAATCAGTGAGTATAAAACAAACTTCGACCAAGACATTACTAAATCCTACATGGAACTTCTCATAACCGCCTGACAATGCCTCTGATCCTTTGGCAAGAATACTTATATATAGGAAGTACCAGCGGCGTATCCACCATATTCTTGTCAAATTTTCATTGGCTTTATCCGCAAGTTATGATTAGTTCTATGTGACTCTAAAACATAAACAAACAAAATCAACCAAATCTTGAGATAACATAAAGAAAAACATAAAAACTATGCGGTTGGAGTTGAATCTTGATTTTCGGTGAAGGGGACTAGTTGGGTGGTTTCGTTTGGGCCGTCATTATCTTCAATAGAATTGGCGTTGATGTTGAAAACTCTTCCTCTTGCTGGTGGCCTAGTGATTAGGTTTCCTTGATTTGCTTGGTTAACTGGGTTTGCTTGAGCTTGGGCGTTTATGATGTTAACCAATCGAGGGCACGTGTTTCTAAAGTGGGTAGGGTCGCCACAATTGAAACAAGTTCGAACATATGGGAACATGGGGTATTGGGGTTGTTGATAGGTTTGGATCATGTTTTGAGTAGGGGGAGAGATTTGGTTTTGAGAGGTGCGGCAAACCTTGCTCAAATGACCATAGCGTCCACAATTCGCACATAGTCGACAAGATAAGGTAGATGGATGGTGATAAAAACAGGTGTTGCATTGAGGGTGAGGTCCAAGGTATGGTTTCTTATTTGGGTAAGTTGAGTTGGGTGCTACTTGAGTGATTGGGATAGCTTGGATGGGTATGGCTTGTGAAATTGGTTGATTACGTTGGATGACAGCGAAAAGTTGCCCATCTCGTTTTCTCTTAAAAATGGGTTGAGAAGGGGATTCGGTTTGGGTGGAGTTTGAAGTTTCAGTTGATGCTTTATCCTTCTTCTTCTCCTCCTTGAAGTCTTTATTCCGGATGCGGTTCTCGGTGAGCTCTGTAGCTAACTCCATTGCATCTTCCAAGGTTACAGGTGTGGTACTTATTACAGAGTCTTGAATTTTTGACGGAAGACCTCGAATGTAGTGCTCGATCAAACGGTAAAGAGGAGTGAACAAGTTGGGAACCATTTGATTTAACTCGAGGAATCTTTTGTTGTATGTGGTGTGGTCGCCTTCCTTTTGCTTCAACGAATAGAACTCATCTTCCAATTTCTTGATTTCGCTCCTTGGGCAAAACCGTCTGGTCATGATTTCCTTCAATTCATCCCAAGTTAAAGTCATAGCATCTTCAACACCTCGTTTGGCCTTCTCTGTATTCCACCAAGTAAGTGCTATTCCAAATAAACGACCAGTAGCATATCGCACTTTGCGATCATCGGGGCAATCGCAATTTAGAAAAGTGTTCTCCATCTCTTCAAATCAATGGAGTAGAGCGGTGACACCTTCAGTCCCTTCGTATTTTGGAGGGTCGCAGGATTTGAAATGCTTGTAGGTGCATTTGGTGGTAATTGGGGGAGGATTGTCAATGTTTTGATCTTCTTGGTTGACGGGATTAGCGGTAAGGGCTTGTTGGACTTGAATTATAATGTTGGGTATTACGGCAGCCATTTGTTGAGCGATTTGGGCAGCCATGCGCTCGCGGGCTTTTCCTGCTCTCATCTTCCTACAAGCGAGGCTAGAAGACATCTACAAGGAATACATATTAAGAGTATGAGTTGGATGTTTTTGGGATCATGGGTCGTATTTAGGAATGAACATTCATAAAATAAATATAAAATAATAAATCTACTACATCCATAGGATGTCTTGGGCTTTGCTCGTAATTGGGCCTTGCATGCCGCCATACTTCACCTTCGTAATCATGTGGGCCCCCATGAATACCGGGTTTTTCATATGGTTCGCATGTGTTAGCCTGGTTACGTACACTAAAACCCGGAGAAAATCGAGAAATATGTAAAGTATGATATTCGGAATGTGTCCAGGTGTGGACACGGTGACACCTCAAAGTGGGGTTAGTTCGAACGACGTTTGGTGTGGCATGCTTTGGCCTAATAGGTCCTTTGTACTCTCATCGTTAGTCCCCAGGTAGGCAAACTGGTCCGTTATATTGGATTTATACGAATGCCAACCTAGACAGGACGTTCCGACTACCGGTACTTGTACCCTTACAGTTACTACATGCCCGTCGCAGAACTCACTTTGATGAGATTTGAAAAATGAAAAATGCGACAAAATCTATGAATAACGAAAGTATGAAGATGATTTGAATATGTGGACATTGAAATATGTATGATGAATGTGTATGTAAGCATGTATGTTTGACTGTAAGTATAATTCACTGTGTATCACAAAATGTAATATTGGAAATGTTTGCATGCGTTTGTGTAGGTAATAAATATGAAACAAATAAATATCATAAGTTTGCATGTAACCACATAAACAATTAAAATTTAGTCAACTATAGTATAGGCTCTAAAGGTCTAATAACCTATCCTATATCCCTATAGTCATGGCTCTGATACCAATCTGTCACACCCCAACCCGCAGCGGAAAAGGTGATCGGGGCATGATTGGGTTATCATCAAAGCTCATGACATTTATTATAACGTTTCATATTTATTATTACAATTTAAAGGGAAACATACAATCATAATTACATCATGTTCTACACATCATTCTAGACTTCATTATTTTCTTCTAAGGCATTTCCTATGTTTTCCTTGCTTCATCCTGTTCACCTGTATCATGTGTAAAAATGGTTTTTGGATCAACAAAAAGTTGGCGAGTGAATCCTATGAAAAACACTTGAACAAGTTTATTGAATTGATTATAAAATAAAGTGCACAACCACATATGAGTAAATATAGATGTAAACTTATTCACAAAACACTTACTTATTAAATAATGCACACACATACAATAATAGATTGTTTTGAGGCACGCGTTGCTCAACTCGTCTCCCACGAGGAACTGATGGGCCTAATGAATGAGTTTTGAGGCACGCGTTGTTCTACGAACTGATGGGCCTAATGGATGATTTGCATACAACTTGACATTATGAAATACATAACTACAAACAATATTTACATTATAAGTTTAGATCACAATATGGTATGGCACGAGTTTAAATAAACGAGTTAATTTTAGTGACACATGACACACCCCAAAACGTGTAATTAAAAAAGGGGAGTTGTAAGATTCACTCACATTGGGTGCGTTCGGTTGATGATGTTGAAGGCGCACGAAGTTGGATTTAACCACGAGTGAAACTAACCTAGATAATAATATAATGGTTCGGTAAATAAGCGGATTTTATTAATCAATTTTAGTAGGATTATTGGATATATTTTTGTGAGTTTAAGGCTATTTTCTAACTTTAAAAATGTTATTTTTAAGTATTTTTAATTTAAATAAATAAATAAAAGAAATAAAAAAAATGTTGATTTTTGACTGTTGACCATTGACTTGTTTGACCGTTGACCGTTGACTTGTTGACCGGTTCGGTCGTGTATATGATATGCGCTGGGTGAGACTCGAACCGGTGACCTCCCGTACGCGTGCACGCAGCTCTACCAACTGAGCTACGTGTCTAACCCGAAATATTTCTGTTTTTAATTATATTTATATAGTAATTAGATTAATCCGAAAATCATTTATTTAAAAACGATTTAATTGCATGACTCGGTGCTCGCCACAGGTCTCGAACCCGGGACCTGTGGTTTAGTTTGACACACAGTCCACCGCTGGACTGTGTGTCTAACTTGGTAAATAATCTGGTTTTTATTATACTTATATACAAACTAGATAAATTCATTTCTGTCCTTATATAAAAAGTTTGATAATTGCCAGAACCGGTGCGGTAGCCTGGACTCGAACCCGCGACGTACGATTTAAACGCGCACACATTCCACCACTGGACTGTGTGTCTATCTTGGTTAGTATTCCGGTTTTCATTAAACTTAAAATCTATTTGCGAGTGAATCCGGTTCAGTTTAAAAAAAAGAACATTTTTATTAAGGCGAGTGTGCGTGTGACAAGAATCGAACTCGGGACGTATGCGTGTTTATTTGCACACAGTCCACCGCTGGACTGTGTGTCTAACCCGAGATATAACTTGATTTAAATTATATATATATATATAACTGAAAACTTCATCTTCTTCGTTAAGCTTAATCCCAGAACCAAGGTCCGACTGTTTCATCAGTTTAATCAATTTCTTTAGTAAGTTGTGATTAGCTACATGTGAGATTAATAAAAGCGAGAGAGTTAGGTGTAAGATATACCGAACAGAGATCATCTGTTTCGCCGGCGAAATTCCGATGACAGCAGGTTATTCCGGCGACGTTTATCTTGCGGCAGAAGGTCTTCAGGAAGCTTGAGGTGAGTGTGGGTGACTTCGGTATGAGCTCTAGGTGTTCTGTTTTTAGAGTAAGGCACTGATGTGAAGGGGTTCGGTTTTCCGGCGAGTTGCAGAAAGTTTCCGGCGAGTGAAATTTCGTCGAGAATGGGTGTGATTGTGAGCGAAAAGGCTATCAGAGGTTAGAGGGTGCATTTATAGGGAAGAACATCGACGAATTTGGTCTGATTACCGTCTTGATTCGTTGGTCAAAATTTTCCGGCGGTTATGACCAAAGTCGCGGACTGGACATCGGTTATAACCGATGTAATGGTTAATGCTTCGGTTAAATCAGAAGAAACGGTCCAATCTCGGCGAAATCGTCGGGATTTCCGATGACTGCGATTTTGGCGCGTTAGTTTGAATTCGAGATTTATGTTATGTATTAATTGTTTCAATATGTACACAAACAACACAAGTGGCGGAGTGGTTGAGCGTGTGTGAGTTAAGACTTGGTTGACCCGCTGACCCGGGTTCGAATCCCGGCAGCCTTGTTTTATTTTTATTTCATTTTTAATAAATTTTCAAATATAAATTTTATATTCCAATATACTTATTAATTATGTATCGCTTAAAATTAATTTGAGCATTAAATTTGCAACGAAATTTTTAACTGATTGTTCGGTTAATAAACGAAGCGAGTTTGGTAAATCCGGTTTTTGACGGATGTTACATAAAGGTTCATACCGTTTCACAGCGAGTTCTAGAAATTCTCAGAAATTTTCCGGCGAGTGATGATTATCTGATATCGTCGCCTGGAACTTATTCTGATTGAAGGGTTTGAGTTAGCAAAAGCTTAACAACTGATAGAAGATAGAAGAATTGAGAAACTTACTGTTTTAATGGAAGAGACGGTTTTCCGGCGAAAGTCCGGCGAGTTCAAAAAGCTTTTCCGACGAACTGAAAATAGAGCGAAAGTGAAATTGAAGGTTCTGCGGATGATTTTGAGTCGCGAGAGGATGCTATTGATGGAGTAATTCAGGAAGTGAAGATTTTCGGTTATTAAAACCGATCATCACATGAATTCAAGTCCATTCAAGACTGAATTGATTAAAATTGTCGGTTTATCGGTTATTATCAGAAATCCGTGATCACTCAAACGTCTTGGACGTTTGGAAGCCGATAACGGTTTCAGTTAGCGTAAACAGGTCGATTCATGGTTGAACATATGATTTAATTGTTTCCTAGAACTCACAAAAAGATCAAGTGGCGGAGTGGTTATATGTGCGCGAGTTAAGTTGTTGAGCTTTCCGGATGACCCGGGTTCGAGTCCCGACAGCCTGTTTTTCATTTTATTTATTTTATTTTTACTTTTTAACAATTATAGCTTTTAAATTCTAATTTGTTTATTAATTATGCATCGTTCAAAATTAAAATAAACATAAATACGCAACGAAACATTTATAACTTGATATTCGATTACAAACGAAGCGGGTTTGGAAAACCCGTTTTTGACAAATGTTACAGTATCCCCTACTTTTAGAAATTTCGTCCCGAAATTTAAGTAGTAGTAGTAGGAAAAAGATGCGGGTATTTTTTGCGCATTGAGTCTTCACGTTCCCAAGTAAACTCAGGTCCCCGTTTCGACTCCCAGCATACCCTAACAATTGGAATACGACTCCGTCTTAAACGTTTTTCTCCGAAGTCCATGATCTCTACTAGTCTTTCAATGAAATGCATAGATTCATCAATCTGAATATCTTCCAGAGGAATATGGAGGTTCTCATCAGCGAGGCACTTCTTCAAGTTTGATACGTGGAATGTGGGGTGAATTCTGTTGAGTTCTTCTGGTAGATCAAGCTTGTATGCTACAGGTCCTACTCTTTCGAGTATCTTGAAAGGTCCTACGTAGCGTGGTGCTAGCTTGCCTTTCTGGCCAAAACGAACTACTCCCTTCCACGGTGATACTTTTAAAAGTACATGATCACCAATGTTAAACTCCAAAGGCTTTCGTCGTTTATCTGCAAACTCTTTTGACGACTTTGAGCCGCTAGAAGATTGTTTCGAATTTGATGGATCTTGTCTGTGGTTTCTTGAATCAATTCTGGACCAGTGATTTGAGCTTCCCCAAATTCGTGCCAACATACTGGAGATCGGCACTTACGACCATATAAGGCTTCGAAAGGTGCCATGCCGATACTTGAATGATAGCTGTTGTTGTACGAAAATTCAACTAATGGTAGATGAGCGTCCCAATTTCCCTTGAAGTCTATGACACATGCTCGAAGCATATCTTCAAGAGTTTGTATGGTGCGTTCAGATTGTCCATCAGTTTGAGGATGATAAGCGGTACTGAGGTCTAATCGTGTACCCAAAGCGGCTTGTACGGCTTGCCATGTTCGTGAAGTGAAATGACCATCACGATCTGAAATAATTGCTTAACGGTACACCATGACGGCTTACGATTTCGCTGATGTATATACGGGCTAACTTCTCGTTCTTGAAATCTTCGCGGATCGGAATAAAGTGAGCTGATTTTGTAAGACGATCAATGATTACCCATATAGTGTCATACCCACCAGAAGTACGAGGTAACCCGGTAATGAAGTCCATGGTTATGTTTTCCCACTTCCATACAGGTATTTCAGGTTGGACCAGAAGTCCTGAGGGTCTTTGATGTTCAGCTTTTACCTTGGAACATGTAAGGCACTTGGAAACAAAAACAGCAATATCCTTTTTCATTCCAGGCCACGTGAAAAGTTAACTTGTTGAGTTCTCTGTAGTCGATGCACATGCGAAACGTTCCATCTTTCTTCTTCACAAAAGGACAGGTGCACCCCAAGGTGAGGAGCTAGGACGTATGAATCCTTTGTCAGTCAACTCTTGCAATTGACTGGCTAGCTCTTGCATTTTGGAGGGGGCTAACCTATAAGGAGACTTTGCAACTGGTGTAGCACCAGGTATAAGATCAATGCGGAATTCGACTTCTCTCACGGGAGGAAGTCCTGAGATGTCGTCAGGAAAAACTTGCGGAAAATCTTTTACTACTGGGATGTCTTCAAGTTTCTTCTCCATGGTTCCCTTTTTGACGACATGAGTTAGAAATGCGACATAATTCTTGCGGAGATATTTTCGAGCTTGAAGACAGGACATTAATCTGAGTCCTTTCGATGGGGTTTCTCCAAAGATTCGTAGAGTCTGACCGTTTGTAAGAGGAATGCGTATAAACTTTTCGCGGCATACAACTTCAGCCTGATGTTGGCTGAGCCAGTCCATACCAATTATAATGTCAAAGCTTCCCAACTTCATAGGAATGAGGTCAACTGGAAAATCGTGATCGTTTAAGGTGAGAGTACAATTGTGTATAATAGAGTTTAATGAGACCGGTTTTCCGTCAGCAACTTCTACTGTTATGGATTCTATGAGCTTATCACGAGTTTGGTTGAGGATGGGTTCAAATTCTAAGGACACAAAACTTTTATCTACGCCAGTATCAAACAACATGGATGCATAACTACCATTGATAAGAAACGTACCGTTAACCACATTGCTGTCAGCTCTAGCCTGATTAGCGTTGATGTTGAAAGCTCTTCCTCTTGCAGGTGGAGGAGCTTGGTTAGCCTGATTCACCGGATTTGCTTGGGCTTGAGCATGTATAATGTTTACCAAACGTGGACAAGTGTTTCTAAAGTGGCTTGGGTCTCCACAATTGTAGCAAGCCCGTATAGGTTGCACCATGGGATAGTTGGGTTGGTAGTAGGATTGGGCTAAATGTTGGGTAGGTGGTAGTAGTAGAGGTTGTTGGGCTTGACCCATTATTTGATGGTGGGTTTGGGTTGAGGGCTGGTGGCGGTTCGTCCGCTGAGGTATGCGACAGGTTTGAACAGTGTGACCTGCGCGACCACAGCCGGTGCAATGTTGGCAGGGATGATCAGGAAAGTGATGGTATTGGCAACGGTTGCATTTTGGGAATGGGCCAGAGTATGGCCTTTTATATGGTGCAGGTGAGGGGGCAACTTGGGTAATGGGTGCAACAGGGATAGGGAAATTTTTTGTGTGACAGCAAAGTTTCTGGTGTTACGTTTCCTCTTGTTAGCAAACTTAGATGAGGAGGTGGAATGGTTTGAAGTTTGGCCCTCAACGGGGGCTTTCTTTTTCTCCTCTTTAAATTTACCGTTGCGAATTCGATTCTCAGTAAGCTCAGTAGCTAGTTCCATAGCAGCTTCAAGTGTTGCTGGCGAAGGGCTGAGAACTGAGTCTTGAATTTTCGAGGGAAGCCCTCGAATATAATGTTCGACTAAGCGGTAAACTGGGGTGAACAAGTTAGGGACCATTTGGTTCAACTCTAAAAACCTCTTGTTGTAGGAAGTATGATCTCCCTCCTTTTGCTTCAACGAATGAAATTCATTCTCTAACTTTTTAATCTCACTTCTAGGACAGAATCGTCTCGTCATGATTTCCCTTAACTCCTCCCACGTTAAGGCCATTGCATCTTCGATTCCTCTCTTACCCTTTTCAGTATTCCACCAGGTAAGAGCTACCCCAAATAGTCTCCCGGTTGCGTATCGTACCTTGCGATCCTCGGGACAATCGCAGTTGAGGAAGGTGTTTTCCATTTCCTCAAACCAGTGAAGGAGAGCAGTGACACCTTCGGTCCCTTCAAATTTCGGAGGATCGCAAGACTTGAAATGTTTATATGAGCACTTTTTGGTAGGAGGGTTGCCGATGTTCTGGTCTTCTTGCTGGGGAGGATTGGTGGGATTTGTGGCGAGAGCTTGTTGTACTTGAACCACAATGTCAGGAAGCACCGCGGCCATTTGTTTTGCGATTTGAGTGGCCAAGCGTTCGTGTGACCTTCCTGATCTTCTACCCCCTCGTTGTTGCCTAGCCGACATCTACAGGAACATACATAAGAAGATTGTGAGTTTATGGAGTCTTTTTAGGTGTCATGTGTCTTAAAGAAAATAAAAACAACATAAATATCAATAATGCAACTACATCCATAGGATGTCTTGGGTTTGCTCATGTTGGGCCTCAAATGTCCCCCATACCTTCACCTGTATAGTCATGTGGGCCCCCATGACTATTGGCTTGGTAGGATTCACATTAGTATTGGCGGTTTAACACTCGCATCACCCGAATGAAAACCATGAAATATGTTTACGAGATGTATGGTCGGAAGGTGTCCAGGTGTAGACACAATGACAACTCAAAGTGGGGTTAGCTCACACGACGTTTGGTATAGCATGCTTTGGCCTAATAGGTACTTCGTACTCTCATCGTTAGTCCCCAGGTAGGCAAACTGGTCCTTTATTTTGGATTTATACGAATGCCAAGCCTAGACAGGATGTTCCGACTACCGGTACTTGTACCATTCCAGTTACTACATGCCCGTCACAAGAACTCACTTTGATGTGATTTGAAAATACAAAAATCATTGCAAAAACAATCATGGAAATGATGTGGTGTGTGCTCTCATGGATATGATATGTTATGAGAATATGATTCATGATAGGCATTATATAATAATATGTACTTATGAACATGCTTGCATAACATTGAGTGTAACATTAAACATAAAACATATAAACATCATGAATTTTGCATGTAACACACAAAAATTAAAAATTCTAATCAACTATAGTATATGCTCTAAGGGTCTAATAACCTATCCTATATCCCTATAGTCATGGCTCTGATACCAATCTGTCACACCCCGACCCGCAGCAGAATAAGAGTCGGGCATAATTGGGTTATCACCAAAGCTCATGATATTTACTAATATGTTTCATATTTATTAAATTCAAAATTACATCCTCAATATTCCAAACATGTTCATACAAATACAAAGAAATATAATCAACTAAACAATCCAAAGTCTAAACCAGTTTATTCTTCTAAGCCATCCTATGTGTTTCTTGCTGCAGCTGGATCACCTGTATCATGTGTAAAAATGGGGGTTTTGGGGTCAACATAAGTTGGCGAGTGAACCTTGTTAGAAAAACATTTATTTTTGATCTCTTGTTATCTTTATCAGGAAAAACTGTGCAATAATCATATGTGAGCAAACGTAATTAAATCATACAATAACAATAACAACAACAAACAATAACTTACAATAACATATAATAACAAACCAACTTGCATGAATATAACACATGAATGAAACTGTATATGTTGGCAACGTCACGTTCACGCTCATAATGTAAAGGGGAACGGACGGCCTATGATGAATGTCTGTGCGATCAAGGCTCAATCAAACGGAGCCGATCGTATGTTGGCAACGCCTGGTTCACGCTCATAATGTAATGGGGAACAGCTCAACGCTCATAATGTAATGGGGAGCGGCGGCCTATGATAATGTATGTACTGAAAAATGATAAATATAATCTAAACAATAACCACACAAACAGTTGATACATGTTGAATACACATTTGTTCATGGATGATAGATGCACAATAGTTTAAATGTGGTAAATAATAAGACACATGATACACCCCAAAAACGTGATTAAAACGGGGAATTTGTAGAGATTCACTCACATTGGGTGCGTTCGGTTGAAGATGATGAAATGCGCACGAGTTTAGAGGATTGATCGACGAGAATTAACTAACCTAAATAATAACGAAAGGTATGGTAAATGAGTGGATTTTATTAATAATTTTAATAGGATTTTTAGATGTATTTTTGTGAGTTTAAGGCTATTTTCTAACTTTTAAAACATTATTTTTAAGTATTTTTAATTGATTTTTAAATTAAATAAATAAATAAAAATATAAAAAAAATGTTGACTTTTGCGTTGACCATTGACCGTGACTGTTGACTGTTTGACCGGTTCGCTAGTGTGCATATGTGCGCCGGGTAAGGCTCGAACCCGAGACCTCCCGTACGCGTGCACGCAGCTCTACCAACTGAGCTACGTGTCTAACCCGAAATAATTCTGTTTTTAATTATATTTATATACTGTTTTAGTTTACTCAAAATTCTTTTATTTTCAAAAAGGATTTTAATCATCGAACCGGCGTGTGTAACAGGTCTCGAACCCGGGACCTGTGGGTTAGTGTTGCACACAGTCCACCGCTGGACTGTGTGTCTAACCTGCTTAATATATCGATTTTTATTATACTTAATATCTTCCTTGAATTAATCCGGTTCAGTTAAAAAAAACTTCTTTATTACAGCTAATGAGTTTGTGTCAAGGATCGAACTCGCGGCGTGTGATTAATGTGTGCACACAATCCGCCGCTGGACTGTGTGTCTAACCCGAGTTATAATCCAAATTATATTAAACTTATATACAAACTAACTTCGTCTTCTTCGTTACAAATTCACAGACAACGATTACCTTACTGTTTCTTGTTTAATTCGATTGACAAACATTCAAATGATTAAAATGAAATGGCAGGGAAGATTTTTGGAAGTAAACATACCGGAGAAATGATCTTTCTCAGAGTTCCGGCGAAGTCGTCGGCTCTGTTTTTATGGATTTTGTCTGAGCAGACCAATTAACAATTTTGATTAGCTAGATGTGGAATTGAAGTACCGAACAAGAGTTATCAGAATGTTTAAAGGTTTATACCGTTTCACAACGAGTTCTAGAAATTCTCAGAAATTTTCCGGCGAGTGATGATTATCTGATATCGTCGCCTAGAACTGATTCTGATTGAAGGGTTTGAGTTAGCAAAAGCTTAACAACTGATAGAAGATAGAATAATTGAGAAACTTACTGTTTTAATGGAAGACACGGTTTTCCGGCGAAAGTCCGGCGAGTTCAAAAAGCTTTTCCGACGAACTGAAAATAGACGAAAGTGAAATTGAAGGTTCTGCGGATGATTTTGAGTCGCGAGAGGATGCTATTGATGGAGTAATTCAGGAAGTGAAGATTTTCGGTTATTAAAACCAATCATCACATGAATTCAAGTCCATTCAAGACTGAATTGATTAAAATTGTCGGTTTATCGGTTATTATCAGAAATCCGTGATCACTCAAACGTCTTGGACGTTTGGAAGCCGATAACGGTTTCAGTTAGCGTAAACAGGTCGATTCATGGTTGAACATATGATTTAATTGTTTCCTAGAACTCACAAAAAGATCAAGTGGCGGAGTGGTTATATGTGCGCGAGTTAAGTTGTTGAGCTTTCCGGCTGACCCGGGTTCGAGTCCCGGCAGCCTGTTTTTCATTTTATTTATCTTATTTTTACTTTTTAACAATTATAGCTTTTAAATTCTAATTTGTTTATTAATTATGCATCGTTCAAATTAAAATAAACATAAATACGCAACGAAACATTTATAACTTGATATTCGATTACAAACGAAGCGGGTTTGGAAAACCCGTTTTGACAAATGTTACAGTTTGGAGGTTGAGAAAAGTAGGAATCGGCTAGAACCATGGGATCGTAAACGATAAGCAATGGCTATATCCTCAACGCATAGCTCAGGAATGTTATGAGTTTTGATCCGGTCCAGCACCGCTATCACCCTCCAAACCATGGGCATGGTTTGGGCAAAACTAAGACCGGTAAGGTGAAAAAAGCGCATGATGAAGTCTGAGAAAAGGTATCGAAGTCCAATGGAAAAGGGATAGAACAAGAAACAGATCCATTATAAAGAAGACACGTCAGACCGGAGGTTCCGGTCAAACGGTCGAATGATTGCTCCGGCGGGAAAGGCGTCGGAGGCTCTAAGAGTGGCGATATCGGCATTATCGAAAGAACAAGCTTCTTTCATTGGCTCCTTAAGGAGGTTTTGCTCAACAAATGTTGAAACGGAGTCGCCGGTGTGTGAGCGTGTTCGGTTGGCCATAGCAGAATGAAGAAGTAAAACAGAGAAAACAGAGAGAAATAAAGAGATAATACCTGGTAATTCTGAAAAGTGGTGATTATCTAAAGAATGGGAAAAGATATAGGCCGTAGATAGGATGTGATGAGTGAATTTCGCCTTGGAAGTTACAAGCTGTCTTATCAACGTCTACATCCCATTAAGTGCCTCGATCTGCGCAAGGAAAAATATACCCATTTGGGTTGCAGGATCCCAACAGCTATATTTTTGGGGACAATTGTTATGGGTGGAATTTCTGACTTATATCCTGATGACATATCCTGATACTATATATATGATGCTACGACCAGGATACTGAACCAGGATATTGGTAACATCCTGCGGGGGTATCCTACTCGCTATTAACATTAATCTTTAGTTGCAAGGTACCAACGGATATGAAGACTTGGTCTCCCTGAAGACTTGCTCAAGACGGTTAGGATATGAACATTGGAGATGGAGAAAGAGCCTACAACGGTCACAAAGGAATATTCAAGGCATCCCTAGAATATAGGATAGTTTGTTATTCTCGATTACATTTATAGGGGGCTTGGATCAGCAGTAGAGGACACACAATATCGTACACTTTCACTTTCTAATTGCAGCAACAATCACAAACACTCACAACACTTACATTATTCGATCATTGTAACACTTAGAGCTTATTCAAGCGGTATTCCGAAGTTGTATCCCGCTGTTCAATCAATAAGAAGAACAAGGCAGCTGACGATTGTCAGCTCTCGAGGTTTTATGCCGGCGATCTAGATTGATCAAGGGCTTTCCTCGTACATTCAGTGTCAATTTCTATTTTTATCGCATTCATTTATTATTCTGATATAGTTCATTATCCTGAAACTATATCCTGAAACTGTTTTCACAATCAACCAACGAAAAACATTTTGCAAACCGCAATAGCACGCTACCTCACATACTAAGTTTCATCACTTAATTGTTTCGGTAATTTTTTACCAAAACAGTTCTGTTTTGTATACAAATAAATTTTAATAGTTATGATTGATTCTTGGTGATTTGTTGTTAAATGCAGCCTTACCAACCGGGTTATGTTTCCCGTTCTCCTTAACTATGCTTGAAAGAGACCTCTATAGGCATTGGCAGGTTTTATCTCAATCAAAGTCCTTTTTGTGTTTTTTTTTATAATTTTAACCTTCAATTTTCAGTGTTGACTCTTATTACTCTTAGCTTTCAAAATACTTTGTAATCGAGTTTTAAGTTTTTTATATTTATTTACATGTCGATATAAGTTTAAGTTGATTACATTTAGAAAGTTAAGGGGTTGTAATAGTCAATGTTAAGAACTAAAGGGTAAAACTAAAAAAGCTTTTAAAAATTATTTAGAAAATTAAGGGTTGTAATAGTTAATGTTACGAATTAAAGGTTAAAACTAAAAAAAGAAAAGCATAATGGGAACTATGCATTTTTTTTTGTTTCAGATGAACACATGCTATTTTGTTTCAGTTGATCAATATGACCTATGTATATATTTCTAATACCATTGATATTGCCTTTTCTTGATCAAGAATCTGGCTCCAACAACTTCAGCAATACCAAGTTATATCTTTTGGTAACTACTAGGAAGAGTTAGTGGTTTGGAAGTATTCAGTTGTTAAAAATGTTTTATTTTTCTTGAATTGGGTATATGCTAATATGGTTCTTCTTAACACAGGAGAGTTTAATTACAGTTCAAACTCTAGCATCAACAACACTTTATGGCATTATCCACTCTATAATTGGAGGACAGTTATTACTGCGTGACTAGGTGTAGCCGAATGATCTCTATCTCATCTCTTTCATAATTTTCATTCGAAAACATGATCACAACCATCATCAGCAACATCACCATGGTGGATGATCTCGAATCTCTGGAGACCGTAAGTTAATTGATTCAAAAGGTATGGTTTCTTGCTGGTACCGGTAAGTTGCCGATAAAAGGAATTTTTTAATATAATGCAAAATATTCCAAAAGGATGATCTACGAGAAGCGAATAACAAGTAGTCAAGTATAATGATTCAAATAGTGGACCAGGCATTTTGCTATATGTAACCATGATGAGGCATTTTGCTATATGTAACCATGATGACTGAACACTTTTATGTAAAGTTATAGGAACTTTTTAACCGTATATGGTTTTTTTTAAGTGCAAATTAAAGATCATACTTGTAAAAATGTAGAAGAAAAGTTTAAAACTTTGACAAATTGTAAAAATATAAACATAGCATACTCAATTAAGTTAAAGATAACTGCTATTACAAAATCAAGAAATCCTTTTTATAGTCAACTAATACAAAATTGATGTTTTTTTGGTATCAGCCAAAGCCAAGATTCTATTATTCGATGAAGGCAATTGGAGGGAGTTTAACATCCATTCTCTGGAATTGCAGATATGATTGAATTAAGCTTTCTTTACTACAAGATTGTAAGTTTTTTTTTTAATCATTTTAGCATAAGTAAAATACTAATCACGTGGCATCGTGTGTATGATACTGTAACTTCAGTAATTACTGATATGATTCAACGAATCGATCATTTATTTATATGTGAAGGCAAACTTGTAGACCACTTTGGACTAGATGTGGTGTGTTTTATATTTACATTTATCAGGAAGAGGATATGGCTACTTTTTTCCTAAATGGTGACAAGGTTTTCATATTCTAGAGCTAAATTAAATTTGCTTCACAGTCTTCCCTTTCCCTTGTGTATATGTTTGGTTAAGGTTGGCAAAAGGGGTGGCTCGGGAAGCAAAATGGGTTCACGTTAAAATGTGGTCTAAGCAAAATGTTCAAAAAGCTCGCAAGTCGAGGAATATGCCTTTTTACTAATGCAACTATACTTTAAAAAGTGATTACTTGCTTGAACCATCGTACAAGGTTTTTGTTTCAAATAAATCTTTGTTCTTTATGAACATGCAAACTTCATTTTAAAAAGAATGAGTGAGTTTGACAGTTTTATACATTTAAACTTTAACAACCACTTTACAAAAATGAGAATAGGTCTCCAAAATATTCAACTGTTACATTTGGCATGTTGTCATACACTATAGATTTCTTTTGCTATTGTGTTGGAAATGCTTCATGTTTTTGAGTGGATGCAGCAATACAGGAAGCTAAACTTTGGTCCTTGTGACAATTACTAAAGCTCATGCAAAGAAATATCCATTCTAATAAGACACTATAAGTATACAATGGCTTACTTAGAATTAACACATCCGTTTGTAATTCTATTATTGGTTCTTTAACTAAAAATGGATGAGTTGCTAAAGTTACGGTATGAATAAGTTGATTTGTTTTTGTGCTTAATTTAATCATAAAACGATTAGCTTGAAAAGAATATATATTGGAGGTCAATCGGAATTCATTTGATACCCTTCTTACGAATTCTTATTTTTAGAAGACTCTGTATTTAATATGTATCGTCTACATAGTGTTATTCTAAACCCCAAGTACAAAGGTCCATGGAAAGCGAATGTTTGTGGGTTGTAATTTAAACCTTTTTAGTATTTTTATTTGTTAAACCAATTTTTAATTGTAATTCAAAGCTTTATAATATTTTTATTTGTTAACCTGCGTGTACACGCAGGCTCTAACCTAGTATTATATATAAATTAATCATATACACCACAAACTGAATTCTAGCAATAAAATTTACCAAATATTAGATATTCTTTTCCATTTAATCAACTATTCTGTAAACGTACAATTTACGAGATTAGAACACACATAGATTATTATGATTTAATTCCTTATTGGTAATGGTAATTACTTTAACGTAATTATAAATCTTAATTATGAAAAAGTATTAACTTTAAATATAATATATTATCTATTTAATATATAATCTGACACGGTACGGTATTTGTATTCGTTTTATGGTTTTATGTCGATTTAAAACACGTGTCAATATCATTTTTAGCATATCTTTTTCGGTTGTTATAACGAGTGCGGGTATCGTACTGATATTGTAACAAACAAAACTGATATCGATCAAATGTTCGCTGCAACGTACGGGGAACCTTACTAGTTCAAACAATACTAAAAAAATCTTACTGTTCATCACCACTTGATATTAATATGTATAATATGTATAATACCAAGGTTGCTAGGTATTAGACTACTTAGGCTATGGGGTATGGGGCTTGGGTTTCGGCGTTGGATACAAACGCCCAAGTCACCACCCCGGGTGGTGTAACAACTCTAAATTTCGTTGTTACGTCATTTTCAGTTTATTCCCGTTGTATTTCCATTTGTATTCCGAGATTCGTTTATAAGAAAAGTTTATGTTAATTAATTACAACTATGTATGTTATATCGCATCTAATCACTTGTTAAATCACATCGCTAATCTCATCGCATCGCAACTCGCAGTTAATTATATGGTTTTATGTTATTTATGTGTTATGTATGTTTGTGGTTATGATTACGCTAGCTATCGCATCGCTCTCGCACGCTCAAATGTTAAAACGTACTATTATATCGCCTATAACGCTTAATATAACTATCTAATACGAACCGAATTGCCAAACGAACAATTAACGCGAAATCGGCAAACGAAACTTGGTCACCAGGCCAAGTTCGGCCGAACTTGACTACCACAAGTTCGCTCGAACTTGCCTGAGACACAAGAATCTTCTGCTTTCCACAAGTTCGCTCGAACTTGTACACATATGTACAAGTTCGGCCGAACTTGGCTAATCTCCCTTAAAATTCAAGCAAGTTCGCCCGAACTTGCACGAATTTCATGCAAGTTCAACCGAACTTGACTCCCCAGCTCCCACTTTTTGCCTTCACCTATAAATAGCCAACTCCATTCTCTCATTTGAACTTGCTGTAAGTTCGCCCAGAGCTCCCGAAACCCAAAACCCTCTGTTTCTAAGTAAGAATCAACCCGATTTCAACTACAATGATGTTCAACAACAGTTTACAACGATTTTGCACAAGGCTCTGCCTTCGTTTTCATCAAATCTCTTCTGTTTACGAAAATCTTCATCTTTTCCATAAAAACTTCTGTTTTCACTCAGATCTATACTAGATCTGAGCAAAACCTTTTAAATCCTTGATTTTTACACCATTTTCAGACTAATGACGTATTTTCGTTCACTTTTGAGTGAAACGAGGCGTTGTCGAAGCTAGATCTCAGATCTGGAAGCACAAGGACGAAATCGTCACTTTACACAAGCTGGACTAACCCGTACGAACCATCAAGTTCGCCCGGATTAGCCCGAGTTTCTGTAAAATGGCTAAGTTCGCTCTAAAAGACCTCTCCAGCCTAAGTTTTACTCAGGGATGGGCACTCGATTTCCTCAGCAAACGACGCGAAAACGCAAGATTTTGGACCCGAAGACATCAAGTTCGCTCGAGATTGCACTGATTTTTGACAGCACAGTACTCAAGTTCGCTCGAACTTGCCCTCAAGGGGTCAAGTTTGGCCAAACTTGAGTGGGAATGTTCAAATTTTCTTCAGAAGCCTCCCAAGTTTGCTCGAACTTATCAAGTTTCTCAGGAAACTTCACAAGTTCGGCCGAACTTGTCTCACCTATTAAGGTTACCCACAAGTTCGCTCGAACTTGCCAAGTTTCCTTGAGAAACTTGCAAGTTCACCCGAACTTGACCCAACTTCATCAAGACTTTAACAAGTTCGCTCGAACTTGTATGTTTACATACAAGTTCAGCCGAACTTGCCTTCTGCTCAACCCAAACTTAACCGTTTCAGCAAACCGGACGACTGATGCACTTCTATTCGTTTACAGGCTGATCCGGCGCTCTCCGCAACTCTTCTCAGATCCCTCATCCCACCTAAAACGCACCGACTGTAAGTATACTTGACCCGTTTTCGCTTTAATGCACTATTTGAGTGTTACATACGTTCCTCTATCAAAATCACTTCACAACTCAAACTGTTTATCACACGCGAATAATCTGATTATGTATGCTCAATACGTGATACTAGAAACATGTGACTAGGACTTATTTTCGTTAACTTGCCTCCTTAGCTAGTTTGGTACTATAGTGTGGCTAACACCCGACAGGGTCTAGTTAGGATGGACGCGCAAGCCTTCTCACGGTAGTTAGCATGAGAAATAAGCCTATGTTTATCTATGTGATATGTTTTGATGTATCATGATATATAATTGAACTAATTCGCGAACAATTTCTCTATTATGATAGTATTACTAAAACCTGTATGCTCACCTTTACTTAATTGTATTGACTGGTATTTTAACGTATGTAATAGGTTGAGGATTTTAGCTTGGATGCTTTGGATGTAGCGTGCTTAGTTTAGTTTGCTTTTGTTTAGTTTCCAAAAGTAATAAATCTAGGGAAAATCGAACCCGACTAGTTTTGTGGGAAAACAAGTTTCTGTAATGATTATTTTGAAATATTGTGTTTAATGGTATGGGACGTTAAATGTTGAATGATGTTGATAGATAATTGTTATGGAATTCTCATGAGACAATCTGGTCGCCTAGTGCCACTACCTCGATGTTTCCGCCATCGGTTGGGGTGTGACAGATTGGTATCAGAGCCCATAACCTTAGGATAATAGTTAGAATTGCCATGATTCGACCTAGTAGCATGTTTAAGTACCCGATTGACCTATCTTTGACTTAAATGTTAAACTACTTGCCATAAATGCTTAAATGTGCCTTTCCTAAGGCTAACACAATATACATACTTGGAAACGCTCGTATCACACAAAACGAGTGATCAAGTCGAGATTAGGTGTGAAAACCAAGAACTCTCGATGAGATCATTCACTCCACGCAATCTCGATCGCACGAGATACCTTCGTTGAGTTAGGAGTGATATCCAAATCTAGATGAAAATCTCCATTTCTATCTAGTGGAACGCTTGATGTGATCGGTGCGCGTGGCCACAACTAGGAACGATGTTGCTCAGTTAGGGGTGAAACCCGCATCTTAGTAACAAATTCCACCTTTCGATTTTCAATCTCACCAAAGTCTCGATTATTCCGATGGTTTGGAACACGTAGTAACCGGAAGGGTAATGTCGTTAGCCGCTTGCGCTGAGAGCATCTATCTATTAGGCCAAAGCGTGGGTCCAAAGTCAAAGGATGATCGAACCACTTTGGGTAGTCAACGTCTCAAAACCCCGGACACTCCCAATTGATTTAAGCCTATATCGTCGATTTACGCATCATCGAAATTATTATTTCTTGTGTTTAAAGTTTTGAGAATTTTCGCTTTATTCGATTTCTCGCTTTATTTACTTCTCGCATTATCGATTTCTCGCTTTATCGCTTTACGCTCCATAAACGCATGCACTACTCGCATAGCTCTGTAATCTGAAACGCAAAGTAATACACCAACAAAACAAATCGCTTAACCCACTTACGCCTATGAGGACATGTGTGTCTCATGTGCGGTATTACTCGCTTATATCTCGCTTATATATCGCTTATATCTCGCTTATATATATCGCATCTCGAACGTGCTACGCTTACTTATAAGAAGGTGAATACGTGCAAAATATGTGCTTACGTGAATTATGTGCTTACATGCTTATGTGCTATGTGCTTATGTGCCTACGTGTTTGCCTGCCCACATGTTTACTTGCCTATGCGTTTATATGCCTTGTATGAATAATAATAATAAATATTTTAAACATAAACTTATTATAATCGAATCTCATCCTATCAAATCCTTCAATGTAGATGTCTTCAATGGGATCACATACCAGGAGGAATCTCTAGCGCAGCAACGCTGATAAGCGTATCGCTACAATGGTAGCCAAGGAAATAGCTAAAGTCATCCCGCAAATCGTCTCGGAAATTCATGCTGTGAGCAGTAACTCATCGGTTAACTCGAAAGCTGAAAACCCCAAGTCACGATTCAGCTTCAAAAATTTCAAAGCTTGTTCACCTCTCGCCTTCATGGGCAACGATGGACATACTGCTATGTTCCATTGGTTTGACGCCATTGAGGTCACCTTTAGGCCAAGTGGATGCCCCGATGACCTCCGCACGGTGAACGCTACAGGAGTCTTCCAGTCCCGTGCTCTCGACTGGTGGACCGCCGAAAGAAATAGGCGCGGTAATGATGAAGCCTATAATCTGTCTTGGGAGGAACTCAAGGAAGTGATGATGAAGGAGTTCTGTCCTTCGCACAAGATTCAGAAGCTCGAGAACGAGTTTTGGGGCATAAAGCAAGATGGTCCCGACAATGCTGGATTTACCGCTCGCTTCAAGATTTTGAGCATCATCTGTCCCAGCCAAGTTGATACTACTGAGAAAGCTATCAACAAGTATATACGTGGTCTACCCGAATGTGTCATGAATTTTGTGAAAGTTGCTCGTACTACAACCATCGAGGAAACCTACATGCTCGCCACTGAGATCAACGATCAGCGAGTTCAAGATGGTTACTTCAAGAACTCTGTGAAAGTTGCCAATCAAGCTGTCACCGAACCAACTGCTGCTATCGAACCACCCAGTGACCCGAAGGGAAAGCGTCAGGGACGCAAAAGAGGAAACCCTAGCATGAACTACGCCGCTGCTACACCGCTCAACTCCCAGCCTTACCAGGCTCCTACTCAGGACGCACCCCCAGCTAAACGTGCGTACACTGGTCCTCACCCACTGTGTCCTAAGTGCACATATCATCACGTGGTGGGTGGAAACTGTCGTTTTTGCACAAACTACAATATCTACGGCTACTTTACTGTCAGTTGCCATACCGGCCCTCATCAACCAGCTCCTCAAGCTCCAGCACTGCCAGCTCCTCAGCGTACTCCCCAGAACAACCAACAACAACAAGCAGCTCCAAAAGCACGTGTGTGTTACGTGTGTGGTGGTCCGAACCACTTTGCCAATTGTCACACCCCGACCCGCAGCGGATAAGGTGATCGGGGCATGATTGGGTTATCATCAAAGCTCATGACATTTATTAAGCGTTTCATATTCATTAATACAAATTAAATGGAAATTTACAATAAAGGTTACAACTGTTCTAACTAACAATCTAAACTTCTTGATTCTCTTCTAAGGCATATCCTATGTTTTCCTTGCTTCAACCTGTTCACCTGTATCATGTGTAAAAGGGTTTTTGGATCAACATAATGTTGGCGAGTGAATCCTATGGAAAACATTTGAACAATTTATTTAACTTGATTATGAAATATGTGCACAACCAAACATGAGTAAAAATAGATGTAACTTAATCAACAATCATAAGATGTTAAATGAAACACTCATGAACAATAATGGAACAATTAAAGGCACGCGATGCTCAACTCGTCTCTCACGAGGAACTGAGGGGCCTAACGAATGAATTGCATAACCATGATAATATGAATGACACAACTACAAACAATACAAACTCAATGATATACACATAAACAATAATGAATTTGATTTGTAGCACGCGTTGTTCAACTCGTCTTCCACGAGGAACTGATGGGCTTAATGTATGAGTTTCATATAATATGACAAATGGAAATAAGTAAATCACAACAATAAAAACAATCTAAGTTTAAGTCATGATGTGGTATGGCACGAGTTTAAATAAATAAATTGATTATTTTCATAACACATGACACACCCCAAAACGTGTAATTTAAAAAGGGGAAGTTGTAAGATTCACTCACAGTGGGTGCGTTCGGTTGATGACGTTGATTGCACGCGAAGTGGTTTTAACCACGAGTGAGATTTAACCTAGATAAATCGCATTATGGTTTGGTAAGTAAACGGGTTTTATTAATCTATTTTAGTAGGATTGTTGGGTGTATTTTTGTGAGTTTGAGGCTATTTTCTAACCTTAAAAATGTTATTTTTAAGTATTCATAATTGATTTTTAATTAAAATAATTAAATAAAAATAAAAAAAAATTATTTTTTTCTGACCGTTGACCGGCCCGTTGACCGTTGACCTGACCGTTGACCGGTTCGATGGCATATTATTGTGCGCTGAGTGAGGCTCGAACCCGAGACCTCTCGTACGCGTGCACGCAGCTCTACCAACTGAGCTACGTGTCTAACCCGTTATATATCTGATTTTAATTATATATATATATTAATTAGATTAAACCGAAAATTCATTTTATTTTAAAAACATTTTAAGCGAAACGGTCATGCACTCCACAGGTCTCGAACCCGGGACCTGTGGTTTATTCCAACACACAGTCCACCGCTGGACTGTGTGTTCAACATGTTATATCATTCGATTTTTATTATACTTAAATACTAATTAGTTATTTCCTTTTCTGCCTTATTTAAAAAGAAAAGATAATTGTCCGAGTCGGTGCTGAAGACCGGACTCGAACTCGTGACCTGTGATATAAACAAACACACAGTCCACCGCTGGACTGTGTGTCTAACTTGGTTATTATTCCGATTATTAATATACTTAACATATAACTGTGGCGACCCGGTTCGGTTTAACAAAAAAAATGATTTTTATTATGGCAGCGTGTGTGAGATGGGAATCGAACTTGAGACGTTTTGCGTTTTATATGTGCACACAGTCCACCGCTGGACTGTGTGTCTAACCCGATTAATTTCATGATTTATATTATACTTATATGATACATAAAAACATCGTCTTCCTCGTCAAGTTTGAACCAGAAATCGGAAATCGACTGGTTCAAGATTTTTATCAGTTTATTAGTGTTTTACAGTCCATTAAGGTAAGATAAAGGTGAAAAGATAAAGAAAATAAGCGAAAGAGGTATACCGACTGGACCCTCTGTTTTCCGGCAGAAACTCCGGCGACAGAATTCAACTCCGGCGTCAGGTGTCTTGCAGCAGCAAGTCTCCGGAAAGCTTGGAAAGAGTATAGGTATCTCCGGTATAAGCTTCAGAGGCTCAGCAAGGCTCGGCAATGGGGAAGTCGGTTTTCCGGCGACGAACAGAAAAGTTCCGGCGAGTGGAATTACGCCGAGGAAGAGTGTGGTTTTGAGCGAAAAGGTTTGTCGTCGGTTGTGGGTCAATTTATAAGGCAAAACGTTGAAGAATCTGGTCTGATTTCCGACTGTGTTCGTTTATTTAAATTTTCCGGCGGTTATGATTTTGGTCGTGGACTTTAAACATCGGTTATAACCGATGTATTGTTAATGGTTTACGTTATAACTGAAAGTGGTGTTAAAACTCGCGAGATTTCCGGGATTCCGACGACTGAACCGTTTGGGCGCCGGTTTTGAATTCGTAACGACACTTTATCAATTAAATGATTTCAATATATAACAAACAAAATCCGCGGCGCAGTGGTTTATGTGTGTGAGATAAGTTGTTGAACTGATTCGGTACAGACCCGGGTTCGAAACCCGGCAGAAGCAAATCATTTTTATTTTGCGATTTTTGACAGTTTTTCAAAAACTAAATATATATTCTTGTATAATAATTGATTACGGATCGTTTAAAAATATTTTGGGCATTTAATTCGCAACGAAATTTTTGACTGACTGTTCGGTTGATAAACGGAGCGGGTTTGGTAAATCCGTTTTTGACGGATGTTACACCAATGCCTGCCCAAACCGTACCATCAAACAAGAGCCTCAACAACAGCAGCAGCTAGCACAGCCACAGCCTCAGCAGCAACAACCTCAGGCTGCGCGTGGAAGAGCTTTCAACCTAAATCACCGCCAGGCCCAGAATGACAACAATGTTGTCAATGGTATGTTCCTCGTTAATGGTATTTATGCTTCATGTTTATTTGATACTGGTGCCGATAATTGTTTTCTATCGTTAGAATTCGAAAAGGTTTTAAAATGTAAGCGCGCTAAACTCCCAAAGACTTTCGATGTGGAAGTCGCCACCGGAAAATCCGTCACCGTCACCTCCGTCCTACGTGGTTTTTCTCTCGATCTCAATAACCATGTCTTCTCGATAAATCTCATACCTATGCAGTTAGGCAGCTTCGATATCATAGTCGGTATGGATTTTCTTCGTGAAAACCATGCTGAAGTTGTATGCTTCGATAAAAGGATTCGCTTCTCTCTCCCTAACAGTGATCAACTTCATGTTTATGGTGAAACTCCCTCAAAGAAGTTGATGCTTTTGTCATGTACCCGAGCACACAAATGCTTGCAAAAACGATGTGTTGCTTTCCTCGCCCATATCGTGAACCAGGAGAAAGAAAAGAAGACATTCAAAGATGTTCCCATTGTTTGTGAATTTCCTAAAGTCTTACCCGACTATTTACCCGGTTTACCCCCTACTCGCGATGTTGAATTTCGTATCGATTTAGTTCCCGGTGCTACTCACGTTGCTAAAGCTCCCTATCGTCTCGCACCATCCGAAATGCGTGAGCTATCGAGCCAACTTCAAGAGCTTCTTAATAAAGGCTTCATACACCCGAGCACTTCGCCATGGGGCGCACCCGTCCTTTTCGTGAAAAAGAAGGATGGATCGTTCCGTATGTGCATCGATTATCGTGAACTTAACAAACTCACGATAAAGAACCGCTATCCTCTTCCGCGAATCGACGACTTATTTGATCAGCTTCAAGGTGCTACTTGTTTTTCTAAGATTGATTTACGTTCCGGTTATCATCAGTTACGCGTGTTGGATGAAGATATTCCGAAAACCGCCTTTCGTACTCGCTATGGCCATTTCGAATTCGTGGTCATGCCTTTTGGTCTTACCAACGCACCCGCGGTCTTCATGGATTTGATGAACCGTGTGTGTAAAGCTTTCTTAGATTGTTTCGTCATTGTGTTTATTGATGACATCCTTATTTACTCGAAGTCGAGAGCTGAACATGCACGCCATCTCCGTTTAGTCCTAGAACTTTTTCAATCCTAGAACTTTTTCAAGGAAATCGCCTTTATGCTAAGTTCTCTAAATGTGAATTCTGGCTCGAAGAAGTCCAATTTCTCGGCCACATCGTTAACAGTCAAGGAATTCACGTCGACCCTGCAAAGATTGAAGCCGTCAAGAGTTGGATTACACCGAAGAATGCTTCCGAAATCCGTTCATTTCTTGGATTAGCGGGATACTACCATCGACTCATCGCCGACTTCTCGAAAATCGCCGTTCCGCTTACCGCTTTAACCCATAAAGACAAACCTTTTGTTTGGGATTTCAAGCAAGAGGAAGCTTTTCAAACTCTCAAGCGAATGCTATGCAACGCTCCCGTACTCGCTCTACCCGACGAAAATGACGATTTCGTTGTTTATTGCGATGCCTCTAATCTTGGTCTTGGTTGTGTCCTTATGCAACAAGACAAGGTTATCGCGTATGCGTCTCGACAACTCAAGATCCACGAGAAGAACTACACCACCCATGATCTCGAACTCGGTGCAGTTGTTTTTGCATTGAAGATATGGCGACACTACCTTTACGGTACCAAGTGTACGGTCTTCACCGACCATAAGAGCCTACAACGTATCTTTAATCAAAAAGAACTAAAAATGCGCCAGCGCAGATGGGTTGAACTTCTCAACGATTACGATTGTGAGATACGCTACCATCCCGGCAAAGCAAACGTCGTCGCCGATGCTCTAAGTCGACGAAGCTATGTGTATAGTGTTTGTGACTCTCAAGCTTTGAATGATCTCAAAATCATGATTCGCTCCGCCCAATTCGCCTGCTTTAACGAGAATACCTTGGAGGAAGAAATGAAATGTGGTGCCGAAACTCAACTTGTTGTTAAACCTAATGGTATTTATTACTATCTCGATCGCATTTGGATTCCTACCCGTGACAATCTTCGTGAATTGCTAATGACCGAAGCTCATAAATCTCGATATTCCATTCACCTCGGTGCCGACAAGATGTACCAGGACCTTCGTCCTAAGTACTGGGGGCCGGACATGAAAAAGGATATCGCCGTGTATGTCTCGAAGTGCTTAACTTGTTCGAAAGTTAAAGCCGAGCATCAAAGGCCCTCTGGCTTACTTGAACAACCCGAAATCCCGATGTGGAAATGGGAGAGTATAGTTATGGACTTTATTATGAAACTTCCCCGCACATCTTCTGGTCACGATAGCATTTGGGTTATCGTTGATCGTCTTACCAAATCCGCGCACTTCATTGCTATATGAGAAGACTTTAAGGTCGAACGATTAGCCCGAACCTATACCGACGAAGTTATATGTCGACACGGGACGCCTCGTGACATCATCTCTGACCGCGACGGTCGTTTTACCTCGCGTCTCTGGGAGAATTTTCAATCCGCTCTCAGTACTCTCAATCTCAGTACCACTTTTCACCCTCAAACCGACGGTCAGACTGAGCGAACGATCCACACCCTCGAAGACATGCTTCATGCGTGTATCATAGATTTTGGTGGTAATTGGGATACGCATTTACCTTTAATCGAATTCTCGTACAATAATAGTTATCATACCAGCATTCAAATGGCTCCTTTTGAGACGCTGTATGGAAGAAAATGTTGATTGCCTATTGCATGGCACGATATCGGAGAAGCACAAATCACCGGTCCCGAGCTAATTCAAGAAACGACAGACAAAATCCTCCAGATCAGAGATAATCTCTTGAAAGCTCGGAGTCGTCAAAAGAGTTATACCGATAAACGCCACAAGCCCCTGCAGTTCGAAGTGGGAGATCACGTTCTCCTAAAGGTTGCACCTTGGAAGGGAGTGATCCGCTTCGGGAATAAAGGAAAGCTAGCACCTCAATACGTTGGTCCCTTTAAGATTCTGGAAAGGATCGGTAAAGTAGCCTATCGTCTCGAACTACCGGTGGAACTTAATAACATTCATCTGACTTTCCATGTGTCTAACCTCAAGAAATGCCTAGCCGAAGAAAATCTCCATGTACCTCTCGAAGATCTGCAAATCAACGAGACTCTCCATTTCGTAGAAAAGCCTGTTGAGATCATGGACCGAGAAACCAAGAAACCACGGCGCTCTCGCATCCCTATCGTGAAGGTCCGATGGGAAGGCAAACGCGGCGCGAAGTTCACTTGGGAATTGGAAAGTGACATGAAGGCTAAGTACCCACACCTCTTTGTTGCAGCCACTACTTAAATTTCGGGACGAAATTTCCTAAAGTAGGGAGACTGTAACAACTCTAAATTTCGTTTTTACTTCATTTTCAGTTTATTCCCGTTGTATTTCCACTTGTATTTCGAGGTTCGTTTATAAGAAAAGTTTATGTTAATTAATTACAAATATGTATGTTATATCGCATCTAATCGCTTGTTAAATCACATCGCTAATCTCATCGCATCGCAACTCGCAGTTAATTATATGGTTTTATGTTATTTATGTGTTATGCATGTTTGTGGTTATGATTACGCTCGCTCTCGCACGCTAAAATCGTTAAAATGTACTATTATATCGCCTATAAAACTTAATATAACTATCTAATACGAACCAAATCTCCAAACGAACACTTAACGCGAAATCAGTAAACGAAACTTGGTCACCAGGCCAAGTTCGGCCGAACTTGACTACCGCAAGTTCGCCCGAACTTGCCTGAGACACAAGAATCTTCTACTTTCCACAAGTTCACTCGAACTTGTACACATATGTACAAGTTCGGCCCAACTTGGCTAATCTCCCTTAAAAATCAAGCAAGTTCGCCCGAACTTGCACGAATTTCATGCAAAGCTCCCACTTTTTGCCTTCACCTATAAATACCCAGCTCCATTTTCTCATTTGAACTTGCTGTAAGTTCGCCCAAAGCTCCCGAAACCCAAAACCCTCTGTTTCTAAGTAAGAATCAACCCGATTTCAACTACAACGATGTTCAACAACGGTTTACAACGATTTTGCACAAGGCTCTGCCTTTGTTTTCATCAAATCTCTTCTGTTTACGAAATCTTCATCTTTTCAATAAAAACATCTGTTTTCACTCAGATCTATACTAGATCTGAGCAAAACCTTTTAAATCCTTGATTTTTACACCATTTTCGGACTAATGACATATTTTTCGTTCACTTTTTAGTGGAACGAGGCGTTGTCCAGCTAGATCTCAGATTCGGAAGCACAAGGACGAAATCGTCACTTTACACAAGCTGGACTAACCCGTACGAACCATCAAGTTCGCCCGGATTAGCCCGAGTTTCTGTAAAATGGCTAAGTTCGCTCCAAAAGACCTCTCCAGCCTAAGTTTTACTCAGTGGCTTAAGGTTGGAGGGATGGGCACTCGATTTCCTCAGCAAATGACGCGAAAACGCAAGATTTTGTACCCGAAAACATCAAGTTCGCTCGAGATTGCACTGATTTTTGTGCACCACAGTAGTCAAGTTTGCTCGAACTTGCCCTCAAGGGGTCAAGTCCGGCCGAACTTGAGTGGAATGTTAAAATTTTATTCAGAAGCCTCCCAAGTTCGCTCGAACTTATCAAGTTTCTCAGGAAACTTCCCAAGTTCGGCCGAACTTGTCTCACCTATTAAGGTTATCCACAAGTTCGCTCGAACTTGCCAAGTTTCCTTGAGAAACTTGCAAGTTCGCCTGAACTTGACCCAACTTCACCAAGACTTTAACAAGTTCGCTCGAACTTGTATGTTTACATACAAGTTCGGCCGAACTTGCCTTCCGCTCAACCCAAACTTAACCATTTCAGCAAACCGGAAGACTGATGCACTTCTGTTCGTTTACAGGCTGATCCGGCGCTCTCTGCAACTCTTCTCAGATCCCTCATGCCACCTAAAACGCACCGACTGTGAGTATACTTGACTCGTTTTCACTTTAATGCACTATTTGGGTGTTACATACGTTCCTCTATCAAAATCACTTCACAATTCAAACTATTTATCTCATGCGAATAATCTGATTATGTATGCTCAATACGTGATACTAGAAACATGTGACTAGGACTTATTTTCGTTAACTTGCCTCCTTAGCTAGTTTGGTACTATAGTGTGGCTAACACCCGACGGGGTCTAGTTAGGATGGACGCGCCAGCCTTCTCACGGTAGTTAGCATGAGAAATAAGCCTATGTTTATCTATGTGATATGTTTTGGTGTATCATCATATATAATTGCACTTGTTCGCGAACGAATTCTCGATTATGCTAGTATTACTAAAACCTGTATGCTCACCTTTACTTAATTGTATTGACTGGTATTTTAACGTATGTAACAAGTTGAGGATTTTAGCTTGGATGCTTTGGATGTAGCGTGCTTAGTTTAGTTTGCTTTTGTTTAGTTTCCAAATGTAATAAATCTAGTGAAAATCGAACCCGATTAGTTTTGTGGGAAAACAAGTTTCTGTAATGATTATTTTGAAATATTGTGTTTAATGGTATGGGACGTTAATGATGTTGATAGATAATTGTTATGGAATTCTCATGAGACAATCTGGTCGCCTAGTGCCACTACCCCGATGTTTCCGCCAGCCGTTGGGGTGTGACAGGTGGGCTTGGGTTTCGGCGTGGCCCCTTGGGCGGGGGTTTCAGCGCGGGCGTTTGGCGGGTCTAGCGGTCCACTGTGGCGGTTTCTTTTTGGCTGGCTTGGCTAGGCCGCTGACTAGGTTTAAATTTATAACCGTTTGGTCAAGCCAAACGGCCACCCCGAGTAGTATAAAATCCCCCACCGCCATCACTGTTCGCCACCCCGAGTAGTATAAAATCCCCCCCCCCCCCGCCATCCTCACCGACACTCGAAATCATGGTCTCATGGACGAACGAGGAAGAGATAGCACTAGTTACTAGCTTTGTGGACGCTATGAAGGCCCGCCGACCCGGTGATACACGTTACTGGCCGGAAGCTTTCGCGAACTACCGGCACAACGTTGGGAACGACCGGCACAATCTAAACGCGTGCCAACACAAGTGGTGCGAACTTCGACCCAAGCTCGACCGGTTTAAAGCGTACTACGATAGCGTGCCCGACGGTGACATAAGTCACGACGAATGGGTGATGGTGGCCAACATCGAGTACCGGGGCAAGGAGCGGAGGCCGTTTGAGAAGTTGGCCCTCTTCGAAATCTACCTAACGCTTTAGGGTTTTTTATGTTTAATTTTGTTTTTTTTAGATTTATAATTTAGGGTTTTTTCTTTTAGATTATAATATGTTTTTTTTTATATTTGTAATATTTAGAAAATTTTAATAATATTTTTAGGTTTGTTTTATTTTGGTTTTTTTTATAAATAAATTGAAAAAAAAATTACATGTGGCCCAGCCACGCCCAACCATACCCACCGATAATGGCACTGGCTGGCGGTGCCCCTCCAAGTCCAGGTGTCAAGCCATGCCCCAAAGTCCCGCCCCACCATACCCCACAGTTTTAAAGTGGAAAGGGTATAAAGGGGACATGGAGCTATATGTTGATGTCACGTCAGTAAAGGAGCTTTGCTCTTCAAGCCATAAAAAGCACGGGTGGGAGGAGATTGAAGGTGGTGTTTTTTGATTTTTTTTCTTTTAAATAAAAAAATCAATAAAATAAACAAAAAAAACATTTATACTAAATAAAGAAATGACATTACATGAAATTAAAAAAATATTACTAAAAATAATAAGAACATAATAATTAACCATAATTAGAAAAACAAAGTAACTACAATACCTTTTCACGATATCTTTTTTCATTTCCTTTACATTTCTCTTTTGGACCGGCAAGGCGGTCAATGTTCATAGCGAGAAATTTCATATCTTCTCGTTTTTCTTTCGCCAAATCCTTCTCGTTTTTCAAACTCATTTTTCATCAAAAAGCGCCCGAATATTTTCTTCTTTTGCCGAGCTTTTCTTGTTGGATGTGTACCAATACGTCCATTTAGGTAGGATAATTGTTCGGTGTAGTCCACACCTGAAGTATATGATTTTTGCGCCCACTTTTTTATTTATCTTTACCGAGTGGGCGACTTGCTTCAACCTCGACGTCATCGTCGCTTAAGTTTAGATCATACTTGTTACGAGCATCTGAACGAGTAGTAGAAGAGCTTGTTTTCGCACTTTTAGACGATTCCCCCACAAGTGATACTCTTGCCCATTTACTAGAATGCCGCGCCACTTTCAAACAATGAAAATTTTTTAATGGGCCTCTCTTTTTTCTTAATAAGTATTAAATGCTCGCATCACGAAGTCGGATTCGATTTCACCTTTTTGGGGCGTTTTTTATGTTTTGGTAGTAACCATTAAAGTCAGTCATGACGGTATTTATTTCACCTCACTTTGAAGAGAGACTAACATTCTTCAAATGTAACTCTCGTTTCATCGTATTGTGATAAAGAACGTTTAGTAGATCCCAAAAAGTGTTGATTAGTACCTGTTATGGGTGAAATTCTGAGCCCATATCCTGAATTATATCCTGACTTTGTTATTTCTGATTATGATCAGGATACCGGACCAGGGTATTGGTAATGTCCTAGTGCAGTATCCTGGCAGTTACTAATTATACACGTGCAGGTCATAGTTACAGGATCACAACGTTCATAAAGACTCATTCACCTGAAGACTCGGACTAAATGGTTAGAAGAAAGACGTTGAAGCCGCTATACATGGTCAATAACGTTCGTTAGGGAATATTCCAAGGCATCCCATCATTTTAGGAGAATTTGTTTTCTTTGTAACTATAAATATTGGATAACCAGATCGATAGGGCACAACATATTCACTCACTACTCTCAAATTATGTCACTTACCTTCACAATTACACACAAACGTTCAACACTAGCAATTCTTGTAACACTTAGCAACGCTTTGGGAATTATCCTGCATTGTATCCTGATTTCTAAGTAATAAGAAGAACAAGGCATCGACGATTGTCAGCTCCCGAGGTTTATGCCGGAGATCTAGATTGATCAAGGGCTTTCCTCGTACATCTCGTGTCAACCTTTACATTTTTGTTCATTGTTTGATTGTTGATATAGCTCAATATCCTGAGCTATATCCTGAAAACTGTTTTTACAAACAAGCAAACCAACATTTTTTTCATAAACACCGTTAGCACACTACCTCACAAAACTAATTTGATCACTTAATTGCTTCGGTAGTTTTTGACCAAAACAATTTGGCGCCCACCGTAGGGCAAGTGGTGCTATTTCTACGAAAAGCTTTGTTAAAATAATTACTTGGCTTTTTGTTTTCAAAACTTTTTCACAACTGTTTTCGATGGCTTCGAAATCAAACATGAGCTCTTCCTCCACGCCTGCTACAACCTCTGCTACAACCGGTTCGGTGCTTCCACCACTTCCATCCCGAGACGCTCTGCCTGTTCAGAATGTCTACAGATCTGGTGTCCCAGGGAGAACTCCTATTATGGCTTCTAATGATGAAATTTTAGCTTTGTTTGGTAATATACAGGATCAGATGAAACAACAGCAGGAAACTAACCAAACAATAATGAGAGAAATACAACTCTTGAAGTCCAACTCCAAGAGACCTGCTGAGGATGTTGTCACTCCCTTGCAGCCCAGGAATCTGAACTTTAGTTCAGCAGTGTACACTGAAGATAATCAGGGTAATGTTGTACCACCCAGAGCAATGTTCCTGAGATACCCTCATCAGCCAGGATATAGACTGTGAGGAGCCCAGGATATGCTCCAACATATGGCCAGAATCAACAGGCTGGTAACCTTCTAATAATGTTAATACTCTTGCTACTAACAATGTTGGATCTTCATAGGATACAAGTGTAACCTCAGCACTATCCAGAGAGCTTCAGAAACTGAAGGATATGATATCAAGTGTACCCGGGGTAGTGCAGCCCATACCGGAAGTATCCCGAGATAGCCACAACATATCCCGCTTTGCTCGCCACATTTGTGATGCTGAAATTCCGAAGAGATTTCAAACCCCCAACATGAAGCTTTATGATGGGACGACGGATCCCGAAGAGCATATTGCCCAATATAGGGAGAGGATGGAAGTGAATCCTATTCCACCGGATCTTAAAGAAGCATGTCTCTGCAAAGGCTTCGGCTCCACTCTGACAGGATCAGCATTGAAGTGGCTCTTAAGCGTTCCACCTCATTCAATTACATCATTTGCTCATTTGGTCAATTTGTTTAATAGTCAATTTTCTTGTAGTAGAAGCTTTGAAAAACTAACAAGTGACCTCTACAGGATAACACAGGGACCTCAAAAATCCCTTAGGGATTATGTGAACAAATTTAGTAGGGAATCCTTAGATATCCCACATCTTGATGTTGCTATGGCTGTACAGGCATTCAAGATGGGATTACAAAAGGATTCTCCTTTTTATCGGGATCTTGTGATGAATCCTTGCAGGAACTTGGACGAAGCTCGAAACAGGGCCCTAAGATATATCAGGCTTGAAGACGATAAGAAAATGCAAGAGAGGATGAATTCATCCTCAAGATACGAGTCAACTAACAGAAAGTCAGAATCATCGTACAAGCCATATCGCTCTAAGCCATATGGCAGGAATGACAACAAGAAAGTGAACGCTATTGAGGATGAAGATCCTGAGGAGTATCCTGAGTTGTCAGAATACTGTTTTTCTATTAATACTCCTGAATTAATATATGCCATGCAGGGTTTAGGAAATAAGGCAAGGTGGCCAAGGAAGAATCAACAAAAAGCTGATTGGAAGGATAAGTCCAAGTGATGCGCCTTTCATGAAGATTTTGGACGTGTAACGGAAGATTGCATAGCCCTGAGAAAAGAGATAAGCTATCTGCTAAGCAAAGGCTACTTAAAAGATCTCATCGGAAGGAAGAAGAATAAGGGTCAGGATACTGACAAGGATCCTGAATGAGCAGCATCGCCTCCCCCAGATGCCAAGATGATCAACTTTATATCCAGAGGATCCGATATATGCGGAACCTCTTATTTTGCAGCTAAGAGGCATGCCAAAGAAGCAAAGGCAGAAAGAGGGGACAAGCTGACGAGGGTGACATCACTTACAACCGACAAAGTGATAACGTTCGATAGTGAAGACCGGGATAGCATTCAAGATCCTCATCATGATGGTCTGGTAATCACTTTGTATATTGCTAACCATTTTGTGCGCAGGATACTGGTGGACAATGGCAGCTCGGTCAACATCATACAATTAGAGACCCTGAAGAGGTTGAACATCCCAGAGATGGAGATTACCTCGAAGTCCACTGTGCTTGTAGGGTTCAGTGGAGAAGCAAAGAACACGGTTGGGGAGATAAAGCTGCCTGTATATGTTGAAGGAGTGAATTCGATGCAACGATTTTGTGTCATGGATTCATTATCCTGCTATAATATTATATTAGGCAGGCCATGGATTCATGATATGAAGGTTGTACCTTCTACCTATCATCAATGTGTCAAGATCCCTACTCCTTGGGGGGTAGTCAAAGTGGAAAATGACCAACAGGAGGCGAAGGAATGCTACTCTTCTTTGATGAAGGCATCAACAAAATACAGGGCAGGATAGCAATTAAAGATACAAGCCCAGGATATCGTGGAGACTTCGGAGCAGGATGTTAGAAAAGTTATCCTGGACTAGGATAATCCAGATATCTCGGTGCTTGTAGGAACCAATATCCCTCAGGATATTGAGAATCAGCTTACTAACTTTTTGAAATGTAGGATGTCTACGTTTGCATGGAAACACGAAGATATGACATGTATATCAAAAGATATTATAACTCACAAACTTGGAATTGACAAATCTTTCAGGCTCGTTCAACAAAAGAGAAGGAAATTTGCTCCGGAAAGGAATGCGATTATACAAGAGGAGGTTGAAAGGTTGTTGAAATCCAAGATAATTAGGGAAGTTAAATTTCCTAAGTGGCTAGCAAACGTAGTGGTGGTCCAAAAGAAGAATGGGAAGTGGAGAGTTTGTGTAGATTACATAGACCTCAATAAAGCTTGTCCTAAAGACGCATTCCCATTACCTCATATGCATTCGATGGTAGATGCAACTGCTGGTCATGAAATGCTGACCTTTATGGATGCATCCTCAGGATTTTAGCAAATCCAGATGGAGCCATCCGACCAAGAGATACAGCATTCATGACACCCACAGGTATATACTATTATACTGCCATGCCTTTTGGTTTAAAAAATGCAGGAGCAACATACCAGAGGCTAGTCAATATGATGTTCAAAGACAAACTGGTGGACACATTGGAGGCCTATAATCGACGATATGGTGGTAAAATCCAAGAAAGCCGAGGATCATCTCCAGGATCTTGAATGTGCTTTCAATATCCTGGATCAGTATAATATGAAGCTGAATCCTGCTAAGTGTCACTTCGGAGTGGGGGCAGGAAAATTTCTAGGATATATGGTGACCAAGAGGGGAATAGAAGCAAGCCCAGAACAGATTAAAGCTATCCTGGATCTCAAATCACCTTCCAACATGAAGGATGTGCAGAGATTAACAGGACGAGTAGCAGCGTTGACCAGGTTCATATCAAGATCCTCGGAAAAATGCAAGAAATTTTACGATATTCTGAAAAAGAACAAAAAGTTTGAATGGGGAGAAAGACACAAAGTTGCTCTGCAAGAACTGAAGCAATATCTTTCAAGTGCACCCCTGTTGATGAAGCCCGAGGATGGTGAACCCTTATCCCTATACCTTGTAGTGTCGGGAAACACAGTAAGTGCTGTCCTGGTAAAGGATCATGAAGGTCAGCAGTATCCTGTTTATTATGTTTGTAAAAGTTTGTTAGATGCTGAAACTAGATATTCACACTTAGAAAAAATGATATTAGCTCTAGTCAAGGCATCAACTAAGCTTAGACATTACTTTGAAACTCATAGGATATATGTCAAAACCAATTATCCTGTTAAAAATGTGCTTAGGAAACCTGAGATGTCTGGTAGGATGGCTAAGTGGTCCGTAAAATTAAGTGCATACGATTTAGTAAATGAACCTAGGAATGCTATAAAGTCTCTGGCTTTAGCAGACTTTGTAGCTGATTTTAGTAGTGATATTCAAAATGAGGCTGACCTAGAAGTACAACAATTAGATGAGAATTCAGGATCTTGGATATTATATACTGATGGTGCATCTAATGTCAAAGGTGTAGGATTAGGGATACTAATAAAATTGCCACAGTGGAACATATTACCCCAGGCAATTAGATGTGAATTTCCAGCTACTAATAATGAAGCTAAGTATGAAGCCCTAATAGCAGGACTAGAATTGGCTAAGAATATGAATGTTAAATGTTTACAAGTGTGTTAGGGATAGAATTTTAATGTTCGTGGATCATATATCCTTCTATATGTCTGGATCATGGATCCCCAAGACACGGTGCAGGAAGGCTAAGTATCATTGATCCTCATTATTGTTCTAATTAGCTAACAATTGTTTCCAATGTATTATGGCATGGTTTTGCAGGAGCTTTACGAAGATGACCTACCTGCCGAGAGTCAAGGGGAATATGCACGTGCCAGGAATTCGTAACCATTATTGGTGAACATGGGATATTGCCAAGATTTTCGGATAGTTAGTTAAGGATAATTTTTAGCTGAATAAAAGGGGTATTGAGCTTGAATAAGATAGGAATTCGAACACACACATCTGCGACCTACACTACTCTCTGATACGCACACTAGCAACATTGTAACAAGCTCAATATTTCCGAAGTTGTAATTGTTTTTTGTTAATACCAATTGGTGATCGGTATTTGCCATCACCCGAGGTTTTTTGTGCCGGAGATCATCTCTTGATCAAGGGCTTTTTCCTCGTACAAATCATTGTGTTAATTGTCATATACTTTTGATATTTGTTCACACACTTGTTCATTATTTCAAGCACTCAACCTCACATACAAAGTTTGGTCACATTATCCTTAGTGTGATTTTTGACCAAAACAGTTTGGCGCCCACCGTGGGGCAATCGGTGCTTCAATTCTGAAAATTCCGTTCATTTCATTCATTTCTATTCTTTTCCTTCAACCACATGGCTTCTCAGGAAAAATCTACTTCAAGTGCCATGCCGGCGGTTACCACATCTCAGCCTAGTGCATCATTGCCACCCATTCCTCCTGCGTATCAGAAGAATGTTGAGAATCCTCAAAAGAAAACTACATCTGTTTACACAGGATTGAAAACCTCCACTGTTCCTTCATCTACAGTAACTAACAATGATCTTTCTACTTTGATTTTGCAGATGAAAGGATACATGGAGCAACAGGACAAAACTAGCCAGAGGATCCTCAGGGTGATTGATGAAATCAAGAAACAGAAGAGATCAGTGGAGGATCACTCTCCGCTAATGCCCAGATCATTGGATTTCACTTCTCCAGCGTCAGCAATCCAGCACTCAAGGGGATCTGGTGTTCAAGTCCAAGAATCCTCCAATTACCAGCAGGGATCAATGGCGATGACACAGGCTCAAGGATCCTTAGGATTGCAGCATGGATCGTTGGCAATGACGCAGCCGCAAGCATCTCATGACCAGCCTTATGGATCCTCATCCCAATCTCCAGGATCATCGTATCAGTATCAAGGAGGCTATCTCAGCTCAGGAGGATATTTGGAGACAGTTACACCAAAGGGACCCTATTCCCAGCATCAAGGATCCTTCTCTAAGGATCAAGGATCCTCTGCTTGGGATAAGGTTCAAGGATCCTTGCAATATCCTTTAAGGCCGTCAGCACATATGTATCCTGGACCTAATATCTTTCAGGATCAAGGATCTTCAGGGAGTCAGATATTCAAGGATTCTGAAGTTCACAAAGGGGATTTCATCCCTATGCAGACTATTGCTTCATCTGGTCCAACTCTTGCACCTGAAGTGTCTACTTTGGATACACTTCAGCGATACCGGTTCCAAACCAATCAGGAGGTAACCATGTTAATACATCTTTTGGTACTAATTACGGTTCCATGCAGGATACAGGTATCAATCAGGCTATGGCGCGGGAGCTCCAGAAGCTTAAGGATATGATATCCAGCGTCCCAGGAGTGGTTAAGCCCATTCCCGAGCTCCCGGATGGAAGTCACAGGGTGTCTCGCTTCGCACCTCCTATATGCAATGCAGAGATACCAAAACGATTTCAGACCCCCAATATGAAGTTGTACGATGGTACAACTGATTCAGAGGAGCATGTGGCATAATATCGGGAGAGAATGGAGATCAACCCCATTCCAGAGAGACTAAAGGAAGCCTGGCTTTGTAAGGGCTTCGGATCCATACTCACTGGATCAGCACTAAAATGGCTGCTAAGTCTTCCTCCTTACTCAATACTTCGTTTTCTCACCTAGTTAATTTGTTTAATAACCAATTTTCATGTAGTAGAACTTTTGAACGGTTAGTGATTTATATAGGGTAACTCAGGGTCGTGATGAATCATTAAGAGATTACATCACTAAGTTTAGTCAAGAATCCTTAGAAATTCCTAATTTAGATATTGCCACTGCTGTAGAGGCATTCAAAATGGGCTTGCTTAAGGATTCCTCATTCTATGATGACCTTGTTATGACACCTTGTAGGAATTTAGATGAAGTAAGGAACAGGGCATTGAGGTTTATTCGTTTAGAAGATGACAAAAGGATCCAGGAGAGACTCTCAGGATCCTCAAAACAGGAAAAGCAAGGATCATTCTTTAAGAATAATCGATCCAAGTCTTACTCTAAACATGACAATCACAATGTGAATGCAGTTGAACAAGACGAAGATGATGAGGATTATCCTCCAATATCTGAATATTGTTTTTCTGTGGATAATCATGAACTAATACTTGCTATGCAGAATTTAGGTGACAAGGCTAGATGGCCAAGGAAAACTGATAAACCTGGAGCCACTAAGGATAAATCCAAGTGGTGCGCTTATCATTAAGATTTTGGCCACCTCACTGATGAGTGTATAGCGTTGAGGAAGGAAATTGGCTATCTTCTTAGCAAAGGGTATTTGAAGGAACTGTTAGGAAGGAAACGTTCAAGGACTCAGGATACTGAGAAAGTGCCTGAAAGAGCTCCTCCACCACCAGCAGATGCTCAGATCATTAACTTTATTTCCGGTGGTTCTGATATCTGTGGAACTTCGTTGTCGGCAGCAAAAAGGCATGCTAAGGAGACGAAGATGGAGAATGGGGAGAGACCAGTTCGAACATCTACCCTAACACAGCAAAAAGTGATATCTTTTGATGAAGAAGATCACGTAGACATTCAGGATCCTCATCATGATATCATTTTGTTTGCAGGATCCTTATCGATGGAAGGAGTTCAGTGAACATAATCCAGTTGGATGTCGTCAAAAAGATGAATATCCCTGAATCTGAGATCATACCAAGATCATCGGTGCTCGTGGGATTCAGTGGGGAAACCAAGAATACGTTGGGGGACATCAAGCTTCCTATTTACATAGAGGGAGTGAACTATATCCAAAAATTTTGTTTAATAGATAGCTATCTTGCTGTAATGTTATCCTTGGCAGGCCATGGATACATGAGATGAAGGCGGTCCCATCAACATACCACCAATGCGTCAAGCTTCCAAGCCCATGGGGAATAGTCAAGATAGAAAGTGATCAGCAGGAGGCGAAGAATTGCTACACTTCCTCAATGAAACATGCTTCCAAGTCTAGGGAAGCATAGCAATTAAAGCATCCTCCAAGAGACGTCATGGAGGTAAGAGAACAGGACATCAAGGATATACTCTTAGATCCTGAGGATCCTGAATCCAAGGTGTATATAGGATCCGGGATCCAGGAGAGCATAGAGCAAGATCTAGTATCCTTCCTTAAACGAAGGAAGTCTACCTTCGCCTGGAAGCATGAAGATATGACAGGTATATCTAAGGATGTTATTACTCATAAACTTGGTATTGGTAGATCTTTCAGGCCTATACACCAAAAAAGGGGAAAGTTTGCTCCTGAAAGAAATGCAATCATCCAAGACGACGTAGACAAGCTACTAAGGGCAGGTATGATTAAAGAAGTCAAGTATCCGAGATAGTTAGCCAATGTGGTTGTTGTTCAAAAGAAAAATGGAAAGTGGAGGGTATGTGTCGATTTTACTGACTTAAACAAGGCATAGGATCCTTTCCCTTTATCCCACATTGACTCCATGGTGGATGCTACGACGGGTTATGAGTTGTTAACTTTTATGGATGCTTCATCTAGATTTCAGCAAATTCAGATGGAACCATCTGATCAAGAGGATACAGCGTTCATGACACCCACCGGCATATACAGCTATATTGCTATGCCCTTTGGTTTAAGAAATGCAGGTGCTACATACCAAAGGCTGGTGAATATGATGTTCAAAGAACAACTTGGACATACGATGGAGGTATATATAGATGATATGGTGGTCAAGTCTAAAAGAGCTGAGGATCACCTTAAGGATCTCAAAGAAGCATTCAATATCCTTGACCAATACAATATGAAATTGAATCCTTCTAAATGCCATTTCGGAGTCAAAGCTGGAAAGTTCTTAGGATACATGGTGACCAAGAGAGGGTTCGAAGCAAGTCCAGAGCAGATAAAGGCTATAATCAACATCAAGTCCCCTGCCAACACTAAGGATGTGCAAAGATTGACAGGAAGAGTCGCCGCCCTGAACAGATTCATTTCAAAATCCTCAGAAAGATGCAAGGATTTCTATGATATTCTAAGGAAGAATAAGAAGTTCGAGTGGACGGAGAAGCATGAAGCTGCTCTACAGGCTCTCAAGGATTACCTATCCTCAGCACCGGCTTTAATGAAACCTGAAAATGGGGAACCATTATCCTTATACCTAGCTGTTTCAGGTAAAGCGAGTAAAAGTTTACTTGATGCTGAGGCCAGGTATTCTCATTTAGAAAAACTTATTCTTGCTCTAATCATGGCTTCTACTAAATTAAGACATTATTTTGAAACTCATACTATTGTCGTAAAAACTAACTTTCCTATCAAGAATTCTTAGGAAATCAGAGATGTCGGGGAGAATGGAAAAATGGGCTATTAAACTTAGTGCATATGACATTAAGTATGAGCCTAGAACTGCTATTAAATCCCAGACTTTGTGGCTGATTTCAGTAGTGATCTACAAAGAGAAGCTGAATTGGAAGTGCAACAACTTGAGGAGACCAAGGATCATTGGACACTCTTCACAGATGGAGCTTCAAATGTTAAAGGAACTGGAGTAGGTTTACTACTAAAATCGCCACAAGGGGACATTATACCCCAGTCAATAGCATGTGAATTCCAAACCACTAATAACGAGGCAGAGTATGAGGCCTTAATAGCAGGTTGGCAGTTAGCTAAGCATATGAGGATCAGGCATCTTCAAGTGTTTATGGATTCTCTATTAATTACTAATCACTATAATGGTTCCTATGCTGTTAAAGGTGAGAAACTAATCAAATATTTGGAGATAGTCAAGATATTGGCAGATTCTTTTGCTTTTTTCAGCCTTACACAAGTACCTAGGGAAGAAAATGCAGAAGCGGATGCCTTTGCCAATTAGGATCCTCACTAAAGATGCCAGAGGATGTAAACACACCCATCATCCATATTCTGACTCCTGCAATAGAGGAAAATGAAGCAATGGAGATAGTGGAAGATGCTGCAATTGTACATAGTGATGATGCACAATCAACTGCAGGATCATGGATCCTTCCAATCCTGAATTATATCCAAAACGGGGAAGTTCCCATTAGGGAAAATCCTAGAGCCTTCAAGATAAAGGTATCCCAATTCACTATCATTAATAACATGTTATATAAGAGATCTCTTGCAGGACCCTATCTACGGTGCATTGAGGATCCTGAGATCCAAGAAGTCTTGAAGGATTTTCATGAAGGAGATTGTGGAAATCATACTGGGGGCAGAGCACTATTTTCAAGGATCCTCAGAACAGGATATTATTTGCCTACAATGAAGAAGGATTCTGTGGAGTATGCAAGGAAATGTGATGCTTGCCAAAGACACAGTAATATCCGTCATCAGCCCACAGAACCTCTGCATCCTATATCCTCCTCTTGGCCATTTATGAGATGGGGAATGGATATAGTAGGCAAGCTTCCCAAGGTACCAGGAGGAAAAGTGTTCATGCTAGCTATGACAGACTATTTCTGTAAGTGGATAGAAGCTGAAGCTTTTACCCAAGTCAGGGAAAAGGAAGTTATATCCTTTATTAAAAGAAATATCATTACTAGATTTGGTATTCCTTCTGAGATTGTTTGTGATAACGGATCCCAGTTTATTGGGAACCGTACTACTAACTTTTGTGACAGCTGGGGGATTAGGATGATTACATCAACACCAGTCCACCCACAAGCTAATGGCCAGGCAGAATCATCCAACAAGATCATCATCAACAATTTGAAGAAAAGCTTGGATCGAAGAAAGGAAAGTGGGCTGAAGAACTACCATATGTCTTATGGGCAGATAGAACAACTCCCAAGAATGCTACGGGTCAAACTTCTTTTTCCTTAGTCTTTGGAGCTGAGGCAGTGATTCCTACAGAAATGGTAGTCCCTACAGCCAGAACAAGCATCCGTGATCCTGAAGCAAATGCTAAGACTCTGGCTCAAGACCTAGATACCGTGGAAGAATTAAGAAACTTGGCAAGGATAAGGTTGGCTAGTTATCAACAAAGGATGGATGGTGCTTATCAGAATAAGAAGATTTCAAGTTGGTGACATGGTGCTGAGGAAAGCATTTCGGAATACCACGAATCCTTCTGATGGAAAATTGGCACCAAAATGGGAAGGCCCCTATCTAATTGAAGCCGAGGCAGGAAAGGGGCATATCGATTACTGACTATGGATGGTGACCTTCTTCCAAGAGCTTGGAATGCTATCCACCTAAAAAAGTCTTTTATGTAAAGGATCAGGGATCCTTAAGTATCCTAATGATCAATTCAGATTGAAGGATCCTCAAAGGATATGAGATTCTTGATTCGGTAACGTTTTACTAATGCTTTCATTCTTATTATACTTCTTATTATTTATTCTAAAGTAAGGATGTTGAATTTTCAACATTCAACCTTATCAAGTTTTAAGTTTTGCAGAAGTTATTACAAAGTTTTGCAGGAGAGGTTGGCCACCTCTCCAAGACTTTGGGCATGTCCCCAGTTTAAGGTATCCAATACCTTCTAAGGTTTAAAGGTTTTCACCTTTCACACAAATTGGGTTTCAACACCCCGCCAGTAGCGCACGTTATCCAAGTATAGTTCGAGGCAATGGGACCAGTACCCGCTTTAGGGGCTGACAATTTCATTGTTGTTGGCTATATGTAGGATCCTAAGTATAATGGTAGACGTACCATACATCCATTCCTAAGGTTTCTAATGTTTTCACGTTAGCTAAGGTTTCGACATTTTCATGTCGCTTACGATTGGATAGATGCCAGTTTGGGCCATACTCCAGTTTACACCAGTTTATTTGGGCTTGTCCCCAGTTTATTTAGGCTTGTCCCCAGTAACTAATGATTCTTTCATTTGATATTTGGATTAGTCCCAAGTTAAATACTGCTACAGATTTACGAAGTTTAACAGCTAAGGATCCTGAATCCTAAAGTCCTGTCGATTGTTATGCTTTGGTTGGCACAACTGTAAGTGACAAGGATTTAGAATCCTAACTTGGGTTCACTAGTACGATCTTTCATTTGCCTTTGTTTTATTTTTGGTTTGTTTATGTTACCCTTCAACCTTTGACAACAGGGTGTGTGATCCTTGATCATATGATGCAAAGTCTTTAAGATAGAACTTGTTTTGACATATATTCAGTGTTCTTTTTAACAACTTATAAATTCCAAAATCATATAGGGAATTGACCAATAAGTATAGATGCAACGATATTCAAAACATAAAATAAGTAGGTGACACCAAAGATAGCCAAAAGATTAAAGTTTTATTTATTTAAAACCCTTTAAGAGGTTGTCAAAATTGCCTACCAAGCTTCTACCAGCAAAACGTGGCCCGTCCACTTGGGTTGGCAAAAGGTGTCCATACTAATGGGTCATACATTGCAGAGTTTAAAAGTGCAGGAAATAAAAGGCTGGGGGCATCAAGGGCTTCATCCTCCACAAACAGAAGGACCCATCCACCTTTGCTACCCCCTATTGTTCCAAGGATCAGTGATCATTTACCCTAAATAATATTGTTTAGTTACAGACCAACATTGTTTGAAATCAAAATACCATCAAACAAAAACCAACAATCCTAAAAAATGGGCTCCGGCCACGTCTAGAATTATCCATCATGTTTCCAAGCAGCCCATTCATGCAACCTACTCCACCGCTGCTTCATCACCTTCACCTCCTTCTCCCTTGCTACCAACTGCTGCCTCTGCCAGATCCATCACGCTGCTTGGCTCTGCCTCCGGGATGGGTGCCTGCTCAGGACTTTCTTCATCACCCAGCTCGATCAACCTCTGCTTCCAAGCAGCCACATCCCACTCAGCCCTGTCAAAAGAAGGATTCATGGCCTCTTCAACCATCTTTATCCTATCTTTGAGGATAGACCTAACGGCAGAAACCTTCACCTCGTCAGTAGCCTCCAATCTCTCTTTGTTAGCCCGGATCTGATCCATCAAGATCTCCTTCTCCAAGCGCTTGACCTCCTTTTCCAAATTGGAGATCCTTTTGTCCTTGGCAGCAGTAATGACGCGGAGCTCATCAATGTGCTCTTCAGCTTCAGTTAGGAGTTTTCCTTGGAGGGCTTCGAGTTGGGCTATTTTCTGCATAAGTCGAAATTTTCAGGATCGGTGATCCTCAAAGTTCAAGTGTAATTCAAGAATAGGTGATCCTTACCTCAGCAATGAAGTCAGAGATTTGCTGCTTGATCTGGGAGGTGTCCTTGGTTGGTTCGCTCGGTTTCTTCCTTTTGCTCCCTGATTTGGCTCTGGAAGGCATGGCCCTTGTTTCTGGCTTACTTTGGCCTGAGGCCAGTTCAGCCTTGATGGAGTGGGGGGAGATGATACTTTGAAGTTCCCTGAGATCAAACTTGGTGGCAGATTTGGATATAGACTTGGCAGCACCTATGCAAATCAAACTCAGATAAGTATTTATAAGCTATCTATTTTGTTGAATATTTCATATACTTGTATACAAATACATACTTGACATCGTGACAGAGGTAGAGGTATCTTCTTCTAAATCCTTGATCTTGGGGTAAAAGGTCCTCACAGATGAATTAAGTGCCCAAAAGGCAGCAATCCTTACTGGCGTGGCAGGTAAATCTCTCAAGGCAGCGTAGCTGGTGACTGCATGCACAAAATACAGGATCAGTTATCCTCAGTATAACAAAAAGTAGCATATCCTAAATCCTACCCTTCAAGTTCCACTTTTTGGGAAGATACTCCCCTTGAGGAATGGAGTCTCTTCTCACAAAGAAGAACTGGTTTTTCCAGTTGGTGTCATTCTTGGTGATTTTGAGCAGGGGGGTGAGTTTTGGATTTGGATTTGAAAAGATATCGATACGACCCATGAGTTACAAGGCTGTACAGGTTGGGGAGTTCGGTGATACCAAAGCTTAGACCCTCGTTCTTGATCAACTGTTCCAGAGTATACAATACCCTCCACAGCATAGGCATGGCCTGGTTGTAGCACATGCCGGTATGAGAGAAGAAGGTTTGAGTAAACACTGGGAAAGGATATGTATAGCCGATCAAGAATGGAGCGGCAGGAAAACAGATCCAGAAGTCTGATTCGCAATCACTTCTCAGTGATGAATCAAAGGGTCTGAAAACTGTTTCCTCCGGGAAACAGGGGCGTATTTGATCGATTTCGGGATCGGTAAAACAGCAAAGCTCCTCCGAAGGATTTTTCAGAAGGTTTTGGCTCTTGGGAGTGTGATCTTGTGGTTGATCTTTGAGAGCAGTGGATCGGGTTACCATCTTTCCCATGGATAAGAATAATGGAAAAACAGAGGATTGAATAGAGAGAGAAAGAGGATACCTGTTTGATGCTCTGCATATACGTATAAAAAGGCAGAGATCAAGTTTAAATAAGAGATTTGATCTCTATCCCTATGCTATAAATAATGATGTTTGTTGCAGGTTATCAAATCAAGTGACGTCATACTATGCAACGGATATATGCAAGTGGCAACGGCTAGTTTCTTTCTAAGGGAAACATGACTAATCGTTAGGTCATTTAATTAGTCATGTTTGGGGGCAATTTTTAGGGATAGAATTTTAATGTTCGTGGATCATATATCCTTCTATATGTCTGGATCATGGATCCCCAAGACACGGTGCAGGAAGGCTAAGGATCATTGATCCTCATTATTGTTCTAATTAGCTAACAATGGTTTCCAATTGCAGGAGCTTTACGAAGATGACCTACCTGCCGAGAGTCAAGGGGAATATGCCATTATTCCAGCACGTGTCAGGAATTCGTAACCATTATTGGTGAACATGGGATATTGCCAAGATTTTCGGATAGTTAGTTAAGGATAATTTTTAGCTGAATAAAAGGGGTATTGAGCTTGAATAAGATAGGAATTCGAACACACACATCTGCGACCTACACTACTCTCTGAGACGCACACTAGCAACATTGTAACAAGCTCAATATTTCCGAAGTTGTAATTGTTTTTGGTTAATACCAATTGGTGATCGGTATTTGCCATCACCCGAGGTTTTTTGTGCCGGAGATCATCTCTTGATCAAGGGCTTTTTCCTCGTACAAATCATTGTGTTAATTGTCATTTACTTTTGATATTTGTTCACACACTTGTTCATTATTTCAAGCACTCAACCTCACATACAAAGTTTGGTCACATTATCCTTAGTGTGATTTTTGACCAAAACAAAGTGTGTGTTGATTCCCTGTTGATTACTAACCATTTCAATGGATCTTATGCAGTCAAAGGTTAAAAGTTAGCTGAATATCTTGAAATTGTTAAAAAATTAGCAGGATATTTTGAAAATTTTACACTTGAACAGGTACCAAGAGAAAAAAATGCTGAAGCAGATGCTATAGCAAATTTAGGATCCACTGTCAAGATACCGGAAGTAACTCAGATACCAATACTACATATCCTGTATCCCGTTATGAAACTTTTCAAGTCTCAGGATAAGGAAGTAATAACTATCCAGGATCCTGGTGATGGATATCTTGAGGAAAATCCTGAATCCTGGATGACTCCAATAGTGAAGTACCTTGAAGAAGGAGATAACCCAAAGGATGAGAATCCCAAAGCTTTTAGAATGAAGGTATCCCGCTTTACTATTATAAATAATGTTTTGTATAAAAAATCCCTTGCAGGTCCATATCTGAGGTGCCAGGAAGCTCCTGAAACCAAAGAGGTACTTCAGGATATACACGAAGGAGATTGTGGCAACCATACTGGGGCAGATTTTTATTCTCGAAAGTGTTAAGAACAGGATATTACTGGCTAGCCATGAAAAAAGATGTTGCGGTATGCTCAAAAGTGCAATGCATGTCAAAGACACAGCAATATACTACATCAGCCTGCTGAACCATTATATCCCATTACATCTCCATGGCCATTCATGAAGTGGGGAATGGATATAGTGGGAAACTACCTAAGGCTCCGGGAGGAAAGGTCTTCATGCTGGCAATGACGGATTATTTTTCCATGTGGGTTAAAGCAGAAGCCTTGTCCAAGTAAGGGATCAAGAAGTGGTATCTTTCATCAAGAGAAATATCCTGACAAAATTCGGCATACCGGCCGAGATAATTTGTGATGATGGCTCTCAATTTATCAGCAAACGAACCATGGATTTTTGTAAAAATTGGGGAATCAAGATGACCACGTCAACACCGGTGCATCCTCAGGCCAATGGACAAGCAGAATCCTCCAACAAGATAATTGTCAATAACTTGAAGAAAAGGTTAGGTGCCAGAAAAGGAAGATGGGTTGAGGAACTCTCATTTGTCCTATTGGCTGATAGAACAACTGTGAATAATGCTACTAGGAAAACTCCAATTTCTTTGGTATTTGGGGCAGAAGCAGTGATTCCAACTGAAATGGTGATACCTACAGCAAGATCGAGCCTTCAGGATCCTGAAGCAAATCCTAAAGCCTTATGTCAAGACTTAGATACTATCGACGAAGCAAGGGATGCAGCAAAGCTACTGATGGCAGCATATCAACACAGGATAGCTAAGTCATACAACAAAAATTTAAGAACTAGAAGATTCCAAGTTGGAGATTGGGTATTGAGAAAAGCCTTTCAAAACACAACGAATCCTACCGACGGCAAGTTAAAGGACCATATGAAATTGAATCAGAGTCAGGAAAAGGAGCATATCGACTCAAAACTATGGAAGGGGATATGTTGCCAAGATTCTGGAATGCTATACATCTTAAAGCTTATTTCAAGTGAGTTTAGGATTTACTTTCTGACTCAGGATGGTATGAATTCTATCTCTTTTAAATATGTTTAATTTAATATTCTTTGAAACCCAATACTGACTTAAGCATCGGAGGGGTGTTAGCTAAGCTAACACCCACCTTAGTTCAAAGTGTTTTGTAGGATACTTTTCAGGATATTACTCCAAGATATGTACTCAAGACGGATCGAAAGACTAGAGGATTGGCCCCCTCTCTCGCGTTTAATGGATTCAGATCCCTTCACAGGTTTAAAGGTATTCACCTTTCTTTCGAGTTGGGTTTAAACACCCCGCCTAGAGCGCAAGTATCCAGGAATAGTTCAAGATAGCGGACCAGTTCATGTAACAGTAGCTGACAATTTCGTTATTGTTGGCTGTATCCTGGATCCTTAAGGTATATGAGGATTGATCACCCTCTCTCGCGAAAGGATATTTTCATACTCTCTAAGGTTTAAAGGTTTTCACCTTTCTAAGTCTTGGAGTTTATACACTCTCGCCTGTAGCGCACGAAAACAAGGGTTTAACCCCAGGATACTAAGGGTTTAACCCAGGATACTAAGGGTTTAACCCCAGGATATTAAGGGTTTATCCCTAGTAAAACTAAAGTTTTCAACAAAAACCAAAAATATGGCATGTTATGATTGTGTTCACACACGTCCTTTTGTGAAGAAAAATCACTAAGTCAAGAAATACTCAAGTATGTCATCCGTTGATGCAATATCCTGCACAGACAGGGGACATCCATGCTGGGGACATTGCATATGATTTGAAGATTGAGGTTGAAAATTATTGCCTAAGTGGGTCTCTGGTATGAATTTTTATTTTTCAATACTTGAAAGCCCTATCTAAATAACCTAAGCTTTCAACAAAGAAATGTTCAACCAGACTATTTTCAAAAATAATAGAAGTACTGACTATTTTATCAGTATCCCGACCAGGATATCTGATTAAAATATTTCAAACATATTTCTCAAAATGAAAACATAACAACGACAGATAAGGCTAAAAGATTAATCTATTATTAGCAACCCAAAATGTCACACTCTTGGTTTTGTCTTAAACCAAGACTCATCCACCAAGAGTATGATAAAGTCTAAAGCATATGAACATTGATGACCAAAGGCTTCGTCCTGGAACCGGCCTAAGCAACATTCAGATCTAAAAAAGTGGGCTCCGGCCTAAGCAACATTATCCATCATTGCCCACCTCGATGCTCTCACACAGTAGCATCTTCACCAACCTTCACCGCCTCCTTACCCTCAGCATCCCGACCAGCATCACCACTAGCATCCGCTCCAGCATCAGCCCCAGAATCCTCGATAGCTTCAACCGCCTTTGGAGGCTCCTCAACCGCCGGTTTGGCAATGCGCTCTACGGGTTTGCCACCAAGGTCCTTCAGTTTTGCCTCCCAAGCTTCAATGTCCCAGGTAGGGCATTCAACGCCCACGGCTCTGGCTTCATAAGCCATCTTTAGCCTAGCTTGAAGAAGGGAGATGACAACGGAAACCTTGAGGCCTTCCCGGTAGGTGATCAGATCTTGTTCATGTTAGCTGAGCGGCGTCCAGTTTAGCCTGAGCCTCTTGAGCTACCTTCTCCTCGGCAAGCTTAGCATCCCGGATCATAGCCTTGAGTTTGTCTTCGTAATGCTGTGACATGGCCTCGGTGATCTTCCTCTGATCCTCATTGGCGATCTCTGTCTTCTTTAGTTTGACCTCCAATGCCTTGACAGAATCACAAGCCATCACCTAGAGATGTGTCAGGCGTTCGAGACCCTACAATGTCAAGTATGAATGTTAGTATAATTAACCAGGATATCAATTCAACATATATTTTCAGGATATAGGATGAGGATATTTACCTGGTTAAGAAGGGAAGTCATAAGGCTGCTGGATTCTGCAAACCCAAGGTTATCGTAGGAAGGAGAGGCTTCAGCTGAACCGGTGGGGGAGTCAGTATCCTTTCTCTTTCGAGAACTAGAGGCCCGAGGCTTGGAAGCTAAAGAAGACTTGGGGACAGCGGTGGGCTTGGAACTGGAAGAAGGCTTCGATGCGGCTGAAGGCTTGGAGCTTGACTCTTTCTTCGCTGGTGCAGGTCCGGAATAGCTGTCCAACTCGTCGAGGTCGAAAACCTCATGGATCTTCGCTGATCCTGCATCAACAGGGAAGTAATTTTAAACTTAAGTAGTTGATATCCTGACTAACAGGATCCACGCAGGATATTAAACAGGATCCTTACCAGACATATTAGAGCTTGAGTGTTGGGTTGAGGATGATGGAGGTGGAATGAAACTTCTTTCGGAATCTGGAAGTTGATAGATTGCTTTGATCCTCTTCTCTGAATCAGCAAGCAGAGGTGCTAGTTTCCTAAAGTCAGCTGCACAAAACATAAGGAAGATATTAAGCAAGATATTAAATAGGATATATCTAAGGATAACCCTAAACCCCTAGTTCCTACCCTTGGTTAACCACTTCACCGGATAATCTGCTCCACCAGGAATTGAATCTCTTTTTACAAAGAAGAACTTGGATTTCCATTCCTCTTCATTCTTGGTGGCCTGGAGTATCAAAGGATCGCTAGAAGTGGAGTAGAACAGAAACCGATTGGATCCATGGGATCTTAGCCGGTAAACGATGGGAAGGTCATTGACATAGAGCTCAGGAATGTGCTCGTTCTTGATGTGATCAAGAACAGCCAAAACCCTCCAGAGCATAGGCATGGTTTGGCTGAAACTAAGGCCGGTGGTGTGAAAAAAATCAGTGATGAAATCAGAAAAGGGAAATCGAAGGCCCAAGGTAAATGGATAAGCGTTGAAGCAGAGCCACTCATCGAACACCATATCTGACCGGATTTCCCGGTCATATGGCCAGAATACCGTCCCTTCCGGGAAGATACCCGAAGTCTTGAGGACCAACAGGTGAGCATTGTTGAATGAACACACTTCTTTATCAGGATTTTGAAGAAGGTTTTGTGGCATGAACGAAGGTGCAGAATCACTGGTGCTTGATCTCGTCTGTCTTGTCATATCTTCGCTGGAATTAGAGAATAGGATGAAGGAAAAGAATGAGGAAAGAGAGAAATGGGTTACCTCTTGATTTCTCGGTGAAGCCAAATGAAGATAAAGATGAATCAATATAGGGGGATGATGAGTGTTTATAGGTTGAGTAGTTGCAAGTTGTCACATCAAAGTCTCATCTCGTAATGACCTTGAAATTCGTGAAAAATGTAACCGTTGATGCTCACTATCCTCAAACGGTAACATTTTTGGGGACAATTGTTATGGGTGAAATTCTGAGCCCATATCCTTAATTATATCCTGACTTTGTTATTTTTTATTACGATCAGGATACCGGACCAGGATATTGGTAACGTCCTGGTGCAGTATCCTGGTAGTTACTAATTATACACGTGCAGGTCATAGTTGCAGGATCACAACGTTCATAAAGACTCATTCACCTGAAGACTCAGACTAATGGTTAGAAGAAATACGTTGAGGCCACTATACCTGGTCAATAACGTTCGTTAGGGAATATTCCAAGGCATCCCATCATTTTAGGAGAGTTTGTTTTCTTTGTAACTATAAATATTGGATAACCAGATCGATAGGGCACAACACATTCACTCATACTCTCAAATTCTGTCACTTACCTTCACAATTACACGCAAACGTTCAATACTAGCAATTCTTGTAACACTTAGCAACGATCTGGGAATTATCCTGCACTGTATCCTGATTTCTAAGTAATAAGAAGAACAAGGCAGCGACGATTTTCAGCTCTCAAGGTTTTATGCCGGAGATCTAGATTGATCAAGGGCTTTCCTCGTACATCCCGTGTCAACCTTTACATTTTTGCTCATTGTTTGATTGTTGATATAGCTCAATATCCTGAGCTGTATCCTGAAAACTGTTTTTACAAACAAGCAAACCAACATTTTTTTCATAAACACCGTTAGCATACTACCTCACAAAACTAATTTGATCACTTAATTGTTTCGGTAATTTTGACCAAAACTATACCTATTAAAAAAAAGTTGTATTAGTGAAATACATATGACACTAAAAAAAAGTGTATCCAAGAGAAAATTAAATATATATTTTTTTAACAATATGTATTTTTCCGTAAAGAATAAAATAAAGTACCGATAACCAGGCTCTTCGAATCTTGTATCCAAGCTTTTGATAAAAACTACCTCTTCATCATTTGTCCATTTTGCCGCAACTCAGTCTGCGGCTTGAGCCTTCTCCTCCTCGGTTTTCTTTTTGTGGCTTCTCTTTTTAACCTTTCGAGCCAACAGTTCAACAATGTCTTGCGGTTGGGTTCCCGGCACGGAGTCGGGTGTAGGGTCCGCCGCAGCTGTTATTTTGTCCCAAATATTTTTGGTTCTTAAAAAAGAACAGTTCGAGAAAGTTCAATTGTACGAAATGAATTTCTAAACTCGCGGATTTATCGACATCAAGTTTGTAAAAAGAACCAAATTCTTTTTAGTAATTATGATATGAAAATGAAATTATATATATAAAAGCCTTTTTTTGTTTATACTCTTTTTTCTACGAGATGCCGATAATTCCTTGTACCAAATTTCTAGCCATAGTATGTAGATTGTGAAGAAGACTATTTGACTTGACCCCTTCTTTCTTTGTCTTTTTTATCAAAATTGGGGTGATGTTATTATATTACTATTGTGAGATTGAAATGTCATAAAATGCATTTGATTCGAATACAATTCACTTTGGGTAGATCCTATCCAAAAGTAAATGAAAAATAGAACGGATTAATATAAATGAAAGGAGCGGGAGCACATATTTCTAGGAGGGGTTATTCATCTTCCTAGTCTTCGACACAAGAAAAGGAATTTTCACACCCCTTTCTTGTGTCGAAATAATTGTGATTCTTTATATTGTTCGTCAAACATTCCTAAGTGTTAGTTTTGATTTTTAACAGACATATCAAAACGTTTTTTAGTGTATTACATATTATATTTCTTATTATATTATCTTATAAGAATAAGAATTAATAATTACGCATACTAGAAATATAAAAAAATATAAAAGTGGTGGACAAACAAAAGAGGAGGGGAAAATTTGTTGAGTAAATAGATTCAATGAACTTATAAAAAATATTCTAGTTATTAAGAACCCAACGGGACCTTCTCCCTCAAATCAGACAAACAAAGAGGGGAATCCGTTGAGTTTTCACACTTTCATGTATACAACTCAATTCATCCGATTACTACAGGGATGAAACCAATTCGGAATATGAACCATAATAGAAAACGCCTACTGAACCGATCACAAGAATACCAGCTACAGTACCTTTTATTCAAAGAGGTATTCTTCCTGTAGTATCGGCCATTTACGCCACTTCCCTCCACGTTTCATCAAGTGGCCATGCTAGAGACATAAACAGTCATGGATAATTATACTATGAGATCCTTCCAAATGGGCTAAGAGAGATACTACCTAGAATGATTAGTCTATTATTTTAGTTCTCTCTCGTTTTCTTAATTGAAGAAATAATTGGAAAATAAAGCGGCAAGTACAAAAATGAGTAATAACCCCCAGTAGAGGGCCGGTACGATTCAATTCAACATTTTGTTCGTTTGGGTTTGATTGTGTCGTAGCCCTATAATTCGGATTAGGTTTATCATTGTATGAACTGCATTGCGGATATCGACCCCAAAAAAGAAACGGTAGGTACAGCTAGGCCGTGAACAGCCAACCATCGCACTGTAAAAATTGGATAGGTTCGATCTATGGTCATTGAGGCCTCCTAAAAAGATCTACTAAATTCATCGAGTTGTTCCAAAGAAATAGCTAACAAAAATCACACGAATAAAAAAAATTCTATTTGACTCTGCCTCTTCAAGTGACTCAATATGATAGACTGACCCGTTCCAACTTCCTATTCAATCCATAAAGAATCATTACAAATCTTTATACTTGAATTTGAGTCATGTTTTATAGTAAAGACTCCATTTGGTTATCATACGAAAGACAATTTTATGTTTCTTTTCGAATGTAATTGTCATGAGTAAAGCAAATAATCTAAATAGATCGAACAATAAAAAGAAATATCATTGTTAAATATTTTAATTTTAGTCTTTTAGGAATGCAAATAAATATAGAACCAAAATGGATGGTTTTGTGTCTATTACCAGATCTTCCTCCTAAGTTGAGACCAGTCTATCATATAGATGAGGATAAACTAGTGACCTCGGATATTAATGAAATCTATAGAAGAATTATCTATCGGATTAATACTCTTACAGATCTATTAACAACAAATATAGCTACACCAGAAGAATTAATAATATCTCAGGAAAAATTGCTACAAGAAGCCGTGGATGCACTTCTTGATAATAGAATCTGCGGACAACCAATGAGGGATGATCATAATAGAATTTACAAGTCGCTTTCAGATGTAATTGAAGGCAAAGAAGGAAGAGTTTGCGAGACTCTGCTTGGTAAACGAGTCGGTTATTCAGGGCGGTTAGTGATTGTCGTGGGCCCTTCACTTTCACTACATCGATGTGGATTGCCTCGCGAAATTGCAGTAGAACTTTTCCAGGCATTTATAAATCGTGACCTAATTAGAAAACATCTTGCTTCGAACATAGGAGTTGCTTAGAGTCAAATTCGGAAAAAAAACTATTGTATGGGAAATACTTAAAGAAATTCTAGATGACCATCCTGTATTGCTGAATAGAGCGCCTACTCTACATAGATTAGGCATAGAGGCATTCCTCCCCGTTTTAGTGGAAGGGCATGCTATTTGTTTACATCCATTAGTTAGTAAGGGCTTCAATGCAGATTTTGACGGGGATCAAATGGTTGTTCATGTGCCTTTATCTTTAGAGGCTCAAGCAGAGGCACGTTTACTTATGTTTTCTCATATGAATCTTTTGTCTCCAACTATTGGAGACCCCTTGGAGACCCCATTTCTGCACCAACTCAAGATATGCTTAGTGGACTCTATGTCTTAATGAGTGGAAATTGTCAGGGTATTTGTGTAAATAGGTAATCCATGTAATCATAGAAACTATCAAAATGAAGATAATAACTATAAGTATACAAAAAAAGAACCCTTTTTTGTAATGCCTATGATGCAATTATAGCTTATCGGCAAAAACGAATCAATTTAGGTAGTCCTTTGTGGCTGCGGTGGCGACTAGATCAACGTGTTATTGCTGCAAGAGAAGCTCCTATCGAAATTCACTATGAATCTTTGGGGACCTATTATGAGATTTATGGACACTATCTAATAGTAAGAAGTATAAAAAAATTCTTTATATATATATATTCGAACCACTGTTGGTCATATTTCTCTTTATCAAGAAATAGAAGAAGCCATACAAGGGTTTTGGCAAGGCTGTTATAATTCTATGCTACCAGCGCGAATTCGAGTCTCACCGGGTTAACTAGAACTAGAAATGCGGAATTTCTACGTGAATCAAGATCTAGAAAAGGAAGTTTTCCAATCACTGACTCAAACCCATTGTCAAATTCTACTCAGCGCAATGCAATATGGAGGTACTGATGGCAGAACGGCCCACTCAGGTCTTTCACAATAAAGTGATAGACGGAACTGCCATGAAACGACTTATTAGTCGGATTTATTGATCACTATGGAATAGGATATACATCACATATCCGGGATCAAGTAAAGACTCAGGGTTTCCAACAAGCTACCGCTGCATCCATTTCATTAGGAATTGATGATCTTTTAACAATACTTCTAAAAGATGGCTCGTTCAAGACGCTGAGCAACAAAGTGTTATTTTGGAAAAACACCATCATTATGGGAATGTACACACGGTAGAAAAATTACGTCAATCGATCGAGATATGATATGCCACAAGTGAATATTTGCGACAAGAAATGACTCATAATTTTCGGATGATCGATCCTTTTAATCCAATCCATATAATGTCTTTTTCGGGAGCCAGGGGAAATGCCTCTCAGGTACATCAATTAGTAGGTATGAGAGGATTGATGTCGGATCCCCAAGGATAAATGATTGATTTACCCATTCAAAGCAATTTACGCGAAGGACTCTCTTTAAGAGAATATATTATTTCTTGCTACGGAGCACGCAAAGGAGTTGTGGATACCGCTATCCGAACATCAGATGCAGGATATCTCACGCGCAGACTTGTTGAAGTAGTGCAACACATTGTTGGACGTCGAACAGATTGTGGCACCGTTCGCGGTATTTCTGTAAGTCCTCGAAATGGAATGATGGTGGACAGGATTTTTATCCAAACATTAATTGGCCGTGTATTAGTAGATGATATATATATAGGTTCGCGATGTATTGTTACTAGAAATCAAGATATTGGGGTTGGATTTGTCAATAGATTCATAACTTTTAGAGCACAACCAATCTCTATTAGATCGTATCCAAAAGTAAATGTGAAATAGAATGGATCAATATAAATTAAGGGGGCACGTATTTCTGGTAGGGTTATTCGTCTTCCTATTCCTCGACACAAGGAAAGGATTTTTCACACCCTTTTCTTGTGTCGAAATAATTATGATTCTTTATACTGTTCGTCAAACATTCCTAAGTGTTAGTTTTGATTTTTTACAGACGTACCAGAACGTTTTTAGAGTTATTACATATTTTATTTCTTATTATATTATCTTATAAGAATAAGAATTAATAATTACGTATACTATAAATATAAAAATATAAAAGTGGTGGACAAACAAAAGAGGAGGGGAAAATTTTGTTGAGTAAATATATTCAATGAACTTATAAAAAAATATTCGAGTTATTAAGAACTCAACGGGACCTTCTCCCTCAAATCAGACAAACACAGAAGAGAATCCGTTGAGTTCTTACGCTTTCATGTATACAACTCAATTCATCCGATTACTACAGGGATGAACCCAATCTGGAATATGAACCATAAAAGAAAACGCCTACTAAACCGATCACAAGAATACCAGCTACAATACCTATTATCCAAAGAGGAATATCGGCCATTTACGCCACTTCCCTCCACATTTCATCAAGTGGTCATGCTAGAGACATAAACAGTCATAGATAATTATGAATTGAGATCCTTCCGAATGAGCTAAGAGAGATAATACCTACAATGATTAGTCTATTATTTTAGTTCTCTCTCGTTTTCTTAATTGAAGAAATAATTGGAAAATAAAACGGCAAGTACAAAAATGAGTAATAACCCCGGTAGAGGCCGGTACGATTCAATTCAACATTTTGTTCGTTTGGGTTTGATTGTGTCGTAGCTCTATAATTCGGATTAGGTTTATCGTTGTATGAACTGCATTGTTGATATTGACCCCAAAAAAGAAACGGTAGGTACAGCTAAGCCGTGAACAGCCAACCATCGCACTGTAAAAATTGGATAGGTTCGGTCTATGGTAATTGAGGCCTCCTAAAAAAATCTACTAAATTCATCGAGTTGTTCTAAAGAATCGAAATGGCCGGTGATTAATGGAATTCCTTGTCGGTTCTCTGTGAAATACTCCCTTTAAGATCAAACAATTCCATCGAATTGAGTATGATTGTATGTGTGATAGCATCTACTATAACAGGATATCAATGAATCCGATTATTGCAAGTGCTCAGGATACCTTTTTTTAGTTTCTAGGGTTTATTTCTTAGTTCAAGATCCCTCTTACTAGCTTGAATAAAAGAATTAGTAGATCTGTTCCGCCAAAAATGATAATGGGCTTGGGTTATGAACTTATAATCTATAATCCGATGATCAAGTCGATTTTATGATTATACGTTCATTTCATACCGGACCAGACCGGAATAGGGTTACGAGTTGTTGGTGAGGGAAGTTTGGTAGTGGAAATTGAGACAGATAAAACATGCGCGTTAAAATATTCTTTTACGTTGTTAAGTCGGATAAGTACCCGGAACTTGTAGAGGACGGTTTTGAGGCGAACTAGTATTCTGTGTTTCGGTTCGGTCTTACGGGTTGTTTGAGTGAAAAGAACGGTTGTGGGATGCATTTTTTTATAAAAGTATAGAACTTTTTATAAATTTGAAGTGGGGTAGAAGAGATTTGGTAAAAATTGTTGAATGGGGTTTGATTTATATAGAAAGTGATTAAATTTATTTTTAATAATTTCTTATAAATCTAGGTGTTCGAAGGTCTATGTTGATGTTAACTTATTTAATTAAATGGGTCATGTTTGATATGACCTTTTTAATTAAACAAGTCATGTTAAGGTTGTTAGCAAATCATTTAATTAAAAAATGTAGGCAGTTGCTGCTGATGAACTAGATCCTACTAATGATACTTTGATAATCTGATGAACAGTTCCTATTGATAATCAAGTAACCTGATTATAGATTCGAGATGTAATTGACCATTCAAACTCCCTGACTTTTAATCAAATCGAATTAAATTGTATTTCGAATTCTGAACACCTGAGTTTTAATTCTCCCTTCCGGGTTCGCCTCTGGTTGCCCCACGTTTCGGCCTCTCTGTATGTTCAGTTATGTTTCGATTTTTGTATTTTTTTTCATCAATTGATTCTTTTTGTTTGTGTATTGGTCATAGTTAATGAGATTTCCCCTAAATTAACAAGTTTTTATTCAACTATTTTATGTTGATTTGCATCTCTATGGTTTTAATTTTGAGTTCATTGATTTTATCCCCTTTCTAATGTTACATTTGAGATATAATTTGATGTGAAGTAATGTAGTTGTATATAACCGTTTGTTGGTATTATTGGTGATTGAATATATGTTAGTTGGTTACCTAGTGGCATATGATCATATCGATACGTGTTTATCTCTACCAAAGTGAAGCGCGTTCGGGTCCCACAAAGTGGTTATAGGAGTAGATTTGAGGGGCTTGTGTGTGTTCATCGTTCAAAAAAAATCTAACTGATAATTAAAGAGAACTCTTTCCTTTGGATTTCTACTAGACCAAAATTTTGCAACCTTAATTGGGGTATGTGGATTGATTTCAATATTCGAGATGTAATTGTGTAATTGTCGGGTTTTCAGTTACTTGTTGGCCCGTTTTCTATATTATATATAGAAGTTTCGCCGTTAAACAAAACTAAAGATTCGTTGTCGATTGTTTTATCTGAAACGAGGCAAATGAAGAAAAATTATGGATATTTAGAACGGATCAATCTCGTTGAAAGTTTTCTAAAGTCGTTTTTATTAGGAAAAACCTTTTGTATCGTTTTGTTTAAAATTTAGTTTTTTTTATTGTGATAATATATTTTTTTCGGAGACATAACTAACATTTGTCTCTTGCTGTCTACATACTAACATTGGATATGAAATCACATTGATCATGTGTGTCTGGAGGTAAAGATTTTGAAGGAGTTACACATTTTTATATTGTAATATTAGACCTGGCAATTATGGCCCAAGGGTCTAAATCTGGGCTTATATGGACTTTAAAAAGTAAGCCTTGGGCCATTTTGGGCCAACAACTATACTTATGGGGTTATATTGGACATCACAAGTATTAATTAATAGAACTAGTTAGATGCGCTGCCCGCGTTGCGGGGCGATAGCCGAATAATGAGCGAGTGTTAAGTAGCTCAATGACACGTAAAACAATTAAATCGAGTAAACCAATACATAACACTTTTATAGGTTTGCTAAAAAAAACTAAAACAATTGCAATACTGTTATTTTTAACTAATGGAAAGTTATATTTTTTCACTTGTGTAAAATTGTAATTTGCCAAAATCTAAAGTGATGCCAATATTGGAAATTGAAACCAGGAAGGCACAACCGTAATTTTAGGCCGGAGGCAAAACCATATTTTTATTTTGAACCGATGGCATAATCGTAATTTTGAGTTGGAGCCAAAAACGTAATTTTATTTTGAACAGGAGCAAAAAACGTAAATTTTAACTGAGGCCGAAATCATAATTTTTTAAACGGGGAAGAATCGTAATTTTAAGCTGGGGGCGAGAGCATATTTTTCATTTAAACAGGGGTGAAAACGTAATTTTGAGCCGAGGGCGAAATTGTAATTTCGAGTCATGGGCAAAGTCGTTATTTTTTGTTGGGGCCAAAAGCGTAATTTTATTTTGAGCAGGGGGCAACATCGTAATTTTAAAGTGGGGCAAACCCGTAATTTTACAAAGTAAACAAATAATAAACGGTTGGTCCAATGTGGGAGTGCCAGGCCAGTTGCCTGGCACTATTCCGGGGGCAAACCCGTAATTTTACATCGTAAACAAATAATAAACGGCTGGTCCAATGGGAGAGTGTCATGTCAAACGGCTGGTCCAATGGAAGAGTGTCAAGCCAGCTGCCTGGCACTATTCCTTATTTTATAATTAAAACACTCTTCAAATCGATTGATTATTATTGTATTGATAATGATAATGTAGGGGTCAGGATCGGTAAGTTAACCAACTTGAACAGGTCAGGATGGGTAAGTTAATTAATACAATGTTCGGCTCGAATTTTGATTTGTTTAATTGCTTAACAGCGTTAATTGTTGTTTAGATTTGTGCTAATCTATTTCATTATACTCGAACAAACAGTAGATTTTCATTCTTTTTCATTTTTTTAAATTTTTTAAATTTATATTTTTAAATTTGGGTATCTCAAAAAAAAAAACTTTGGGGACGACAAATGCTTACTTTTACCGGGTGACGAGAGAACAATTGGTTCAAATGGGTCATGAATGAAGTTGCTAAGCTTGATCATCAGGTATACTTATTAAGCCAACATTCAAAGATTTTCTTGATAGATGCGTAACTATGTAACCAGCGTGTATGATGAAGATGACGCACGATCAGCTCTCATCGCCATGGTTCAAGCTCTTATCCATGCCTAGAAATTATCAGTAACGGGTTTGAACGCATTTAACACATGGCCAAAAGTGGAAGAAAGTTTGCTCCGAAACATGCAAAAAAAACATGATGGTGTTAGGATAGGTGAGTTGGTGTAACCAATTTGTTTATGTTTACATATGTTAAAAGGGTAATATTTGACGTTTATTAAACAAATAATGTTTTGTTTAGAATACAAACAATAAAATACTTATGTCATTATACCATCAATATGCCCGTCCACCGGACAGGTATAGAACTAGTTAAATGGGTTGTGCTTGGTTGATCCATTTCAACTTGTTTAATATTTTTTTGAGCAACAAATTTTTACACCGGAATATCACATAACCTTACAAAACAACAATATGGTGTGGAAATGGAACTTGAGACGGGATCTGTGAAACGAGATAGAACTAGCAGAGTTGCAGCAATGCTCCGCCCTCCTCGACTGGGTGGTAACGCTAGATCTAAAAGGTAAACGGGTGTGGTTGAAGATTGAGCATACTTACTTTAGTCATGATTGTAACAAAAAATCGGGTCCCAAAAGAAATATTTTTTTTCGGGTGGAGAGCAATGATCAACATGATCCCGACGATGGAGGCATTAGGCAGGAGGGGTATAACCGTCAACAACGAAACGTACACGTTCTGTAGAAATTCTGATATAATAACCAAGTTACTGCTAGCAGCCTAATGCAGATTCGCATAGCTCATTTGGACAAAAAATGGAATATGGTGCATGTTAACTTCTTTTCTGGTTGCAACTATGTTGAAGAATTAATGGGTATCCCATGGAAATCTGCAAGTTTGCTTAAAAGACAGAAGGTGCTTCGTTAATTTCGTCATATCATCGTAGTAAGAACAAATTCTCCTTGTGACCAACATCCGACGTGAGAATTAACATACTATGAATGAATAGAGATAGCAAGAGTGTAAGTGTGGTGTGTAGAGCGAGAAAGTGTAACCTCCTGTTCTTATGATTATCAAGTACTTATATAGTACTAGAATGACGATTCATTATCGTGGAGCGAGTGGTGCTTATGCTGACCATTGTGGAAGGTAATTACCAGAACGTGACAGCCGGAGTGGCCATGAATGACCATTAATTGATCATATGGCCCACACGACCACTGTGTGCCACGTTAGCAGGCGTGGTTGGATTTGGATCGGATTTTCATATCTGCCGGTTCGGTTTGGATTTCCCAGTATCCAAGATCATATCCCTTCATACACGAATAAGCATGAGTCGATTTAAAGGCATAAACTTTAATCCAATGCACATAGCATTAATATATATCTACAGAAAATTCGTAGCTCGCATTTTGTAGGCATATTCTTTTATAGAAGTATAGAACTGGCAAAATGAGTAGGTTTGGTCTGGTAAGCTAAAAAGCATGCCGATTAAAAAAAAATGTTCAATTCGATTTGGGTCAAAACAAGCGAATTAAAAGAAGTTGAATCCAAATGGTGAGAATAAAAAAATTACTTGGTAAATATCATGATAAGGCTCTTTAAAGCCACTTAAGTTGTGCAACATTAAGTTAGTGATGCAAGAAAAAAATAAATAAATGAAAAAACGATGAGAATAAAAAAATTACTTGAGTAAATATCATGAAAATGCTCTTTAAAGCCACTTAAGTTGTGCAATATTAAGTTAGTGAGGCAAGAAAAAGATAAATAAATGAAAACACTTTATGTTTACTTGTTTGTTTGTTTGTTTGTTTGTTCATGTGTGAAAACTAAAAATGAAACAAAGAATTAGCATAGAAACTATACTTCAACTCAAATAAAAGCTGAGTCTAATAAAACAGAATTTATAACCACCCCTTTCTCAGACATGCCCAAGTTATGATTCCAGCCGCAGCGCCACCCAAGTGAGCAGATCCTGCAATTTTATTATCTTCCTGAAATAGTAAACAGTAATAGTTGCATATAATATATATGTATATATAGAAAAAGAGAAGTGTGTGTGTGTGTGTGTGTACAGAGAGAGAGGGGGGGTGTCCAAATCATAATCGCTAATATGTTGAAAACCGCAAAATGCATCTATCGCTTTAAATGCGACACATAAGACAGTTATGTAACCGCCTTTGTTTCTCTCTCTCTCTCTTTCTCTATCACTAGGTAGTATCTATTATGCATTGTATACGTGTGCGTCACGGTTCACAACGTATTCACACACACATATGCAAGGGAGGGATCTATGTAGAATCCTATATGTTGCGAGTGCGAGCACACGTTAAACAAAAATAATCTTCATTTTTTTCGATCATAAAACATTTTAAAAATAAAATGGTTGATATACAATTTTATTCATCTCTATTGAAATTCAGACAGAACATATGCACAAATTTGTTTATGCATAAAACATACGCATGAGTAGGTAAAGCAATTAAAAACCTAAAAACATATAACCAAATTATTTTGATGGTTTATGTACATAACATACGTATTTGTATTTAAAAAATTAAGAAGTACAAAATTTTAAAAATGAAAAAAAAACTAATAAAAATAGATAAGTATTTATCTATTTTTATTTTTTTGTTAACTTTTGCTCTGTAATGAACCTCATCGTGTGTTTGTGTGCGGTTTTAGGACAACTTTTTTTCACTATTTTAAGAGTGAATAGATAGATCATGATACATTAAAGATCATACCTTTAGTTTTTGTATATCATCCCAAATATAGCTCCCCTGAAAGGATTACATGAAACAAAATGATCATGAGATATAGAAAACAAACTTCTACACTACAACTAATCAAGTAATTAAAATCATGTTTTAGTATAGTTATAAAATATTAAGATCTCTTGAACTTATAAACTTGCATGAAAAATGGGCGGTGACAACATCATTCAAGCTTGGTGTCACGGGCCAAATATTTGAAGGTCGCGATGCTGTGGGTTGTGCTTGAACGCTTGGGTTACTGGCTAGTCCTAGACTTTATCGGGGGACGGAGTCAGTGTCAATGAAGAGGTGTACGTGCCTAGTCGTGCAAACGACGAACGCATCACTTGTCGAGAGCTGGCGCCGCTCTCCTGATGAGTCCAAGGCAGGACGAAACCAGTGACCCACACAAAGAAGCGGGATGGATTGGCTTGTCCCCGGGGACTTGGGGAAGCCACACAGGGCTCGAATACTAACCCCGTGACATTGGGATATAGACACTTCTCTTATTTTAACACGAATACGTTACTATTACATGTTTGAATAAACCATGAAGATTTCATTTACCGCTAATAGAGCATGGGCAGGTATTGTAAACTTGCCAAGTGAAATAATCCTTGGGGTGAGTAATGTATCAAGCATCAAGATAGCCATCACCGCATCACTAGCTCCCTAAAATGTAAAAAAAAGTAAAAAAAATAATCATAATAATAAATAATTTAAAAAGATGTTCCAAACAAGAACGTTATATAAATGAGCAAGATTCTGGGAGAAACAAGAATGTTAATGTAGTACATATACTGCAAGTTTTGAACGGTCCGATTCACACGATTGCTTGTCCTGCAATAGTAACAGTTAGATAATAAAATATGATTCGTGAATCGTGACAGTGTTTGGATGTTTGACCTTTGATGATATGGCAAGAAAAACCCGAGGCAACAGGAATGAAACCGAGCCAGTAAAAGCCCCAGCCAGATACAACTTAAGCAGAAATTCAGGCCCAAACTGTTTTTCAATCTGTGGAATGTGGTTATCTATTCAGAAAACAAGAAAGAATGAATGTTACGCGTACAAACTTAATACGTACACTTCTGCCATAGCTATAAAGCGCGATCATATTTGGGACGATATGTGAAAAGTGCTTATGACTGAAAGCAGAAGTTATCATAGTATGATACCGTCCGCTGTTAAAGTTATCCAGATGTACCTGCACAGATGAAATAACTCGTACAGAAGAACAATAGTGTATATTTTATACGGGTCGGGTTGATACCTTTTTCGGCCCAGAATAAACTTTAGGCACTCAGTATGTCAAATACGATTACAAAATTATATTATTTAGAAAACCCAACTTGGGCTACCGTAAATTTAAGCTAAGTTTTTTTATTTGACCCGTTAGAGAAAACTTTTCATTTCAAAATAGTTTTTTATGTGACGTGTTAGGGAAAACACACATATATGCGAATAAGTCATGACTATGAAGAACTCACCGCGAAGTTCTGCCTCATGAACTTTGCGTCGGCAACTTTCGAGAGCAGATACACAGCCACATTTGCTAAGATCAAGCCTTTTGTCGCACCATTTGCAGGTGCGAGTCTCCTGGTAGAATGTAACTGCCTACGAATATGATAACGAATTAACGATGGAATAAGTAGTGGTAATAAACAGAAAGGATTTATTTCTGTAAATTTCATTAAACAAGATTATGGTTAATTGGTTATTGTGTTAACTTGCTTGATTACAGTTAAGCCTCAATACATGAGGTTATTCATTGATAATGACAACAATAATAATAACAATTAGGGACATGATGTTATTCATTTATCAAGGTCTTAGTGTAGCATGCTTTAGTTATATGGCTAGCAATTTCTAACACGAAATAATAGTGTTTTGGGTTGTTATATCTGTCCCGTTTGATAAATGTTATATCTATATCGTCTAATAAATGGGCCATGCTTAGGTTGAACCATAGTTGTTAAAAGTCATCGCCTAGGCCCAATTTCCTAGCAAGGCGAGGCAATTGTGCCTTAAGTGAAGGCGATTGGGCTTTAATTCTCCAGTTGATGGTTCACGCGCATATTCTAGCGAGATTCCTATATTCTGGAGAGTTTCCGGCCAAATTCTCTAAATTCTGGCAAGATTCCAGCTAGATTTCTACTTTTATCTAACGAAAACTAAAAACTAGCATCTATAACTTTTGGTACTAAATAGACAATATAAAATGTTATATAATAGCTTTAGTTTTATTTTATTTGAAGAATACTTTTAATTATCTATTATATAAAAATATTTAAGTTATTTTTGGCTGTGTGCGCTTTTTTTTTCTCAGGCCCGCGCTATTTTTGCGTTTTGCGCCTAGGCCCCAATAGAGCCCTATGCGCCTTGAGTGCGCCTAACGCTTTTAATAACTATGGCTTGAACTATTTAATTAAGACCATGTGTAGTGGCCAAGCCCCATAACCCCCATAGATGTGAGGTTATACGACACGTAGCAAATGTGTAAGAAAGGAGGTTATATAACTTGAGCCTTCAAGTATACATATATATGTGTGAGAGAGAGAAACCAATGGTGATGCCGCTATGCATATTACGGCCATGTTCCATAACCCCCATAACCAGTGGCGAAACTTGAGATTTCCGACCGGGGATCGAAAACGTATATACCTAAAAAAATTATAAAACCGAGGGGTCGAAAACGTATATACCTGCCCATAACGCGGGGCGGGGGGGGGGGGGGTTGTTCTGCGCATTATGGGGCGTTATAGCACAATATAGCGCCTGTATAACCCCCCACTACACATGGCCTAAGTGGGTCGTGTTCAAGTTTAAACCGTGGATCAACAACTCCCTTAATTTCGTTTAACCCATTTATTACAACCCATCAACCGGTTTAACATGTTTACAATCTAATAACAACCCACCAACCTGTTTGACTCGTATGAATGAGTTCAAAGAAATATACAGCTGTACTAAACTAAATTATGGGAGTAATTATGTAATAAGTGGCAAAAAACAAGAAGAATTACCATGTATTTTGGTGAGTAATTGGTTGAGTGAATAGAAAATTGGGTCTTGTAAATTCAGCTGACCTTAATTCACCGTGATCAGCAAACAAGTTGCATGAAACATTCGGTTTGAACCGGCGTGATGGTTGTGTAAAAGTGGTGTGGTGGTGGTAATGCGACGGCGTAACGGTGGCCGGATGGTGGTGAGTTAAGGAGAATAGAAGTTGCATTGTACGTAGGGTAATGTGATGATGATCAGCGCAAATATTTCAATTTTCAAACATAGATTGCCTTCTTGATATCTTTTGTTGACGAGGAGATTATTTTGTTTCCTAAATAATATCGTTTTAGTTAAATTCAAATCCAAACATATTTTCTCTTACAATAAAAAAATGTATTGTATTAATATTATATTGCCAATGATATCTGGAGCGAGGTACTGGTGGGCCATGATATGAGACTTAAGAAATTCTGGGTTCGACCTTTGAGCTAAATGCGTTTTACCGGTAATTTCACCGTCGTGCCTACACGCGAGTGGATTACCGGGTTTTCCCCGGAATTGGTGGTGGACTCGGGTTACTCTTGGAGTACTCCGTTTGATTATGTTGGTCGTTTAATATTTCATATTAATAATTTTTTAACTCCTAAACTTGCATACCATGGGGATTGAAACCGACTATTTTGTTAACCGCTAAACTTGCACACCATGGATAATAAAACCTTGACCTTCTACTATCATAAACTAACTCACCAATAGCACTGGGCTATTTCCAAGTAGATAACATATTAATAATTAATATTGTTATTTTATATATTCTAGTTTTCGCCTCTTATAATTTAAAAAAATTACAAACAAATATATAAATGGGGTAGAGATTTATGTTATTTATGCGATAAAGGTAAGGGGGTTCGATGAATCGAACAATGAATTTTCAAATTAATCGAATCAATTTTTTTGAATTTTTATTTTTTACATGAATTTGCATTAGATTTGATTTACCCGATTCGAATTTGTATTCAAATTTTATGCACGATTCAAAATTTGGTTCAATTCGCAATTGAATCTCGAATTCGACAATATTTTTTTAAGCTAGCGCAAACAAAATATAAGTTTTTTTTAGTTTGGCTCAAATTTAAAAAGGTTTTCCGTATGAAAACTATAAATATAAAAAGGCCTGGTCTATTCACACACGCACAAATCTATTAACACACACCAAAGCGTCCCGTTATGGGCAAAGCAGGGCATTTCAATGTAAAGTCAACAGACAAGGACTGAGCCTGTCAGTCATTGTCTGTTGACCCTAGTGTGAAACGCCCCGCTATGATCAAAGCGGGGCGCTTTGGGCTACCAGACTTAATTTGGTGGAATGGTTTAGGTTTTGGTGAAAATGGGTTGTTGGTTGATTGTTTTTGTTGTATTTGGTTGTGTTATTTTTTTGAAAAGTTGTAGATTTTTGTTTTATGTTTAAAAAACATTTATATTACAAAGTTGTTTTTATAAATGTTATCCCATTTTATTTTAATAAATTACTCGAACATATTTAATTAAAACACCGTACGATATTGTTGCGAACGAGATGTATGAAATAAGCGCAATCAATTGTTTTATTTCTTACAAACGTATACACGAACATGTTTAATTAAAACACCGTACGATATGTCGCGAATTAGACGTATGAAATAAGCGCAAACAATCCACACAAGCATACATAAAAGATCAACTGCATATATACATAAAAAGTCGGTTTGTATATACAAAACAAAACAAAATGTCTAATACAGGAAAAAAACAATACAAAGTAAATCTACTGATCCTCCGGAGGTGGAGACGGTGGCAGTGGAATCTCCGGCAGTCCCAAATGTGCACTGATAGTCGTGAGCGTCTGGATAATCCACGCCTGCTGTCGCTCAGACCGTCGGAGACGCCGATCAAAGTCACTCGCCACCGCCTACGCAGCTGGAGGCAGGTCGGCGATAACGTGTTGTGGGTACTGCGGCGGGTGTGGAGGCGGTGGCGGCGGTGGTGGCGGGTCACCCTGAGCCTGCTGAGCCTCTTGCGCCTGCTGATCTTGAGGCGGTGGGAGACCCAGAGCCTCAAGCTGGGCCAGGTAAGCCGCAGCTTGAACCTCCAGAGGCGCCAGTATGCCCTCCCTGACCTCGATGACGACGGGGATCACCTCCGGCACCCAAACAGCGCCCTCGCGGCTCCGAAACCGGTAACCAACGTCGAACTGGTGCAGTATACCCATGGACGACGCTGACGCCCGGCCTAATGAAGTCGACGGAATGGCCGGGCCAGAAGCGGATCAGCCTCGGGCACGAGCCCTAAAGAGCGGGCGATCACGGTGACGTAGCAGCCGCCAAAAAGCATGCCGCGCTCCTGCTTATGATAAGCAGAAGCATAGTACTCCGCCAGGGAGTGAGCCAGGGCGCACGGGTGAGAAATAGCGGACAAGACCGGTTTCTCATACGAGTCAGAAATAGCGGTCCCCTCGTAAGAATCAGGAACAACTAACTCGTTAGAATATTCACCGAAAAGATAGTTGCTTAACCATGGCATCGTTTTTTTAACCCTCTGCACTAATACAACATAATCGTGCGTTATTTTGAAGAAACACAAGTAAAACAGAAAGCCCCCCGTATGTCTAGAAACAATATAATGAGTTTTAAAAATCGAATGCATCAACTCTTCTGCCGGGCAAGCTTTAAAGGCAGACATTTGGGGTCAAAGCGCGGCGTTTAGGGTTCATGGGACAACGTCGTACCTAGTCAAACCTCATATCACCTTTATGTCAGTCAGACATCAGTCATTTCACCTTTTGTCTAGAAAAGTTACCCTAAACGTCCCGCTTTGATCAAAGTGAGACGCTTTGGGATGTGAAAATAAGGTGAAGCGTGTTTAATTAGGAAGATCCATATAAAAATTATCCATGTATAATTTGAATTGAATATTATTGGAATCAAGACATTCTCCAAGTGCCTGCCTCTACACACTATCAATGGCGTTTAGAATCATAACCAAAACCCTCTTCTTCCCCAAATCAACCCCATTTCAAAACCCTAATTTCTCTTCAACAACCTGCAACAATTCACACCCCATTTCAACTCTTCTCCAACGGTACGGTTTCCCCCTTCATAACCTCCACAATTTCCTCAAATCACACCAATTCTTACTCAATTCCAACGTCACAGACATTGAAACATCACTAAAAATCATATCTTTATTCAATTCCTCCACCAATTTCATCACCTCCACTGTTTCCAAGTGCCCTAGGGTTCTAGACCTCAATTTTCTCAAAAAATGGGAACTGGGTATTTCAAAATTAGGGTTTTTAGACAACATGATCATGATCCAGAAGGTTCTGGAAGTTTCTAGAAAATTTGATTTATACCCAGATAATGTTTTACAGTGTATTGAGTGTTTAAAGGGTTTTAGGTTTAGCTATGCTACTATAACTAGGGTTTTAGAGGAGTTTCCTATGGTTATTACTATGAGTGAAGAACAAATTTGGGGGAAAGTTGAGTTCTTGTTAGGGATTGGGATTCACAGGAGTAAGATAGACTCGGTTATCCGAATGTATCCCGGGGTTTTGGGGTTCGGTGTGGAGAATAAGTTGAAGCCGTTGATCGGCGAGTTTAGTGAAATGGGGTTTGAACCTAAGGAAATTAGAGATGAGATTGTTAGGAACCCGGAAATTCTTCGATCGGAAGTGGGAGAGTTGTCGAAGTGTTTGCGAATGTTAAATAGTTTGAAATGTAGGGTTCCAGTTAAAGAAAAGATTTTTAGAGACGGGGCGTTTAGGGCTTCGTATAATGTTAAGTTAAGAATCGATTGCTTGCATAAATACGGGTTGTCGTATAGAGATGCGTTTAGCGTGTTGTGGAGAGAACCGCGGGTTGTGTTGTATGATTTGGATGAGATTGATAAAAAGATTGAGTTTTTGATAAATGTGATGAAGTTTGACGTTTATTGTTTGGTTGAGGTTCCGGAGTATTTAGGGGTGCATTTTGAGAAACAGATTGTTCCGCGTTATAATGTGATTGAGTATTTGAGATCGAAAGGTGGGATAGGTGATGAGGTGGGTTTGAGGTCTTTGGTTAAGTTTAGTAGGTTGAGGTTTTATAATCTTTATGTGAAACCGTATCCGGAATGTGAGAAGATATACGGGAGGTTTGTGGATGTTAAGGTTAGACACGGGCATCCGGAAGGATTGTGGAAGCTTTTTAAGCCGCCTAAGTATTCAGATTCTAAAGAAGATTTAAAGAACATTAGGTCTTTTATGGAACACCTTCGTTAATGGATTAACATGTGAATGTATGATTTTGTTGAAGCATTTGGGAGATATGGAAATGAGACACATTGGCTGGTGAATTCAACGATAGAAAGGTATCTTGATGCATTAGTTTCCTGCACTACCAGCTTTTATGCTCTTAGTTTCTCTCATGAATTGCATGTCGGTTATCTATGTGCAACATTTCCGAACACATTTAGCTTCAAAATTCATAGCTCTAAAAGATATTAAGGATCTATTATAACTGGAAATTAGAATCAAACTAACTATTGTTTTCTGTTTTACCTGATATTTCTGTTTCCATTGAGTCTATGCAGTTAATATCGGTGATATATCGGTCACATCGGTCCCCTAGTAAAATATCGGTGTCAAATCTCGGTACCGATATTATCGGCGATATTGATCGATATATCACCGATGTTTGACCGATATAACTGGTATATCACCGATATTACCGAAAAATCACTGATATATCACTGAATTATTGGTGTTAAATTGCTATATACATAAATTCTGCATTATATTAAAATTACCGATATCTCACCGAGATAACCTATATCTCAAATATCGGTCCTTGACCGATGTCCAATATTTAACCGCATTAACTGCATAGCATTGAGTTTACTGTATGAAATTTGCATTTTCTTATTTTATTGTACTGGATTATGCAGCACATGGGATTACAGTTTGAAAGATTTATTTACGACCTTGGGGTGTTTGACAAACAAATTCACCAAATCTATAAAAAAAAATTAACCAACTTTTAAAGAATTAAGATTTGAAAGATATGTTTTTTGGTGGTTTTTGCCTAATGTGTGGATGATTCAAAACTTTTGAGAATTTGGGTTTGAATGATTTGTTTTCTCTGCTACAAAGTTTTACGAAATATGCAATGAATCTATAAAAGTTAACCAGCTTTTAAAAAATTAGTAACAATAGGCTAGTAGAGTAAAATAAGATCTGGCTTCTGGTTGTATCAACTTCACAATTCTGTTTACTTGTCTTTTTCTATGCTTCAAACCCCACTATCTAGGAGTGGCACAACTGGGGTTTGGATGGGTTGGGTGACGGGTCAAAAAGGATTAATTACAGTATGCTTTAAATCGAGTCGGGTAGGCCTGCAAAAGTCCTTTTATCATAGTTTATAGATTCGATAAATAACTATCGTGCTGGATGTGATTACAAAAACTGTACTATTGCAATGATCATCAATGATTTTTATTTAAGCAAATAAGCGATCTGGCAGGTTTTGCATTTAAATATGCAATGAATCTATAAAAGTTAACCAGCTTTTAAAAAATTAGTAACAATAGGCTAGTAGCGTAAAATAAGATCTGGCTTCTGGTTGTATCAACTTCACAATTCTGTTTACTTGTCTTTTTCTATGCTTCAAACCCCACTATCTAGGAGTGGCACAACTGGGGTTTGGATGGGTTGGGTGACGGGTCAAAAAGGATTAATTACAGTATGCTTTAAATCGAGTCGGGTAGGCCTGCAAAAGTCCTTTTATCATAGTTTATAGATTCGATAAATAACTATTGTGCTGGATGTGATTACAAAAACTGTACTACTGCAATGATCATCAATGATTTTTATTCAAGCAAATAAGCGATCTGGCAGGTTTTGCATTTAAATACATATCAGGTGACTGTTGACCCGCTTGATCCACTCAACTAATTTGACCCCTTTTTTCTTTTTATAAATTTAACTTTAATCATCTTACCTGTTATAGAGCTAACATACCTAAGTCTGCCCATTTGTATGTAAATTGAATCGATATTGCCACATTATATTATTTACATTTGCTGCTCATTATGTTATTCCGTGTTAATTAATTTCACATTATTTCGAAATGTGGTTTTTCTCGTTATCACTTATCCACATGTACTAACGCACTTCATTATTTGTTTTGCTGACTACAGGACAGAAGCGTTTGAATCCTACCCTTAAAAGTTCGGTGGCTGGTACGTTTAGTTTTGTGTCTCAAGATATTGCTCAAGTAAAACAGACAATATCAGGGGCCCTACCGAGTGGTCGCGCAGCTAACATGGAGGATATAAACCATGAAACCACGAACATGCTAGAACTTCAAAAGACCATGAATCCCAAGCAGTGAGGGGTCGCAGGCCCCACTGAAATCAGCCTTTTCTGATTTTCATATGTTTATTTGGACAATGATTTTCTGTTGTATAGAGTAGATTTGATCTTACTGGTATATCAACTTTTCTTTTAAACCGAAGATCCATCCCATGGAGCAGCATGAACAACCTTAGTTGGAGGCAGATCATGTACGTTCTAACAGCTAATCAAGACTCAGTAAATTTTACGAAAAAAGTTTCTCACAAATAGAGGACTCGACATATCACAAGTTACTGGGGGGTCGATTCACTGGTACTCGAGATATTATGGTTAATTGGGTAGCGATATATGCGCCCATGTAAATGAAAAAGTTCATATGACGGAAACGTTTTACCGCTTCTGATACTAGATATTGTAGTTCAGGTTTGCTTGATGTTAAAGAAACAATGCCCAACATGTCTTAATCAAAACTGTAGTGAAGTCTAAATACTTATTGAGGATATCAACATTTGAACTTTTCGGAAAAGGGTCGATGCACGGTACCCCTGACCGCGGAAGGGATCCCCTTCCCAAGCTAGCGACCCGGCAACGCTGCCTAGCGGTGAATACCTTGCCAACTCGAGGGGAGCAAAGAGCCTAGAGTTGCCAGGATTCGCCGTGTCAGTAAAGACCTAGAGCCGGTTTAAAGCGGGTGTCGGTGGCCACTGGGCTACGCCAGCTTAAGTTAATTTTTATCCTATTCATATTTGCTACGTGTATATTGCAGCTTTAAAGTCATCTTCCAGTTGAAGCTGCAACTTGAATTATCAATTTGCAGACCCTTAATGCATCAAAGTACAAACATGTCTTTGTTTTTTAATTTAGGGTAAATTACATTTTTCGTCCTATATGTTTGTATGGAATTGCTATGGAGAACTTTTAACTTTAATAATTACAATCACAGTCTTTTATTTGGAAAACACATTACACCCTTCATCCTTTAACACTAACCTAGTTAAAATTTTCAATTAAATCATGTCACATAAGGATAATTTAGTCTTTTTAACTATTCTTTTATAAAACAGTTTAATAAATATAAAAACAAAATATATATATATATATATATATATTATATATATATATATATATATATATACACAGAGAGAGAGAGGGGTTGGTTAACATACAAATTGCTTAAAGTATGATTGGTACGCTGCCAAATTACAACATGCGGGATTATTTAATATAACATGCGGGATTATATAAAATTTTTAGACCGCCTGGGTTTGATCAATTTCGTCCAATTCTTTTCGTTTCACTTAAAATAGGCTATTATTCGGTAAATTTCATTGAATTGGGTTCGAATTCATCATTAATTTTGAAAAGTTTCATCAAAATATCGACCATCGAATTCAAACTTTAGAACAGAGGATGAAGAAACATGACCACTGTGATTTCAACGATTCATCTTCCCCGCCGCCACCACAATCGCCGCCTTTAGACCGGCAGGTCCATTGCCGCCACCACCGTGATTTCAACGATTCATCTTCCCCGCCACCACCAACACCACCGTACACTGATAGTTACATCGCCGCCGCCACCATCGCTGTGATTTCAGCGATTCAATCTTCCCCGCCACCGCCATCGCCGCCGTACACCGCAGTTACATCCTCGACACACCACCGAAACCGCCGCCGCCGGAAAATCAAGAAACCAGTAAACCCAGTAACATGCGTAATTTTTTTTGCCCATGCGGTTTTATTTTTAAACATGCGGGATTTCAAATGAACGTGCGTAATTTTGGTCGCGTACAACCGTACGTTAAGCCGTATTGTATTTTACACTCTATATATATATATATATTCTTTCCTCCCATCCAACATCTAACCACCCACCACCACCACCGCCGTCTTCGAAACCACCTGTCTGACCTAACTGCACCACCCCCACCAAAACGTGACCTAACCGCCATCATGAGCCACCACCTCCATTACGCCTAATCTAACCACCATAATTGATATCAAGAACCTTGATTAAAATCCAAGAGCACAAAACTCAACAGCAGATTTGCGTTGAAAAGGAAGAAAATAAATTTGTTTACGATACTCTTATAATTGCTTAACCAATACATAAATTTAACCCATGTTTATACTAGTACTTAATCAATTCTTAAACAAATTCAATTCAAATACTAAATAAATAAACCTTCATATTTATCTAACCCAAATTGAAACCACCATACCTGATACCTACGACGAATCCCTATTCAAGTCAAACACTAATTTCTTAATTGATAAAACCAACAAAAATGCCATTTTCCCCTGGTGATGAATTTCGATTCATCCAACACACCACCATTGCCAAACCTACATACCACTACATGATAATTTGACAGATCTACAGGCTTTAGTTCCATAATCCACAACCAAGTAATTTCCCAAATCAACAACCAAGTACTTTCAGAATCAACAACCACCGTTTAAAATAACAATTCAAGAAACCATCGCCGTTCAGTTTAACGAAAACCAGAGAATCTGTCGCCGTCGTTGGATCGTTTCAACCTGAGAACTGGAATGAAATCGTCGTTCTTCCGGCGGCGAAGCTGCAACTTCCTTCCGATATCAATTTCCGACTGTGGTGGCTGGATTCGATGGTGGTGGTGGGGCTTGGTGTACGGATTAGGTGCTGGTGGTTGCGGGATATAATGTTGATGGCTAGGATGCGATGGTGGTGATGAAGGTTGGTTGGAGAGAGAGAAAGAGGGAGAGATGTCTGAGAAAAGAGTGAAGAGATATAGTTTTTTACATAAACAAATGAGTCCAATTTACCCTCATGTGCCTCATGTGACATGTTTAGACTTCACTAGAAATTTTAATTAAGTTAGTGTTAAAGGACATGGGGTGTAATGGGTTTTTCGAATAAAGGACTGTAACCTTAATTATTGAAGTTAAAGGCTATCCATTGCAATTCGATACAAACACAAAGGACGAAAAATGTAATTTACCCTTTAATTTATTCTTTCATGTTGTGTGTTTTTCCAAGCCTTCTTTCTTTACCTTCTTCGCTCTTCTCTTTTTTTTCTAAGGTAGTATGCCTTTCCGCATTCTACTAGGGTGGCTTTTCTTACCTGGGGTGGTGTTCCCTTCTGTTTAAGGTGCATTTTCTTTTCAACTGGTCCCATAAGTAGTTGTGTGAGGGGGTGTGTGCCTCTTTTTCTTTTTCCGGCTTGAGTTCTTAAAGGTATAGCTAGAGCCTCCTGCCATGGTTAAAAGGCTCCTGATATAACTAGTTTAATACATGTGCGGTGGACGGGTTACGTTGATTTATTATATTGTAACAACGTCAATGAGTTTATGAACACAAATATTTTTTTACCTTTGAAATCTAAAGGAAAAGATTATTTGTTTATAAATTTCAATAAAAAATATGTTTTGACGAACCTGAACTATTTCAACATTCAGCCGATTTTGACATATTAGCCCCCAGTTGCCCAATTTGCCACCTATGTCCCTACACCCAAACTATTTCAACATGCCAAAAAGTGTTGCTCGTTAATATATTGTATATACCAATGAGCATATAGCTCACTAGTACACAAAAGCTTAATAGGTGCGTTGAAATAGAATTGATCATGCAGTGTTGGAGCCGCACTAATAGTATAAGCACCATTAAATCCAATTTTAGAAGGTGCCGTTGAGGGAAACCGCACCATTTTTTTGAATTGTCCGCACCTTTTATTGAGAGGTGTGAGCCCAAGTCCGTCGCGGCCCGCGACCGTGCTTCAGATCAGCCAGCCAAGTTTTCAACTTGGCAGTTTCAGTCCTTGAACGTTCTAAACTTTTATTTAAGCATATATGGCCCCTCAACTTCATTTCAAGGCACATTGAGGATAAGATAAGCGATTTAACGACTTTAGGTCCTCCTGGTTTGACATACGTCATATTTAGGATTCCCGGGACACATGTAAGATAATTATAGGACGTAAAACACGTAGTGTTACAGGTCATCAGCAAATTACGGAGATTATCACGACCGGGAATCCAAATGCGATTAAGATACTAATAAATACCATCAGATTTAGATACAAGCTGAGTTTCGGCTCCACAATTCATTTCCTCTTGAAGGGTATTCTCGTTAAAACATGCGTGTTGAGCGTAGGGGTGCTAAACGGGTCGTGTTCGCGGGTTGGCGGGTTCAACCCGACCCGAACCCGAAAATTTTACATGAACCCGAACCCGACCCGAACACGAAAATCGTATCATATATATGAACCGAACACGACCCGAAGTTTCGTGGGTTGACCCGAACACGACCCGTTTAACCCGAATTTTTTAATTTTTATTCTGAAATTAATATATTAAAATTAAAAATTACTTAAAAAAACACAAATGTATGTAATATTATCATATTTAAATTATAAAATCTATGTTAATTTCTCTTTGTAAGTTATAATCATGACATAAAATACACGCCCATTTAGTTTATGACATAGAATATATTATAAAAATACGATATAGTATAAATGTGTTAAACGGGTCAACCCGCCAACCCGACCAGGTTGACCCGAACCTGACCCGTTAACCTAAACGGGTTTGCGGGTTCAACCCGAAACTGACCCGAACCCGTTTAGACGAAACCTAAACCCGTGAATTTCGTGTTAGGTTCGTGTCGGGTTTTCGGGTCGTGTCAGAAATTCACACCCCTAGTTGAGCGGCACGGATGAGGGTTTCAAGTTTAGCACAAGCTTGAGAGTCACAAATACTATATACATAGCTTCGTCGACTTAGAGCATCGGTGACGACGTTTGCTTTGGCGGGATGGTAGCGTATCTCGCAATCGTAGTCGTTGAGAAGTTCAACCCATCGTCGTTGTCGCATGTTTAGTTCTTTTTTATTAAAGATATGTTGTAAGCTATTATGGTCGGTGAAGACCGTACACTTAGTACCGTAAAGGTAGTGTCTCCATATCTTTAATGCAAAAACAACTGCACCGAGTTCGAGATCCTGGGTCGTGTAGTTCTTCTCGTGGATCTTGAGTTGGCGAGACGCATACGCGATAACCTTGTCCCGTTGCATAAGCACACAACCAAGACCAAGGTTAGAGGCATCACAATAAACAACGAAATCGTCATTTCCGTCAGGTAAAGCGAGGATAGGAGCGTTGCATAGCACACACTTGAGAGTTTGAAAAGCTTCCTTTTGCTGGGAATCCCAAACAAAAGGTTTATCTTTATGAGTCAAAGCGGTAAGCAGAACGACGATTTTAGAAAAGTTGGCGATGAATCGACGGTAGTAACCCGCCAATCCAAGAAATGAACGGATTTCGGAAGCATTCTTCGGTGTGATCCAACTCTTGACGGCTTCGATCTTTGTAGGGTCGACGTGAATTCCTTAACTATTAACGATGTGGCCGAGAAATTGGACTTCTTCGAGCCAGAATTCACAATTAGAGAACTTAGCATAAAGGCGATTTCCTTGAAGAAGTTCGAGGACTAAACAGAGATGGCGCGCGTGTTCGTCTCTCGACTTCGAATAGATAAGGATATCATTGATGAAAACAATAACGAAACGATCTAAGAAAGCTTTACACACACGGTTCATCAAATCCATAAAAACCGCGGGTGCATTGGTAAGACCGAAAGGCATGACCACGAATTCGAAATGACCATAACGGGTACGAAAGGCGGTTTTCAGAATGTTTTCATCCAACACACGTAACTGATGATAGCCGGAACGTAAATCGATCTTAGAAAAACAAGTAGCACCTTGAAGCTGATCAAATAAGTCGTCGATAGGAGGAAGAGGATATCGTTCTTTATCGTGAGTTTGTTAAGTTCACGATAATCGATGCACATACGGAATGATCCGTCCTTCTTTTTCACGAAAAGGACAGGAGCGCCCCATGGCGAAGTGCTCGGGCGTATAAAGCCTTTATCAAGAAGTTCCTGAAGTTGGCTTGATAGCTCGCGCATTTCGGATGGTGCGAGACCATAAGGAGCTTTAACAACAGGAGTAGCTCCGGGAACTAAATCGATACGGAATTCGACATCTCGAGTAGGGGTAAACCGGGTAAATCATCGAGAAAGACTTTAGGAAATTCACAAACAACGGGAACATCTTTATAAGTCTTTTTTTCTTTCTTCGGATTCAAAATATGGGCGAGGAAGGCAACACATCGCTTTTGCAAGAATTTGTGTGCTCGTGTACATGATAGAAGCATCAACTTCTTTGAGGGAGTTTCACCGTAAAAATGAAGTTGGTCACCGTTTGGAAGAGGAAAGCGAATCATTTTATCGAAGCATACAACTTCAGCATGATTTTTGCGAAGAAAATCCATGCCTACTATGATATCGAAGCTGCCTAACTGCATAGGTATGAGATTGATCGAGAAGACATGGTTTTTGAGATCGAGAGCAACCACGTAGGACGGAATTGACGGTAACGGTTCTTCCGGTGGCGACTTCCACATCAAAAGTCTTTGGGAGTTTAGCGCACTTACATTTTAAAACCTTTTCGAATTCTAACGATACAAAACAATTATCGGCACCAGTATCAAATAAACACGAAGCATAAATACCATTAACGAGGAACGTACCATTGACAACATTGTTGTCATTCTGAGCCTGGCGGTGGTTGAGATTGAAGGCTCTGCCACGCGCAGCTTGTGGTTGCTGCTGCTGCTACTGTGGCTGAGGCTGCTGCTGAGGCTGCGGTGCTGGCTGCTCTTGTTTGACAAGACAATTCGGACAAACATTGGCGAAATGATTCGGATCACCACAAACATAGCACACACGTGCTTTTGGGGCTTGCTGCTGGTTGGCTTGAGGAGGAGCGGGTAAAGCTGGAGCTGCTGGAGCCTGAGGAGCTAGCTGACGAGTACCACTATGGCAGCTGACTGCAAAGTGGCTGTAGATGTTGCAGTTTGCGCAAAAACGACAATTTCTACCAATGGCATGATGATATGTGCACTTAGGGCACATAGGGTGCGGGCCAGTGTACGCACGCTTTGCTGGCGGTGCGTTCGGTGCTGCTGACTGGAGTGGCTGAGGGTTCGCTGGAGCAGTAAGAGCAAAGTTCTTGCTCGGGTTTTCCCTTTTTCGACCACGGCGACTGCTCTTTGGCTTTCGGGGCTGTTCGGTAGCAGGATTTGCGGATTCGGTAACGGCCTGATTCGTGACCTTGCTGCTTTTAAAGTAACCAGACTGAACTCGTTTGTCATTAATCTCGACGGCTAACTGGTAGGTCTCCTCGATAGTAGCAGGGCGTGCTGCTTGCACAAAATCAGCGACGCAATCGGGCAGAGCGTTGAGGTACTTCTTGATGGCTTTCTCGGTCGTATCCACTTGACCGGGACAGATGATGCTCAAATGTTTGAAGCGAGCGGTGAGGCCAGCATTATCAGGGCCATCTTGCTTGATATTCCAGAGCTCATTCTCTAGTTTCTGGATCTCGTAGAGAGGACATAATTTCTTTATCATAATTTCCTTAAGTTCCTCCCAAGTGAGTCCGTAGGCTTCGTCGTTCCCACGCCTGTTGCGCTCGGCTGTCCACCAGTCAAGAGCCCTTGACTGAAACACGCCGGTGGCATTGATAGTGCGCAGAGCCTCGGGAGATCCACTCTGGCGGAATGTGACCTCGATAGAGTCAAACCAGTGGAACATGGCACTCGGTCCTTCGGGGCATCTCCCTTGGAGTCAACTGAAGAGTTATTGCTTACAACATGAATTTCTGAGATGATTTGCGGGATAACCTTCGCCACTTCCTTGGCGACTAGTGAAGCGATGCGCTTGTTGTCGCTGTGGCGTTGAGCTGAACGACGAGTATGGGATCCGAGTGACGACATCTACACAAAGATTTAGATTAGACGAGATTCGATTATAATAGAGTTATGTCTAAAATAGTTATTATAATTATTCATGCAAGGCACAAAACACATAAGCACGTATCCACATTAGCACATAAACACGTAGGCACATAAACACGTAAGCACATAATCACATAGGCACGTAAGCATATATTTTGCACGTATTCACCTCTATTTAACATACTGCGCAACGCCACATGAGATGCGAGATATAAGCGAGATACAAGCGAGATAAGCAAGATGATACCACGTATGAATCACGTATGGACTCATAAGCGTAATTGAGTTAAGCGATTAGTTTGGTTGGTGTATTAATTAGCGTTTTAGATTGCGAGAGCTGTGCGAGTTGTGCATTCATTCGAAGGAGCGTAAATGCGATAAATCGAGAAATCAATGATATGATAAATCATCAAAGTGAGAAATCGAAATAAGTGAAAATTCTCAAAATTTTAAACGCGTAAATAGTAATAAACTCGATGATGCGTAAATCGACGATATAGGCTTAAATCAATTGGGAGTGTCTGGGGTTTTGAGACGTTGACTACCCAAAGTGATTCGACTACCCTTTGCATTTGGACCCACGCTTTGGCCTAATAGATAAACGTTCTCACCGCAAGCGGTTAACGACGCTTACCCTTTCAGTTAATACGTGTTACAAACCATCGGCATAATCGAGACTTTGGTGAGATTGAAAATCGAGCACGGAATTAGTTATTAAGATGCGGATTTCACCCCTAACTTAACAACATCATTCCTAGTTGTGGACACGCTCACCGATTACATCGGGCGTTCCACTAGATTGAAATGGAGATGTTCGTCGAGATTTGGATGTCACTCCTAACTCAACGAAGATATTTTGTTCGAGAGAATGCGCGGAGTGAATGATCTCATCGAGAGTTCTCGGTTTTCACACCTATTCTCGACTTGATCACTCGTTGGTGAGATACGATCGTTTCCAAGCGTGCATTATTGTATTAGCCTTAGGAAAGGCACATTTAAGCATTTATGGCAAGTAGTTTAACATTTAAGTCAAAGATAGGTCAACCGGGCACTTAGACATGCTACTAGGTCGAATCATGGCAATTCTACCTATTATCCTAAAGTTATGGCGCTTTGATACCAATCTGTCACACCCCAACCGATGGCGGAAACATCGGGGTTAGTGGCACTAGGCGACCAGATTGATTTCACGAGATGTTCCATAACAATCATTTAACATATCACAACCTGCTTAATATCCCATACTATTAAACGTAACATTCAAACAATTATTACAGAACGGAGATTTCTCATAAAATTCAACCGGGTTCGATTTTCCCTAGATTTCATACATAAGTTCCAAATCTGAAATACGTCAACAAACTAACTAAACTAAGCAACATCCAAGCATCCACGCTAAATCCTCAACCTGTTACATACGTTAAAATACAAATCAATACAATTAAGTAAAAGTAAGCATACGAGTTTGAATAATACTAGCATAGTCGGGAAAGCGTTTGCGAAGCAATATAATTACATATCATGATACACCGAAACACTTAACATAACATAGGCTCATTTCTCATGCTAACTACCGTGAGAAGGCTTGCGCGTCCATCCTAACTAGACCCCGTCGGGTGTAAGCCACACTATATACCATACTAGCTAAGGAAGCAAGTTAACGAAAATAAGTCCTAGTCACATGTTTCTAGTATCACGTATTGAGCATACACAATCAGATTATTCGCGTTGATAAACAATTTGGTTTGTGATGTGATTTTAATATAGGAACGTATGTAAAACCCAAAAAGTGCGTTAAAGCGAAAATGGGTCAAGTATACTCATAGTGGGTGCGTTTTAGGTTGAGTTCGGGATCTGCGGAGTGTTTGAGAAGAGCGCCGGATCAGCCTGTAAACGAAAAGAAGTACATCAGTGTTCCGGTTTGCTGAAACGGTTAAGTTTTGGTAGGGCAGTAGCCAAGTTCGAGCGAACATGAGTGGAATTGGTGAGTTATGAGTCAAGTTCGGTCGAACTTAATGAGTTTCCTTAGGAAACTTGTCAAGTTCGGGCGAACTTGTAAGAAACCTTACTGGGATGACAAGTTCGGGCGAACTTGTGTAGTTTCCTAAGAAACTAGACAAGTTCGGTCGAACTTATAGGAAAATTGTGTGAAAAATAGCCTAAGTTCGGTCGAACTTGACCTGGGGAGCTGGTGATACTCGAGCGAACTTGATGTTTTCGGTTCCAAAATCTTGCGTTTTCGCGTCGTTTGCTGAGGAAATCGAGTGCTCATCCCTCCAACCTTAAGCCACTGAGTAAAACTTAGGCTGGAGAGGTCTTTTTGGAGCGAACTTAGCCATTTTACAGAAACTCGGGCTAATCCGGGCGAACCGGTGTGTTCGTACGGGTTAGTCCAACTTGTGTAAAGTGACGACTTCTTCCTTGTGCTTCCGGATCTGAGATTTGGCTTGACAACGCCTCGTTCCACTCCAAAGTGAACGAAACATACGTCATTGGTCCGAAATAGTGTAAAAATCAATGCTTTAAAGGTTTTACTCAGATTGGATCTGAGTGAAAAACAGAAGTTTTATGTAAAAAGATGAAGATTTTCGTAAACAGAGGAAATTTGGTCAAAACGAAGGCTATGCCTTGTGCCAAAATCGTTGTAAACCTTTGTAAAACGTTGATAAATGTTGTTTCAGTGAAATCGGGTTAATTCTTACTTAGAACACGAAGGTTTCGGGTTTTGAGAGCTCTGGGCGAACTTACAGCAAGTTCAAATGAGATGAATGAGCTGAGTATTTATAGGTGAAGGCAAAAAGGTGAGCTGGTGGGAGCAAGTTCGGCCGAACTTGTATAGGTATGTACAAGTTCGAGCGAACTTGTAGATAAAAGAGGGATTCTGCTTTCATCAGCGAAGTTCGGCCGAACTTGGTAACACCAAGTTCGAGCGAACTTGACTTAAGTTGCTGAATTTTCTATGTTTTTTCACGTTAGGCGGTTCGGTTCGTATTAGTTAGGTATTTTAAGCATTAAATTAAAGTGTTAAGCGTTATAATTGATATGATAGTGCGATTTAGCGTTTTGAGTGTGCGAGAGCGATGCGATAGCGAGCGTAATCATAACCACAACACACATAACATATAAATAATATAAAACCGTATAATTAACTGCGATTAGCGATGCGATTAATAAGCGATTAGATGCGATAATAATATACAACACCATAAGTAATTAACATAAACTTTATATCAACCGAATCTCGGGAGTACAAAGGTAGATAAACGGGAAAACAAAATGAAAGATAACAATCGAATTTCCGAGTTGTTACAAAATCGGTGCTTATAAACTTTATAAATCAGAAGGTTTAAAGTTATTGTTGCTTACCAGTTGCAGACGATCCTCCAAAAGAGAAAAGAACTTAGCTTCTACTTCAAAATTGCTACAATCTAATCTTTGGAGACCGATTTTTTTTCTTTTAGGGAATGATATGGACAACAAATGTAGGATATAAAGAACATATAAGAAATTTAAACTAAAAGAGCAGAAGTTGAGATACCTAGGGATAGATCAAGATGGAGTTGTCAGTGCTATGGGTCAAGATGGAAAATAACACTAGCCACCACCCCTTTATGACCCATAAGGAAATGGGTACAAAATCCACCATCGACATACTATACAAGCACTTTGCCATCAGCTCCAATCGTTGCCAGCAATCCACCAAAAGCATGACATGACATCCCCATGATCAGACCCTGGTAACCCTGAATAACTTATCTTGAATTGGAAAAGGATTCAATGGAAAATTATAACAGTTAATTATTCCACATCAAACCTAAGTACTGAAATCATAAACGTAATTTCAATAAAAGAATAGAACAGCAATGTACCTACGTCCTTGAGTTAGGCAAATCATCAGACGAGTAGGAGCTTTGACCATAACTTTGACCCATATGGCCATATAACCAACAGGTTACGGGGATATGCTAAAGAAAATTAGGTTAAAAGGGAAAGAAGGGATGGGGACGGTGGCCTAAGGTGATGGGTAGTTACATATGGAGACGGATTTTTGGATGCAAGGGTCTGTATTATATAAAATGAATGGGCAACTGCATTCTACACATGTCCCAGGTTTGTAGCAACAGTTATTAGTGGAGAAGATGGGCGCAAATGATGGGAGCCTACAAAACTACCCAAAACTGTTGTAATAGTTGTTAAAAAATAGAGTTTAAATGGCCAAGATTTCATCTTAGCAAGATCCAATGGTGCAGATCAATTTAAAAACCGGTTAGACTTAATGGGCTTAATATATATAATTAACAACATTCTCCTGGTTTTCCTCTTTACCTGAAAAGACATAAGATATTATCGTCCTTATGTTGTGAGGGAGTGTATTGTCCAGATCCATAGGAGACAAAGATCTCCTTTTCATTAAATGCCTCGTCATCATGGTACAAGATAAGGTGATGAACATCCCATCCAACGCGTAGTTATGTCTGCACTGTTCCCCTTCATTAAACGCACCTCGTTCTGTTTCCTTAATTGGGATGAAACCAGGATACTAAGAGACAAATATCTCTTTAAATAGGCCCTAGATCAAGATGTTCTTTTGAGCACCATCTTAACTGGACTTTACCCTTAGATTCCTTAGTGGGCCAGGCCCATAGTGTGGGTACCCTCTTCATATCTAAAACATACACATTTAGCCCATTTGTTTTCATGTTTTTAATTGATTTAAAACACGACTTTACTTTTGCCGGTATCGATACTGATCGGACAACATAGGTGCTAGTACAGGTGTTATCGGAGCTAACATCGGTATTCATTTTGGTTTTCGATCGATGTGATTTCTTTTTTCTAAATTACATCAGACAACTTTTGTGTAACAAACCATTTATAAATAAACGTTTTTCTAGTCCTTAAAACCAAGTCTTACAAATTTTAACATCTCACAACAACGCGCTGACTGACATAGAATATCATGCATCTAACATTTCAACAAACATGTTACATGTTGGTACACGAATATTAATCGATAGATAATACCCTAGCCCCTTTCATAAATCATAAATCCCTCTTCGTCTTCCTTCCCCTTCAAGGTTTCACCATAATAACACGATTCATCCACAATTCACCACCTCAATCTGCTAATTTCTCCATAAACACACTCAGATTCATGTATTCAATCACTCTCCAACTCTCCTAGAGGATCAAGGTATTCCAATTTTCAAATCTCCTTCATCAAGCACACATCTATTAGGTTAACTTTTGCAAAATTACTTATACAGATCTTGTTTCTAAGCATTTCGCTGATGTTGCCCTAGGTATCGTTCACGCTTCATGAATCATGAGCTACGTTGCTCATCAATAAGTTGGTATATAGCTTGAAATGTGTGATTTTCGTGTTTAGAATTTGCATATATGTTGCTCTTTTGATTTTTCATACATTTTGTTAAATGATAATTACTTGATATGATGAGTTACTAAGTTAGTTAATGCATTTAACTATCAATGGTAGTATATTAGGAACCGTTTTGTAGCGTAATCTTACGGTTTTATTGTACGGCTGACAGGGCTGTAACGCCGGCTTTGCTGTAAGCCAGTGTGATGAATAATCAAGGGAACTATCAGCAGTACGGGGCGCGGTTGCCACCCCCTCTCCCGTTTCAACAAGCGGGAGCTTCTCCGTATGTCCAGCCTGTTCCTGGTCCATGTGCTGGAAGTGGAACGTTGACCTCGGGTCAAACTTACATGAGCTGGAGTCAAGGTCAACGTATGCCGCCACCGGTTCCTCCTCCTGGGAATCTTCAGATTCCGAGAATTCCACCACCAGGACAACATTTTTATAGGGTCCCGCCACCGCTAGCTCCTCCACCGTCTTCAAGCTACTTTACGTCTGCTGGTTCTGGATCATTCGTACTACCGCCACGGCCACCGCCACCACCGTCGTTTCCTCCTCCCGGACCTCCACCTCTTCCGCCGTCTTCACCCCTTAATGCTGTCGGTCATGTTAGTGGTTCTGAGATGAGTGTGAAGGATACTTCCGGTTTCAATAACTTGTCTGATGCCCCTCCACCTCCACCTAGAGATGAGAACACTGTCCGTAAAATCGAAGTTTTATGTCAGTATATTGCTAAAAATGGTGAAGGATTCGAAGAAATGACACGTAAAAACGAGGTTGGTAATCCGGAGTTTGAATTTTTGTTTGGAGGAGCAGCAGGAAGTGAAGCTGCGATTTCGCATGAGTATTTTAAATGGATGAAAATGAAATGTCGTTCAGATGTGTTGCTTGAAGGAGGGAATAATACGGGCCTGTCTTCAAAACCATCAGCGGTTGGCACATCGCATGAAGACGTATCTCGTTCCCCTGCTGGATCTGACATGGATATGGAAGGTTAATTTATATCAAATTATGCGTTATAGTTCTATTTTATTGCAAAACGTTCACCTAATTTGACTTTTTTTTTGCTTTTAGATGATATTACACTTCCAGAAGAGCCAGGTGTTGGTAAATCATTTGGGAACGAAAAACACGATGCTGCTTTTAAATCCAATGACGTTGATACAAAAGCAGAAAACATTGCATGCGAATCCCCTAGAGCGATTGAACCGGGTACAATCTACAAAGTTATTGCATGTTTTAGCTGTAACCATAATTTCTTCTTCCCTGAAAAAAATATATATAAAAAAAATAAAACCTTTTTTTGTATCATAGGGCCCGACCTCTCTCTCAATGATACTCAGCTTGAAAAGACAACGATGAAGGTTGATGTTGCTGATTCTGAATCATCTTTAGACAGCAAAACAGAACAAAACAACGTAAATTTATACCAAGAGATGAACCAATCAGAGCAAAGCCCGTTTAGACTTATACAAGGCTATGCTTCTGACGATAACTCCGAAAATGATAACGACCCACATTTCGAAAATGTTAGTCCTGTAGCAGTCACCCCACAAGAAAATGAATGCAGTACACTATCTGCGCCTGTGGTGGAAGGTTCTTTGGATATAGCATCTAAAGTTTCGGAACCTTCCATGGAGCCTGAAAAGTTGGAGAACAGAACTGATGGTGGTACTACCGGTCCTAAAACTAGTGGGGCCCAGAAGGGAGATAATAATGTTGAGTTAGAAACTGATGAGTTTGGAAGGGTAGTGAGAAAAGGTGGTAGTGATAGTGATAGTGGTTCTGATGATTATTCTACCAGGAGGCGTGTTAAAAGAGGTAGAAGTCAATCTTATGAAAGACGAAGAAGTCAATCTCCTTATGGGAGGAGGGGAAGAAGTCCATGTAGGATTAGAGAAAAGCGTAGTCCATCCCGCAGGTACTACTTTAATTTATTATTGTTACGAAATTATTATACTAAAACTCTTGTTAATATGTGTGTTTGGCAGCTGGTCTCCGAGGAAAAGAGGCAGAAGCAGATCTCCTTATAACAGAAGGAATAAAAGTCATGTACAAGAAATCTGTTATGATTTTCGTGCGGGCAAGTGTTTTAGGTCTAATTGTAAGTACCGTCATATACCTGATAAGAAAGAGGAATCCAGGTGGCGTAAAAACAAACCAAACAACCACGAGGTATCAGATAGATTAAAAGACTCAGATAAATCAGTGCCCGAGAAAGATGAGGTCGGTAGATTCAATGAAGATCTTGTGGAACCTCCAGGTCACTCTGCTGACGTGGTAAGTGGTCATGAAACTGAACACCCTGCAACTGAAATGCCTATAGGAGGTCCGATGACTCAGATTCCAGTTAGTGGACATTTGTTAAACCAAACGTCTCAACCCGAACCACAACCGGTCAATCAATACAGTCTCATGCCACCTGCTACCTTGTGGAACTCTTTCCCGCCACCACCACCACCGCCACAACCACAACCACTATCACGTCCGCAACTTGGTAGGCCTGTGCCGCCGTATCAGTTAAATCCGCCACCTTTTCAAACTAACTATCCTTTTCAGCCCTTTGTCACACCTTACGGGTCTGAAACCACCCTCATCTTGGTGCATACCCTATGAACTACCCAATCCTCCAACAACCTGTGGGTCCCACGGTTATTAATCAAGAAAACTTTCCTCGAAATTCATCACCAAATTTAGTTTCTTCAAATACAGTACAATCTTTCTTGCAAAACCCTGTTGCTGATAGCGTATCTGATTTTGCGCGGTCTAGAATCTCGAGTCACTACAACCCTTATGCGTCAACCTTTGATCAGCCGCTAAGTACAAAGTTCAGTTCTGGTGTTTTTAATCAAGGTTACGGCGCTTCAACCAATCAGAACCACACACCTGGCGAGGGGCAAACAGGTAATTTTGCACACAATCCACTTGCATCTGGGGGTGATCAATATGATCCGCTGTTCGATAGCTTTGATCCGTCTTCAAACTCGGTGAAGAAAGGCAATACTATTGCCGCAAGTGAAGACAATGACGGATTTGGTGAGACTGCAGATGCTGAGGTGGGTGCAGTGGAAAATGACAGTCCTAGCCCCAGCTCACCAATTGATTTACCCGATATGGCCACAGGGGACGTTGAGATTGATCAAGTGAAGAATAAAAAGAGTAAGGATTCGAGATCGATGAAACTTTTCAAGATCGCGCTTGCAGATTTTGTAAAGGAGGTGCTAAAGCCGTCGTGGAGACAGGGTAATATGAGTAAAGAGGCGTTTAAGACTATCGTTAAGAAGACTGTTGATAAAGTGTCGGGAGCTATGAAGAAACACCAGATACCCAAGTCCCAAACCAAGATAAATCATTACATTGATTCTTCTCAAAGAAAGCTCACTAAGCTTGTAATGGTAATTCATTTCAACTTTTTATTACTTTAATCTTTTACGGTTTATGCACGCTTCCATATCACTTGGAAGAGCTACGTCAAGATAATAAACTCCCTATGTTATTTTTTCAGGGCTATGTTGACAAATATGTGAAGGTATAGTAAAGGCGATGATTTGCATTGTAGTTGCAAGTGGGGAATGGATATGAACATGATCAGGTAAGCAGCTCTTGCTGTACTGATAGGTTATGATATACTTGAACGGTATTTGAGATTTAACGACACTGGTGTCTTGTGCTGCAGAACTATGGGAGTCGAATCACAATGAGTATATCTGATGGATGATGATGTTGGGTCCAGTCTTCGACATACTAGTATGAATTCCCATAAACAAGTAATGTATCTGCTTCTGTTGTTTCACGGATGCCGTTATGCTTTGTTATACATATGCTTATACATGGCAAATAATTGTAAAATGTCTTTTCAATTGCTGTGAAAGTTCAATCTTGATGGGGAACACGGCTGGAGCTTGGCTCGTTTTGCTTAACAAGTTGAGCTCGAGCTAGGCTTGTTTTTTTTATTAATTGTTTAATTATTATATTATATTTTACATTTATATAAGTATATATTTACTTTTTAGGTTAGGAGTTGGCTACATAGTCCAAATTTCCTAAAAAGTATAAATAGTCATAAAACATCAAAATGTCAACCATAAAACATACCAAAAACTCACGAAAAACAAAATGAAGATTACTAAAACATCGTATATGTTGGTTGTGTTTTGGATGACAAGGCTCTGATTATCGAATGACAAACATTATTGTGTTTTATGTTGATTAGCATGTGTTTTATATTAATAGTTCTATGATTGTGTATTTGAAGTTTTTATGGACTATTATGGTTTAAATATGGTGTTTTAGTAGTCTTACCTCTGTTATTTGTGAGGTTTAGGTGTGTTTTATGGTTGAAATTAGAGTGTTTTATGACTTTTTACAATTTTTAGGAAATTTTGACTTTGTAGGCGAACCCCACCGTTATTTTTTTATATAATTAGTATAATCTTTTATCTTTATAATTTTTTGTATAAATAACATAATTTATTAGTGTTTGTATATTCTGTCATAGTTATAAGTTATATTTATGGTGTGTTTCTTTCAAATCTTTTAACAACAATAAGCCAAGTAGAGTATCGAATGACAAACATTATTGTGTTTTATGTTGATTAGCATGTGTTTTATATTTATAGTTCTATGATTGTGTATTTGAAGTTTTTATGGACTATTATGGTTTAAATATGGTGTTTTAGTAGTCTTTCCTCTGTTATTTGTGATATTGGATTTAAATAACCCCAACTTTCACCAATTGGCAGATAACACTCTCAGCTTTCGATTCGTACACCAGCACTCCCAAACTTTCAACATATTGTCCGATAGCACTCCCCAACTAACTGAGTCCTAACCAAGTTAGTTTTTGCTGATGTGGCATCTTACGTGGCCATTTCTGCCGATGTGGCAGCCTACATCGAATTTTTCGATGACGTGGCAGCTGATGTGACATTTTTGATAATGTGGCAACTGACATCAGCTAACTGGGTTAGAGTGGAGTTAGTTAGGGAGTGTTATCGGCCAATAAATTGAAAGTTGGGAGTGTTGGTGTACAAATTGAAAGTTGTGAGTGTTATCAGCCAATTGATGAAAGTTTGGGTTATTTAAATCTAATATCCCAAAAGTTTTATTTTCAACTCGGTGTAATATTATTATGTGAAACCTTACTTAACTTCAATGCATACCAAACCATAAAAAACTTATATCTCATCAGGTACAAGTTTTAATGACGATATCTTATGTTACTTTTTAGCTGTTTTCTACCTAAATATGTTTATGGTTTTGCGTAGATGACTTCATTTCCAAGAGATAAGAAGAACAATATTTGGTACCAGTGTACCACTAAGGCACTAACCAAATGTGAGCCCACCAAAGTCTACCGCTCTAAACTGGACCCATTTTATAGGAATTAGGATGAGCCAACAAACCCACCATCCAATATTTTTTATAAACCATATAAAATAAATGTTACGTAGATATTAATATTCTCAAATTGAATCTCTCATCACATAGAATTTGACAAGAGACTGGACTAAGGGCTAAACCTGTGATTAGGTGTAAACCAAGGAATTGAAACTGTACTTTACTAAGAATGAATTTTAAAATATATATTTAAAACAATCTACATGCATTGTTTTAACTATGATATGTGAAAGAGCTTTTAAACGTCAATATTTATTTCTCTCCTACTAAATAAGATTGTCTTTTATAATAATTATACGGTTCTCTATCTAAACATAGTCTTATTAGCATCCATTAAAGAGTATCATCATATGATATTTAGTTTATTTATTTTAAAAAATAAAAAGAAATTATCTCGTAAAAAGATTTCTGTCATAAAGTTGGTAGAAGTAATAATGTGTCAAAGCATTTTACATATTGATATATCTATTACATATGTTTCGTGTATATAATACAATGCTTATAAAATACACAAGTAATGTAATTATATATTTTTTCTTCTCTACATGATTATCTCATATAATTCACTCATAATTGTCTATAAATAACGTTAAGTATAATTAAGCCAAGTTGTACCATGTGCCATATTGATCCCCTGTACCTAATCTATGACTTTTATTTTTGTTTTATTCTTTTAATTATGGTATATTACTTTATATGTAAGATAAGAACTATTATCATATTAAATTAAAATCTATTAATAAGTAACAATGTTTTATTGTTTGATATTCTTGGTAGAGAATTAGGGGTGTTAAACGAATTTGAATCCAAAACCTAAAACATTTGAACCACCTAATGAAACTAATAGTACTTCATGTATGAAAATAGGTGATTTATTTCTAATTTACTTAGGTAATAAAGTGGTATAAAAACAAAAATAATAAGAAATGTATTTAGAAACCTTAGCAAAATCAAATTTTCTAACAAACTAAAGGACATACCTAATATCTGGTTAGTTACCCGAGTAACCCGGCAAATATGATACTCAATTTTACATTTAGGTATAAAACTAAGATTTCTAATACCTAGACGTGGTTATGAATACCTAGGTGTTTGGAATTACAACTATTCATCGTCACTCTCATCACCACATTTAACCATAAATGCCATGCGAAAATTAGCATGTGTTTCCCAATGGCGTAATTTCATTGTAATTATTAAGTCTCTAGTCGACATTTAATAGAGACGTTGGAAATTCCATGTCGTCTTTATCATAGTCTTGATCTATGTAGTTAATATCCCGATATATCAACCGATATATCAATGATATATCGGTTATCGGTCCCCTGCTGAGATAGCGATACAAAATATCAGCCAGAATATCAGTACCGATAATATCAGCGATATTGTCCGATATATGACCGATATTTGATTGATAAAACACCGATTTTCCCGATATAAGTACCTTTCTTTTTAGTTCTATCGTTCATCTTTCTTCTTATTGCTGCTATTAGTATGTTAAGTCTTAATTGTTAGTTGCTATTGTTAAATGTTAGTATTTTAAGTCTTAGTCAGTTTTTACTTGCTACAGTTGTTAGTGTTTTGCAAGTTACAAAAGGTTAATTTGTTAATGGTAGAAGAGTATAATAAATTGCTAGTGTTAAATTACTATATATATAAATTTAGCATGATATTAAAATTACCGATATCCCACCGTGATAAGCGATATCTCAAATATCGGTCCTTGACCGATGTCCGATATTTTACCGCATTAACAACTTAGGTCTTGACAAATCACTTTCCCGAGGCCTCCAAGATCATGTTATGCGAAAATTAGCATGTGTTTCCCAATGGCGTAATTAGCATGTGTTTCCCAATTGCGTAATTTCATTGTAATTATTAAGTCTCTAGTTGACATTTAATAGAGATGTTGGAAATTCTATGTCGTCTTCATCATAGTCTTGACTCTTGACAAATCACTTTTCCCGAGGCCTCTAAGATTATGTTATGTAAAATAATGAAAACATACATGTTTAATAAACATGTAATGAGTATATATAGTGTTTAAATTATTAAAAATAAATAATATTTTTTTATTCAAGCAGTCAAACGGCTATTTCCCTCGATCCATGTGATTTCCTAACATTCACAAGTCCGTTAACCGGGTGGTGATAAGGGCCTTTAGCGCCCCTTTTTGACGAAAGAGGGCGGTGTTTGATGCTGGGTTTGTATGACGTGAACGCTTTAACGTCGTTACTAGACAAGGCCTTGTATTATTGCAATAATTAAGAAAACATTTTGATAGAAATGTAACTTTATTGATGATTGCCTTGATGTTCCACATCAGCATTAGTTTTACATGGGCAAAATAGTAATTTGCATAATGGTGGTAAGAAGATTTGTTTCACTTTATGGATATGATTTGATGTGGGTGGTGGGAAGATTGGAAAATGAATGTTAGGGTGAGGTGAGTAATCATGTGCCAATGAGATAAAGATTGATTCAAAATATCATTATTTTATATGATATTTTTATTAGTTATTGTATAATATTCTTTAAGCATCACCCTTTTATCTTTTTCTAACTTCTCATTTGATTTTTATCATATACTTTAGTATTTTCCTTAACCATATATATTAGACATATTAATTATATTTACGAAAAGTCGAAAACATTTCTAAATAAAAGATATTTCTAGATTAAAAAAAAGTATATAAACATTAGCTTGATGCATTTACTTTTAAATAAATACTAACCAACTCTTTTAAGTTTTAACACTTTAAATAAATATATGTATTTCTTTAATTATTCAAAATATATTAAAATGATAAGGTGGATGATAATATATCAGATATAAAAAAACATTCTTTTAATTCTGTTTGTTGTAACTTTGGTTGCATCCATAGGCCACACCAATACGCATGTGACACCTTTTCCCATTTGCATGTGATGAGAGATCCTTTTTTGTTTTCTAAATATGTGAGAACATCTCTTTTCTTTTTCGTTAAACACAAAAATGAGTTTTTCTTATAAGTTTTAAGATAAAAAAAAAAGGTGATAAAAGCTAACGGCGGATTTAAGAATTATTTGTTGGGAATGTAAATGGGGTGTTTAATCATATTTTCAATAGGTGTGGTCGGGATTTTTCCTAAAATATACATTATTTTCTTTTTCAAGGGGTGCGGTCGTCTACTTTGGCCAAAGGGTGGGTCCGCCCCTGATAAGGGCTTATAATTTACGAGTTTTAAGATATTATTTGCGAGGTCGAAGTTTAACACATGTGTTGTTTACGTACATTGTGAACATCATATTTATTTAATAAAAATATGGACTAAACACTACGACATTATTTATGTACATTGTGAACATCATATTTATTTTATAAAAATATGGACTAAACACAATGACTTTTATATAAAAGGTTGATTTTTAAGATATTATTTGTGAGGACAAAGTTTACATGTAATGTTTATGTACATTGTGAACATCATATTTATTTAATAAAAATATAGACCAAACACGACGACTTTTATATAAACTGATGATGTATGTGAAAGAAACTTGCTAAAAGTGGTCAAACTTGACATGTGTTTTGAACAAATCCATGTTTAAAACATTAATATTCGATGTACGTAGAAAACTATTTATAATGTTTTTATAGATTAAAACAAGTTTCGAAATGTTGGAATTGATTTTAGTTAAAGGGGCCGATTTTAGTAAAAAAGAATACCTTAAATGAAATTATGAGAAAGTTGGTTAACCAAAATGACTAACAATGGTTTGGAATTGCCAAAAAAGACACTAAAAATGTTTTTTTTTTCTCTAAAAAATTGATGATGGAAGTGGTAAAACATAATATGGTGATTTTGGTAACAAACAAGTTACTTTAGATGAAAATTAATTGATACAAATTTAGTTTGCAAACCCACCCAAAATGACAAAGGAATACGAGCAACATGAATTATGCATATCTAGTATACTGGTTGTCCCGTTAACATTATCAATTTAGTTTGCAAACACACTCAAAGATGAATTGGTGATGTTAATGGGACAATCGGTTAATGCAAGAAATTGTGCGTTAGTAAGTATACTTGTATTATACGTGGTGAAACATAGGTATACCTGAATCCCTATGATAGTTCTTAATAATACAATATTAATTTTGGACCCACTTCCCCCCAAATTTTTGGTCTCCTTGGTTATGTGCGTTTATTAAAAAAATAATAATAATTATATTCCTTCAACTTGTGCCATTTGAATTGGTTTTGTACTAAACAGAATTTAAGATTTAATAACAAAATAATAAATATAGATTTAATTAGTTTATTTAGCTAAAGGCAAGTTGGATTATAGATAATTGATTTAATTACTTTTAAGCTGAAAACCGTAAGAATCGTATACATATTTACATGTAATGCTAGTCGAAGTTAAAGTACCGCATACATATGTTTATGCAATTCTATCCGTTCTCTAGTTAAACAAGTTTTTGTCTTAAGCGACTCTCTGTTAAGTCTTTAAATTAAATTCTTTACGGATAACAAAATGTTCTTTTATAAATTCTAAGGCTATGGGTGTGGAGGAGAGTAGTCCCTTGAGGATGATCCGTCACGTAGGTGTCCACGTCAGCGGGTGTGGGATGAGCCTATAGGCACGGGCTTAGGGTGTGGGGATGTGCCCCTTTATATATATGTATGTATGTATGTATGTATGTATGTACGTACATATGTATGTATGTACGTATGTACGTACATATGTATGTATGTGTGTGTGATAAAAAGAGAGGGCCCCGTCGAGGAAGGCACGGGAGGAGGGGGGCGAGGCGACAAGCTGGGTTGGGGCGGTGTGGATGGGGTCAACGTGGCTTGCCGGTCCTGAGCCAACCCACACACCGCATAGCCTAATAAATGAAAAAAAGTAAAGCTTCTGTCAACCATTGATCATTCATCATGTTTGGTCAATGGTTCAAATTAAATAAAAGTATTAGTGTGATTAAAACACATATTATGGGCATCATATATGAGCTAAAGTGTATTTTGGGAACACAATTACACAAATATACAAATTAGGGTATTTTAACTCTTTATCCACTTTTAGATCTTGTTTTTGCTTGCTTATGACTAGCTTATATAACCATAATTTATTTTTCGCGAAGTTCGCTATGACTAGCTTATATACATGTTGGTTCGATATAGACCTTATGTGGATTTACATTATCACTTGAAACGCTTTGGTTTGGTTTGGTTTCTTGCAAATGCACATAAAACCAAAAACCTCAATGTGGCGTATTATTGTTGTTGTTTTTGAAATCTACTAGTGTTACAAAACAAAATTACATACTGTTTTTGTTGAGTTTCTTGTTTGTGAATATACTAGGTTGACACTTATGTATTATTATTTAGCATTCGTTTTAATTTTCTGATCATTAATCATAAAGACCACAAAAGAAGGAATACTAATATTTGGGCGTAATATTACAAGCAAATACAGCTAGACTACACAATTATTCACATTCTTATATTTATCGATTAATTGCATTTCTTGGTTAAACTATTCGTCAACTATTATTATTATTTCTCTATGAATGATTATATTGGCAACAAGACAATTTAGCAATGATCTTGATTGTATGATAGCATGAAACTATTTTGTTTTAATATTGTTGAATAATATGTAACATGCCATATTACATATGATTGTGTTCTTATTTGCCGGATATGTATACAAAATCAAGGTTGTTTGAACATACACGAGGCTACTAGATAACCATTTTGGCCCTCCTTTCATGATACTTCTCTTGAAGTTTGTTTGTATAATAGTAATAGTAATATATATTATGCATATTTTGTAGTAGATTTTAAATATATATATATATATATATATATATATATATATATATATATATATATATATTACAAATGTTTTCTAAAACTAGTATATTTCATTTATATTTATTAGTTTCATAAAACATGTACTTTTCTATTTATCTGAAATCAATGTAGGCAACATATTACAATTTAATTATAGCATCCATGTATCTTTTTAGTGTTAATCTTACACATATGTGATACTTGTAAAATTTTATGAATCAACACAATAAAGAACGAACAACAGAGAAATAGCGACAAAACGGTGACAAAAATCTTATTAACCCAACCCTAAAACTTTGCCCCCAAATAAACCCTAGATCTTACAACTGTAAGATCTGCAACGGATACAAAAGTACAACAAGTCTGAAGATGATCATCAATACAACCAGATCTATCTCTCAGATACAAATGAGAGATGATCAACAGAAGCTTCTACACACAGAAACCCTAACACAAATACACAGAGAAAACTGGAACAAAAGAGATGATGAGATAATAAAAAAAATCTCATCACTCTCTTTTATACAAACCCAACAAACAAAATTACACAAACAACCCTCAACAATCAACAAAGATGACTGCAACCCCTGATAATAAGCACTGCAGTCCCTGATAAAGCAAACTTATACACTTAACACCCCAAAGAATTAGAATAATACAAAACCATAATATATCCAAGCCCAGACTTATAATAAGCCATAAGAATAGGCCCAAATGCAACCAAATACTATCAATAAGCCTAGTTTACAGTAAGTTAGGCCCAGACAATATAAGACAGTGAATGAAAGTCCATTAATACTTTTAACATCCCCCCATCATTCAAGTGTCTTAAACATGTCTAATAAACCTAACTTAGTGCATAACACTTCATGTTGGATAACACTAAGTCCCTTTGTAAACAAATCTGCTAATTGATTATCTGAGTAAACTTTCAGTGGTTTTATAATTCCATCTGCCACTTTTTCCCTTAAAAAATGCAAATCCAGTTCAAAATGTGTTGTTCTCTCATGGAACACTGGATTTGCTGCAATTGACATAACTATCACAATGTAAATTAACTGGTAACTGACAATTTATACCCAATTCACTTAACAAGTTTTTTAGCCACATTATCTCACAAGTAGCAGAACACATTGCTCTGTATTCTGCTTCTGCTGTTGATCTGGATACACTGCTTTGTTTCTTGCTTTTCCAAGAAACAAGACACTCACCCAGAAAAACACAGAATCCAGTAACAGATTTTCGAGTGGACACACATTTTGCCCAATCTGAATCAGCATACCCACACAAATCCAACTTACCACTTTTCTTGAAACTCAACCCTTTACCTGGACTTAGTTTCAAGTATCTTAACAACCTTAGAGCCAAAGTTAGATGAACCTCTCTTGGACTGTGCATAAACTGGCTTAAAAACTGAACAGTATAACTAATGTCAGGCCTGGTCAATGACAAATAGATTAACTTTCCAATCAGTTTTTGAAACCCTGAAACATTTTTTTAACAACTGTTGATTTTTATCTAATTTTGAAGTAACTAAGTAATTTTGTTCTATAGGAGTGTGAACATGCTTACAGCCTAAATACCCAAACTCGCTTAAGAGTTCTAAACAATATTTTCTTTGACTAAGACATATACTACCTTTGTTATACAAAACTTCAATACCCAAAAAAAATACTTCAACACACCCAAATCTTTAATTTTAAAACTATCACATAACAATTGTTTGATCTTATTAATTTTAACATCTGAATTACCTGTTATTATAATATCATCAACATACACTAAAAGATAAACAACAATATTTTCTTTTGAAAGAACCAATAAAGAATGATCACATTTACTCTGTATAAACCCAATACCTAACAACACACTAGTCAGTTTTTCATTCCACTTCCTAGGTGCTTGTTTAAGACCATACAAAGATTTAACCAGCTTACATACTTTAGTTTCATTTTTTGAGTAGTATCCTTGAGGCAATTTCATATAAACATCCTCTGTTATAGTTCCATATAAGAAGGCATTATCCACATCAAGTTGATATAAGGATCACTCATTTTGAACAGCTAAAGTAATAACACTTCTAATAGTAACCATCTTAACAACAGGAGAAAAGGTTTCTCCAAAGTCTAAACCCTCTCTTTGATTAAAGCCTTTTGCAACTAGTCTGGCTTTAAACCTTTCAACCTCACCACTAGACTTGTATTTAACCCTAAAAACCCACTTACAGCCTATAGCCTTTCTATCAGGAGGAAGATCAGTTAAGGTCCATGTGTTATTTCTAAGTAAGGCTTCCATCTCTTGGTTCATAGCCTCAATCCACCTAGGATCTTTAACAACTTCCTCATAACTCACAGGTTCAACAGTTTTATTCAAACCAGCAACAAAACAAAGATTATCCACAGACAAACAAGAGTAATTAACCACCTTGTTTATATCATACTTAACTTTACTATTTAACACAAAATTTTCAAATCTTTTTGGTAAAGTAGTACTCCTACTAGACCTTCTAAGATCAAAATCTATTCCCTTAGATGGGTTGGCCTCAACATTTGAGATACTTGTGTCCTCTGCCCTCCCAGATCCTCCAATACTACTACTCTCACTTCTAGTTTCAGTTGGTTGGGTTTCAACATTTCCAGAAGGGGTAGATGTAGAGGGGACTGGTTGCTGATCATCACAAGTAACCTCATGAGATCCATGGTTCCCCTCTTCATCATTGGGATTAACTGAACTACTGGATGTCAATATCTCAATACAGTCAAAAAAATTCAAATGATTTATATTTTCAAACACATTATCACTTTGATTATTAACCTGTTTGGAGATAAAAGGGAAAACAGTTTCATAAAACTTTACATCTTTAGAATAAAACTCCATTTAATTATCCAAACTTCATAGTTTGTAACCTTTTTTAACATTGGAATAACCAATCAAAACACATTTTTTTGCATTAAAAGAAAGTTTATATGAATCATTTAAAACTGTACTAAAACACAGACACCCAAAAGTTCTAAGGTGAGCAAAAGAGGGTTTAAATCCAAAAACTACTTCATAAGGGCTTTTACCTAATAGGACAGATGAAGGCAACCTGTTAATAAGATATACAACAGTTAATATACACTCAGACCAGAAACGAAGAGCTAAATTACTTTGAAACAACAAGGCTCTTGCCATGTTTAAAAGGTGTCGATGTTTTCTCTCAACCACACCATTCTGCCGTGGTGTGTAAGAGCATGAAGTCTGATGTAGAATTCCCTTTAGTTTGCAAAAACATACTCATCTTACTATTAACAAACTCAGTTCCGTTATCACTTCTAAAGATTTTAATTTTTTTTTCTTAAACTGGGTTAAAATTAACTCATAAAATGATTCTATATTTTCAAACACTTCCATTTTATTTTTTAATAGATAACACCAAACAGTCCTAGAATAATCATCGACAACAGTTAAGAAATATTTGAACCCATCTTTGCTAGTAACTTTGTACGGACCCCACACATCTAAGTGAATAATATCTCCTAAGTCTTTTGCTTTATGATAACTTAAAGGAAATGGGACTCTAGTTTATTTAGACATATGACAAATTTCACAGGGATGACTAACTACATCAGCAATGTGATATCCCGGGTTTTTCGGATAAATTATACGTGACACTTGTCGAATAATATGCGTGCTAAGTATTAAACGTGAATGAATACGTGATGAGTGTTTATGTGATTGTTTAGTTATTAAGTAATTATTGTAAATATGCACACAAACCGAACCCTGTGTGAAACTAGGAAACTTGGAACCCAAGTCTTCGGCCAAAAGAGAACAAGAATCAAAGATCAAACCTAAACTTGAAACTCATTCTAATACTTGGCCGCAAGATCAAACTCGAAACCACAAGATCAAAACCAAACCAACCATTCTAGTCTCTCGGCCGCAAGATAAAACCCAACCCAAGATTCTCGGCCACAATACACAAACCCAACCGTAACCTTAATCTCTCGGCCGCAAGACCCAAACCCAAACCAAACCAACCCAAGTCCCTCGGCCACGAGTGTTTATCTAAAACCGCAACCCTCATCTCTCTCCTTGCCTATATATATCAACAATGCATGCTCAATTCAGAATTCACAAAACCCTAGACCAAAACTGCCGTCGACAGCTCCCTTTCCTTCTTCTAACCAATCGGGATCAGTTTTGTTTTCATCATCTCAGTCGCATAACAACCCTTTTACTTGCTCCCTTGATCGCCAGATCAGTTTTGATACATTCCATCACGATCATAAACAGCTTAGCCATTCTCTCGGTCGTTAACAGCCGGTTATCTCCAGTCCCGTTCAGTCTAGATTGCAAGATCAGTTTTTTTTGCTTTCTCTCGGTCGCAGCAGCCGAGTCGCCTTTGTCCACATCTCGGCTCGTTTGTCTAGTGACTCAAGGTTAGGATCATGTTTGATTTGAGATCATGTTCGGATATATATATTTATGTGCTTGAATGATTAGTTGCTTCGGATATGTATATGCTTGAATGGTTAGTTGTTTCGGACGATATTTGATGAATGAAATCGGCTGAGTTAATCTTTGTTTATAGTTATGATAGTTTTCGGAACATATAAGATTGCCAAGCATGATTGAATGAGATGTTAGATTAGCCGATTTGTTGATGATGTTTACATTGAATGATCTTATTGTTTCGGATTGTTTACACTAGGTTGAATGTTGTTTGAAAGCTGAATGTATAGGCTGTGATTTGCGTATAAAAACTAAAGTATTGAGAAGGGTTTGCATGGATAGGTTATTAGTATTAATCTAGGACTAGAAATCAGTTCTTGATCACTTAGATTAATCGCATGAACGGGATTACACGAGTTTATAATAATAACATGCTGAAACAGGAAGCTGAGTGAAAGTTACAGCCGATTTCATCTGGCTGTAACTTGGTCGTTAGTTGTCGAAAAACGGATTTTCTGATGTCTAGAACGTAGAGATTTGAATAAGGAATCTAATGGCGCTGGATTCATAATTTTCTGAAATCGTTTGATATTTTTAAAGGGCTAAACAAGTTCAGTAGGTAAAGCTGTTAAAATTCTGGAATTTTGTTGGTTGTTTATCAAGCTAGATTTTAAAATCAGTAGAGAGTTGAGTCATGATTTTGTACAGCAACTAGGTATAGAAATTTCCGGGCGACTCCAACTGGAATTTCGTTAATCGGACAATCAGTGATTTTTAAATAAATTCTTCCGTGGACTGCAGTCAGAAAGCGGTAAATCTGACTGCAGCTTAGGGAATTAATATTGATGGTTAATTGGTAAAGATTCAGGACTTAGAAAAATTATATAAATTTCTATGGTATAAATGTCACCTACTGTAAAAATATGGGAATTTTTAGAATGCTGGAACTATTTTATAAAAATCCTAGAAAACAGCTGAATAATTGAGTGTTAAGCAGAAAGTTGTTAACTTGTGATTTTATGCATTAAAGTGTTGCATGGATTTGGAATATGTTCATGATAAGTTGTTTGATTACTATGATCACATGAGAATACTTGCATGCATGTTTGAGTGTTAGATATGTTGTTTGTGTGTATCACTTTGTGAGTAAATTGCGTGTGGAATTTGTATTGGTGTGATTACACACTGACGTGGAATTAATTGGTTTGTTAGGACGCAACTAGCGGTCCCATCTCTTATAACATCTTTGCTACACTAACCGAGCAAATAAAGGTGAGTTCACGGCCCCTAACTTTATACGGTTTTTAAACAACAGGGGGAGAAACATGTATACACTCTCAAACTCAAACTCTTTACGTTATACGAATCTAACGTCACATAACTATACGGTAACTAAGTTAATGTTAATGTAATGTTATGGTCACTATGCAGCTTTATCACTTAAGTCCTCGACAATCACCTCGGATCGTTAGTATTTGGGTTAAATAGCGGGGGAATTATAAGTAGTACTACTGGGTCTGACGAGCCCCATCCGAGCTAGTCGCGCTAGCTGACCGGGTATGGTCAACGGGTGTATGATTGGCCTAACATCGCCATGGTCATGTGATAGGCCTGGCAAAACGGAGGCACAACTGTCAGCTTCGATCGCGAACACTTAGTGACATGACTTTAGGCTAGCTACCTATATACATTAATATTGAACTTAATTACGGGACAACTTAATATTCCGGGTTTGGAATATTGGAAACATCAACTTATTATCCCGGGTTGGGGATAATGGAAACAACAACTTAATATTCCGGTTTGGAAATATTGGAAGCAACAACTTATTATTCCGGGATTGGAATAGTGGAACTAATTAGTTATCCCGGGTTGGGGATAACGGAGTAACAAACTATAACTGAACAAACGATTTTATGAAAACCTGTGAACTCACTCATCTTTAATGTTGACACTTGTTTCTTTACATGTTTCTCAGGACGCTAGGAGCTCTAGGTGCACGCACATGCATTGAACAAGACATCATTATAGAGTCTTATTTATTAGTATTGTTTTGGGATTTTTCAAGTTGTTTTGGCGTTTGTGTTGGCGCCCGCATCATTACTTATTTATGCTTCCGCTCAAACTTTAAAACTAATGCTCTGCTAAATATTGGTAATTGATATAAAATCTACAAAGAATAATTTTGGAAAACGTATAATCAAATCATATAGAGTCGTTCGACGTACTAGTGTTTCAGATTCTGGTTTGTTCACACGCCTCGCGGTAAAACTCCGCAAGTGGAAATTGAGGGTGTGACAGGCAACACCCAAATCACCTTTTAAAATGGTCAGAGACTAACACAGAATATAGATCGGAGAAGGATTTGTAAGCCACCAAACCCTAAGATAGGGTTTCGTCCAAAACAAGAAGCTACACCACCAGACTACAAAGATCTAGGCAGATCTGCCACCAACCATAGTTTCCGAGAACAGAAACCCTAAACACACAAGAATAAAAGACAATCAGAACTTCAAATCACATCGGATAAACAACAGAAAATCATCAACAAGAGTAACCAGTGCTCTGATACCATGTAAAATTTTATGAATCAACACAATAAAGAACGAACAACAGAGAAATAGCGACAAAACGGGGACAAAAATCTTATTAACCCAACCCTAAAACTTTGCCCCTAAATAAACCCTAGATCTTACAACTGTAAGATCTGCAACAGATACAAAAGTACAACAAGTCTGAAGATGATCATCCACTGATGATCATCAATACAACCAGATCTATCTCTCAGATACAGATGAGAGATGATCAACAGAAGCTTCTACACACAGAAACCCTAATACGAATACACAGAGAAAACTGGAACAAGAGAGATGATGAGATGATGAAAAATATCTCATCACTCTCTTTTATACAAACTCAACAAACAAAATTACACAAACAACCCTCAACAATCAACAAAGATGACCGCAACCCCTGATAATAAGCACTGCAGTCCCTGATAAAGCAAACCTGTACACTTAACACCCCAAAGAATTAGAATAATACAAAACCAGAATATATCCAACCCCGACTTATAATAAGCCATAAGTATAGGCCCAAATGCAACCAAACACTATCAATAAGCCCAGTTAACAATAAGTTAGGCCCAGACAATATAAGACACCGAATGAAAGTCCATTAATACTTTTAACAATACTCGACTATGTCGATGTGCGATATACATTAGTATTGGTGTTATTGGTTCTCATGACTTCTAAGAACGACATTAGTTATTTGTGTAAACTTATTTGAACAGAGGTTGTTACCACTTAGACGTGAGAACCTATCTTTGCGCCTTTTCGTTCCTAAAAGTTTATTCGATTATCTATTTCATTGTCTTGGTTTTCAGTGGTATGCTAGGCAGTGGTGAAGCTTGAGATTTCTGGTCGGGGGGGTCGAAAACGTATATACGTAAAAAAAATATAAAATCGGGGGGTCAAAAACTTATATACCTAAAAAATTATATATGAAAACTACATACCGGGCACTAATGAGCGAAAAGTTTGGGGAGTCGGGCGCTCCCCCAACCCCTACAAAGCTGCGCCCCTGATGCTAGGTAACCGAGCTACCTGACACTTTTGGTATCTTACTACCCAATGATGTCATACTATAAGCATGTAATTGCAACACAAGTGGCGTTACATAAACCATAGCGGTCTCTTTTTTTGGCACTCTAGGAATGCATTTATTTACCATATTATATATGCATATTTATTAATAGCGGAGACTTAGAGCATATGACATAACTTAGATTTGCATAGCGGATGACTTATATAAAATCCCATTTGGTACACAAGTTCGTGACCTAGGTACTCATCAATTTTAGCGGTCGCGGACACTTCCATACTATGCTTAATTGTCATATCATGAGTTTATGGCTTGATTTATCATTTAGTTACCATAAGTTTGGATTTCAGACCTGATTTTTATTGTGCTTCTTGTTATTCTTTTGTGCACTACATGTGGCCTATATGGAAGGGCATTTACAAGTGTTGAACTTGAGAATGAAGACTTTTTGATGTAATAAATAACCTAAAATTCAAACCTTCCGGGTTAGTGGTGTTAGAAGGGTGGTAGTCTTAGGGGCCGTTTGGCAACTTCTGAACGGTTAAGTGTTGAACCAGTAAGAGGTCTGAACCATTAAGTGCTGAATCAGTAAGAGGTCTGAACCATTATGAGCCAATATAATGCTTAACCGTTCAGAGCCAAATGTTTGACCAATTCAGATTAGAAGTCTTAACCATTCAGACTCTGTATAATGCTTAACCATTCAGAGGCAAATGTCCGAACCATTCAGACATCTGCTCACGAAACAAATAGTCTGAACCATTAAGTGCTGAACCAGTAAGAGAGGTCTGAACCAGTAATTGCCTCATTAAAAGGCAAACAAACAGCCCCTTAGTAAAAAATGAAGATCGAGAGTGATACTTCTTGTCTACCAGTTTAATGCGTCCTTGGTGAGACGCGGATACAAATAGGTTATATTATATAGCAGACTTTTTTTTTAATATTAACTAATTATATACCATCAATTTAAAATAATAAAAATAAAAATAATAAAAAAGTAAAAAAAAATGGTTTTATCAATTAACTTGAAATATAAAGTTAACGAGGTAGTGATGGAGTGTTTGAGGAAAAAATTGGTGTTCCTTGTTACCCAGTTTCAATTCTCACTCTCCTATTTTTTTCGTGGCATCCATGTGAAGAGCAAATACGGGTGGCGTCAGTTCGACTTGGATGAGAGGCGAGGTTTTACCGACTATTCCACTGTCATGCCTTAGGGCGGATGGAGGTCGGGTTTCCGCGCATCCAGGGAGAGCCAACGGTCTGACGGCGGTCAAGTAGTCCACCTTGGCCACAGCACCTAATGCATGGTGGTTGGCAAGTTGCAAGTCGTTCCTCGCCGTTAAAAAAAACCTTTGAAAAATAAAAATACAATATAACAAGCCAATTGAATGATAGCAAACTTAATTTTGACTTATTGCAGGTTGAAGTTGCTCTCTCTCATCTCTGACACTTCACATGTTCATACAGACAACACCAGACCCACAACTAAACAATCATCCCTACCCCTCACATGGAAGTTTGAACATTGCTCATTTCAATTCTCTCATTTTTTTAATTATTTTTCATTGTTTATTTTCAATTCCATAACTAACCCTTTACATTGCTCTGTCCATATCAACCTCACCATTTGTTCCTATATGCTTCCTTTCACTTTTCCCTCATCTGCTCACAAGTTGTTTACAGATAAACTCCCAAAAGACACAACCTTTTCTCTGGGTTTGTTACTGTGGTTTTCTTTGCATTGCATTACCAAAGTTTCCATCTTTATTGGAGGAAATTGATTGGATCTGAATAATATTAATGGGTCTGTTGTAAAGTTTTGAAATTGAGTGGGAGAGAAATTGGGGTTAGGGTTTGAAAGTTGAAGTTCTGCTTTGCCTGCCAAGTGTTTGTGTTTTTGTCTGAGAGAAAAAAAGTTGACTTTTTTCAACTTTTTTGGTTTGCATTGATTGATTTGAGCTCCAGGTTTGTTGGGATGTTGGAAGGGTGTTACTTGTTAGACTGTTAGGCATTTGGATTGTTGGATCATCATCATCATTATTATTATTATTATTATTGTCACACTGGTGGTTGTTGAAGAATATTAATGGCTGCAAAGCTTTTGCATTCATTAACAGATGATAACTCTGATCTACAAAAGCAAATTGGATGTATGACTGGTGTTTTTCAGCTCTTTGACCGGCATCAGATGGTTACCGGAAGGCGGTTTCCGGCCCACAGCCCGAAAAGGCTTCCTCCTGGTAACCCTTATTCTCTTGTTGGTTATTGATATCATGATATGAATTAGTTCTATTATATCTTGTTATTGTAATAAAGCAACATAGTGGTGTTAGTGGTCCTGTTTGAAATCTGTTATATTATCATACAACCATGTGATTGATCTCTTTGATGGTCTCATAAAGATAAGATTGTGATTCTTATAAGCATCAATTAGAAAAAAAGTTGGTTTTTTAGTTGTTTGTTTGTTTGTTAAAATCTGCATATTTTATACAGGCAGTCCACAATTCGACAACGGAACGCTTGAAAGTGAGTCAAATAACTCACATCAGAGACAATATATTGCGGTATGCCGATGCGCACTTTGTTTTGAATTCATTTCTTGTTTTAACGTGGCGTTTGAATACACATAATGATCTGAATCTTAACTTGTTATTTTAGGAAGCACATTCAAACAAGATTGTACAAGACAAGAACAACAGGGCATCAACCGAATCATCTCGAGACTCTTTCTCGTCAATGTCTCGTTCGTCGTCCTTCTCATCTTTGGATTGCAATGTTAACAAAACAAATCATCAAGAACCCGATGCGGTTGTGTTTCCAGACACCTCTTCGAGAGACACTCTAACACGCCAATCTTGTGGCTCTCGTTTAAGTGTTGACCTTCGAGACGTGGTCAAAGATTCAATGTACAGAAACAAACCTACAGCCAAAGATGAGGTCCCTGACCATGTGATGAACTATAGAGAGTCACTCGATGCTCTTGCTAAATTTCAAGAGTCTGGTTGGTATCATAACGAACCCCGAGAACTTACTAGATCAAAATCTTATCAAATTAGAGACGGGCCGTCTTTTTCGGTTCCAAAAGACTGTCCTCGGTTTTCTTACGATGGGAGGGAAACAAACCGTTTATCGTTTCCATCACGGGATATTTCAAAATCGATCGGTACAAAGCAGCTTGAAGAACCACCAAGACTTTCTCTAGACGGCAAAGAGAGTTCAATCCGTAGTTTAAGAAACCCGAAAAGCGATGATGTCATCACTTCTAACCGTGGCACGATGCAGTCACGGCCACCGAGTGTTGTAGCCAAGTTAATGGGTTTGGAAGCTTTGCCAGATTCTGCATCGGGCAAGCAAAAGGAACCGGTTTTGGGCCCGATCAGAACTTCGCGAGTCGAGGATCTAAACTTGTTGTCGAAATCTTTGAAACCAGTTGATATTTTTGGTCCGATCAAATTGCATGGTTCTTCAAGAAGCTCGCCGAGGGAACCGACGTCACCGTTATGGAGGAACTCTGACATGAAGCCGATTTCAAAGTTTCCGATCGAACCTGCTCCATGGAAGCAACGAGATGGTGCTAGAAGTCCGCAGAGGCCCGTTTCTCGTGCTAGTAGATCACCAACAAAAATACATAGCTCATACTCTTCTGTTTATAGTGAAGTCGATAAACGACTGAAGGATCTTGAATTTACGCAATCTGGAAAGGATCTTAGAGCTCTTAAACAGATATTAGAGGCAATGCAGTCGATAGAAGCCCGTAAGGAAGAAACACAAACTTTAGCGAAACGACAAACCGTTGCTACTCAAAATGAAAGATTTTCGGGCCGTCAAAACGCTAGGGGATTAGATAGTTCGTGGGCTTATGAGTCTCCGATCGTCATCATGAAACCCGCTAAGCTTGTTGAACGATCTGGTATTCCCGTTGAAGATATTCCGACTGATGACAGAAAGGTTTTCACAAATTATATTCCAAAAAGTACACGTAGAGAGAATACAGTCAATGTTCATGAAGTCAAAAGTGGAGGAAGACATACAAGGAATGCAGTCAACGCCCCGGGTTTGACCAAGCAACAACAGTCGGCGAAAGAAACCGCTACAGCTTCAGGAAAGAGCGCAGCGCCGGTCAGCCCGAGATTACAACAGAAGAGGCCTGAGTTAGAGAGGCGGTCGCGGCCGCCCACTCCGCCAGCGGATTCCGGTAAATTGAGAAAACAGTCAGCCAAACAGGTTTCAGAGTCAAGTTCCCCTGGTGGACGACGGAGGTCAAAGTATTCGAACATTCAGCAACATGATGGTCAACTTCATGAGGTCAATGGCGAGTCAAACAAGTCGAGTTACAAAGAAACTCAAGTGTCTCATGAAGGGGTCACCACTCCTGAATCTTCTAACGAAATTGATAACAGACAGAGTCCTAGCTCAATACAAGAGGTAAGTTCGGTTGTTCGGGCCCGTTGGGTAACTGTACAAAATGGGTGCGGGTTGAAACATGCCATTTTTTGTACGGATTGAAATGGACACAAACACTTTTTGTCCATTTTTAATTATGTTAAAAATTACCCGATACATTAATTATAACCGTAAAAAAAGATAACTATGATAATAATCCAAATGTTACTCAAAGCGAGTTAGGAAGTTGAATGTATTAAAAAAGAGTTTGGGTGACTTTCAACTCCGCTTGACCCTTTTAGCTAAATTTTTGAATTTGATCCATTTGACTCGTCTGGGATGGTATAAATTGACCCGTTCATAAGTAAACGGGCGAAACTGCCATCCGTTCCATCAAATTTCATATGTTTGATTAGCTTTTTTTCTATTCTTTTAAATAGAAATCAACTTTGCTTCTGAGGGAGGATGAGTCAGTTGACCCGGAATACCCAAGTCCAGTTTCTGTTCTCGATGATGGAGTTTATATAGATGATTCGCCTTCATCTGTGAAACATATGTTGAAGACGCTCAAAGGTAAAGTGTTATAACGAAGCTTTCAAATATAAATGTTTGTTATTATCTACTTAGTATAAACTTATTTGTGCATACATCTAACAATGAAAGTTATATGTATAACATAACTATATAAGTAAATCTTCTCATGGTAGTCATGACATGTGGTGAATGCATGGAATCAGCATGTGAAGTGGGCTATGTTCCACATGGGGCAGACATGGTGTGTGCCATTTTGCAATAATGAAGTTACACTTATAAGATAATAATTGTCCATATTTTTTTTGTTTTTATAGACTTCAATGTGTAGATGATTACAAGTTTCTATTATTTCAAGAATGATAAAGTTTATATTTAAATAGAACTAGTATTAAGCATCCCCGCGTTGCGGTGGGGGCGAATACCAATGCCACACTACTGCCAGCGACCACCAATGCTGAAGTTGCGGCGTGTTAATGCGAAGAAATTAAACCGAAACGTAAAACATATAAAAAAATAACTAAGTCGATCTAAGGCCCGCGTGTTACAACGACGTAAAAATGTTTAACCACACACGCACGTTGCACCATGTTAATTCGCAAAATTTAGAACGAAACTTAAAATGAAAATTTTGTGAAAAATGAAAAGTATAGAGAACCAAAGTTGAAAATAAAAAACCTGTAAGGTTAAAACGCAAAAGATGAAAAATTTTGGGGTTAAAAGTAAAAAAAATCAAATAGTTGTAGGTTAAAAGTAAAGAGGAAAAGTTTTGTGGTTAAAAGTAAAATATAAAATAGATTTGAGTGAAAAAGTAAAAAACTCAAAAAAATTTTGAAAAATTCTCAAAGCATAAGGTACTACACCTTATGCCAAAAAATGTTCTAAATTATAGGATTGGGTAATGATCTAGGAGGTTTTATGTATTATTGTATGATAAATACACATTTTCTGGACTTTTAACCCGTTACGCCCATTGGCCCCTTCCTTTTACAATAATCATTTATATTATGAGTTTGACCCATTAGAGATATAACATAACCTAAATCGACCCATTTGTGAGTAGATCATGTGCTAATGATCTGATACACTAACACTAGGTTTTAAATTCACAGATGATGCTACTACTCAAGGTATTAAAGATCAGTGGGTATCACAAGATGATGTCATTTCCGACACGCTATCTTCAGGTGTTGCTTCTGATATTAACCGTAAAAAGCTACAAAATATCGAGAATTTGGTTCAAAAACTCACAAGGCTCAACTCGACTCACGATGAAGCGCACACTGATTACATTGCATCTCTCTGTGAAAACACAAAGCCTGATGACCGGTATATATCCGAGATTCTATTAGCTTCCGGGCTCCTACTAAGAGACCTCGGGTCAAACCTCACCACCTTCCAGTTCCACTCTTCAGGCCACCCGATAAACCCTGAGCTATTTCTAGTACTGGAACAAACCAAATTCAGCAATACACCCGAAAAGATCACCAAAAAGGAAAAAATCCACAGGAAGCTTATTTTCGACGCTGTTAATGAGATTCTCGCTGGGAAGTTAGCTTTAGCAGTTCCATTTCAGAAGTCTTTTAAGCTCGTGAAGAAGACGTTGAATGGACAAAGGCTTTTGAGGGATTTATGTTTGGAGATAGAACAGTTACAAGCGAAAAAGAATAAGGAAAACATCAGTTTAGAGGAGGAAGACGACGGGTTGAAAAGTGTTTTATGGGAGGAAGTATTGAATCGTGCAGAAAGCTGGACCGATTATGATGGTGAGTTACCGGTTCTTGCATTGGAGGTTGAAAGATTAATTTTTAAAGATTTGGTTAACGAAGTTGTGTTGGGTGAGGCTGCCGATGGTAGGCGAATGAAGCCCGGAAGACGTTGCAGACAGTTGTTTTCAAAGTAGTGTTTTTTGCCGTTTACACTGTTGTTGAAATTCGGTTTTCTTTTCGGGTTCTGTTTCAGATACATTGTTTTTTTTTTCTTCTACATCTTGATTTCCAGTTTTTGTATGTAAAAGTGCAAGTGAAGGCATTATGACACCCTTGTATTGATTTGGTGGATATTAACATTTACCTACATGAACTTATAGGTTGATGATTTCTGTTTCAACAAATAAAGAACCCGTTAGAAAGTGATTCCGTTTCAACAAATAAACCAATTTGTGATTTCTGTTTAGTAACTCTGTGACTTCAAGATATCGGTTCAAGATACCACCAACGCCGGTAACGTGAACCGCCTGGCGTATCCTCCTGCAAAAGTTGGTCATGAGTAACTCTCGCAACACAACCAAAATCCCTATGCAACACCTTGATCAGAAACCTGTTGTTTTCTGAGTTGTCGCTGCACGACCAGCCTACTCGCCGCCTGCCACTCAACGAACTAACCCGTAGTAAGAATTCCTTTGATTTGTACCTGATTCGAAAACCCCACTTGGTTCCGATATCCGCGGATTGACAGCTCCTCCTCAAACTGTTTGGTTTCATGATTTGGAAAATGTTAATTACAAAACCTCAAGTTTTCATAATGCAATATATTTTTTTTAGGAAATGACTTCTTGAACCAATCAAGCACTAGTAAACTTCAACCTTTGTAGACATTAATTTAACACTAAAAATAGCTTTTATGAGTTTAGGATATTGGGTGCGAACGAGTCTCATCACTTGAGGATGGGCCTCCTTAGAGGCGGCCACGTTATCGAGGGTTCATCACCTCACTTTGGGGATGAGTCTAGGGTGTGGGTGATGAGCCTTCCCTTTTTTAATTTTTTTTTATTAAACAATATGCAATATATATATATATATATATATATATATATATATATATATATATATATATATATATGGCTAGGTTCAAATGAGAACCACCACGAGTTGCAAGAACCGTGAGAACTTTTTGTTCCCGCGCGAATTGGGTCAAAATTTTTTTATACAAACGTAGATAAAAATATTATAAACACATCTGTAAAAAATAAAAAAAAATTGTAGATAAAAATATTATAAACACATCTGTAAAAAAATAAAAAAAATGTCGAGTTGGTATATTTGACTGATGCAAGTTTTTTTACGCGCTTGTGTAAATTTTGTATGAAGATAAATATTTTTTTACGCCTTATGTAAATGTGGGTATGCGGCATTTTTTTAATTTTTTTGCTGAAACAAGTGATATTTTTTATGACTTTTGAGAAAAAAAATTTCAGAAAAACCTTTTGGATGACCTAGTTCTCACGGTTCTCACAACTCAAGGTGGTTATCATTTTAACCCATCCCTATATATATAGGATCAAGATCAAGGGAAAACTCCTCCGAGTGTCCGAGTTGTGAGAACTTAGAGAACTCGATCTTCTCGTGCGAGTTTTGCCCCCATTTTTTTCACACCCCTAGATTAAAATGTTAGACACTGGCGTAAAAAAATATTAAAAAAAATTCGAAGTGGTGTTTTTCAGCTCCTTACAGTAGCTGTAAAATGTTGATGACATAATTATGACATCACTTTTTATAGCATTTACGGCCGCGGTAAATGTTTTTTTTTTGGAAAATTTGATTTTTTAGGATTTTTGGTAAAAATTCTTTTGAAAAAACCTTTCGTAAGGTTAGGTTTTCATTTTACCCTAACCATATATATATATATAGGGTAGGGATCCTAAGAGAAGTCCACCCTATTTGAGAAACTTGAGAAACATTCTGGACCACATATTTTTCTAAGCTTTTCGTAATATACACATACGTATAGTTTAAAATTCACTATATACATATTGTATATTGGATTATACACATATGTATATAGTCAATTTTAACTATACGTATGTGTATATTACGAAAAGCTTAGAAAAAATGTGTGGTCCAAAATGCTTCTTAAGTTTCTCAATTAGCATAGTGCTTTTCACATGATCCTAACCCTATATATATATATATATATATATATATATATATATATATATATATATATATATATATATATAGGGGTTGGTTAACATACAAATTTGCTTAACGTACGATTGGTACACTGACCAAATTAAAACATGCGTGATTATTTCATATAACATGCGTGATTATATAAAATTTTCAGACCGCCTGAGTTTGATCAATTTCGTCCAATTCGTTTCAGATTTCTTTTCGTTTCACTTCAAATAGGCTATTGTTCGGTCAATTTCATCGAATTGGGTTCGAATTCATCGTTGATTTTGAAAAGTTTCATCAAAATATCGACCATCGAATTCAAACCGTAGAACAGAGGATGAAGAAACATAACCAAGCTTTGATTCAGACCGTAGAACAGAGGATGAAGGATCATGACCAAGCTTTGACTCGATTGGTGTTAGAGGGCAGTAACAATGGTTTCAGATCGTAGAACAGGGGATGCGATTTTTGAACTGGGAGGTAGGCATGCGTGATAACGTGCGTGATTCATGTCTCCTACATGCGTGATTAGGTTTTTTGAGTTTCTAACGTGCGTGATTTTTGAATGAATGTGCGTAATTTGGTCCGTTGAGCCGTAATGTATTTTACACTTTCCCCCCCTCTCCCTCTCTATATATAAGTAAGTCAAATTATATTAAACAGTAAACTAAATTGTATAGCTTACATTACGTTAAAAAATAAAATTTAAACTTAAATAAAAAAAATTATAGTCTGAAGAAACGTAGGCCTAACTCACCGGAATCAAGTCAGATCTAGGTTTTAGTCTTTGCATAAAAAGGGTTAATCCTTCGTTTTGTTTGATGGTGATGATCACAACTAGATTTCCGACGATACCTGCAAAACAGAACACCGTTAGCCTTGTCACGAGGATAAGGGGGGTTCTCTCCGTGACCACCCTCCGGCGTGAGAATAAGTATCGGTAGTCGGAAATAGTTAAAGTGAAGTAAGAGAGAGAGAGAGAGTAAGTGAGAGTGAATACCTTTTCCTTGTCTCCAAGATACTTATTTATAGCCGGATTTAGGTGCCAAAATTAGAGAGAGAAAGATTTCACGGTGTTAAGATCCACCGTTAATTTATCAACTTGTTCTTCAAGTCACACGGATTGTGGTAAGATCATCGGTTGGGGAATTGCCACGTGGCTGGTGATGATGACCCTGTGCCTTTTACCAAATCGTACCATCATCGTGACTCTCGAGAATGTGCCAGATTACGCCACGTGTAATTCTGTTGCAACCGTTTGTACCTCTGCACGATTGTGCATTAATAGCTTCTAGAAGATATACAGCTGCAATCCTCTTGCTGTTTGCCACGTGTATTTTCTGTTATAACAGAAAAGATTCTTTTTGTTTCTGAGCTTTATCTCGTGCACAGATGCCATCTAGCCAAGGAAAATATTCAAGGTCAACTATTTCCTTGTGTGAGTCTGCGCAAGGTAGTTAAATGATCTTTTTTCTCCTTAGAGGGCCGGCGCAGAGATTTATAATACCCTTCTGTGGTATTGTAATCTGCGCAATGTTTTTTGAGAGTAATATGATTACTTAGGAAAATCATTCAAAGGTTAACTATTTTCCTTGCGCGAGCTCGCGCAAGGTAGTTAAACGATTCTTTCCCTTTTTAGATAACCGGCGTAGAGTTTTATGAAGCCTTTCTTTTGTACCATAGTTTGCGCAAGGATTGCTTGGTAGGTAGAAAATGGGGATGGTCTCTTGCTTGGCGCAAGGATTTGGGACCATACCCCTTCATAGTCGTCATTTGGGTCGTCATTGGGTTTGTTGTGTGCGTTGTTTCAAATCTATTCCACCAAGTCCGCTTTAAGGTTTTCATGTATGTACTCGCTTTGTAACGAGAACGTGTTTAAATCTTGTTGTTCTTGACTTCCCGAACATATTTCTCGTTAACAACATTTCGTCGTACTCACAAATTGTTCTACCTTCGTCTTCGATGATCATGTTATGCATCAAGATACATGTATACATACAATATCGCAACTTCTTTGGTGTAAAGGCATGTGCTGGGTTTTCAATGATATGCCATTTTTGTTGTAGAACTCCAAAATACCGTTCAATGTCCTTTTTCGTCGCCTCTCGAAACTTGACAAATTTCTTTCTTTTTTCGTCTGACAGGTGCGGAATAGTTTTAACTATTGTAGAGTAGGACGGTGTATTCCACCAGCAAGATAATAACCGCGCTTGTATTCCACCCCCGAAACCGTATATCTGGTATCTGGACTGGTTCCTTCTATGACATCGTTGAAGATATCTGATTGATGGATGACAATAAGGTCGTTATTCGAACCAGAAACACCAAAGAAAGCATGCCAAATCCACAGATCTTGTGACGCAACGTCCTCTAGTATTATTGTTGGATGCCCATGATCGTCTCGCGTAAATTGACCTCGCCATGCATTAGGGCAATTCCGCCACGGCCAGTGCATGTAATCAATTCTTCCGAGCATTCCTGGAAAACCATGTTTTTATTCATGGAATTGATACAATTTTTGGACCTCATTGGTGTTTGGTTTTCGCAAATATTTCTTACTATACAACTTCACTACACATTTGCAAAAGTTGTACAAACATTATCGTGCAGTTCTTTTGGACATCTTTAAACACTCGTCCCACGCATCGGTTGTCGCCCCGTAAGCCAGTTGGCGAATTGCTGTTGTGCATTTCTGTAAGGTGGTGAAACCCCTCTTGCCTCTAACATCGAATTGTAATGTAAAAAGGGGTCAAACCTTGACATGTCATCGGCTATACGTAAGAACAATCGACAACTCATTCGGAACCGACGTTTAAACATTGCAGCCATGTAGGCAAAGTAATCCGCCACGAATATATCGTGGGCTCCTACACGTACATTACAAATAAAAATATAATAATGACATAAAAATATAATAACCACATAATAAGTGAGTGTAGAAATAAATCTACAAATACAAATATAAACTAACATTCTCGGACTCTGTTTATGGTTGCTTGCCTAGTCGTGGATGTAACGCGATTTCTTCCTTTTCTTCCTCCGTAATGATCATTTGTGCCGCTTGCATTATAGCGTTTAGAAAAAACTGATCGGCTTCACACGACGATGTCGAACACCACGAAGATGAAGAACAGATTGTGTGATATTTTTGAAAGAGTTTGAGAATTTTAGAGAGTGTGGTTGAGTTTTTTTTTAAACAAATGAAATGGTTGAATGGTTTATATAATAAATAAAATTTGATTTCTTTTTAAAATAGCCGTTGTTCAACAACAAAGAAACGTCGGCGTCATCCCTTGGGCGACATTGGTGCCGCGACAAGTCCCAAAGGGGCGGTGTAGCCGTGCCCCACCGAGTCACGATGGCCCCCCGCGGTACCCATACCCTTTAGCATTATATCAGAGCAAGATTGCAATTGAGCAACAATCCAACATTTAACATTTAAGATTCATCTATCTACTTCTATACCCCACACAAATACAACGGATAGAATCATCCACTTTTACTTTCTAACTCTCATTAAAACCCCTGTACCCCCCAAAAAAAAAGAAAAAAGAAAAAAAAAACTACACACCTCAACTTTTTCAAGTTTTCCCTATACCCACAAAAAGAGAAAAAAAACCTACACAACTCAACTTTCAAGTTTTGAGATTTTTATTACTCTAATTCTCATACACTATTAGGTGTGGAGGAGCCCCATCCTTTGAGGATGATCCTTCACGTCACCCGTTACGTCATCACCCAAGAAGGATGATCCTCCAAGAATGAACCAAGGGTGTAGAGGATGGGCCTCCTTCCTTTTTTATTTTTTATTTATAAAATTTCTATATTTTTTAAACATTACATAACTTAAAAAAAACATTAGATAACTTTTAAAAAAAATTACATAACTTAAAAAACCCTCAACTTAAAAAAATACTAGATTGCTAAAATTAAAAGTTTTAAGTATTCCATTTCTTAGAGATCTTTTCTTTCATTTTAAGCAAAATGTGACGGTCTTCTTCCGTATACGTGTTGATATCGGTTGTTATTATCTTCCATTCCTCTATTTATGTCGCCTCTTGTTTCAACCTTACCCGTTCGTCTACTTTATGTTGCTTCACTTTTACCTTTTGGGCTGTGACCTCGGTTTATGCTTTGAAATGAGCCATCAACTCGTCCATTTTCGATCTGCCCCCTGATGAGGCTTGTTTTTTTTTGTGGTCATTGCCCGTTTAGCTCTCTCTTCCAGTGGAACGTATCTCCTCTTGAACTACATTCTCTTCCTCGTTAGATTCAGGCTCGTTGTTTATATTTATCTGACATCGTGTCTCTGAGCCCCCGCACTATAACTTCCAGTCTCCGAGGTTTTCGTCCGTTTAGCACTTGCAACCTCGTTTGGAATCAGCGCCCACTTCTTATTGTTCTTCATAACTTCCCATGCCCGGATATGTGGGAAAACCTGCCTATGCACATCTTCGTATCTACGCATCGCTTCTTTAAAAATGCTTTCGTCACTCCACCCACTTGGACGATTAGTATAAAAATTGTTATAATACCCACGAAAACAGTTGCGAAAGGATGCATCTTTCGCCACTTGGAAGCGACGTAATCGAGATCTCGATACGAACCCATAATCGCAAGGAATTTTGCTAATATCCTTCTAAAAACCATCACCGGTTTGGTTGTTTCCTACATTTTAAAAATGTAATAAAATTTATATATTTTTATATACCAACAATTGGGCATTTTGACGTACTAATCCACGCCTTACCTAATGCCTCCTCCTCGATTTTTGACCATGGTTGCGCCTTCGGTTTCGAAGGTTGATCAACGGCTAGACGTGCCATGTGCTTCCCTTTTTTTCATTTGGAGGTTTGGGGTTGCGTCTCCGGCACATATTCTTCAACCTCATCTTCTACAAGTTGAGACGATTCTACCAGTGGCGGTGAAGGTTGTGGTTGCGATTGGAATTGCGAGTTAAACAGGTTTCGTATTAACATTTGTTGCATCGATTGCATTTGGTTCATTTGAGTGAAAGCATTGGGGCTTTGTTGAAAACCCGAAAAAGAAAATTGCGATGCCTACCAACTCGGATCCGTCGTTGGATAGGAGCCGGGTACCGAGAAAACGTTTTGGTTTGGGTTATTTCGATTGTATGGATCCATGGCTAAAATTTTTAAAAAATTGAAGAACTGTATAAAAAGTGAGAGAGATCTTGTTGGTTTGGTTAGAAAATGGGGATAGATGGATATTATCTATATAGAAATTAATTAGTTTTTTCATTAAACACAACCGTTGTAACAACTAGTTGGTTTGAAAAGGAGGTCCGACAACGTCTAAGGAGAGACGGAGAGGACGGGGACAACCGAGGGGGGGGGGTGTGTACAGCCCCGTCGCCGCTCCAGGCCGATTCAGGAACGTCCCCACACCGTGCAGCCTTAAAACTCTATATAGTTATATTTCACAAGTTTAAATCCTCCTAGAAAAACATGGATAATAATGCAAGTTTATTTTTATATTTTATTAAGTAATATTTTATACTATCTAACTTTTGTGTTTCTTTTAGGGGACCCGGGTGTAACATCCGTCAAAAACGGATTTACCAAACCCGCTCCGTTTATTAACCGAACAATCAGTTAAAAATTTCGTTGCGAATTTAATGCCCAAAATAATTTTAAACGATACATAATTAATTATTATATGGGAATATATAATTAGTTTTTGAAAAACTGTTAAAAATAAGAAAATAAAAATAATATGGCCCTGCCGGGTTTCGAACCCGGGTCAGTCAGCCGGGTCAGACTTATCGCACACACACTTAAACCACTGCGCCACTTGTATTCTTTGTTAATTATTAGAATCATTTAATTCATAACAAGTTTTTTCCGAATTCAAAACCGGCGCCCAAATTTCAGTCGTCGGAAATCCCGACTAACTCGCCAATAATTTACGACTTCTTCAGTTATAACGTAAACGTTTAAATCAACATCGGTTATAACCGACCCCTGAGTCCGCGACACAAACTATAACCGCCGGAAAACGTAATGACTTTGAATCAAGTCGGAAATTGGACCAAGTTCATCGATAACCTGCCTTATAAATACCCCCTCGAACCTCTGCTAGCTTTTTCGCTCAAAACTCCACCTTTACCCGACGTAAATCCGTTCGCCGGAAAACTTCTGTACCTCGCCGGAAAACCGAGCCCTTCACTTCTGAGCCTTACTGAACCCCCTGAGCTTATACCGAAGTCACCCACATCCTTTTCAAGCTTTCTGAAGACTCGCTGCTGCAAGACACACGACGCCGGAACCTGTTGCTGTCGCCGGAGTTCTGCCGGAAAAACAGAGGAGTCCAGTCGGTATACCTTACGCCTAATTTCTCTTTCTTTTTATTCATATCTCATCTGTAATTAACCTCAAAACACTAAAGAACACGATTAAAACATCGAACCAGTCGGACTTCCGATTCTGGTTAAAATCAACGAAGAAGACGAAGTTTTCTGTAATGTTTAAGTATAATTAAAATCAAGTTATAACTCGGGTTAGACACACAGTCCAGCGGTGGACTGTGTGCACAATAAACACACTAACGTCTCGAGTTCGAATCTTGTCCCACGCATGCTGCCTTAATAAAAATGTCCTTTTTTTTGTTAACCGAACCGGAGTCACCGCGCTACATGTTAAGTTTATTAATAACCGGAATAATAACCATGTTAGACACACAGTCCAGTGGTGGACTGTGTGTATGTTTAATCACAGGACACGAGTTCGAGTCCGGTCTACTGCATCGATCCGGACAATTATCTAACTTTTTAAATAAGTCAGAAATGAAAATACTTAGTTTGTATTTAAGTATAATAAAAATCGGTTTATATAACAAGTTAAACACACAGTCCAGCGGTGGACTGTGTGTTAACCTAAACCACAGGTCCCGGGTTCGAGACCTGTGGAGCGCACCGGTCCGATTCAGTAAAATCTTTTTAGAAATAAATTAATTTTCGGATTAATCTAACTAATATATATATATAATTAAAAACAGAAATATTTCGGCTTAGACACGTAGCTCAGTTGGTAGAGCTGCGTGCACGCGTACGGGAGGTCTCGGGTTCGAGCCTCACTCAGCGCACACTTACACGCATACACCGGTCAAACAGTCAAGGTCAACGGTCAACGGTCAAAAAAGTCAACTTTTTTTATTATTTTTATTTATTTATTTTAATTAAAAATCAATTAAAAATATTTAAAAATAACATTTTTAAGGTTAGAAAATAGCCTTAAACTCACAAAAATACACCCAACAATCTTACTAAAATGGATTAATAAAATCCGTTTACTTACCAAACCATAATGCTATTTATCTAGGTTAATTTCACTCGTGGTTAAAACCACTTCGCGTGCATTCAACATCATCAACCGAACGCACCCACTGTGAGTGAATCTTACAACTTCCCCTTTTTAATTACACGTTTTGGGGTGTGTCATGTGTCACAAAATAATTAACTCGTTTATTTAAACTTGTGCCATACCATATCGTGATCTAAACTTAGATTGTTTATATTGTTGTAATTATGTATTTCATTTTGTCAACTTATATGAAATTCATTCATTAAGCCCATCAGTTCCTCGTGGTAGACGAGTTGAGCAACGCGTGCCTCAAAACCAATCCATTATTGTTCATGTGTGTATTATTGAGTTAATATTGTTTGTAGTTATGTCTTTCATATTATCATGTTTATGCAATTCATTCATTAGGCCCATCAGTTCCTCGTGAGAGACGAGTTGAGCAACGCGTGCCTCTAAACGATCCATTATTGTTCATGTGTGTATTGTTTAATATTAAATTGATTTATGAATAAGTTTACATCTATTTTTACTCATGTGTGGTTGTGCACTTTAGTTCATAATCAATTAAATAAACTTGTTCAAATGTTTTCCATAGGATTCACTCGCCAACTTTTTGTTGATCCAAAAACCCTTTTACACATGATACAGGTGAACAGGATGAAGCAAGGAAAACATAGGAAATGCCTTAGAAGAAAACAAAGAAGCTTAGATTGATGTTTAGGTCATGATGTAATTATGTTTGTAAATTTCCATTAAATTGGATTAATGAATATGAAACGTTAAAATAAATGTCATGAGCTTTGATGATAACCCAATCATGCCCCGATCACCTTTTCCGCTGCGGGTCGGGGTGTGACAGATTGGTATCAGAGCCATGACTATAGGGATATAGGATAGATTATTAGACCCTTAGAGCCTATACTATAGTCTGCCTAAATTTTAATTGATTAGGTGGTTACATACAAACTTGTGATATTTATTTGTTTCATATTTGTTTATACTTACAGTCAAACATACATACTTATATACATATTCATTATACATATATCAATGTTCATATATTCAATTCATTTTCATACTCTCATTATTCAAAGATTTTGTTACAATTTTCAAATCTCATCAAAGTAAGTTCTGCGACGGGCATGTAGTAACTGGAAGGGTACAAGTACCGGTAGTCGGAACGTCCTATCTAGGTTGGCATTCGTATAAATCCAATATAACGGACCAGTTTGCCTACCTGGGGACCAACGATGAGAGTACGAAGGACCTATTAGGCCAAAGCTTGCCACACCAAACGTAGTTCGAACTAACCCACTTTGAGGTGTCACCGTGTCTACACCTGGACACATTCCGAATATCACACGTTGTATACATATTTCTCGATTTTCTCCGGGTTTTAGTGTACGCAACCAGGCAAACCCATACGAACCATATGAAAAACCCGGTATTCATGGGGCCCACATGATTACGAAGGTGAAGTATGGCGGCATGTAGGGCCTAATGGCGAGCAAAGCCCAAGACATCCTATGGATGTAGTAGATTTATTTTTCTATAATTATTTTATGAACGTTCATTCCTGAATGTGACCCATGATCCCAAAAGCATCCAACTCATACTCTTGACATGTATTCCTTGTAGATGTCTTCTAACCACGCCCGTAGGAAGATGAGAGCAGGAAAAGCCCGCGAGCGCATGGCTGCCCTGATCGCTCAACAAATGGCTGCCGTAATACCCAACATTGTAATCCAAGTACAACAAGCACTTACCGCTAATCCTGTCAATCAAGAAAACCAAAACATTATCAACTCTCCCCCAAATACCACTAAATGCACCTACAAGCATTTCAAATCGTGCGACCCTCCGAAATACAAAGGGACTGAAGGTGTCACTGCTCTCCTCCATTGCTTTGAAGAGATGGAGAACACTTTTCTTGACTGCGACTGCCCCGATGATCGCAAAGTGCGTTATGCTACTGGTCGTTTATATGGAATAGCACTTACTTGGTGAAATACAGAGAAGGCCAAACGAGGCGTCGACGATGCCATGACTTTAACTTGGAATGAATTGAAGGAAATCATGACCAGACGATTTTGCCCAAGGAGCGAAATCAAGAAATTAGAAGATGAATTTTATTCGTTGAAGCAAAAGGAAGGAGACCACACCACATACAACAAAAGATTCCTCGAGTTACATCAAATGGTTCCCAATATGTTCACTCCCCTCTACCGTTTGATCGAGCACTACATTCGTGGTCTTCCGTCAAAGATTCAAGACTCTGTAATAAGTACCACGCCTGCAACCTTGGAAGCGGCAATGGAGTTAGCTACAGAGCTCACCAAGAACCGAATCCGGAACAAAGACTTCAAGGAGGAGAAGAAGAAGGATAAAGCATCGACTGAAACCTCCGACTACACCCAAACCGAATCCCCTTCTCAACCCAATTCTAAGAGAAAAAGAGACGGGCAACTTTTCGCTGCTATCCAACGAAATCAACCAATTTCACACGCCATACCCATCCAAGCTATCCCAATCACTCAAGTGGCACCCAACTCAACTTACCCAAATAAGAAACCATATCTTGGACCTCACCCTCGATGCAACAACTGTTTTTACCACCATCCCCTTACTTTACCTTGTCGACTATGTGCAACTTGTGGACGCTATGGTCATTTGAGCAAGGTTTGCCGCACCTTTCAAAACCAAATCTCTCCCCCTACTCAAACCATGAACCAAACCTATCAACAACCCCAATACCCCATGTTCCCATATGTTCGAGCTTGTTTCAATTGTGGCGACCCTACCCACTTTAGAAACACATGCCCTCAATTGGTTAACGTCATCAACGCTCAAGCCCAATCAAACCCAGTTAACCAAGTAAACCAAGAAAACCCAACCGCTAGGCCACCAGCAAGAGGAAGAGTCTTCAACATCAACGCCAATCCTATCGAAGATAATGACGGCCCAAACGAAGATACCCAACTAGTCCTCTTCACCGAAGATCCAGATTCAACTCCAATCGTTTAGTTTTATGTTTTCTTTATGTTTAAGAATCACATAGAACCAATCATAACTTAAGGATAAAGCCAATGAAACTTTGACAAGAATATGGTGGATACGCCGCTGGTACTTCCTATATATAAGTATTCTTGTCAAAGGATTAGAAGCATTATCTGGCGGTTATGAGAGGTTCCATGTGTAAACTGTTAGAGTAATTATTGTCTATTATTTTCAGTACATGCAATTTCATAGGCCGCCGCTCCCCATTACATTATGAGCGTTGAGCATGTTCCCCATTTTATTATGAGGTTGAACCTGGCGTGCCCACATACGATCGGCTCCGTTTGATTGAGCCTTGATCGCACAGACATTTTTCATTTTCAGTACATACAATACGATCGGCTCCGTTTGATTGAGCCTTGATGCACAGACATTTTCATTATCAGTATTTTGTGGTTGTTGTGTTTGTAGTAGAGTCACATAGAACTGATCATAACTTGCGGATAAAGTCAATGAAAATTTGACAAGAATATGGTGGATACGCCGCTGGTACTTCCTATATATAAGTATTCTTGTCAAAGGATCAGAGGCATTATCAGGCGGTTATGAGAGGTTCCATGTATAGGCTGTTTGTGTGATTGTTGTTTAGATTAAGTTTATTATTTTCAGTACATGCAATACGATCGGCTCCGTTTGATTGAGCCTTGATCGCACAGACATTTTCATTTTCAGTACATGCAATACGATCGGCTCCGTTTGATTGAGCCTTGATCGCACAGACATTTTCATTATCAATATTTTGTGGTTGTTGTGTTTGTAGTAGAGTCACATAGAACTGATCATAACTTGCGGATAAATTCAATGAGAATTTGACAAGAATATGGTGGATACGCCGCTGGTACTTCCTATATATAAGTATTCTTGTCAAAGGATCGGAGGCATTATCAGGCGGTTATGAGAGGTTCCATGTATAGGCTGTTTGTGTGATTGTTGTTTAGATTAAATTTATTATTTTCAGTACATGCAATACGATCGGCTCCGCTTGATTGAGCCTTGATCGCACAGACATTTTCATTTTCAGTACATGCAATACGATCGGCTCCGTTTGATTGAGCCTTGATCGCACAGACATTTTTCATTTTCAGTATTTATGAGTTTGTGTATTGGTTGTAGAGTCACATAGGACTAATCATAATTCACTGATAAAACCAATGAAAATTTGACGAGAATATCGTGGATACGCCGCTGGTACTTCCTATATATAAGTATTCTTGTCAAAGGATCAGAGGCATTGTCAGACGGTTATGAGAAGTTCTATGTAGGATTTAGTAGTTTCTTGGTAACTAATCATAACTTGTGGATAAAACCAATGAAAATTTGGCAAGAATATGGTGGATACGCCGCTGGTACTTCCTATATATAAGTATTCTTGTCAAAGGATCACAGGTATTATCAGGCGGTTATGAGAAGTTCCATGTAGGATTTAGTATTGTCTTGATTGAATTTGTGTTACATTTACATCATCTCGCCATTTAAAGAAATTGGACTGTGTTCTATTTCTACATAAACTAACCTCTCCATCATAACAAACGAGAGAGGAACTGTCACCATTCAAACATATATGCTATCAGAATGTGGATTCAAATATTAGCTGTTGTGTTTATTTATGTTCTATAGTCATAGAACCAATCATAACTTACTGATAAAACCAATGAAAATTTGACAAGAATATGGTGGATATGCCGCTGGTACTTCCTATATATAAGTATTCTTGTCAAAGGATCAGAGGTATTGTTAGATGGTTATGAGAAGTTCCATGTAGGTTGTAGTATTAGAAGTTTTGCCTTAGGATATAACCATATCCTTCCAAACTTATCCTAACTCTTATGCATGATATCATAGTTAGCGAATCAATTCTGCTTATCAATACTTTTACAGTAGGCAACAAAAAGCGATTCCTGTAATAGGGTACTTAACCCTTACAAGGAACGTTACCGCCTCGAACAAAAAACTTAAACCCTTACTTTTCTAAGCATGTAACTGTCAAACAAAAAACTTAAACCCTTAATGTTTATGCAATTCATTCATTAGGCCCATCAGTTCCTCGTGAGAGACGAGTTGAGCAACGCGTGCCTCTAAACGATCCATTATTGTTCATGTGTGTATTGTTTAATATTAAATTGATTTATGAATAAGTTTACATCTATTTTTACTCATGTGTGGTTGTGCACTTTATTTCATAATCAATTTAATAAACTTGTTCAAATGTTTTCCATAGGATTCACTCGCCAACTTTTTGTTGATCCAAAAACCCTTTTACACATGATACAGGTGAACAGGATGAAGCAAGGAAAACATAGGAAATGCCTTAGAAGAAAACAAAGAAGCTTAGATTGATGTTTAGGTCATGATATAATTATGCTTGTAAATTTCCATTAAATTGTATTAATGAATATGAAACGTTAAAACAAATGTCATGAGCTTTGATGATAACCCAATCATGCCCCGATCACCTTTTCCGCTGCGGGTCGGGGTGTGACACCGGGGTGGTACGTGATGAAATAAACACCACGCGTTATGTGCATTTGCACACCGCCGCCACCCTTATTTTTCACGCGTGAAACTTACAACGCGTGGTATATATCACGCGTTGTCAAATCAAAAATTCGAACGTTGGAGCATTTGACCGTTTGAACAATTATTTTAAATATAAAAAAACAAAAAAAATCTGTATATACATTCCATTTTATAACCATTTCACCCACATCAAAAAACAAACAAATATCACATATTTTACAATTTTTATACAATTTCACAAATGGATTTTCCTACGGTTTCGACGTTTCCGATGGACAGCGATAGCGATAGCCAATCGTCTTCCGACAATGAGACGCTTAAATTTTTCGTCTCGGTGTATAACGATTTTGAAGGAAGTTCGGACCGTCCAAAGAAGACAATGGTGGATCGTGATCGTATACATGCCAACGAAGTATTAATGAACGATTATTTTGTGGAGAATCTGGTCTACAATGCCCAAACGTTTAGAGCTCGGTTTCGTTTACCAAAAGAATTATTTTTAAAGATTGTTGGAGACATCGAAGCAACCGAAGAATGGTTTCAAGAAAGTTACGACGCGAGGGGCAAACCAAGTTTCACGCCAATACAAAAATGCACGTCGGCCATTCGTCAACTAGCGACAGGTAACCCTCCCGATCAATTTGATGAATACCTCACTTTCGGTTGAGATTCGATTTAATCGAACTAGTAGGTTCTTTAGGTTTAGAATTTCCTGATTCGGACGAGGAGTAGAGTTTCTCCATGTATTTTTTTAATTGTAGTCTAAAATATTGAACTAGTATGTATTAATTTTAATGAAATTTTAAATGAATTTTATAATTTATAATTTTAATGTTTTATTGTTCATTTATTAATCAAAAAATAAAAATAAAAAAAGTTGCAAGTGATGGAATTTAAACAAGTTATAACCATTTCCACTAAAAAAGTTATGAGTAATGGAATAATGGTTGATGACATAACGAAACTTGATTGGAAGTTGAGAGTGAGTGATTGGTGATCGGTCATGACCATCCCTACCCCTATTCAGGAGTTTTATCAAGCTAATATTTCTGTTAGATGTAGCATTAAAGTCGTTACTACCATTTATGTAGCATTAAAGTCGTTACTACCATTTTAACCAAGTGTAAAAAATATCCAAACAAACTGCACTGTTTAGTCATCAAATGTTTTGCAAATTGATTCCATGTTCTTTGTCTTTTTTACGATAAGAACACGTGTAGTAGGGTATTATTATAATGTCTTTTCTTTGGGTATAAAATGATACGTAACACTAGGGGCACTATAGAATATGAAGCTAAAAATATATGTAGCGGTAGAATGCCCAATTCAATATCTTATTATTTATTTTTAGTTTCTTTTATTTAAATAATATTTCATTAACTAAAAAAAATACATTAACACTAGTTAAAATACTAAAAAATAAATACAAGACATGCAAAAGTATTAAAAAACCTACGAATGGTAAAAAAATATAAGTCCGTATTTGTTGTGGATTTGTTGTCTACGCATTTGCGCTAGGATCAAGGCGTTCCTTGGAGTGATTGATCGGTTTAGACAAATACTCGATGTCTCTCTCTATTTGTCTCGCTTCTTGGATCGCGACGAACCTTTTATTAGCGTTTCTTTCTTGCCGTTTTCAAGTGCCTATGCCCAAGGTCTCGTATATCTTGGAGTCTTCACTTCTTCTGCAGGGAGGTCGGGGCAAATCCATTTCCTCCTCGTCTTCATCCCCATTAATATTAATTGGGTTGTATGTTTCGAGCTTCGAAAGTGGTGTTTCCGGATCAACCGAAGAGAAGGTTTTTGACCGTTTTGCTTTACGCCTACTACTAGACGTCATGGGCGGTACGTTAGCCCATTTAAGACTTCCTCGTAGAAGCTCCCAACACTTCAAGAATGCGAATGTACCTCGCGTTGCGTTGAACTCTTCCAACGCTTTTACTAGTAGATCTGCATCACTTTGACCGCTACCCCAAGTGTTCTGCATACGTTGGAAAACTTCTTGAAACGCATAGCATTTGGCATTTATATCGGTCCATTTGCTTGATACCGAATCCTTGTCCCTATATTCCCCTTTACCCATGACCTTAGAAAAAGTTTCTCAAATTTTAATCCAAACAAGGGATAGTGTTTGATAGTTGGCTATAAAAATTGGAACATATATATGTGAGAGTAAATTGCTAAAATCGTCCCTGAGGTTTGGGCATGTTTGTCATTTTATCCAAAACAATTTTTTTTACCATATAGTCCTTCACTTTTCGGAGTTTCTACCATTTTAATCGAAACGTCAGACATTTTTAAAAAAATAAATACAATTTAAAAAATAACACTTACCAACTTTGGGATCCTCCGAGATGTCGATCCAAGCCCGTGCAAGCCTGTACTCCTCGTCTTTTGCCCAAGTTTGATAGTTCCGTCTCGCATGAGGAGCGGTATGATCTTTTTTATGCGAGCGTTTTCCACGTTGAGAGCCCTCGGGTTCGCGCTTGGCTTGTGTCTCCCGCACCGTCTTGATCTCGGGCTCAGATTCATCTTGGGAACCATATGTACCGCCCTTGCTTATCTTCATACTTGATGCAAAACCGAGTGGCCCTTGAAAGTATTGTTGGGGCATGTTTAATAGTTGTGTGTACCCCATCGTATTCGGGTTACAATCTTGGTAATTGTAGGTTGGTGTTCGAGCGATACGAATTTGGGTTGCTTGGCCGAGACGGAACACCAAATGGGGGGCATAATGGATGCATGGTATTTTTTATACAGTATAAAAAAAGGTTTATAAGAGTGAGAGGAGAGTGTATAAAAATTAGGTTGAGTTGGGGTTAAATAGGTGAAAAAGTGAATTAAAAAAATTGTTTTTTATAACCGTTATCCAACGGTAACATTCCTCAAACCACACAAATCGCCGACGTTTTAAAGGAAACACCCAACCTATTTTTGAACGAAAACGCCCAATTTCTTTACAACTACGGGTGGTTTGAGACATACTTATCAAGGGTTAATACTTAACTTTTGGACCCAAAGAGGTTTGTTTGATTACTAAATAGAGTATTTTTTTTTGACGATTTTCTTTTATATTTTTAATCTAACGGTCTTGCTTTAGTTTACACCGATAAGAAAACATTATTACTAATATTCTGACTCATACCCTGCCCAAAATTGTTAAATGTACCGTAAACATCCCTAGTTAATTTCTATGATGGTTTTCTGACTCCATTTTTGTACCACCATAGATGGTATAAAAACCAGAATTTTCTATTCTATCCATTTATGAGAGCATTCACATCCGACCCCTCATTTTTACCCTATATTACACTAAAAACAACAATTTTTTCTCTATCCTTTTCAATTAAATAATACTTTTTAATACATTTATCATTATATTTTTTCTTTTCCCTCCACTCACAACCACTTTTAAAAAAATATAAAAAATTATACGGGTGAACAATGTCCCCCCAAATTTACAGATAAACAGTAACATTTTATCTCTCCTCCACTCACAACCCCTCATAACGACTTTTCATAATATGCAAAACTCTCTCACATAAAAATGGAGGGTTGGATGTGAATGCTCTGAAATCAGTGTTAATTTGGGGGCATACACATCATTTGTCGGTTTTTAAAATGTTAAAAGGACCATTTGACCTAAAATGTGACATTTATGCAATACCTGTAAACCAGCTAAACTAGTCGGTTCAGTGGTGTACTCAGGAATTTTTTCCCAGAGATGCAGAATATTTTTAAAGATTTTAGGCCCCTAGATATATAAAAAAATCAGTTCATAGCGGACCGGATCAAGTCTGGTCATGTAAGACAAAAGAACATCAAACTAAAATTTATATAATCATCAACAACATGTCAAACGTCATTAACGTATTTAAAATTGTGCCCTACAAGTTTTCATTTTTTTTGAAATTTATCCAAAACATCATCTAGAGATACTAAACATTCCATAAGTTCGTTGCATTCTTACTCATGGTTCCTATCACATATAAATCGCTCCATAAGTTCATAAAACAACAGTAAACACTTAAAACAAAATAAACAATCATGTTCAACCATAGTTCATAATTTTCAATTTTATTTTCAAACAATAATGCCCCAGTATTAAAATGTTGATTACTTGTAACTAATCATTTAAACAAACAAAGCTATAAATAAAACAACAAAATCATTTAACTACAAGTCTATAACAACCAAAAAAATATCAAAAACATAAAAATATCAAACCCTTATACATATGTGTTTTCTCCTAATCATCACATAAAATAACAAAAAAAAATCAATAAAGAAACCATGCTAGTTCTGTATCGGAATTCTGCCGTAATATGGGTTGGTTTGCTGGAATTTTGTTTTTTCTGCAAAAAATGATGCCCGGTCATGAGCAGTGACATCAAGTCACTAGGAATAAGTGGTTAAAGAATAATTATATAAATTGCGTTATACACTTATATATTAAATAACAATCAGTGTTTTATTTTTTTTCTAAGTGGGGCGGTTGAAAATTTTCAAGGGGTGCAAGTGAAAATTTCCAAGGGGTGCAGTCAGAATTTCCGACGAAAAATTTCCAAGAGGTGCGGTTGAAAATTTTCAAAGGGTGTAAGTGAAAATTGTTTTTTAAGGGGTGCACCGCCCACCTACGGCTTAGGGTGGGTACGCTCCTAGCCAGGGTGGGATTGGAATTAGCCCGGTTCCTTTATCGCTAAAATTGAACTTTAGCTCAACTTATAAAGAGCTCGACTCATCTCATATTAAAAGTATGTATGTACATACACAATAATAAAACAAAAATTAATATTTTTAACAATCATGTAGTTGAAAATTATAAATTATAAAAATTATAATTAATCTATACTAACTTTGGGGTTATAACTTATATACATTAAAATTTTGGCGTTAATTTTTGGGGTTATAACTTATATACATTAAAATTTTGGCCTTAATTTAAACAAGCCAGGCCAGCGATCGAGCTTACCTTTACCCAGAATCGACTCAATCACAAAGCAAGTCAACCCGACTTGACTCATTTACAAACAATGTAAATGAGATGATTTCGCAAAGCAAGTCAACCCGACTCGACTCATTTACAAACAACGTAAATGAGATGATTTCTAACAAGCTTCTTGAAAAAAGCCCAAATAAAGGTGATAATATTAATGTACTCATGTAGTAGAAACTAACTTTTTAGAATTTTACAAGCAATTTCCTTTATTTTGAATGAACTGAAGTACTACATGTCCCTAGGCATTCACTTTTTGCATTCTTTTACGATCAGCCATCGCCATTGCTTTCTGAACTGACCTTTGAACTCGTATTCAACCCCAATAGTAGTTCTCTTGAGTGTCAATAAGGTTGTGAGGTACCGCCACATGCGAAGAACTCGAGCTCAACAATTGGGAGTGGTCATGCATCATGATGTATTGAGGACAAAAGGAAGGTGGTGTCCCAGTGCGAGAAAAACTCGAAAGAATCCGGGGTTCATAAGCATCTAGATGGTGACGAAATCTTGATGAAGATAGTTTTGAAGATGATGGGTGAAGTTCATCATAACCTGGAGTATTGGAGAATGGTGTAAAAGAATGTTGTGTAGAATTGAAATCTTGGTGAACAAATGTTGATGGAAAATGAAATGGATTGAAGTCTTCTAGTGCCATTAGGGGTGGAAGCTTAGCAACATCATCTTTAGTGACATCAAGCAACCAATCTATGACCTTGCTCGGTTGGCTTAGCCCGAGTTGATCTTGAAGACGGTATAATACATGAGTTGCGGGTTCTGAAAGCCGAATCCTTCGGTCTTTTAATCCTTTTGTAGTCCATACTTTGGTATGCCTGTCTTTCACTCCATAACCTGGTAACACCCTCAAGATTCTTGAACTCTTGTAGCCCGAATGGTTTCGAGGCTGGATTAGGGTTCGATAGGCTTTGCAAGTTGATCATATGTCCTTCTTGTTCATAAGTGTTGATGATCATCTTATAATGTTTGCATCAATTGACAGATTGAAACCCTAATCTTGAAAAATATTTTGAAGCAAGTGTATTAGTTAATTATATATAATAAGTTGAATTTATCAAGGCTGAAACCCTAATTTTGAAAACTAATATTACAAGTCAAGAAAATGTTACACAAATCTTTAAAGAAAATGAAGAAGAAAACTAACAGTCAACTGATAGATCTTTGTTGTAAACAAGCTGAAAAATAAAACAACTGATCTTTAATCCTGTTGCAGTGGATTACAAAACGATAACTGGATGTATGTTCTGTTGTAGTTGCATGTGAAAGAAAGAAAGAAATAGGATGCCAAAATATTGTGGACAGTTGCATCGATGTCAGCCGACAAGCGATGCAAATATATAGCTGTCGTTTCATACATTATTTACATTGTTACATGTAATTACAATATTACCATATCTAATGTGAATGGAGAAAGCTTTTTCTACCTTCCGAGGACCACACGTACAATGTCAGTTGCAAAAAGCAAGTGTGATAAAATAAGGCCTTTTTAGTAAATGGACAAACAAGTACTTAGATATCATACTTTTTTATAGCTAAAGGCTTTTTTAGTATTTTATAGCTAAAGGCTTTTTTTAATAAATGTACAAAAAAAGTACTGAGATATCATACTTTTTTATAGCAAAGTTTTCTCTCCTAAATCCTACACATATAAATTAAATTGCTCGGCACTCGATGCTCGTTCGATGTTCGCTCAGAAAATGCTCGGAATTTTCTCGTTCGATTCAGCTCGATTAAAAAAATGCTTGGTTCGGATCGGTTCGGTTTGTAAACGAACCGAGCACGAGCAAAGGTCCGCTCAGTTTGGTTCGGCTCGATTTATTTTTTAATATATATATATATATATATATATATATATATGGAGAGGATCATGAGAAAACTAGATATAAATGAGAAAACTAGAAAACTAACTAAAAAAAAAAAAAAAAAAACATAAAAACATACAAATTTTTTTTTACAATTTTTTATAGAAAATCGCTGCATATTATGTATAAAAAAACTTTTTTTTTCAAAAAAAAAAAAAAAACTTGTACTGCACATGTGCACTATATGTGTACTACACATGTGCATTATATGTATACTACACATGTGCATTATATGTATATGTTGCACATGTGCATTATATGTTTTTTTATATTTTTTTTAAAAAGTTTTTTTTATATAATATATATAGCGAATTTTTATAAAAAAATCAAAAAAAAATTTTGATATGTTTTTTTGGCTTTTTTAGTTAGTTTTTTTATTTTCTCATTTAAACTAGTTTTCTCATGATCCATCCCCTATATATATATATATTTGTGTTTGTGTGTGTATCATTCTTAATGAAACGACTAGAGACCAACATCAACAACGTTTGGTCCAAGATCAGAATAGAGCTTATTTAAGTAATTAGAATTGAAATCCAATACCAATAGTCCATTGTCCAATACTTAAATGTCAATTTGAGTAATTGAGTCAAAATTTCAAATACTAAAATGTGAAGCATCGATAAATCCTCAAGTCTCAACCTGCCATTTGATTCAGAAGTACAAGACCCTAATCAAAACCCCCATTGGCCATCATTATTCGATTTCTCCATCGCCACTCGCAAAGACGCTAACTCGCCAGGGTTTTGTTTCAATCGGTTCATTTAATTTCAAACTTCCGATAGAACAAGTGTACGTTTCAATCGGTCGACGATTTATCTTCCCGCTTAGTTAAGTGAGTGTTTTTATATTCCTTGTTATTTGTTAAATTTTTACTTGTGTTCTATTGGACGAAACATCAGGGACGAAAAATGCACTTTATTCTAATAACTAGCACTCCTACCGTCACTTTCCTTGTTTATTCTACCATACTCGATACTCGCTCGACGTTCGTTCGAAAAATGCTCGGATCGAAAGACGCTCACTCGACTTTGGCTTGGTTAAAATAATGCTTGGTTCGGTTCGGATCGATTTGTAAATGAACCGAGCACGAGTAAAGGTCTGATCGGTTCGGTTCGGTTCGGCTCGTGAACAGCCCTATTACACCTTGATATCTTTAGTCTCTCCACAAAAGGATCACAGTGCATCTCAAACCCTATGAACATGATACAAGCAACACACCTCCGGGAGGGCTCTACATCATCTTGTGCGAACATCTTAAGCTCTCTCTCCTCTCCTGCAATATACCTTTTTTTTTCTCTCTCATGTAAACGGTCGGAGGCCATGGACCACATCATCCCTCTTAGGGGAGAATCTTAGTTAGGGTCCGTGGTTTTCTCTTCGAAATGTAAATTTTACCGAAAATTTTATATGTATTGAGTTCAACCCCCACTATTTTTTCTTTAAAACTATCGGTCCCTTATTTAAAAGTTCAAGATCTGCTGCTGCCTGCTCTCTCTTTGCCAAGTTTGCAGCCTCTCCTCCATCTCTCTTTCACATCTAATGTATGTTGCTCCAAACACCATTGATTGTAGATGGTCTATCATCTCCATCTTGAAAACGCTAAAAGCCAAGATAACAAACCCTAGCAAGGAATTCTCGTATTGGGTGGGGGTGTCATTTTTTCGCCTCCATATTTTACTACCCTTTTCTATCCCTTTTTCACTCTTTTCCCATTCATCATACATCAAGGAAATAATTATCTTTCACGTCCCTCACACCTATCAACCTTTTTCTAATGTTCTTGGGTTATAGATTGAGCTAGTTTTGTTGTACATAGAGTTAATATGACAGTCCGAGCATTGGCATGATCACACCGAGAGAGGGTGGATAAAATGGGGCAGTACCTAGAAGCACTACAAGAATTCTTCTCTGACACGTTGACTTTTCTGGACGACCTGTCGTCAAGATAACCTATCCTGACGACAAGTTGTCGGGAAAAGTCTGGTTCGCATAGACGCGACGCTATAGCTCAAATGAATCGTCAGGAATGGGTCGTCGGGGTAGATCAACATTTAGCGACAACATATTTTCGCTAAAATGTCGTTGGGAAAAAATCAAACTTAAGAAATAATTCAAAAAAATATTTGTCGCTAAAGGGTTGTTGGGAATAAAATTAAACTTAAAAATTCAAATATAAATACTAAATACTACTTTTCTTGGAATTGGTGTGTCCGACATTCAATTATTTAGCATTACTATCAAGATGTGATATAAAGAGTTACACTTTCGAGCACATACACGGATAATATATTTAACAATTAGATATGCGATTCATGGTATAATATTTTGGATATTAATTATTTGGAATAATTAATATATTGTTTAATAGTTAAACAACAGAGAGTGGTTTTATTATTGGATAATAAATAAGTTTTGGATTAATTGGTTATTAAGAGTTAATCACGGGGTTTTAACTTGGAGGGAAAGTTGAAACATTAGGGTTTAATTTGTAATTATATCATATATAAATACATGATTAAACCTAAACCTTAATTAGAGATTTTAATCACAAAACAACCATAACCCCAACCCATCCCCCAGCCTATCTCAATCTTGATGCATGACTGAGAAAGTCGTCACTGCCGGATACTGCCTTCGTTGCCACCTTTGCGAACCACACATCTTTGATTGGATCAAGCTGTTGTGTGGGATCTCAAGTGATGGATCTGTTTGATGTTCGGAAACGGAATCGTCTGCAAATCCATTGTTTGATCTCTTGGTTTGTCGCGGAAGTAAATTTATTGAACAACCTATGGTTTTTTATAATTGTTTAATCAAACTACATATGGATCACTAAAATGAATCAAACCGGTTTATATTAACATGTTCACGTTTTCGCTCATCTAATTAATATATGATATTAATATTTATAAAATTAGATTTTATAAAGAAAATTGAATCCGGTACACTAACATGATTCCCGTCAATGGTAGCAGAGCCACTTATGCATTCGGTTAGATGTTATATTTTGTTAAAATGATCTATGTATTATTTGGTCAAAACTTTTGTTTAACAAAAGATCATGCTTTTATCTTTTATTGTGTGATTGTGAATATTTACGAATCGAGCACTCGATCCGTTGGTTTGTTGTTTGTGGTTGTGGTTTATTTTAATCTTGTACTTTTTATGGGTTATTTGGAACCCCTTGTAATAGATAGGTTTACTTATTTATTGTAAAATTGTAAACCGATAGAGATAAGAAATTGAAGATCGAAGACGAAGACAAACCGGATTGAAAATGAGATCTTGGATCTAGTGGGGACTGATTTAATAATGGTTATTTTGCCCCTTTTGTGAGAGCGGTTTGGCTTGGGTTTATTGACTCAAACGTAACCGAACAAATTCACTGGTGGCTTGATTCACATATTTTGTGGTTGTTTTATTTATTGTTAATAGTTGTGACTGACAAAACCAATATTTTTTAAGCAATCATAAATGAAGATATAAAGTGTTTTAATTCGGAAAGGTAATTTAATAAAAGGAGTTTTATTAAAAGATAAAACTTTTGGTTTTAAATTAAATATTAAGATAATTTAATAAAGAGTTTATTAAATTTAAATAAGTTCGTGATATGAACGTATTTTTAAATACAATATCTAAAAATGGTTCGTATAGAGAGATGTGACACATTTAAAACTGTCACGAACGGAAATAAAATTGGTTTTACTAAAAAGTGCATGACTTGACTCATACTACAATACTCGTCATGCGACCTCAAAACACGAGAGCTGTGTAGAGACACAATTGGTAATCGTTGCCCACCTGGATAAGTGGTACATATGAACAGTGCTTAGACATTTACTATGCATCATGGAAACAGGATCTCGAATTCCTAATGGATAATTTTGCTTATTGGGACATACAATTAATTAGGAATTAAGCATGAGAATAATAAATATTTCGTTGTGAATTTTGTAGATGTCTAACAACAATGCTCCCAATTCCACTCACTAAAGTCCATTCTTAAGAAAGAGAAACTTGACAACACCCACTTCATGGTATAGATATCTGAAAATTGTTCTCAGAGCTGAATCCAAGGATTATGTCTTAGATCAACCAATTCCTGATGAACCTGACCAACAAGCTGGTCCTGCTAGGAGAAACTGGGAGAAACATCTTGATGATTCTCTTAAATATTCTTGTCTCATGCTTGCGTGCATGATTCCAGAACCCAACAAACATTGGACAACTTACCAGTTTATGATACGAGGGCATAACTTGAAGCTATGTTTCGGAAACAAGTTATGGATGGGTGATTGAGATGATGAGTTCACTAATGGGATGTCGCATGCAAGAAGATTCATCATTTAGTACTCTTGTGTTGAAGATGAAGGGGTATAATGATCATCTAGCTCGTCTTGAGACCTCATTGAGCAATGAGCTGGCTGGAGATATGATTCTCTACTCGTTGCTTAAGTCATATGATTAGTTCGTGCTGAACTACAATATGAATGGATCAGACAAGACTATTCCTGGGCTACATATGATGCTTAAAAGTGCTGAAGGAAACATACCCAAGAAGTCTGGGATTGTGGTGATGATAAGGGATGGTTTAGTCAAAAAACCAAAAACCAAGAAGAAAAGCAAGAAGGGCAAAGGAAAAACATTTTCCAAGAAACCCACGAAAGATGCCAAGTGTTTTCATTGTGATGAAACGAGGCATTGGAAGAGGAATTGTCCAAAGTTTCTAGCTAAGTTGAAACATAAGAAGGCCAAAGAAGGGTCTTCGTGTATAATGGTTATAGAAACCTTTTTAAGTAGCAAATCTTGGTTGTTTGACACCAGATGTGGCTCACACATATGTACGTAACGATTTTCAGACTAAAGAAGGTTAGGAAATTGAAGTTAGGCGAGTTTGAGCTATTTGTTGGAAATGGGCAAAAGGTCGTAGTGAAGACAGTAGAGAATATGCTCTTTTACTTCTTAGTGGTTTAGAACTTGTTTTAAACAATATCTGTTATGTGCCTAGTTTGACTAGGAACAATATTTCTGTTTCTACGTTAAGAGAATAAGTTTTTAAACATGCTTTTTATGGTGATAGTATTTGTGCATATTTGAATGGGTTGTATTATTTTAAAGCAAAACCACACAATGGAATCTATAAAATTGAGCTCCATAACTCTAACGCATTATACCAAATCTCCTGCAAGCGTATGAGATTCAATTTTAATGATATGTATCTATGGCATGGTAGACTTGGTCACATAAACAAGAATCGCTTAAAGAAACTTCAAACTGATGGAATACTAGCTTCTACTGACAAGAATAATTTCTATAAGTATGAATGTTGTTTAATTTGAAAGTTAACCAAGACTCCTGATGTATAAGAATTTATACCACTTTAAACGTCAAATTTATCCCCGTTTATGCAAGAACTCTTTGTATTTTCATTAATTTTGGTACTTATTTGAGTTGTTTGTGAAAATATAGGTCCGAGCCTCTGCCTGGTGGCAAAACAAAGGATTTTGGAGCAAAATGTAGCAAAATCGGACAAATCCAACTAACTGCCAGATACGACACGATCATGCCAACCATAGGCACGATTGTGCCTGATGTTTGGACACCAGCACCGGCGCAACACTAGCCAGAGCAAGAAAATTACCAACAAGCACGATCATGCCAACCCTAGGAATGATCGTGCCCAAACAAAACCATTCCATGAGCGGTCTGTTCACGAGCACGCATGGACGACTACCGGTGAAACGCTATCCCACACGATCATGCCAAACCCTAACACGATCGCGCCACCTCGGGAACTTTTGAGTGGGATTTTTCCAGAAATGGCAGCAAACAAGAACGACAGACGAAAAGTGAACCTGGCACAGACCAAGCACGATCATGCCAAAAGGTGGCATGTTCATGCCAAACAGACAGTATGTTAAATACGAGGTTTCAGCTCATTTGCGAGGGATTTGGGTCTTGGATTGAAGTTTTCTCTGAAAAACCTGCACTTGTAAGGAAGTTGAAGCCAAGGAGGAACTTTGGAGAGGGCTTATACACTTGAAGATCTAACCATCAACCATTCATTTCTTGCTTTAAACTTGGTTTGCTACTTTGTTTTCATGTTAATTTGTGTAATCTTTGAACAATTTATGTTCGTTGTGGTGAGCCGTAGAGGCTAAATCTTTGAGTTGTCTAAACAATGTTGAAGCTTTTGTGATTATGATGATATGGAAGTAGATGTGATGATAAGTTGTTGTTGATCTTCATGATAATATTCTAGTCTTGTTCTTAGAGTTCATATGCATCTTCAAGTTGTTCATCATGAATGTTTGATTATGATTTTGCTCATGACATGTTGGAAAACTCATGTGTAGATTGTAATTATTGAATCTTGTTACTTGTAATTTGGTTCATAACATGATACTAGGAATAATGATTGTTAACATGATATGAATGATGATTTGAGGTGTGTATGAATTCTTGCATTTTTTTTGAAACGGCCAACGAATCCTCCAAATGGGCTACTGGCGAAATTCACCACATTGGGATACACTCGCCTTCGAACCGGGGAAAACCCTCACCTAGGGCCGAAGCCCGTGAACACTCGCCCGAAGGCACGACAGTGCGGTGAGGTAAAACCCGCTCAGTTCAAGGATCGAACTAGCCATCTCCACCTATTCGCCTAGTCTCCCATCATCACTAGGTGCTGCAGAAAATAATGGGGAGGGCAGGAATCGAACTTGGGTCCCTTAGAACACCAAGTCTCTCCCTTACCACTCCATCACCACTTCATTGACATGAATTCTTACATTTAGATTTAGAAAGATCATAGTAATGTTAATGTGAATTCTATAGCATGTAATTGTGTAAGTATGATGATTTAGACTAAAATTGTTATCTAACATGATCATGCTTGTGATTCATATCAAGAACACCACTAGGACATTATCTACTTAAAAGCAATTTAGGGTGATTAATGTGTTTTTCATATTAGTTTTCCTAAGTTGTCTAGTTAGGAGTTTAGATTGAACAAATAACTCTTGTTAAAAGATTAACATCAACTTTGCAACCGAGCTTAAAGAATGATTCCTAGGTGATTAGAGTGTTATCTCATTTTAATTTTTCGAAAGAATGACAAAACTAGAAATCTTAACTGGAATTAGTTAATTTAGAGGGTGTGTGATCACTAGTGCCTCCCGTAATCGTCACATGATTAATAGTGGATACTTAGTTTAGGCAACTTTCTATTTAATATTGTTTAAAATCGTTAACTTAGTATTTTTATTACTTGCATGCTAAAATTAGGGAATCCACGTGCTATTTGAAAAGGCTTTAAAGTAACAAGAGTTTAGTACCGAGACACACCGCGTCCATGGAATGATATCTGGTTCTTACGGATAAACTATATTACCATCTGATGGGTACACTTTCCCTTTGTGAGTGTAGTTTAGTTCTTGGCTAAAAACCATTTTATAACTACATTTGTGTGAAGAAAAATCCATTTATATATATATATATATATATATATATATATATATATATATATATATATATAATTCACGCACATCAACTCCATTCTCGAATGTTGGTGAAAGAGCTAAGGATATATTGGGACTCATAGATACTAATGTTTGTGGTCCACTTAGAACAATAGGTAGAAATGGAGAGAGATATTTTGTTACCTTTACTAATGATTTCAATAAATATGGTTATGTTTATCTTATGAATCATAAACATGAAACTTTTGAAAAGTTCATAGAGTTTCAAGACGAAGTACAAAATCAGCTTAGTAAAACGATTAAGGTGCTTCAATCAGATTGGGGAGGAGCATATCCTAATCAAGAGTTTGACGAACATCTGAAGAAATGTGGGATCGTTTCTCAGCTCACTCCACCTGGAACACCATAACTGAATGGTGTGTCAGAGGGAAGGAATCAAATTCTATTAGATATGGTTCGATCCATTCATACAGACCTCTCACACTCTTTTTGGCCATTCACACTTGAAGCATCTGTTAAAATCCTTAACATGGCTCTAACAAAGAAGATTAATAAGACACCATATGAGGATATGGCATGGGACAAAGCCCAAAGTGTCTTACCTTAGGGTATGGGGTTGGAACGCATTTATTATGAGATATCTTAGGCTAAGCTTGACCATCGAGATTATAAAGTTGTTTTCAATGGTTATCCTAAGACCATCGGTTACTATTGCTATGATCCCAATGAAAATCGGGTTTTCATGAAATGTATAGATGAATTCTTTGAAGAAGAACTCATGGCATGTGGGATTGGAGAAAATGTTGTGGATTTAGATGAAATCCGCACTTCACAAGTAACCGAACCACAAACCGAGATGACCAACTAACAAAGAGTTATTGAATCTGAAAGGATACAAGTGTCGGCTGAAATGCCAAGCGTTCGTGTAAGTATTAGGGATCGTCATCAACCTGATAAATATATCGGTTTGCATGACATTTTGATGATTTATCAAACTGAGCCTAAAACTTATCAAGCTATAATTAAACATTTAGAATATGAGAAGTGTCTTGAAGCTATGAATGCTGAGATGAATCCATATATGACAACCAAGTCTAGTACTTAGTTAATTTTCTTCCCGGATGTCGGATAGTAGGAAACAAGTGGGTTTTCAAGAAGAAAACTGACGTGGATGGGAAAGTGCAAACTTTCAAAGAAAGGCTCGTGGCGAAGGGATTTACTCATACTTAAGGAATTGATTATGGGGAAACCTTCTTGCCTATTGCCATGCTTAAGTCGATTAAGATCTTACTTGCCATTGTCTCATATTATGCCTTAGAGATATAGAATATGGATCTCAAAACTGCATTCTTAAATGGGCATCTTACTTGTGATGTTTATATGGTGCAACCAGAAGGTTTTGAGGGTCCGAATAAATTTAATAAAGTTTGCAAGCTAAATAAATCCATTTATGGGTTAAAGCAAGCATCTAGAAGCTGGAATCTTCGTTTTGATCAAAAAATAAAGAGTTTGGTTTTGTCAATAACGAAGATGAGCCATGTGTTTACATGAAGGTAAGTGGAAGCTTTGTGACTTTCTTGATCTTGTATGTAGATGACATACTATCATTGGAAACAATATTCCTATGTTGAAAGACATAAAGTCTTGGCTTGGAAAATGTTTCACAAATAAGGATCTTGGTGAATCCACTTATATTCTAGGAATAAAGATTTATAGGGATAGATAGAAGCGACTTATTGGTTTGAGTCAAAGTGCATACTTGACAAAGTTTTTCAACGTTTCTCAATGATTGACTCTAAGAAGGGATCAGTCCCTATGGTTCATGGAATAATACTGAATAAAAGATAGTGTCCTCAATCAAATGAGGAAATAAAGGCAATGGAAGTTGTTCTATATGCTTCAGCAATTGGTTCCATCATGTATGCAATGTTGTGTACTAGACCTTATGTGTCATATGCTTTGAGCATGACCAGTAGGTACCAACAAAACCCAAGGAAGTGTCATTGGATTGTTGTGAAAAACATTCTTAAGTATTTGAGAAGGACCAAAGAAATGTTCTTGGTGTATGGAGGAGTGGAAGAAGAGTTATGAGTAAGGTGTTATACTTATGCTAGTTTCCAGTCGGATCGAGATGATTCTCGATCAAAAACGGGATATGTATTTGTTCGGAGTGGTGGAGCAATAACTTGGAAGAGTTCCAATAGAGTGTAGTTGCCCAGTCCACCACAGAATCAGAGTATATTGTTGCATTTGATGTTGCAAAGAAAGATGTTTGGATGAAGAAGTTTGTTGTTGATCTCATGTCACACCCCAATTTCCACGTATAAACCGGTGGGCCCGGTGGGGAATATTGCGACGTATGTTAATATCATCATAACCAAACAACACAGAATAGCACATCGAAAGTCTTGGATTAAATATTATTACAAACTGGAATGTTCAAAGTTGAAATACAATGGCTTGTATTAAAGATCCACAGGCGGATCATTTAATTATATAAAATGATGTTCAACATACTTTGGGTACATCTAAGGACTTGCAAGATCCTCTTATGTCGCTACTGAGCAGCTTTCAGCCTATTTATGTATTTGTACCTGTAGTTTAATCTTTTGAAAGTACGTCAGTTTACACTAGTAAATACAATCAACCGACATATTTTAAAAACCTTTTCAAAATTTGATTTAGGTGCACAAGGCACAAAAAATCTTTTTATATTTGGGATAAACTATATCTCATGTTATCAGTTTTAAATAACTTGACAATACATATTGGGACCGGAATCTATGCTTGTTCATGATTAACCGACACACCACTTATTCCCTTATTGGGAAAACCCATATTGGGTTATAAAATTATAATTCATTCCCTTATTGGGAACACCCGTATTGGGTTATACAATTATTTACTTAAACCATTTCGCATCTGTCAGGTGTATGCCTACACCCCGCGCTTAGGTCGTGACCACTTACAATTAAATGAGTCAAGGATACCCAGGACACGGTCGAATTAACCCCAAATGTTTAAGTCAAGCAATACGAATTAAAACGGCTTATTTGAATTTCCCGACAAATTGGTCTTCGAATCCTATACCCGACCATGCGGTAATAATTTACCGTATCCAAGCCCGTATAGGGAAAATAGGTTAAGAGTATTTACCTGAGCTAGCACTCGTCTTATAATGCAGATTTATAATAACTCAGCCGTATTCAATTAAGCAAACGTAGGTACAATTTATCGGAAGGCTCTAGTCTGGAATGATGGTATAAACAACCAATTAGAATGCTAACGGATCTTATTTAAGTCATGACTTAGCTCGGCTAGCTTAAAGTATTAAAAACGGTACGACGCGCTTGATTAAACGATGACCGGAAAGAATGTAGTTTAAACCCGACAAGTACGATGACTTTTATAATATGGGTAAACATATAACATTCTGGATTTTGAAATAAAAATGGTAAGGTTAAACCCGTTTCGGTTAAATTACGTAAACTAGCCTCATAGGCTTAACCGTACGCATATAAGAGATACCGGGTAACTGGATGAGTCATGTACTATTTCCATATGCCAATGTACTTTAAACAAGTTATAATATCAGTAGGTTATCAACTTGTATGCCCGTCAATGTTTTAAAATCAAATTATGCCTCATAAGGGCATTTTGGTCATTTAGCGACGTATAAAAGGAACTTGCGTATAATATGATGTTACAACCATAAACATTTTTTTAAATACTTTCTTAATGATATAATATCAATAGGATATCAAATATATGTGTGTTTTATGGTTTAAGACCAAACTATGCTCCGAATGGGCATTTTGGTAATTTCACACATAGTTTCAAAAGCGTATTGGGATTATGATTTTATAACATGTACCCACTGTAAAAATATTTTAAATGAGTTATAATATCAGTGGGTAACAAGTCTTGGTTGGTAAATATGGTTTAAAACCATACTACGCGCCGAAAAGGCGTTAAAGTGGTTAAATGACGATATTTGCAATATTTTGTGAAAACTGATGTTATGACCAGGTCAAAAAAATTAAAATATGTTAATTAGTATAAAATTTCAGTAGGAAAAGGTTTCATTTGAAAATCATGATTAAAAACCATTTTAAGTGTCGTAAGGGCGTTAACGTCATTTAAGAGCGTACTACAAGAACTTGTGCATAAACTCAACTTATAAACTGAAATGATATCCCAAAATATCCTAATCATGATATTACATCAGTAGTAAATAAGTTTGGTATGAGAAATTATGTTTAAAATCGTTCTACGTGCCGAAAGAGCTTTACGGTCACTTTAAAGATTTTTTTACGATATATTACGAAAACTCGGTTTATGATCAGATTTGTAACATCAAAGTATGTTGAACATGATATCATATCAGTAACTAATTCATTTGCATGTTCATTGGTGTTTAAAACCTCATTTTTAAATAAAAGGGCACTATAGTCAAAGTTTGGCATTTTTACGGAAACTCGCATAAAACTCGGATAACTATTATTATCATGTAATATAACCTCAGAGGGTTATGATACATCATAATACGATCATAATGGGACCTTAAATCAATAGCATAGTAATCTAATTCGGTTCATAATCGAATGTCAACGCACAAGTCCAACTTCTCGACTTTCGGTTGCGAACCGACCCTAAAACTGGAATTGAAGAGCCGAACATGTTTACACATGTTCTAATAATTATTACCAAGTTGTTTATGTGTTAAAACATATTTTAGAAAACCTTTAAACTCAGTTTATGACTATTTTAAAATCTGACCCGTTGACTTTTTTAAAATATATTATGTTGACTCGTCAAATGACCAAGCAAACATGGTAATTAGGAGGTGCCCTTTTGAGGGATTAACACCTACCTAATTACGATCACGTAGCCACGTTCGATGCGAACAATGGCTGGACTATTAAGGTCTTAATCGAAAGTCAAAGCGTTTATCGAAAACGCTTGAGTTTTGGCTTTAAAAGCCTAAATAAAAGAACAAGACTGAGATGGAACACTTACAAGTGGTCTAAGGAGTAGTCTTAAACTCAAAGAAGTCCCCAAAATAATCAGGAACCTCCAGGAAGAAGATAGGAGATAAGATTGAAGGAAATGAGCAAAGAACAAGGCTTGAATTCATGGGCTATTTATAGTTGTAGATGGATCATAAGATCATTACAAGTGTCCAGGAGGTTTATAGGATGATTACAAGTGTTTGGGAGGTGTCAAGACCAGGTTAAGAGTGGCAAAAACGAGCTAGGTGGCGAGATATAGAGCAATGCTTGCTGAACAAGCATATGACTGTCTGCAGATGAGCTTACAGACCGTAAGGGTCCACTCTTACGGTCCGTAAGGACCCAGCTCAGCAGCCAAACTTTCATTTGTTGACACTTTTGGCCCCTGGACTTGTTTTCGTCGCGTTTTGTCACCCATAACCCCTTTTAACCTGATTTCAAGGCTCAATAAGGGCATTAAGGTATACGTGACTTAAATTATGTCCGGAAGTATCCCGAAGGTCGGTTCGTTTGGTTGTACGGTCGCGCGTTTCGCAGAAATGCGTAAAACGCTTAAACGGACACAAAAACGATAGAAATTTCGCAACGATGGACATCCTTGTATTCTTATCAATAAAATAAAAGATTTTATTGAATATAAATATTTGGATATGTATATGGAGTCTGTATTCAAAATAAGAGAATCGACAGACTTCCATAGTTTGTCAGGAATAGTCCTTGAACTTCCAAACTTGCGTGTAACGTTAAAATTAGTGCATAAAGCCTTCATTGGCCTATAATAGGTATAAACAAGAGTATGACTAACACCATAAGACTCTCGGTTCGTTAAAAGTCACTCAGAGGCTTAGCACGTGGCATACGAGGATCAGCGGGACACGTGTCGGAATTTTATAGGACGGGTTTTTACGAGGTGTTACATCCTCACCCCCTTAAAAGAAATCTTGGACTCGAGATTTTATTTAAAAGATAGAGGTACATCTGTCGCATAATGGACTCAACCTCTCATGTACACTCGGGATTTCTACTAGCATCCCATTTGATCTTAATATTAGGCACATGCTTCCTCCGAAGCTTCTTAATCCGTTGATTCTTGACCGATACTGGTTTTCCAATGAAATCGCAGGTTTCCATTGATTTGCACATTCTTATGTGACATAGCTAGCAACTCATTGGCTAGACATTTTGATTATATTGTAATCATGGAACACCTTGTGAATTCCACTAAGCTTCTCCAGTAAGTTTAACTTACAAGTTAGATACTTGACACATTCGATTATCTCAGATGGTCTTCATATAAATATAGGACTCAATTCGTCAGTCTTACCAAAGCATATCACACTTTTCCAATGTGACGTCTTTAATAGTACCTTGTTCTCTGCTTGAAACAAAATTTTATGTCTTTAATCGACGTAATTCTCCTGCCTATCTTAAGCAGGTTTGAGGCGGTCACGGATTTGTCTGATCTTATCCGTCATCTCTAGGACAATCTTAGGTCCTGTTAGTTGGGCCTCCCCAACTTCTGTTCCACAAACAGTGTTTGACACTTTCTTCCACACAAGGCCTCCAAAGGAGCAGCCTTGATGCTTATATAAAATATTATAACTAGGGTAAATTGGTAATTCCAACCTCCACCCAAATCGATCTTAAAGAGGTACTTAACCCTTATAGTTGGTTGAACATATTGTCGATCATGGGCTGCACATAACGATTCTCAATCTCTACATGTTAAGCTTGCGGTAATCAACGCATGGCCGCATTGAACTATCTTTCTTATTAGCAATATTGGAACTCCTAAAATGACGAGCTAGGCTGTGCAAGCCTTTCTCCAGGTACTTATCAGGATAAACAGAGATTATAAGGGTAGTCTCAACCTTAGCTTTGGTTCATCTAATGTCACTTGTGTCATGAAAATGACATTTTTGCCTTTCAAATACTTGGATGCCTTGAGTAGGGACACCTAATCAAGCATTTCGATACTGAATATCTCCTTGAATACCGTTTGCTGATTTTAGTACAATATGACTGTTGGGGAAATCCTAGTGGTTCCATGCATTAAACCTTCATGTTGATCAGGCATGAAAGCAATCTATGGGACACACTGTAACATCCGTAAAAAACCGGATTTACCAAACCCGCTTCGTTTATTAACCGAACAACCAGTCAAAAATTTCGTTGCGTATTTAATGCTCAAATTAATTTTAAACGATACATAATTAATAAGTATATTAGAATATAAAATTTATATTTGAAAATGTATTAAAAATAGTGAAATAAAAATAAAACAAGGCTGTCGGGATTCGAACCCGGGTCAGCCGGCTCAGCCAAAGTCTTAACTCTCATTCACCAAACCACTCCACCACTTGTGTTCTTTAGTATTATATCAAAACAATTAATTCAAATATCACAATCTCGATTTCAAATCGACGCGCCCAATTCGCAGTCGTCGGAAATCCCGACGATTTCGCCTTTCACTGTCGGTTTCTTGTGTCTTAACGCGTATAATAACTATTACATCGGTTATAACCGATGTCCAGTCCGCGACATCAGTCATAACCGCCGGAAAATTATTGACCAACGAATCAAGACGGTAATCGGACCCAATTCATCGATGTTCTTCCCTATAAATTCACCCACAAGTCTCTGGTAGCCTTTTCGCTCAAAATCGCACCTTTTCTCGAAGAAATTTCACTCGCCGGAAATAACCTGCCATCACCGGACTTTCGCCAGAAAACCGAGACTTTCATCTACACGGTAAACACCTCGACTTTTCTGTTTCATTACATTATTAGACAAATTCTAACATCACTCCATCACCCAGAATCAGCCCCAGACGACATTGCCGGATTTTCTGTTATCGCCGGAAAACTTCTGAAAGTTTCGAAAACTCGCTGTTAACCGGTATGATCATTCAAACCTACTGATAATCGTTACTCAGTAGTTCAATTTCACATCTAATTCATCCAAACTGATTATTGATCCTAACAGCCGAAGGTCACCAAAACAGAGCCGACGAGCTTCACCGGATTTCTGAAGAAGACAATCTGTTCGGTACAATCAATCCTCAAACCTCTTCTGTTCAATACTTTCAATTGTTCATATTATTCATTAACCGAATTAATCAAGTAACAGTTAGTTAACCGATGTCTGTAATCTTAAACGAAGAAGACGAAGTAGTGTATGTTATAAGATTAATTAAAATCGATATTATGAACGGGTTAGACACATAGTCCAGCGGTGGACTGTGTGCAAACAATATGCACACGACGCGAGTTCGATTCCTATCACAACCTTAGCCTCTGTAATAAAAATGTTTTTTTTAGAAACCGAACCGGGTTAACTCAGTAAGATGTTAAGTATAATAAAAACCAGAATATTTACCAAGTTAGACACACAGTCCAGCGGTGGACTGTGTGCCAAACTGAACCACAGGTCCCGGGTTCGAGACCTGTGGCGAGCACCGAGTGATGAAATTAAATCGTTTTTAAAATAAGTGATTTTCAGATTAACTTAATTAGTATATAAATATAATTAAAAACAGAAATATTTCGGGTTAGACACGTAGCTCAGTTGGTAGAGCTGCGTGCACGCGTACAGGAGGTCTCGGGTTCGAGTCCTGCCCGGCGCATACATACACACAATAAAACCGGTCAAACAGTCAACGCTTATGGTCAAATAGTCAACGCTTATGGTCAACAGTCAAAAATCAATATTTTTTTTATTACTTTTATTTATTTATTTAAATTAAAAATACTTAAAAATAACATTTTAAAGTTAGAAAATAGCCTTAAACTCACAAAAATATATCCAATAATCCTACTAAAATTGATTAATAAAATCCGCTTATTTACCGAACCATTATGTTAATATCTAGGTTAGTTTCACTCGTGGTTAAATCCAACTTCGTGCGCATTCAACATCATCAACCGAACGCACCCAATGTGAGTGAATCTTACAACTCCCCTTTTTAATTACACGTTTTGGGGTGTATCATGTGCCGCTTAACTAATTCGTTTATTTCAAACTCGCGCTATACCATATTATGATCTAAACTTAGAATGTAAATATTGTTTGTAGTTATGTATTACATATAGTCAAGTTGTATGCAAATTATTTGTTAGGCCCATCAGTTCCTCGTGGGAGACGAGTCGAACAACGCGTGCCTTAAAACTCATTCATTAGGCCCATCAGTTCGTAGAACAACGCGTGCCTCAAAACTCATTCATTAGGCCCATCAGTTCCTCGTGGGAGACGAGTTGAGCAACGCGTGCCTCAAAACAATCTATTATTGTATGTGTGTGCATTTTTTAATATTAAGTGTTTTGTGAATAAGTTTACATCTATATTTACTCATATGTGGTTATGCACTTTATTTTATAATCAATTCAATAAACTTGTTCAAATGTTTTTCATAGGATTCACTCGCCAACTTTTTGTTGATCCAAAAACCAATTTTACACATGATACAGGTGAACAGGATGAAGCAAGGAAAACATAGGAAATGCCTTAGAAGAAAATAATGAAGTCTAGAAAGATGTGTAGAACATGTTGTAATTATGATTGTATGATTTCCCTTTAAATTGTAATAATAAATATGAAACGTTATAATAAATGTCATGAGCTTTGATGAAAACCCAATCATACTCCGATCACCTTTTCCGCTGCGGGTCGGGGTGTGACAGATTGGTATCAGAGCTTTTGACTATAGGGATATAGGATAGGTTATTAGACCCTTAGAGCCTATACTATAGTTGATTAGATTTTAATTGTTTATGTGGTTATATGCAAACTCATGATGTTTATTTCTTTCATATTTATTACATACACAAATGCATGCAAATACTTCCGATACTACATTTTGTGATACATAGCGAATGATACTTACAGACAAACATACATGATTACATACACATTCATCATACATATTTCAATGCTCACATATTCAAATCATCTTCATATTTCTGTTATTCAAGATTTTGTCGCATTTTTCATTTTTCAAATCTCATCAAAGTGAGTTCTGCGACGGGCATGTAGTAACTGTAAGGGTACAAGTACCGGTAGTCGGAATGTCCTGTCTAGGTTGGCATTCGTATAAATCCAATATAACGGACCAGTTTGCCTACCTGGGGACTAACGATGAGAGTACGAAGGACTTATTAGGCCAAAGCATGCCACACCAAACGTCGTTCGAACTAACCCCACTTTGAGGTGTCACCGTGTCCACACCTGGATACATTCCGAATATCATACGTTACATACATATTTCTCGATTTTCTCCGGGTTTTAGTGTACATAACCAGGCTAACACATGCGAACCATATGAAAAACCCGGTAATCATGGGGCCCACATGATTACGAAGATGAAGTATGGCGGCATGCAAGGCCCAATTACGAGCAAAGCCCAAGACATCCTATGGATGTAGTAGATTTATTATTTTATATTTATTTTATAAATGTTCATTCCTAAATACGACACATGATCCCTAAAGCATCCAACTCATACTCTTGATATGTATTCCTTGTAGATGTCTTCTAGCTTCGCTCGTAGAAAGATGAGATCAGGAAAAGCCCGCGAGCGCATGGCTGCCCAAATCGCTCAACAAATGGCTGCCGTAATACCCAACATTGTAATTCAAGTCCAACAAGCCCTTACCGCTAATACTGTCAACCAAGAAGATCAAAATGTTATCAACCCTCCCCCAAATACCACTAAATGAACCTACAAGCATTTCAAATCCTGCGAGCCTCCAAAATACGAAGGGACTGAAGGTGTCACCGCTCTCCTCCATTGGTTTGAAGAAATGGAGAACACTTTTCTAAATTGCGATTGCCCCGATGATCGCAAAGTGCGATATGCTTCCGGTCGTTTACTTGGATAGCACTTACTTGGTGGAATACAGAGAAGGCCAAACGAGGTGTTGAAGATGCTATGACTTTAACTTGGGAAGAGTTGAAGGAAATCATGACTAGACGGTTTTGCCCAAGAAGCGAAATCAAGAAATTAGAGGATGAGTTCTATTCGTTGAAACAAAAGGAAGGCGACCACACCACATACAACAAGAGATTTCTCGAGTTAAATCAAATGGTTCCCAACTTGTTCACTCCCCTCTACCGTTTGATCGAGCACTACATTCGAGGTCTTCCTTCAAAGATTCAAGACTCTGTAATAAGTACCACACCTATAACCTTGGAAGCAGCAATGGAGTTAGCTACAGAGCTCACCGAGAACCGAATCCGGAACAAAGACTTCAAGGAGGAGAAGAAGAAGGATAAAGCATCGACTGAAACCTCCAACTCCACCCAAACCGAATCCCCTTCTCAACCCATTTCTAAGAGAAAACGAGACGGGCAACTTTTCGCTGTCACCCGACGCAACCAACCAGCCTCACAAGCCGTACCCCTCCAAGCTATCCCAATCACTCAAGTAGCACCCAACTCAACTTACCCAAATAAGAAACCTTACCTCGGACCTCACCCTCAATGTAACACCTGTTTTTATCACCATCCGTCTACCTTACCTTGTCGACTATGTGCGAATTGTGGACGCTATGGTCATTTGAGCAAGGTTTGCCGCACTCCTCAAAACCAAACCTCACCCCCTACTCAAAACATGATCCAAACATATCAACAACCCCAATACCCCATGATCCCATATGTTCGAGCTTGTTTCAATTGTGGCGACCCTACCTTTAGAAACACATGCCCGCGATTGGTTAACATCATAAACGCCCAAGCTCAAGCAAACCCAGTTAACCAAGCAAATCAAAGAAACCTAATCACTAGGCCACCAGCAAGAGGAAGAGTTTTCAACATCAACGCCAATCCTGTTGAAGATAATGACGGCCCAAACGAAACCACCCAACTAGTCCCCTTCACCAAAAATCAAGATTTAACTCCAACCGCTTGGGTTTTACGTTTTTCTTTATGTTATCTCAATTTTCCCGTATCCCAGTTATAAATTGGAAACTCATCCAAGGATCTTAATGCGAATTACTATTTCAGTTTTGTTTTTTTTATATACTCATTGATTTAACATTCATATCATCATACCTCACGACATATCACAGTGTCATCATTTAAAGAAGTTGAGCTGTGTCTCACTTCTACATGGACTAACCTCTCCATCATAATAAACGAGAGAGGTACTGTCATCATTCAAACATATATACTATCAGAATTAAGACTCAAGCTTTGGTTGTTGTGTTTGTTTATGTTTTAGAGTCACATAGGACTAATCATAACTTACTGATAAAACCAATGAAAATTTGATGAGAATATGGTGGGTACGCCGCTGGTACTTCCTATATATAAGTATTCTTGTCAAAGGATCAGAGGCATTATCAGGCGGTTATGAGAAGTTCCATGTAGGATTTAGTATTGTCTTGGTTGAAGTTTGTGTTATACTCAGTGATTTAGCATTCATATCATCTCATTATTTAAAGAAATTGGATTGTGTTCCATTTTCCACATAGACTAACCTCTCCATCATAACAAACGAGAGATGTACTGTCATCATTCAAACATGTATACTATCAGAATTAAGACTCAAGCTTTGGTTGTTGTGTTTGTTTATGTTTTGGAGTCACATAGGACTAATCATAACTTACTGATAAAACCAATGAAAATTTGACGAGAATATGGTGGATACGCCGCTGGTACTTCCTATATATAAGTATTCTTGTCAAAGGATCAGAGGCATTGTCAGGCGGTTATGAGAAGTTCCATGTAGGATTTAGTAATGTCTTGGTTGAAGTTTGTTTTATACTCACTGATTTAGCATTCATATCATCTCATCATTTAAAGAAATTGGATTGTGTCACCATTCAAACATGTATACTATCAGAATTAGGACTCAGACATTGGTTGTTGTGTTTATTTATGTTCTAGAGTCACATCATAGAACCAATCATAACTTACTGATAAAACCAATGAAAATTTGACAAGAATATGGTGGATACGCCACTGGTACTTCCTATATATAAGTATTCTTGTCAAAGGATCAGAGGCATTGTCAGGCGGTTATGAGAAGTTCCATGTAGGATTTAGTAATGTCTTGGTTGAAGTTTGTATTATACTCACTGATTTAGCATTCATATCATCTCATCATTTAAAGAAATTGGATTGTGTCACCATTCAAACATGTATACTATCAGAATTAGGACTCAGACATTGGTTGTTGTGTTTATTTATGTTCTAGAATCACATCATAGAACCAATCATAACTTACTGATAAAACCAATGAAAATTTGACAAGAATATGGTGGATACGCCGCTGGTACTTCCTATATATAAGTATTCTTGTCAAAGGATCAGAGGCATTATCAGGCGGTTATGAGAAGTTCCATGTAGGATTTAGTAATGTCTTGGTTGAAGTTTGTTTTATACTCACTGATTTAGCATTCATATCATCTCATCATTTAAAGAAATTGGATTGTGTCACCATTCAAACATGTATACTATCAGAATTAGGACTCAGATATTGGTTGTTGTGTTTATTTATGTTCTAGAGTCACATCATAGAACCAATCATAACTTACTGATAAAACCAATGAAATTTTGACAAGAATATGGTGGATACGCCGCTGGTACTTCCTATATATAAGTATTCTTGTCAAAGGATCAGAGGCATTGTCAGGCGGTTATGAGAAGTTCCATGTAGGATTTAGTAATGTCTTGGTTGAAGTTTGTTTTATACTCACTGATTTAGAATTCATATCATCTCATCATTTAAAGAAATTGGATTGTGTCACCATTCAAACATGTATACTATCAGAATTAGGACTCAGACATTGGTTGTTGTGTTTATTTATGTTTTAGAGTCACATAGGACTAATCATAACTTACTGATAAAACCAATGAAAATTTGACGAGAATATGGTGGATACGCCGCTGGTACTTCCTATATATAAGTATTCTTGTCAAAGGATCAGAGGCATTGTCAGGCGGTTATGAGAAGTTCCATGTAGGATTTAGTAATGTCTTGGTTGAAGTTTGTTTTATACTCACTGATTTAGCATTTATATCATCTCATCATTTAAAGAAATTGGATTGTGTCACCATTCAAACATGTATACTATCAGAATTAGGACTCAGACATTGGTTGTTGTGTTTATTTATGTTCTAGAATCACATCATAGAACCAATCATAACTTACTGATAAAACCAATGAAAATTTGACAAGAATATGGTGGATACGCCGCTGGTACTTCCTATATATAAGTATTCTTGTCAAAGGATCAGAGGCATTGTCAGGCGGTTATGAGAAGTTCCATGTAGGATTTAGTAATGTCTTGGTTGAAGTTTGTTTTATACTCACTGATTTAGAATTCATATCATCTCATCATTTAAAGAAATTGGATTGTGTCACCATTCAAACATGTATACTATCAGAATTAGGACTCAGACATTGGTTGTTGTGTTTATTTATGTTCTAGAGTCACATCATAGAACCAATCATAACTTACTGATAAAACCAATGAAAATTTGACAAGAATATGGTGGATACGCCGCTGGTACTTCCTATATATAAGTATTCTTGCCAAAGGATCAGAGGCATTGTCAGGCGGTTATGAGAAGTTCCATGTAGGATTTAGTAATGTCTTGGTTGAAGTTTGTTTTATACTCACTGATTTAGCATTTATATCATCTCATCATTTAAAGAAATTGGATTGTGTCACCATTCAAACATGTATACTATCAGAATTAGGACTCAGACATTGGTTGTTGTGTTTATTTATGTTCTAGAGTCACATCATAGAACCAATCATAACTTACTGATAAAACCAATGAAAATTTGACAAGAATATGGTGGATACGCCACTGGTACTTCCTATATATAAGTATTCTTGTCAAAGGATCAGAGGCATTGTCAGGCGGTTATGAGAAGTTCCATGTAGGTTTTAGTATTAGAAGTTTTGTTTTAGGATATAACCTTATCTTTCCAAACATATCAAAACTCTTGCGCATGAAATCATATTTAGTCAATCAACTATGTTTATCAATATTCATTAACTTAGGCATCAAAAAGCGATTCCTGAAGCAGGGTACTCAACCCTTACAAGGAACGTTACCGCCTCAAACAAAAATTTAAACTCTTACTCCTTTCTAAGTATGTAACTGTCAAACTAAACACCATCCTTTTTAGACAAATATGTCACTACTTAAATTTCGGGACGAAATTTCCAAAAAGTAGGGGATACTGTAACATCCGTCAAAAACCGGATTTACCAAACCCGCTTCGTTTATTAACCGAACAACCAGTCAAAAATTTCGTTGCGTATTTAATGCTCAAATTAATTTTAAACGATACATAATTAATAAGTATATTTGAAAATGTATTAAAAATAGTGAAATAAAAATAAAACAAGGCTGCCGGGATTCGAACCCGGGTCAGCGAGCTCAGCCAAAGTCTTAACTCTCATTCACCAAACCACTCCGCCACTTGTGTTCTTTAGTATTATATCAAAACAATTAATTCAAATATCACAATCTCGATTTCAAATCGACGCGCCCAATTCGCAATCGTCGGAAATCCCGACGATTTCGCCTTTCACTGTCGGTTTCTTGTGTCTTAACGCGTATAATAACTATTACATCGGTTACAACCGATGTCCAGTCCGCGACATCAGTCATAACCGCCGGAAAATTATTGACCGACGAATCAAGACGGTAATCAGACCCAATTCATCGATGTTCTTCCCTATCAATTCACCCACAAGTCTCTGGTAGCCTTTTCGCTCAAAATCGCACCTTTTCTCGAAGAAATTTCACTCGCCGGAAATAACCTGCCATCACCGAACTTTCGCCGGAAAACCTAGACTTTCATCTACGCGGTAAATACCTCGACTTTTCTGTTTCATTACATTATTAGACAAATTCTAACATCACTCCATCACCCAGAATCAGCCCCAGACGACATTGCCGGATTTTCTGTTATCGCCGGAAAACTTCTGAAAGTTTCGGAAACTCGTTGTTAACCGGTATGATCATTCAAACCTACTGATAATCGTTACTCAGTAGTTCAATTTCACATCTAATTCATCCAAACTGATTATTGATCCTAACAGCCGAAGGTCACCAAAACAGAGCCGACGAGCTTCACCGGATTTCTGAAGAAGACAATCTGTTCGGTACAATCAATCCTCAAACCTCTTCTGTTCAATACTTTTCAATTGTTCATATTATTCATTAACCGAATTAATCAAGTAACAGTTAGTTAACCGATGTCTGTAATCTTAAACGAAGAAGACGAAGTAGTGTATATTATAAGATTAATTAAAATCGATATTATGAACGGGTTAGAGACACAGTCCAGTGGTGGACTGTGTGCAAACAATATGCACACGACGCGAGTTCGATTCCTATCACAACCTTAGCCTCTGTAATAAAAATGTTTTTTTTAGAAACCGAACCGGGTTAACTCAGTAAGATGTTAAGTATAATAAAAACCAGAATATTTACCAAGTTAGACACACAGTCCAGCGGTGGACTGTGTGCCAAACTGAACCACAGGTCCCGGGTTCGAGACCTGTGGCGAGCACCGAGTGATGAAATTTTTTAAAATAAGTGATTTTCAGATTAACTTAATTAGTATATAAATATAATTAAAAACAGAAATATTTCGGGTTAGACACGTAGCTCAGTTGGTAGAGCTGCGTGCACGCGTACAGGAGGTCTCGGGTTCGAGTCCTGCCCGGCGCATACATACACACAATAAAACCGGTCAAACAGTCAACGCTTATGGTCAAATAGTCAACGCTTATGGTCAACAGTCAAAAATCAATATTTTTTTTATTACTTTTATTTATTTATTTAAATTAAAAATACTTAAAAATAACATTTTTAAAGTTAGAAAATAGCCTTAAACTCACAAAAATATATCCAATAATCCTACTAAAATTGATTAATAAAATCCGCTTATTTACCGAACCATTATGTTAATATCTAGGTTAGTTTCACTCGTGGTTAAATCCAACTTCGTGCGCATTCAACATCATCAACCGAACGCACCCAATGTGAGTGAATCTTACAACTCCCTTTTTTAATTACACGTTTTGGGGTGTATCATGTGCCGCTTAACTAATTCGTTTATTTCAAACTCGTGCTATACCATATTATGATCTAAACTTAGAATGTAAATATTGTTTGTAGTTATGTATTACATATTGTCAAGTTGTATGCAAATTATTTGTTAGGCCCATCAGTTCCTCGTGGGAGACGAGTCGAACAACGCGTGCCTTAAAACTCATTCATTAGGCCCATCAGTTCGTAGAACAACGCGTGCCTCAAAACTCATTCATTAGGCCCATCAGTTCCTCGTGGGAGACGAGTTGAGCAACGCGTGCCTCAAAACAATCTATTATTGTATGTGTGTGCATTTTTTAATATTAAGTGTTTTGTGAATAAGTTTACATCTATATTTACTCATATGTGGTTATGCACTTTATTTTATAATCAATTCAATAAACTTGTTCAAATTTTTTTCATAGGATTCACTCGCCAACTTTTTGTTGATCCAAAAACCATTTTTACACATGATACAGGTGAACAGGATGAAGCAAGGAAAACATAGGAAATGCCTTAGAAGAAAATAATAAAGTCTAGAAAGATGTGTAGAACATGTGTAATTATGATTGTATGATTTCCCTTTAAATTGTAATAATAAATATGAAACGTTATAATAAATGTCATGAGCTTTGATGAAAACCCAATCATACCCCGATCACCTTTTCCGCTGCGGTCGGGGTGTGACACACTCTAAGATACTGCCAATTATCATATAGCGCCTTTAACTAGTTTGGCATTCGTAGTCGATAGAAATCAATCTAAATAAAATAATTTAAATAATAATAATAATAATAATAAGAATTCGTCGTACTTCAACCGAAGGAAGAACATGACTGATTTTTATGGATAAGAGCATCCATCAAGAAGAAGCGATTTTTAGGGTTTCATCGGTAAGTTCTACCTTATACTTAATATCTGGAGTTTTTATGAATATATATAAAAGTTTCTGGACTTATGGTCTATGAAAGACTTATTAGTGCCTGAATCAAAATAGGATTCTTAGAAAAAATATACTTGATTAATGGTAAGGAATGTACCTGATGACACCATTGATATATACTGTCTACGGCATTCCTCAGGAAAGTTCAGGTATTTCCTTTCTTAGCTTCTCTCTACTTAGTTGCACCTTCCTTGGCAGCTGTAGGGCAATTAGAACTAATGTGGCCTTTCTCGCCACAACTAAAGCAGACTGCATTCTTTATGTCCCTATATTCATGGGACTGATGACCAGTCCTTTTGCAGATACCACACTGCTTAGGTTTTTGGTCATTTTGACGCTATCCCCGGTGCCTTCTATTGCAGATCTTGCACGTAGGATTTTTATCAAACTCTTGTTGGTTCTTATTGAATCCAGACTTGCCCTTTTTCTTAGATTTCCTGGGAGTTATCCTCCTCCCTTTCTCTTTTCCCATCGGTCTCAACCTTGACCAATTTTTGTCTCACTAGTTCTTGGGTTAGGGAAAGAGATAGTTCAACTGCAGAATTATAAGTAGTAGGCTGAACTGCCTTAACCAACATTCTTATCTCTGGAGCCAACCCATTAATAAAACGCGTGATGCGTTTAGGCTCCAGATTAACCAGAGGACACTAGCCTAGAGTAGGAATTAAAGTCGGTAACGTACTTCCGACAATCAAGATTTTTCATTGTGAGGGCACAAAAATCCATTTCTATCTTTTCTACCTCATGAGGTGGGCAGTAGCTGTCTTTAACCAGATCCACAAACTTGGACCATCCCAGGTTATACAAATGTACTTTCCCAGTCGACTGCATCAAGGCTTTCCACCATATTAGGGCATTACCCTTGAAGGACTGGGATGCGAATTTAACAACATCCTTATCAGCACAGCCGCTGATATCAACTACTGTTTCCATCTCATCTAACCACCTTAGGGTTTCAACAGCCCCCTTTTCTCCATTAAAGTCTCATGGTTTGCACGAGACGAAGTATTTATACAAACACCCATCCTTGGAAGAATGGTCCTTATCACGAATTTCCTGTTTCTTAGCTTCGTTCCTCACATTTAAGGAGTGCACAGAACTCTCCTTCTTATCAGAGGGAGGTGGCTTCGAGTGTGGTTTAGATACAGATTTAGAGCGAGTAGCACTCGACTCTTTAAACTTTTCAAAGGCTTTTTCCATAGCCTTTCCTACGGCTGCATCTATGTGAGCCTGAAAGTCGTCCTCATTGATGACTATGTTCGCATTATTCTTATTGTTATCGTTGTCATTGTGATGACTACTTGCACCATCGGAGTGAGCCATTCTAATGCTTTAATACTATTAAAATATATATTTCATGTGTTAGCCATGGTATTATCCAACCATTTAGGCTTATAAACTTGGATATATAAATCCTTCGCCATTGTGCTCATTGTCACAATTATTCGGCTATATCACTACTAAGAGTGTTATTAATATGTACTGGCCCAAGTCTCAATCGACTATTGTAGGACCGATCCTCGATGCTAAGGAACCTAAATTTGATATCTAACGTCCATAATAGCGGAAATATTACGTCGTGTTTACCAATAGACAAGATTATCAGTTAATCGTCAGTTTTATTGATCAAACGTTCTGGTTACAAACTGACACAGCTTCGCCTCCAAAATGCCAAAGTTACAAATGAAGTAGGCTAGCTAGGTATTTATAGAGATGGAAGTTCGCCCTAGGAAGACACAAGTTCGCCCGAACTTGCCTAAGCAAGTTCGGCCGAACATGTCCTAACATGTTACTCATGGGCGAACTTGCATCAACTTTACATAAATACAACATTCACCTAGTCTATTCAGCTCTATACTATAAAGACTCGATATAAGACTAAGACATAGACATTATGCACCAACAGACTCCCCCTTGGATATCGTCTTCGTCTTGTATCAGCCTTCAAAACTCTGTCTTCATATAAACGTTAACGCACACGACCGAAGAAGTTCTTGTACGGTTTCCTTCGTCGTTCTTTTTTCGGATCCGGCGTCTGAGTTGTAGGAGGCACTTTGTTCAAATGTTGAAATCTTTTAACACTTGCCTTCCTAGTTCTTTCATTAATTGCTTCAAGACGTTTCTCCTCCTTTAGAAACTCAACCCTTTCTAAATCTCTCCACTTCGTTTGCCACACCTCCTTTAGAAACTCAACCCTTTCGCGTGCATAACAAACGTTTACAACTCTCTGAAACTGCATCGCTTGTACCTTTTCTCGTTCTTCAAAAACAACCTTGTATAGAACAAGGTTTTTATGTCTTCTCTCGAGTAGTTCACAAGCCACATAGGATCTAGAATCCTTATCGTCCTCCATAAACCCCTCATACCCTGATGACCCATCACCTCAACCCTTTCCTTTGTTATATCCAAGTGTTCTTCAAACTTCAGAACAATAAATGCTTCACAAGTAGCTAAATCTATTTGCCACCACTTGAACAAAGGATAGAAGTCTTGTTCAATTGGCGTTAGCGGCATATTTCTCATGGCTCTTGGACGTTTCATAATCAATGTTATGTCTTTTTCTCCCGTTTTCTTGTTTGTCTTGATTCTGCGGCTAGGAATAAAAGGTTTCCAGTAGTTGAATCCTTTCACCGGTTCATACTTGATCATTTTCCATAATAACTGATCAATATACTTCATGTGGTATGTAACGTTCATTGTTTGTACCAACTCTTCCACATCCCAATAAGGTAAAGTCTTGAAATCAGAAAGATACTTGAAGTATTGCACTCCAAATTCTCTTTTGATTGCATAAACATTAAGCTCCTTGAACCAACCCCAAATCAAAATATCCCCCAAAGAAACATCTTTGTCTCTGGTAAAGAATGCTAGAGGATGTCGAAACTTACGTTCGCGAGTCATCTCTTTAAACCAGGACTTCTTCGCTTGAGCGATTTCCTCCTTTATCATGGGTTTAGGAACTTTACCCTCCCGTAGAGATTCTTCAATCTTTTCTTTAAGCATATCTTCATCGAGTTGCTTGTACATCTCCTCGAAAGTAGGAAAACTTTCAGAATTAAGACCGACGTACTTTGCAATATGATCCATTTCATCATCAGAAGACCAATCCTCTACGATCACCCTGTTATACTCATCAGCCTCAATTCTTCTAGACACTGATAATCGTTTGGCTCAAAAGTGTTAACATTCAAAACTTCCTCGAAATCAAACTCTAAACTTTCAGCTTCAACTTCAACCAATCTCGCCAAATCTTCTTTTAAGTAGTTATGCACATACTCGCCTTCCTCCACGTTATGTTCCAACATCAACATTAAAGGCTTCGTGGGTACTGTAGCAACTGGCTTTGCAGATCGATCAATATCTGACATATCTATATCATCTGAAGGCCCTGTCTTCCCTGACTTCCCCTCAACTTTATCTTCCATCTTATTCGAATCATCATTCATAAGATCAGAAAAATCAAAGTCATCAGCAACTTTGGCTTCAGTAACTTTAATGCCAGTACTACCTTGATCATAATCATCGTAATCATCACCAACATTCCAATCCTCATAACCAACTTCCTCTTCATCCTCTTTATCATCTTTCTCAGCTTCTTCATCGTCTTTTTCTTCAGAAGCAGTGATAGGATCAGAAGGTTTGACAGATTCGTCAACCTTAGGAATATCAGACTCAGAAGCTTTCAAAACATCTTCAACCGGTTTCTCTGTAGCATTAGAAGACTTAGGAGCTTCACCTTTAACTCCTTTACCTTTGCCACTCTTAGCCAATTCTTTCTCAGATCGTTCTTTGGCTTCCTATTGATCTAGACGATCAAATTCTTTGATGAAGTCAATGCCCAAAGAGTTTGATAATACTTTCTGCAATCTATTGAATCTGCGATCATTTAGGGCTTGAATCGTCTTTAACTCTTCAATCTCTGTTTGTAGTTTCTCATTCGTGTCCTGCAGACTCTCAATCAAGGCTTTAAAGTACTCTCTTTCATTCTCTAACACCTTCACCTTGTCATCCAACATTTCTTTTTCGACAGCGCTTTGATTCATCTTGTTAATCATTTCAGATTTTTCTGCTTCATTTTGCGCTACTTTTTCTTCTAACGCCTTCACGCGCTTCTCCAGAAGTTCAACATTTGTTTCTGGGAAGAAATCGTTTAGATCCTGCAGACTTATCGGATCGTTGTGCATATCACCAAACACGTTAGGCCCTCTTGGAGTTTTTGGTGTTGACTTTGGAGTCGTAGCCTTTGGTTTAGACTTCCTTGGAGTAGAGCTTTCACGAACAGAAGTCGTTGCGGCAATTGGAGACTGAGTAATAGGGACTTCGGGTAAACCAGTCACAGGAGGTTCTTGTGTAACTCCTTGACTTTCAGTCTCAGCATGAATAATAACTGGAGGTTCTTGTGTAGGAGGTTCTTGTGTGACTCCTGTCTCCTGTGCACCAGCAGGTTCTTGTGGGACTTCTGTGCCTTTTGTTTGCCCAATATATCTTCTGCTAGATGCTTTTCTTTTCTTGCCCTTGGCTTGTGGAGAGCCAGTAGTCTTTGTAATAATAACAGCTGCAGACTTGGATCGTTTTGCCTTTTTCTTAGGCCTATCTTCATCTGATTCATTTTCCTGATTAGGATCAAAATCATCATCCAACTCTTTTTCTTTCTCGGCTCTAATCTCAACCTCTGATTTCTCTGGTACTTTAACAAGTTCTTCATCATAATCATCTTCGTTTTCAGAAGTAGCAGAAATAACATCTTCCTTAGTCGTTTTCACTGTTTCTTGACTCTCAACCACTACTGCAGCACTTGTACCTGCTTCGCCTTGAACATTTTCAGGTTCATCTTCATCAACGAGCATAGTTCAATTTTCCTTGCAACTCGTTTCTTCTAAGGCTTATCAGCTTCTGCCTTTAAGAACCATTCGCTTCTTGCTTTCGGCTTGAATTCCTTAAACCATTCCTTCTCAGCGTTAAGCCCTTTCTCATCATCATTACCATCTTTCCTCCATTTATTGTCTGGCGGCGCAACGTAGTTAGCATCTTTAATAGCTCCGAAAACTGGTTTTGTAACAGGAGCTGAAGCTTGCTTCTAAAACTTTATGAGCTTCTTCACTGTTGTTTCATCAAGATGAACTAGGTACAACACATCATTCGGATCCCGTGCTATATTCTTGTATTTCTCATCAATCAACATCTGCACGAATCCCGGATAGACATATGTGTAAAGACAAGCTTTGAGAAGTTGAACGGCTTTTTCAGAATAAGTGTCGTTGCCATGCAAGCTAAATAGTCTTGAACATCATCTAAACCCGCCTTGCGATGGCTGAATGTGTGAATTATAGCATGCATCTGAAGCTTGTAGGGATTTGGCACCTCCTCTTTCTTCAATGTTCGTTTGTTCACACTTCCCTTGTAGCCCATACGAAAGAAACAGCCACGAACCATCTTTACGTCGAGATAAATTGGATCGTCTTCTTCATCGTTGAACTGTAACACTTTGCGTATATCATCTTATGTTACGGTAATCAGTTTGACTTCATTTCCGACTTGCACGGTTGAAGTAATTGTCTTCTGATCATCACTGAGCTCCGCATTCATCCGGAAATGAAAAGTGTGTGATCTATACGAAACTGTACGCTCTGTGATCGCTCGGTGAATAGGGCTTTCTTCTAAAAACTTCAAAATGCTCTCGTACTCCTTTAGTGATGGACATATCGATTTATCGTAATATACGTGTTGTGTGTCTTAGAAAATTCCACCGAGATTACACGCTCTGGAACTTGTGCCTTAAACATGATGTAAAACAATTAGCACGAATATCGAGGAAAAATTACAAAAAAAATTCTAACACATTATTCAAGTTCAGGCGAACTTGATTGTGTGTTAAACATTCTGGTTTAGTTCAAGTTTGCCCGAACATGCATCATGATATGTTCACTATTTATCAATAAGTTCGGGCGAACTTACAATCTTTTCAGTTTTCAAAATCTAAGTTCGGGCGAAACTTCCATTATCTTTAACAAAAACATTTTTGGAAGTTCGGTCAAACATGATCTTTATATCTGTTTTGTTATACAAGTTCGGTCGAACTTGACAACAAGTTTGGCCGAACTTGTCGTCTTCCCCAACCTCAACCTGTTAACATGCAACTGTCCATTACAATCCAATCAAAAACATTTACACGGTTGATTTTAAGTGTTGATTATGATTTTGAGTTCAATTTAGTCCAAAACCACCTAGAATTATCATATTTTAAACTTATCAGATCCATTAGATTCGTTTATGGTCAATACACGGTTCAAAGATCAATTTTATACCTCGGTCATTGTAGATGGTGTGTAAATCACCAAGAACAATCAAATTTAGGCAGCGTAACGGTATGATTGTGCCAATTTCACTCAGATTTCTCTCTTAGCTTATGTTCGCTCAGATGATATGTTTTGCTGTTGAATGAGTTCGACCGAACTTGATTGGTATTTATACCATGTCAAGTTCGGGCGAGCTTACCAGCCCATAACATAGGTTCAACTAAGTTCGAGCGAACTTAGCTTTAAAAACACAGCAAACCGTCTGCAAGTTTGGTTGAACTTGCTTGTTTGTTAAACATGATTTGTTTAGCAAGTTCGGTCGAACTTGCCAAACCCTAAAACCAATTTTTCAAAAATTTTCATTTTAACCCCTGAACTTTCCAACTTATTATTAGTTATGAAAATCCACTCAGTTGACCAAGTCCAAGCTAATGACCTTGGTTAACCGATTTGTCTTCCAAGTCCTAGTTAATGACCCCGGTTTGACCCGTTACGAACAAACTGTTGATATTTTCAAAATCCAAGTTTTAAATTAATGAACTTTTTATCGTTTTGACTTTTCAGATTTTAACAGATTACCTCCCAGCCCGTTGTCAATGAGATTCCCACCAGTTCTAGCATCTTACCAGACTTCGAAGATCCGTTTCCCAACATTGATTTGCTGAAAAACAATGTAGAAATAAAATCTTTTTGTATTTTTGTCAGTTTATGCTAAAACACACTGAAAATCTTTTTGGTTTTTTAGTCTGTAAAGCTGATAAACTATGTACAGGACAAAGTAAACTATGTACAAACATATTTACAGACATATTTTTTGTGAATTTGTGTCTAAGGATCATATCAGTTGTTTGAGACATATCACCGGTACCGCTGACCTTTAAATGACTTTAAGTTTTAAACTTGTTTACCTAGATTGTCGATATGTTTGTCCACTTAAGCTTTACCAAATTTCTCAACTGTTTTAAGATATGTTAAGGTAAGATATATGAAACTTGACTTATTTGTGGTTCTCACTTCTTGGATATAATCCCGTATCCAGATTCCCTAGATTTCATTTTACAGGTGAATATAGCGTAATTGATATCTGTATTTGGGTTATGCGATATCTTGAGAGCTCAAGTTAGTACTACCATACAGACAAAGATATGAAAGCTCATCTTTAAGGTGTGTTCCGCTTAAGGAATCTTTTCAGCACTGCAAATGATTATATCTTTCGATACTTCCAAGTTTTGCATACAGTTTGGGTTTTATAGCAAAAGCATTATAGAAATTCTAGGCCATTGCTTCCGCAAAGTCGGAAGAACTTGTATAATACCCCAGATATCAATTATCTAAAAAGACCTCGTATCTCAGAATCGGGCAATCTTTCAAACGAAATTTCGGAGTACTAAGTCCATATATCCAAGATATGTTAATCCACAAGATTAAGCAGTTGTAAAATTTAGTTTATATCTCGAAAACAGTTTATTGAACGTTTTAAGCCTATCGACACATCCACAGTAAGACTTGTTTATCACCTTTTAAACTTTACATTTCTTTAGCATACTGTGATAGTCCACTGATGTACTATCATTTCCTTTTATGACACTGAATTCTTTTTGTCTTTTTCAATGTTTTTGTACATTTTGAAATTTTTAATGTTTTTGGATTTTAAACTTTTTCGAATGTTTTTGTATATTCTCTAACACTTCTCCCCCTAAAATAAAAAACATCTTTTTGGATTTTAGTTTTTAACAAAATTCTAAACTAGAAAAATATTTACAAACCAATGTGGATCACGCGAACTCGTCATCCGATCCTTATTCAACCTCAGCGTCCGCACCTGTCAGCAAATTTTTCATACCATTAATTCTCAGCAAGTATTTAAACCGTGACAAAGAAATGGTTTGGTATAAAAAGCAGCCTTTTGTTCGTCGGTGTGGATTTTTTCTATTCGCACAAATTTCTTTTCGTAGCAATCACGAATGAAAAGATAACGAATTTCAATGTGTTTTATGCGTGAGTGATGAACCGGATTTTTAGTTATATCTATGGCTGCCTTGTTATCAACAAACAGTGGAGTGTCTAGAAATTGTATACCATAGTCTCTCATCTGCTGTTGAATCCACAGAATCTGTGAACAACAGCTGGAGGCCGAGATATACTCAGCTTCACAGGTAGAGAGAGTGACCGTAGTCTGTTTCTTACACTGCCAGGTTACCATTCTTGTTCCAAAGAACTGGCATCCCACTGTAGTTGATTTTGAATTCAACTTATCTACACCAAAATCAGAATCAGCATAGCCTGTGAGGTCGAAATTGTCGTTCTTCGGGTACCACAAGCCGGTGCTTGGGCATCCTTTCAGGTATCTGAAAATTCGTTTCACAATCTGCATGTGTAAGACCCTCGGGCTTGACTGATATCCGGCGCAGAGGCAGGTTGGATACATAATATCTGGGCGTGATGCCATCAGATACATCAGCGATCCAATCATTGATCTGTATAACGTCTCGTCAACTTTGGCTCCAGTCTCGTCAACACAAATCCCGTGATTTAGAGCAAGAGGCGTAGATAGAGGCTTCAAGCTTTCCATTCCAAACTTCTTCAAGATGTCGAACATACTTAGTCTGATGAATGAAAATACCATCCGGAAGCTGATCTACTTGCAAACCAAGAAAGAATTTCATTTCGCCCATCGAGGACATTTCGAATTCTTTTTCATGATTCCCTCAAACTCCTTGCAGAGACTATCATTTGTAGATCCAAAGATGATGTCGTCGACGTAGATTTGAACTATAATCAGATGGCCATCAACTTCTCTGGTGAAAAGAGTACTATCCACAGTTCCTCTGATAAAGCCGTTGCCGACGAGACGTTGCGATAATGTCTCGTACCAAGCTCTCGGGGCTTGGTGTAAACCATAAAGAGCTTTATCCAGTAGGTATGCTTTCTTCTTGTTGAGTGGATCGACAAACCCCGGTGGTTGTCCAACGTACACCTTTTCGCGTAATTTTCCATACAGAAAAGCCAATTTGACATCCAAATGATAGACCTTAAATCCTTTCCATGATGCGAAAGCTAGAAAGATTCGAATAGATTCCAAGCGAGCTACTGGTGCGTAGACTTTCGTGTAATCTATCCCTTCCTGCTGGTGAAATCCCTTGTCAACAAGCCTAGCTTTGTTACTAACAATAACCCCTATATCATTACTTTTACACTTAAAGACCCATTTTGTATCAATCGCTTTCTGATTTTCTGGTAGGTCTTAAAGCTTCCACACTCCCAACTTCTCAAACTGCAATAGTTCTTCATGCATTGCTTGTACCCAGTTTTCATCAGCTAAAGCTTCATTAACTGTCTTTGGCTCTATCTGAGAGATGAAACATGAAGAGAACCAAAGTCCTGGGTTGGAGCAACACGAGTGTAGAAACAACTAAGTGCTTTGTTAATTTGACTTCGAGTTCTAACACCCGTTTGAAGTTCTCTGGTTATATTTGTTGACGGATGGTAGGAATATGATCGCGGCAATTCTTCACTTGGAACATCTACTAAGTTTTGCTGATTTGTGATGTTGAGATCAACGACCAATTCAATGTTTGGAGAGCTTGATGAAGCTTCATTTCTGTTGCTCGGGCCTGCAGATTGGTTTAGAAGACTAGTTATCTGCTCCACTTCTTCATCTGAAGAAGATGATTCCCCATCAGCATCAAATGTTGGTGCTTCATCTGAATCAGAATTTTGATTCTGAGGCATACTGGGCTCCGTTGTTGTATTAACTAGCTCAGTAGAGGCATTTGTTGGAGGAGTAGTAGATGTTGCTAATGTTTCAGAAACATTTTCAGCCGGAACACCACTATTACTTGAACTTGCGCCAGAAGAAGATGGATCCAACGTGGGTTGATTAACCACAATTGGTCGAACAATTTGCTCTTGATACGCTGACTGGTGATAATATAACGCTACTACTTCTTCGTCAGACGGTTCTTCGGGCAAGTCGAATGACTTCCATAGATCTTGATAGTTAAACAACCACGCGTCTCCTCTCCTTTGAATAGGATCCGTGTAGTTGAAACAATCCACGTGCTGTGCTTCAATAACTTTTCTTAATGAAGGAATATAAACCCGTCTCAGCAGACACGCATATCCGACAAAGAAACCTTCAAGAGATTTAGCTCCGAATTTGCCATCTTGGTCTATTACGGTACATGGTGCACCGAATAGCTCTAAGAACTTCAAATTTAGCTTCCGTCGGTTTATCATCTCAAAACATGTTTTCTTTGTTGGTTTGATAGTGAGAACTTTGTTTAGCGTGTAGCACGCCGCAGCAACCGCTTCACTCCAGAAGCTGATTGGAAGTTTAGAATCTGCAAGCATGGTTCTTGCAGTTTCAATCAAAATTCTTTTTTTCCGTTTAGCTACTCCGTTTTGCTGTGGAGTATAAGGAGCACTAAACTCGTGCAGAATCCCTTTTGCGTTGCAGAATTCCTTCATTTTGTTATTCTTAAACTCTGTGTCGTTGTCACTTCTAATGCGTCCGACCGGCAGATGATAAAGTTCTCGAGTTTCTTGAATAGAATTACCAAGTTCTCGAACGTTTTGTCTTTTGATTCGTGAAAGAATACCCACGAATATCTCGAATAGTCATCTGTCACGACCAAGCAATATAAGTCTCCTGAGATGCTTCGAACATTTACAGGACCAAATAAAAGTCCATGTGGAGACGTTCTAATGGCAACTTGATTGAGTTTAGAATTTTCTTTGGATGAGATTTCTTGATCTGTTTTCCCTTTTTACATTCTAAGCAGTGATCAGAGATATTAAAGCTCCGAAGATTTACACCTTTCACAAGATCATTATGAACCAAGAAATTCATTTTTCGCAAATGAATATGCCCCATCTTACGATGCCAAAGAATAGAATCCTTTTCAGTAGCCTTTGTCACAAAACATTGCGCTGATTTTGATGAAGTGGTAGCGACGCCCATATCAAGAACATATAGATCATTCTCTCGAGGTGGTCGCATCAGAATCCACTCATCTGGTATTTTGAATCCTGGCTTCAAGATAATACACTCTTTGTCGTTGAAGTGTACCGTGAACTTCTTGTCACAAATCTGTGATATGCTGAGAATATTGTTTTCCAACTCTGCAATATAATTCACGCGATCGAATGAAACGACGGCATTGGAGAGTTTTCCCTCGGCGACTATCCTTCCCCCTGGTTACCTGCAAATCCAACATATCCACCATTGATAACTTTAATGTCAAATAGCAACGCTTTCATTCCCGTCATATGTCTGGATGCTCCACTATCTAAAATCCACTTAGAAAGTACAGATCTCTGGAGCCCCTGCACATATTAACAATCTATTTAAAAAGACCCAACCCTTTTTGGTCTTGGGTTGAACTGGATAACCATCATCAAAATCAAATTCACACTCATCAGCATAATCGAATCCACACTCATCTGCATAACCAAATTCATATTCATCATCTGGATTTTCTATGATGTTTATGTTTGAAAACTTTACTGTCTTTTTATCTTTTGAATTGTTACCACTTATAGTTTTGACAGTTTCAGATGTGGGTTCAATTATGATTTCAGATTTTGATTCTTTCACGCCATCACTAGTCTTAACAGGCTCAGACTTAGTGATCTCAGATGTTGTTGACCGTTTCTTTGCAATCTAGGCTTAAGATTTTATGTTAGCCTTCTTGATGTAAAAATTGTTTCCATTAGCTTTTGAAGTTTCACCTTTTTCAAAAACTGAATTTTCAAACTTAGGTTTGACTTCAGCTTTTGATTCATTTCTTTTTAAAATCTTTACAGGTTTCATAAACACTGGTTGCTTTGGTTTCACAACATTTGAACTTTCTTTCCTTCGAAGATAAGCCGGCTTTGATTTCGGACATTGGCGTGCAATATGACCAATTTCGTTGCACTTGAAACAAGTCCGAGAATCATGCGGATGTCCTTTAGCGGGTTTTACACCACTTGTTTTGACACCACTTGCCATTTTGGCTTTATCTCAAAGTTCTTTCTGTTTCTTAAACTCATCGTTTGATTGTTTCCCGATCAAACTTTCCTCATGAACCGTGTTCGTCCCATATACAAAATTCATGTTTTTATTCTTGTATTCATGAAATGGTGACACTTTCTTTTTAGGTTCATCTGATTCCTCTAATCCCAACCCAGCTCTCCGGTTTTCCGGATGATCACCACCATTCCTTCGGTAGTTATTTCTTTTAGGTTTGAAATAGAATTTCTTTTCATTGATCTCCAGATCATCTGATGTGACTTCCACGAGTTTAAAGAATTTGTCTAACAATTCTTCCTTCATGTTCTGAATCGGAAAACTATCATCAAAGTACAATCTATCAGAATCCTTAATCTTGTACATCACAATATTAGGACCATCACTTAGATTGTCATCTGATGACTTATCGTCATCTTCAGACTGTGAATCGAAATTCTTTGAGCTCGAGTCGGCGCTTTTGAAGCTGCCATCATCAGAATCGTTCAAAACATTATCAACAACCTTTTTAACCACAGCATTGTCATCATCTGTTTTAGTATAGATTACATCAATGTTTTCTGGCAACTCAGTTTTCTTTTCAGATAACAACTCAATGTTGAGTGCCTTGTCCATCCCATCAGCATATTTGCGACAATACTTCTCGCATAGGGGTGGAGGAACATTGTTGTATTCTTTACCAATTTTCTTTTTAGGTTTCTCTTCCGATGGAATTTTCGGAAGGATGTGATCAATGACATATGCGTTACAGGTGTAACTTCTCAAAAGTTGTTGAACACGCTCTGTTTCAATTGTCATGTCCTGGAGTTATTGCTTAGTTTCAGCAATGGTGTTAATATAGATATTAATCGCTTTTTGCTTATCCATTACTGTTCCTTTTAACATCCTTATTATATCATGTTGTTCGATGTTATTTCTATCAAGCCTTCCATAATCATTTTTCATTTTATCATACGCTTCCTTCATTGTGCGATAATCGTATTTCAAAAGTTCATTATGTACATTGTTTTCAGCGATGATTTTTGATTTTTCGGCACACTCAGAACATGGTTCAGTACATTTTGTACAAGGTTTCTCAACCTCTACAACTTGAACTTCATTTACCTCAGGACCTACCTTTGTTAGATTTGCCATCAATGCTTTGTCGGCAATGTCCTTGAGGTTTTCGGCATTCACTTCCTGATTAACATTAATGACTGCTTCATCGGTTGATTTCTTCTCGGGAACTTGCTCCTGAGAACCTCCATCAAAGTGACCTGCAAAATTTTCACAAGAGTTAGGAGATAAAATTACTTGCTTCTGCATGTGGAAATACTCCTCTTCTTCACCTTGTTGTTGCAGATATTGTTCCAGTAGAATATTCTCCATAGCTGCTGCTTCTTCTGCAGAAGTATCTTCAACAATTTCAGCCATCAATGCAACTCCGGTCTTCTTACCGATGTAAGAATTCCAGTCGAAACCGTCATCTTCGTTTGATGCAACCATAGCTTTCTCATTGCTGCTGCTATTTGGTTTCTCTTGGATTTCAACCTGAGTCTTTTTCGGGAATGGCTTGTATTGAAGTGACTTCTTGTAATACTCGTTGCCTCCTCCGAACGGACTCTGATTTCCCGTTGCTTCAGGATTTTTGCATTCTCTCTTGAAGTGACCCTTTTGGCGACATTGCAAACATGTAACCTTTGACTTGTCGAAGCCCAACTTCTTGCTAGAATTTTTGATATCTCGGCCAGTGAGAGCAACGAACTTGGTAAACCTTTGAATAATACATGCTAAACACCACTTGATATCCATCAACTCGAGTTCTTCTTCATCCACTTGGTCATAATCTTCTGCCGTCATTTCAGGATTTCCAATTTTGCCGGCTACAAGGCATTCGTATGACTCCAGAACAGTGGCGAGAAGAGACATATGTTGTTTAGCGACTTGTTCCAAAACAACATTGTTCAAATTTACTGCGATGTTGCACTTGTATACATTCGAATCAGAATTTATTTGTTGTTCTGATTTTCTTGATTTTGATAAGATGAATTTGAACCAGTACTTGAGAACGAACTCTGTGGACTCTGATCATAATGAGGCTGCGATTGACTCTGGTTCTGTGGAGAAGCATTCATGTTCGCACTAAACGTTGTCCCAATTTTCGGACTTGAAATGTTGTCTTGCATTCCACTTTTGTAGTACAACCCAACGTCTTGAACTACATTAGCGTTCTTTGACTTTGCTATCTTCAGAAGCTCCATTCCGTGGCCCTCGAGTTTGTCGATAAACGTTGACAACTTGAAGAATTCCCACTTATCACTATTCTTCAGAACCATCAAATAAGTAGTCCATTCACCATCTGGTAATGCGTCAGCAAGCTTGTCGATGTATTCTTGTTCTGTCTTCTCGAGACCGTGTCTTCGCATTTGAACTTTAAGATGACAGAAGCGCTCGATCATTTGCTTCATGGTCTCATTCTTTAGCATGGTGAAGATATCAAACTCTTTCAGAATACGCGCCTTTTTACTTTTGATCATTTCAGAAATACCTTGATACTTCTTCTGTAATGACAACCAAAGATCTCTTGCAGTAGTATACTCTGGCAGCAAAATCAGGATATCTTCTTTGACAGACTGTTGGATGAGACTGATAATATTTTTCTCAGCGATATATTCTTCTTTCTGTACCGTCGAGTAATTGTACTTTTCAAGGACTTGCTGATGTTCATCTACCGGAACAGTGTAGCCTCTTTCAATTGACACCCAGCCAGCGAAGTGCATGGCTTGAGCCCAATATGTGAATTTCTCCTTCCATGCTCATTAGCTTGGGCGGTTTAACAGTCGTGCCCATTTCGTTATCAAGATTGACTTGATGAATCACATTAGCATTTGACGAACTAGCTCCGGACATAAAAGCTCTTTTCATATCATCCATTGTGAATAACGAGATGTGTATACTGAAAATAATCAAAAACTTTTGAAAAAATTAGCACTACTACAAGTTCGGTCGAACTTGTAGTAACAATGAAGAATTCTTGAGTTTATCACAAGTTCGTCGAACTTGTGATATTTGTTTTGAAAAATTTGATTTATCTTCGGTCGAACTTGTGACACAAACACAACAGATCTTCGAGCGAACATGTCAATAAGACTTTGATGAAACACTAGTAAGTTCGGGCGAACTTACTCAAAATTTCCTTGATATTACACAAGTTCGGTCGAACTTGCTATAAAATCAGTGAAAAATCAGTAACTTCGAGCGAACTTGATCAAGCTTTGTTCAAAAATCACTCAAGTTCGAGCAAATTTGCTAAAAAATTACTTGAAAAGTGATGTTTTAGACCAAGTTCGGCCGAACATAGTTAACAAGTTCGATGAAAATGGTTTTGGAAAACATGATTTTTTCAAAATTTTGACATGAATTCGGTTGAATTTGGTCTCCAATCTTTCAAGGGTTTATCTTTGTTGTATTTTACATGATATATCCAAATTTGAAAAGATTTTGACCGTGAATTCTTCATTTTATGTTCAAAAGTTAAGAAAAATAGAAGAAGGGAGATGAAATAGAAGTGTTCTTGCCTTGATACTATCAAATCAGGCTGTTCTAGCTCTGATACCACTTGTAGGACCGATCCTTGATGCTAAGGAACCTAAATTTGATATCTAACGTCCATAAGAGAGGAAATATTACGTCGTGTTTACCAATAGACAATATTTAATCAGTTAGTCGTCAGTTTTATTGATCAAACATTCCGGTTACAAACTGACAGAGCTTCGCTTCCAAAATGCCAAAGTTATAAATGAAGTAGGCTAGCTAGGTATTTATAGAGATGGAAGTTCGCCCTAGGAAGACACAAGTTCGCCCGAACTTGCCTAAGCAAGTTTGGCCGAACATGTCCTAACATGTTACTCATGGGCGAACTTGCATCAACTTTATATAAATACAACATTCACCTAGTCTATTCAGCTCTATACTATACAGACTCGATATAAGACTAAGACATAGACATTATGCACCAACAACCATTATAGGCAAAATATAATTTGGATAAAGTCCATTAATTTATGGGACAGTGGATCATAGAGTCACATCTGTCTTTGTCATAACGACATTTTAAGTAGCTCGTAAGCTTGTCACAAAGGACTTAACATATGGCACAAATGGCTTCATCATAAAAGACATATATTATGGCACAAACGGCCTTGTCACTAATGGACATATAAGTTTGGCACGAAAAAGCCTTGTCACTAAAGGACATTATAAAATATATAAGCCACGATCTTATTGATCAAGAGGCTTTAAGGCTCGAACATAGTTCATCACCCTTGAACTGGGGGTCGTAGACCACAACTGTCGTTCTCATAATTGACAATATTATATGGCCTGTAGGCAAATCAATTGACATCTCACAAGGATGTTAAAATAGTAATCATCCGTAGGCGAAACACCACTAATGGATGTTAAATCATGGCCCGTAGGCACTACATCACTAATGGATGTTAAATCATGGCCCGTAGGCACTACATCACTAATTGATGTTAAAATTATGGCCCGTAGGCACTACATCACCAATGGATGTTAAATCATGGCCCGTAGGCAGCACATCGCTAATGGATGTTAAATCATGGCCCGTGGGCAGTACATCGCTAATGGATGTTAAATCATGATCATCGTATTGATGATATAAGCCGGGATCAAATTTGATCACATAGGCTATAAGGCTTGGACATAGTCCTTCACCCAGACGACTAGTGTGGTTCCTCAAGTCACACTGTCATGAGTATCAACATTTCTTGAATGTTAATTAAGAATAATTGTCTTAAAATGGTTTATCAATGTGGCCATGATCGCACTGATCATAAAGGCTTGGAGGCTTGAACATAGTTCACCACCTGTGGATAGAAGGGATGATCTTCCTTAACTATCATGGTAGAAGGCTTTACTTCTTAACTACCATTTTATATTTGCCAATTAATGTGAACTTGTCACTTGGCTGGGTAAACCATCAAGAAGATCTTTTGGATTATTTCGCGGATCGATAAAGTTCGAATTAAAATCGAGACGATCGCTTGAACAATGATGTAATGAATACATATATAATATTTATAATAATTCCAAATCTTTCCGTAAATCATTAGGAAATTACAATAGTGCTTATACAGGACTTTTAATAACTAACTTGCCCACGCAGGGGCTTTTAAAAGCACACAAATCTACACAGGGACTACAAAGAATATATATATATATATATATATATATATATATATATATATATATATAAGGACTAGAAGAAATAACATGTCCACGAGGGACTATAATGAAATAGTATGTTCACAAAGGAACAATAATGAGATAACGTGTTCACAAAGGAACTTAAGTCGAAGAATATGTCCACCTAGGGACTTTAATAAACAAATGTCCACATAGGGACTATACACAAGAGACATGTCCACATAAGGACTCAAAGGAAAATGAAATACAATTAAAATGAAGGATTCTTCAGAGTGTCCTTTAATTCTTTCCTTGTTGTTCCTCTTCTTGGCTTACCGCGTATGGCATTAACACAAAGGTTTTTAATAGAAAGTGTAATAACTCCGAATTGGGATTTGTAGTAAAAGTAGAATCCAAGGATTTGGTTTAAAGAATAAAATGGATCACGGATTGGAGTTTGATAAGTATAAAATTTTGGAATTCCAAGAATTCGGATATAAGAAATATAGATTATAAGTACCCACTGGTATTATCCTTGAAGTCGGAGACTCAGGGACCTCTGGTATGGACTCCACAAATATAGACTTCAAAATTTGAGCCTAGGGACCTCCGGTATGGACTCTGAAGTCTAGTTTATGGTTTCAGTAGGTTTGGGTTTTAATAATAAGTTTATACAAAGTCTTTCCTCCAAATAGGTCGCATGCTTACTTAGCCGCGGTACGAAGCATAGCATTTCGTGGCTTCGGATGAGAAGAATTTTCATCAATGGCTTCTTTGCTTGGCGACTTGTTTCTCAATTACATAAAATCGAAGCAAGATTTGTTTAACAGGGATGAAAGCATTCCTATGTCAAGTCTAGACTCGGAAGGTATAAGGAATATGCTACTGTGTCATTTGAGATTAAACACAAAAGGCTAGTGTTTAATTCACTCAAACGTTGGCTCTGCTACCAACCTGTCACACCCCGATTTCCACGTATAACCCGGTGGGCCCAGTGGGGAATATTGTGTTGTATGTTAATATCATCATAACCAAACAACACAGAATAGCACAGCGGAAGTCTTGGATTAAATATTATTACAAACCGGAATGTTCAAAGTTCAAATACAATGCCTTGTAATAAAGATCCACAGGTGGATCATTTAATTATATAAAATGATGTTCAACAGACTTTTGGCACATCTAAGGACTTGCAAGATCCTCTTATGTCGCTACTGAGCAGCTTCCAGCATATTTACGTATTTTTACCTGTAGTTTAATCTTTTGAAAATACGTTAGTTTACACTGGTAAATACAATCAACCGGCACATTTTGAAAACCTTTTCAAAATTTGATTTAGGTACTCAAGGCACGAAAAATCTTTTTATACTTGGGATAAACTATATCTCATGTTATCAGTTTTATATAACTTGACAATACATATCGAGACCGGAATCTATGCCTGTTGATATTAACCGACACACCACTTATTCCTTATTGGGAAAACCCATAGTGGGTAATAAAATTATAATTTATTCCCTTATTGGGAACACCAATATTGGGTAAACCCGTATTGGGTTATAAAATTATTTATTTAAACCATTTCGTATATGTCAGGTGTATGCCTACACTCCTCACTTAGGTCGTGGCCACTTACAATTAAATGAGTCAAGGATATCCAGGACACGGTCGAATTAACCTCAAATGTTTAAGTCAAGCAATACGAATTAAAACGGGTTATTTTAATTTCCCGACACATTGGTCTTCGAATCCCATACCCGACCATGCGGTAATAATTTACCGTATCCCAAGCCCGTATAGGGAAAATAGGTTAAGAGTATTTACCTGAGCTAGCACTCGTCTTATAATGCAGATTTATTGTAACTCAGTCGTATTCAATTAAGTAAAAGTAGGTACAATTTACCGGAAGGCTTTAGTCTGGAATGATGGTATAAAAAACCAATTAGAATGCTAACGGATCTTATTTAAGTCATAGACTTAGATCGACTAGCTTAAAGTATTAAAAACGGTACGACGCGCTTGATTAAACGATGACCGGAAAGAATGTAGTTTAAACCCGACAAGTACAATGACTTGTATAATATGGGTAAACATATAACATTCTGGATTTTGAAATAAAAATGATAAGGTTAAACCCGTTTCGGTTAAATTACGTAAACTAGCCTCATAGGCTTAACCGTATAAGAGATACCGGGTAACAAGATGAGTCATGAAAGAGTTCCATATGCCAATATACTTTAAACAAGTTATAATATCAGTAGGATATCAACTTGTATGCCTATTAAGGTTTTAAAATCAAATTATGCCTCATAAGGGCGTTTTGGTCATTTAGCAACGTATAAAAGGAACTTGCGTATAATATGATGTTACAACCATAAACATTTTGTTAAATACTTTATTTATGATATAATATCAATATGATATCAAATATATGTGTGTTTTATGGTTTAAGACCAAACTATGCTCCGAATGGGCATTTTGGTAATTTCACACATAGTTTCAAAAGCGTATTGGGATTATGATTTTATAACATGTACCCACTGTAAAAAGTATTTTAAATGAGTTATAATATCAGTGGGTAACAAGTCTTGGTTGGTAAATATGGTTTAAAACCATACTACGCGTCGAAAAGGCGTTAAAGTCGTTAAATGACGATATTTGCAATATTTTGTGAAAACTGATGTTATGACCAGGTCTAAATAATTAAAATATGTTAATTAGTATAAAATTTCAGTAGGAAAAGGTTTCATATGAAAATCATGATTAAAAACCATTTTAAGTGCCGTAAGGGCGTTATCGTCATTTAAGAGCGTACTACAAGAACTTGTGCATAAACTCAGCTTATAAACTGAAATGATATCCGGAAATATCCTAATCATGATATTACATCAGTAGGAAATAAGTTTGGTATGAGAAATTATGTTTAACACCGTTCTACGCGCCGAAAGGGCTTTTACGGTCATTTTAAAGCTTTATTTACGATATATTACGAAAACTCGGTTTATGATCAGATTTGTAACATCAAAGTATGTTAAACATGATATCATATCAGTAACTAATTCATTTGCAAGTTCATTGGTGTTTAAAACCTCATTTTTAAATAAAAGGGCACTATAGTCAAAGTTTTGCAATTTTACGGAAACTCGCATAAAACTCGGATAACTATCATTATCATGCAATATAACCTCAGAGGGTTATGATACATCATAATACGATCATAATGGGACCTTAAATCAGTAGCATACTAATCTAATTTGGTTCATAATCGAAAGTCAACGCAGAAGTCCAACTTCGCGACTTTCGGTTGCGAACCGACCCTAAAACTGGAATTGACGAGCCGAACATGTTTACACATGTTCTAATAATTATTACCAAGTTGTTTATGTGTTAAAACATATTTTAGAAAACCTTTAAACTCAGTTTATGAATATTTTAAAATCTGGCCCGTTGACTTTTTTATAATATATTATGTTGACTCGTCAAATGACCAAGCAAACATGGTAATTAGGAGGTACCCTTTTGAGGGATTAACACCTACCTAATTACGATCACGTAGCCACGTTCAATGCGAACAATGGCTGACCATTAAGGTCTAAACTGAAAGTCAAAACGTTTATCGAAAACACTTGACTTTTGGCTTTAAAAGCCTAAATAAAAGAACAAGACTAAGATGGAACACTTACAAGTGGTCCAAGGAGTAGTCTTAAACTCAAAGAAGTCCCCAAAATAATCAGGAACCTCCAGGAAGAAGATAGGAGATAAGATTGAAGGATATGAGCAAAGAACAAGGCTTGAATTCATGGGATATTTATAGTTGTAGATGGATCATAAGATCATTACAAGTGTCCAGGAGGCTTATAGGATGATTACAAGTGTTTGGGAGGTGTCAAGACCAGGTTAAGAGTGGCAAAAACGAGCTAGGTGGCGAGATATGGAGCAATGCTTGCTGAACAAGCATATGACTGTCTACAGATGAGCTTACGGGCTGTAAGGGTCCACTCTTACGGTTCGTAAGGACCCAGCTCAGCAGCCAAACTTTCATTTGTTGACACTTTTGGCCCCTGGACTTGTTTTCGTCGCGTTTTGTCACCCGTAACCCCTTTTAACCTGATTTCAAGGCTCAATAAGGGCATTAAGGTATACGTGACTTAAATTATGTCCGGAATTATCCCGGATGTCGGTTCGTTTGGTTGTACGGTCGCGCGTTTCGCAGAAATGCGTAAAACGCTTAAACGGACACAAAAACGATAGAAATTTCGCAACGATGGACATCCTTGTATTCTTATCAATAAAATAAAATATTTTATTGAATATAAACATTTGGATTTGTATATGGAGTCTGTATTCAAAATACGAGAATCGGCAGACATCCATAGTTTGTCAGGAATAGTCCCTGAACTTCCAAACTTGTGTGTAACGTTAAAATTAGTGCATAAAGCCTTCATTGGCCTATAATAGGTATACACAAGAGTATGACTAACATCATAAGACTCTCGGTTCGTTAAAAGGTCACTCAGAGGCTTAGTTTGAGCATGTTGACACTTTTAGTCCCTTAATTATTAAATTGTCGTTTAGAGGTTATAAAATAACATAACGACGCATTTGGTCCCTCTCGTTTTAGCACGTGGCATACGAGGATCAGCGGGACACGTGTCGGAATTTTATAGGACAGGTTTTTACGAGGTGTTACATCTCAATGTGGTACCTAGCATACTGAAACCCATAGATATATTGTGCGACAATACTTGTGCCATAGCCCAAGCAAAGGAACCAAGGTCGTACCACTACACGAAGCACATACTCTAAAGGTTCCATTATATTAGAGATATATTGGAATGAGGTGACATCGTAATAAAAAAAGTTTGCATAGAGCTGAATCTAGTAGAACAAATCACTAAGCCGATGCATTTGGCTAAACATGAAGAGCATGCAGAGAAGATAGGATCTGATATTATGTATTTGGTGCTTCGAACATTTAATATCTACATTCCTTTATTTTGATTTAATGGATAAATGCCCAATAAATATGTTGTTGTGTTCGTTTTTGTACGTTTAAAGTATCCTTGAATAAGTATTACAAATGTCCATAGTTGTTTGGATATATGGCAATTAATCGAAGGCAAGACTACTATGAATGATTGGTTGTTCATGAGGAAAGGCTCAATGAGTTAAAGACCATATTCATTGATATTTTTTGGAGAATGATATCAGGCGTAACTCATTTCAAAATAAATTCCATGGATCATAGTCATAAGATGTTTTGACATTGGTATGATCTAAATGTCCTTAGACCTAAAATCTTATTGGAACTAACATTTAATTAAAAGTTGTTCTTTGATCTTACCTAACACTGTAATCATGAAAGGACAACAATAAGGGTATTTGGTTGGGAATATATATGAGATTAAGTGGGAGTTGTATATTGTCATAGGGATAACTCTTTTATAAAAGGAGTTGTGCATTTTGGTGCCCTCATGGATTCAAACTAGTGTAAAAGCATGGCCACGCTCAAACTTAGTGAAGTTTGTTAGACCATTTGATTTGGAGAATGAAAAAAGAATAATATCACAGATGATAAGAGTGAAATGTGATCCATGTCTCGTGTTCATCAAATACCTATACAGAAAGGAAGTTAGATAAGGTTACCAAAGGCTATTGCATTTGATCAAGCAAGGTTGGTTGGCGAAAGTATATCATCATTCCTTGATAGGGGCAGCATGATGTAGCTAGATGTCCACTGTTGTCTATGTTAAAGGGCAAGTAATTGAGAATCGTTCTAGTGGGAGACTATTGAGATTAGTGTGTCTGACACTCAATTATTTGACGTTGTTATCATGGTATGATCCAAATAATTACACTTTGGATGACAGACACGAATAATATATTTAATATTTAAATATATTAAAACACGATTCGTAGTATAAAATTATGAATATTAATTATTTGGAATAATTAGTATATTGTTTAAGATTTAAACAAAAGAGAGAGGTTTTATTATTGGATAATAACTAAGTTTGGGATTTATTGGTGATTAAGAGATAAACACATGGTTTTAACTTGGAGGGAAAGTTAAAACACTAGGGTTTAGTTTGTAATTATATCAGATATACATACATGCTTAATCCTAAACCCTAATTACATATTTTAATCACAAAACAACAACCATAACCATAACCCCAACCCATCGCCCCCCTCTCTCAATTTCGAAGCACGCCGCCAAAGTCGTCGTCACCGCCTTCGCGCACCACCTCATCAATTCGCGTGTTTGATTGGATCAAGGTGCGTGGGATCTCAAGTATTAGATCTGTTTCGTGTTCGGTTACTGCCATCGTTTCCGCTCATCTGATTAATAAATCATATTAATAATTATAAAATTAGATTTTATAAAGAAAATTGTAATCATGTATACAGACATGATTACCATCAATTTTCCCGACGTCCTAAAAAGTTGTTTATGAAAAATCTTTTAAATCTTTAGCGATGACGACAAGTCGTCACTAAGGGTTGGTTATAACAAATTTGCATTCCTTTCTTTAGCGACGACATGTCATCACTAAAAGGTCTGTTATTAAAAATATTTAACGTTTAGCAACGAAAAGTGGTCGCTAAAGGTAACTTAAATTCTAAAATGGTTTTTTTCCCAGATTTTCTCATAAAATCACAAACATATAAACCGAAAATTGAAACCAATAATACAAACACAAATAAAAATCAACCACCATCGCAAATTACATATGTTTGTACTAATAGAAAACATAAATTCAAGTTATCATAACAAACTAACAATTAGAAACCATAAATTCAAGTTCTCATAACAAACTAACAATTGTTATCTTCGTCTTCATCTTGGGCTTGCGACGACGACCCACGTTTTTCTTTCAATGCATTGTATTTCGCTTGTGATAGTGAGTTGAATATGCACGACACATCGGGGCGTATATTTCGCTCCTTTCACCCAGTTCCTCGGATCCAACCACTCCTTTCACCAAAGACGCGTTTGAGACACGCTTACGCATCAACTGGCGCATCAACTACTTCCTTATGCATTTTGGTGTGCTCTCTTTCAATGCAATCATGTAGTAAACAATAAAATAAACATATATTATATTTTTTAATGAAGTTCGTGTACATGTTACTGACATACATACACATAAAAGTACTTACACAATCCACATAAACAAAAAATATATACAAACACAAATGTTTATACACAAATATACATATATATGTACACACATACAATTTCGGGTGAAACGGGTCAAACGGGTCGAGTTCATGTTACTAACAAACATACACATACAAATACTTACATAATGAACATAAACAAAATATATATATAAACATACACATGAAAAATGTTTGTACAAACCTATACACACCTATTCATATATATGTATACGCATACAATTTCGGGTAAATGGGTCAAACAGGTAGTGTTCGTGTTACTAACATACATACACATACAAATTCTTACTACTACACATGCAGGACAAATATATCCCAACATACACATACAAAATGTTAACACAAACATATACATATAAGTAGGTTTAGGATCATATACAAAGGCTCATAAAAATAAGAAGTCGTACAAAGGGTACCAAACGGAGTCCGATTGACCTCATCAAGAGGGCACTGGAACCGTCTCATCGAACTCTACGTTGTGAGATTTTAGGTTTTCACTTTCGGATTTATAGGTTGTAGATTTTTGTTTATTATCATTGTGTCTTTTATTTATCATTGTGTCTTTTCTATGTTTGTGTCATTGTGTCTTTTTTGCGACTCATTGTGTTTTTTTCTCGATATTGTGTTATATTTTGCTCGACATTGTGTCATCTTGTGCGATCCATTATGTCTTTGTACACTTCTTAATTTTAGTAGCCTTTGTAGAATAACTTAATCCTATACATATATATGTATACACATTCAATTTCAGGTGAAACAATTAAAGGAGAGGTGTTCTTGTTACTAACATACATACACATACAAATACTTGCATCATAAACATAATTGAAAAGATATACAAACAGGAACCTGCAAAATGCTGATAAAAACCTATACACACATATACATATATACTTATACACATACAATTTCGGGTGAACGTTCGTTAACTAAATGAACGAAGCTTTCGTGAACGTTCGGTAATGTGTTCGCTTACGTTCTTTCATGTTCGTTAGTTTACTTTAATTCGTGTCCGTTTGTTTATGTTAATTTGTTAAAAGTTTTAAATTTGTTTTAATATTTCACTTTCCCTCACATATGAAGAAGTTAGAATATATACTAAAGAAATTATTTTGAAATATGTCTAAATAATTGTAGATACTGAAAAATGATCAAGAGTCTTCGACCTTGTGACTAGGGCTGTAAACGAACCGAACTTCAGCAAATAGTTCATGAACCATTCGACAGGAAGTTCCTTTATATTCGTTCGTTTAGTTAACGAACGGACATGAACAAGATATTCCGTTCGATTAACTAAATGAACGAAGCTTTCGTGAACGTTTGGTAATGTGTTCGCTTACGTTCTTTCATGTTCGTTAGTTTACTTTAATTCGTGTCCGTTTGTTTATGTTAATTTGTTAAAAGTTTTAAATTTGTTTTAATATTTCACTTTCCCTCACATATGAAGAAGTTAGAATATATACTAAAGAAATTATTTTGAAATATGTCTAAATAACTGTAGATAATTATATCTTAATTTAGCTAAACTTGATTTATCACATGGTGTTTGTAGTAGACTTGTTGTGTCTTGAATTCTTGATATTTATTTAATAGTTGTATTGGATTACTTGTATGATATATTGGATGTTTAAGGTTAATGGTGTTTTTTTAATTTCAAGTTTAATGTTCGTTTTTGTTCTGCTCGTGACCAGTATTCACGAATTGTTCGCTAACAACTGAAATTCCTTAACAAACGAATACGAACATAAACTTTTGTTCGACATGTGTTCGTGAACAGTTCACAAATGTCTGCATTTCCTTAATGAACGAACACGAACTAAGGCTTGTTCATGTTCGTTCAATTTGTTTACAACCCTACATGTGACACGATTAACACACCACAAACCCAAGTAAACTCCTATTTTTACCAACTCTACTTTCGACGGCAACTACCAAAATGGGATATTGTAGTCGGAACCTTGGGACTGCCAAAATGGTTGCAGGTCTTCTATGACCAATTTATTTGTTTTTTCCTAGCCTTTTAAAATAATTTGCGGTTGATTTACGATTACTTATTTTGTTTTTATTAAAAAATAAAAGTAAATGGGTCTTATCTGCGAGCGATTATAGTTTGGGACGTTAACATATCCGTCGCGAAGTTAGCGACCAAAATAAGTCACCTTGCAAATCAATTGTAATTTTTCTCTGATATATTACGATCGCTATGTGATTTTCAGTTGAAAAAATCCATGGTTAATGACAGCTACTTCGTGCATAGGGGTGTGAATTTCGGATACGACCCGAAAACATGACACGAACCTAACACGAAATTCGCGGGTTTAGGTTTAGTCTAGTGGGTTCAGGTCAGTTTCAGGTTAAACCTGCGAACCCGTTTAGGTTAACAGGTCGGGTTCGGGTCAACCCGATCAGGTTGGCGGGTTGACCCGTTTAACACATTTATAGTATATTTTATTTTCTTACAACTTATTTTATGCCATAAATTAAATGTGATGTATATTTTATGCCATAATTACAACTTAAAAAGAGAAATAAAATAAGATTTTATAATTTAATATAATTTTGTTATATACATTTGTGTTTTTTAAGTAAATTTTAATTTTGATATTATTTCAGAAAAAAAAAATCGGGTTGAATGGGTCGTGTTCGGGTCAACCCACTCGGGTCATGTTCGGGTTTATATGTATGATACATTTTCGGGTTCCCGTCAACCCACAAACACGACTCGTTTAGCACCCATATTCGTGCATACTAAAAGGTAAAAACATACCTTAAGTATTTGGAAAGTAACTACATAATAATTGCAACAAGTAAATTTACTCGCGCGATGCGGCGGGTCCAAATGTAAAGTAACTTGGATTTGTGCAGTAAAGACTTGAACCGTTTCTTAACAAAAGTTACGTTAAAACATAGATAAAACGAAGATGTACATCAAAATAAGCACGAAAACGTATTATACATGGCTCGACTTTTTGCGAAAGAAATTTACATCGAACACCAACCAAAACTTATACAGACACATACAAAAAAGTATTAAATTATGTTTTTTTAAGTTAAAATGGTACCGCTCGTTGCGGTGGAACTGAAACGTAAAGTAAGCTGAATTTATAAAGTATAATGAAAATATATTATATTTGATCCGACTTGTTCAAAACGAAATTAATGCCAAAACGTAGATCAACTAAAACAATAGAAAAAAAGCAAAAAAACATATTTTATATGAGCCTACCCATTTTCAAATAAACGTAATCAACTTGAATTTATGTCGATACGTACATAAATATAAACACATAAAAATAATTATAAAGTTTTTAGAAAGTTGAAAGGTCGTAACTGACAATACTAAATGTTGAAGGGTAAAGGCTAAAATAAATAAAAACTTACGAAATGACAAAATATTGACACGTACATAGAGATAGGCACGTAAAAAATGATTATATAGTTTTTAAAAAACCGAAGGATTGTAAGTGGCAATACTAAATGTTGAAATGTAAAAGCTAAAATAAACAAAAACTACTAAATGTTGAAGGGCAAAAGCTAAAATTATTATATAGTTTTTATAAAACCCGAATAAGTTGTTAGTGCCAATACTAAATGTTGAATAGTAAAAGCTAAAAATAAACAAAAACTTACTTTTAAAAAAAAGTGATTATATATTTTTTGAAAAGCTAAAGAGTTGTAAGTGTCAATAATAAATGTTAATTGATAAAAAATAAAATAAAATAAAAATTATTTAAATGATAATTAACCAATGGCAGAACATGCCACTACTATTGATCCATCTTGTTATTGTATGCTTTATTATTATAGAATATTTTACTTGATAAATGTTGACTACATAATAGTTGCAATATTTTACTTGATACAAGTTTAAAGGTATTATTTAACTATTTGGAAAGTACCTACATAAATGCTGACTACTAGAGTACACGTAATAATTACAATATTTTATTTGATACAAGTTTAAACGAATTATTTAGAGTTAAATGCTTGGTTGATCCCTGTGGTTTGCAAATCTTGCAGACTTGGTCCCAGTGGTTCACTAATTACACACTTGGTCCCAGTAGTTTCAAATTTTGCACTCGGGTGGTCCTTACCACTAACCTTTGTTAGATTTCTTAGTTAAGTATATGCAAAATTACTATTATACCCCTCGTCTTCTTCATCCTTTCTCTGCTACCACCTGCAACTACTCTGCTACCACCACCCTCACCCTGGCCGCCTTTCACCGCCATACCACTCAGTCATACCCTCGCCGCCTTTCACCGGAATAGACCTCAACCCGTGGTTGGTTGAATTGGTGTGGGACGAACCCGATTTGCTACAAAACGTGTGGTTGGTTGAATTGGTGTCGAATGTGCCATCGATTCATCTATCGCCATTTTCGCCTCCAAGAAAGAAGCTTCGGATCCAACCACCGGATTTCCCCCTTCTTTCGATGCCACCGATGATCACAAACCACATTCCCGCAAGCATTCAGGGAGCCAGGCAGTTTGGATTTGATCATCATCATCATCCGCAACAACACTTCAACAACATTCAATCTTTTCCATTCGGGTTACCGCGATTTCCTCCAAGATCCATGGGAATATCCCAAGAAGCCCAAGCAAACAAATTTGAAAACGGAAGCGCAAACGCTTCCTGTTTGCTAACAATTGGGAACATTAGTAACTCGAAAACGAGCTTGAAAGCCGAGAAAAAACCAACCTTTTTGTTGTTTGGTCAGCCGATATTCACCGAACAACAGCTTTCCGATAGCAGTTCTGGCGACACAGTGGCCAACCAGTCTGATGGTTCGGTGGTGGTTCAAAATGGTCCAGTGGAGAGCTCATCCGATGAAGCTGGTCCATGGTTCAAGGACCTAATTCAACCAACCACGGGCTGACCCGTTTCACGTTTTGTAGCAAATCGGGTTCGTCCCACACCAATTCAACCAACCTCGGGTTGAGGTCTATTCCGATGAAAGGCGGCGAGGGTATGGCTGAGTGGTATGGCGGTGAAAGGCGGCCAGGGTGAGGGTGGTGGTAGCAGAGTAGTTGCAGGTGGTAGCAGAGAAAGGATGAAGAAGACGAGGGGTATAATAGTAATTTTGCATATAATTAACTGAGAAATCTAACAAAGGTTAGTGGTAAAGACCACCCGAGTGCAAAATTTGAAACTACTGGGACCAAGTGTGTAATTAGTGAACCACTGGGACCAAGTCAGCAAGATTTGCAAACCACAGGGACCAACCAAGCATTTAACTCAATTATTTAAGAGGATTCACATTGAAATCTTCATCTTCATTAATTTTATATATATATATATATATTAATTCATCACTTATTGATTCATGAATAGTGACATATTTTTATTTTTTGTGATTTTATTTTGTCTTTAGATTTTTTAACTTTAGTGTTTTTTTTTCATTTTTGTTTTACAAGTTTATTATTTTATTTTTATAATTTTGTCATAAGAAGTTAACCAAGTTTAGTTTTTTATTAGTTCTTGTTGTATTTTTTCTAGAATTTGGTCGTCATTCAATTGCTACTTAGTACAGTATTTGGTGGTCACATTTGGTTCCTTAGTTTTTTTTCGTTCGGTTGCTATTTAGCACGATGTTTGATAGTTTTTACGTCACTTGGTGTTAAAAGATCGTGTTTTTGTTTTACATTTTCCCCAGTTTTGATCATGGTTCGGTTACTACTTAGCACGGTTTTAATCCTGGCCCAGCAATGCTGGTAACACGTTTTACCTCCTCCGCCCCGCAACGCGGGGAACTTAAGACTAGTTTCTATAAATTTTATATATTTTTTTCAAAACATCTCATATCCAATTCTTTATCTTTATCTCTAGCTAATTCACAAACACTTATTTATTATTATTATTTTATATTTCTTACACACTCACAAGAAATATAAAGAGTTACATGTAAGAGCATTCACATCCAATCCCCCAAATTATATGAGGGGCGTTTTCTTTTATGAAAAATGGGTGTAGATTGTTGTAAGTGGTTGTTAGTGGAGGAGAGAAAAAAATGTTACTGTTTATTTGTAAATTTGGTAGGACACTGTTCACCATTTATAATTTTTAATATATTTTAAAAGTGGTTGTAAGTGGAAAAGAGATAAAATGTAATGATAAAAATATTAAAAATGATTATTTAATTGAAAAGAATAGGGAAAATAGTAATTTTTAGTGTAATATAGGGTAAAAATGGAAGGTTGGATGTGAATGCTCTAAGCCTCTAAAAATCTAAAGGTGTACTTTGTTATTCTATAAAATGTTCCCAATAATAGAGAATCCAATTTAGTGTTGTTTTAGTTGCTATTTCTTATATCTCTATTTATATTAATATCGTATAGAAAGTATACATATATAGAGGTCCAATTTAAATGTTGTAACTATTTGGAAAGTACCTACAAACATCTCAAAGCTGAATATATATAAAACAACTAAAATGTTAGTAAAAAATAATGATGGCAGATAGAGCCTGCAAACATCAGTCCTATATGTAGATGAGGGACCAAATCGTACGAGGTTCTTAAAGCTATATCTCACTCGTGTTATTACTCACGGGACCATACATACTCCGACATGTATTATCCCTTTGTGATAAAATAAGAAAGGGCCAAAAATATATTTTTCTTTTTCTTTGTTTAATAAACTGTTTATTGAAGTTCAACATTAGAAAGTAGAAACAATAACCGATTGAAAGGAACAAGATACAATACTAAAAGAAAACTACAATAGAATAAATCTAGACGGAAATAGATGAATGAGGCCTCATGTTTAACACTCTTTCTAATATAGGTCTTGCATCTCCTTTGAGAACACCTTGTCTAAGAGTGTATCGCATCAACTGTATACGTTTTCGACCCCCCGGTTTTATGTATGTAGTTTTTGTTTAGAACCTTTTAGGTATATACATTTTCGACCCCCGGTTTATAATTTTTTAGGTATATACGTTTTCGACCACCCGGTCAGAAATCTCAAGCTTCCCCACTGTCAACAATTACATTTAAGTGTTTATAGTTAGTGAAAACTGACCTTATTATATTTTCCAACAACAAATAGGTGTATTGTTGTTAACGTGTATTCATTTGGTTAACTTAAGTTAAGGGCTCGTTAATTACCTGTTAATGTGGCTCTTAATGGTTCATACCTCTTACTGGTTCAGCACTTAATGGTTCAGACTTTATGTATCGCGAGCAAATGTCTGAATGGTTCAGACATTTGCCTCTGAACGGTTAAGCATTATACCGGCTCTTAATGGTTCAGACCTCTTACTGATTCATCACTTAACGGTTCAGACATTTTACTAGTTCAACACTTAACCATTTAAAAGTTGACGTCTTTTCCTTTCAGGCATAGAGTGTGGTAATGATTTATGCATTTGTCTATTTTAGGGGTTATAAACGTAATGCCATTTGTGAATAGTTAGAAAGAAGTACCAAACCGTGAAGGTTTCAATGCTATAAGGTTGTGTCTCAAACACAAGCAAAACCAACATTGTATTTACTTCTATGCAGTTAGTGATTTGGAAATCACGGCTATAAGACTATGAATGTGGAGGGGCTTGGATTGGAGATATTGCTCGACACGTAGCGAGGGTAGAATGCACAAGCTAAGACTAAAAAATTAGGGGTGTGATAGGGCGTCCCTAGTTGGGCGTGGCCAGCCATGTGCAATATGTTTTTTTTTTACTATTTAAAATTTCATTTAATAAAAATAACACACTAATTATATTAAAATATTACATAGAATATTTTTTTTAAATTATAAAGAAAATAAAAAAACATAAAATTAAAAACTACATAAAAGTTACTACGTGTTACATTTTTTCATTATTTCTTCTTTCATTTTCAACGTCATTGCCGATTGTGGGTCGGTTAGTTAATCGACGGCATGGCGATAAATTTCATATCTTCGCGGTTTTCTTTTTGAGATATATTTTTATAGAACGACGCTTGGATATTCTTCCTGATCTCGGTCCTTTGTTGTTGGAGGAAATTAAGTGTATCAATTTTGGTATTAAGATCTTCCAACTAGTCGGAGTACAACCCCTTATCCGAGGACGAACCCGAGGCCGACTTTGATCTCGATCTTTGAAGCCATTTTTTGACGTGTCTCTACTGGGTAGGCGGGAAGGAGAATCATCAAAATCATCCAAATTAAGATCAAACTCTTGATCACAAGTATTGCACTGAGCTTGAGACGAGGGTATCCTTGCCCTTTTTGCTGAGGTTGACTCGCTAGTAGGGATTCTCTCCCATTTCGAGTGTACTTACATACATCCCAACAATGCATGTATTTGAATTCGTTCTTCTTGTTCTCTCTGTATACTAACAAGGCATTCTTGATAAAGTCAACTTCGGTTTCACCACTTCTTGGCCCATTCTTTGCCTTATGGAAACAAGTGTTGAACGCGGTGGCATGTATATTTATATCACCCCACTTCGACGAGAGGCTATCATTTTCACGATACATCTCTGCCCTTTGCATTTGCATATGAAATGTTTTTTATCGAATCCCAAAAATCTTTTTTGTGTCAATAATATTGTAAACATTAAATACGTTTATAAAAAAATACCATGATGGGATGTTGCGATTCGTCGATCCAACATCTTGTCAAAGTAATTTCTTCTTGAACCGTACACTTTATTTGTGTTCGTTGAGCGGCCGCTATTGATTTCTCTTCATTGGTTTTTTTCTTGTGGCTTCTTTTTTTGGCCGTTTTTATGACGAACCACCAACATCTTGCGGTTGAGTTTCGGACACGGATTCGGGTTGGGATAGGTTAACTGGAATAGACGAGTCGTCGTATAGAAAGTTAGTGTATACATGGTTTCCTAAAACGATGTGATTCAGCTAGATCAGGACACGATGAGTATACTAAACCATATGGCGGTTGTTGTGGATGGCCGCGTGTAAGGGGTATTTGGGTCAGATTTGGTGGTGGACGGTTTGGTGGCGGGCTAGGGTTCGGGTTTTCTTGGTATCCAAAGGTGTTGTTTGGGTCGTAGCCGCGGTTAAAAGGATGCATTGTAGGATGTTATGGGTTGATTTTTATAAAAAAATAAAGAGATATGGTAAAAGAAGTAGAGAAGTGGTAAAAAATGTAAAAAATTGGTGGGTATTCATATTGGTTTAATATGTAACTTTTTTTATTCAAACTAGCCGTTCTTCAATAACTATCCGCAACGACTAGATTGGACCAGCCAACCAAAGTCAGCGATGTCACCCACCCCCCACCCCCACTCGTCCCACGTCAAGCGGGCAACGTAATGCACAACGCTAGCCCGGTGTGGTGTCACCAGCGTTAAAGCCAAACCGCCGCCTAACCCACGCCTCACACCCCAAAGTCTAAGGTTGTGTCTCAAACACAAGAGTAATAATAGTAAGAGCATCAGCAATAGCATATTTTTTCTCGTTTTTAGAGAGTTATGTGTCATTTTTTCTCATTTTTACTATTGTGGGTGTTATTTGTGGGTTTCATTTTTAGTGTTTCATTCTTGTGCAAATACAAGAAAAAGCTGTAAGGCTATCTTCAATGGTGCCTAAACCATTGTTGTCTAAGATGAGGTGGCAGATGTCCAAATCTAAGGGCCCAATGCTTGTTCATATTTCATTCAAAATCCTTCTACAAGGGCATGCTAATTTTAGGTTATTGTGCCATTATATGATTATTATATTAATATTTACATGTGAGTGGGCCAAGGTAAAGGAAAAAAAATCTTTTGTTTATATATTGTGTGTAGTTGGAAGGTAATGAGGTGGAAATTAAGAAGGAATAAGGATATTTGTAAGGTTGGAGATAAAATAAGAGTTTTTAAGGATTTGTAAGGATATGATGTGGCAGATGACGTGGCAACTAAGGGCGACTAAGGATGTCCGTAGCATTGGCGACAGTCTAAGGAGGTGTCAGTGGGTGGGGCCAAAGAGGGTTGGTGATTATTAAAAAAAACAAATATTATCTTTCTCTCTCTCTATATATATATAAATGTGGTGATGATGTGTTAATGTTTGTTGGTGTTTTTTAGTTTTCTTATTGGGTGAGGTTTGAGTGTTTTTAAAGAATGAGTTTTTTCTGATGTTGTAGGTGACTAAGCATGTTTTTAGACATTTTCTAATTCTCTTATTGTGATTGGTCTAACAATAGTTTCGAATATCTACCTTGGTACTCTTGAGGATTTTTTTTTATATATTTCTAGGTGGTTTGGAAATCACGGCTAAACGTTTCTAGTCGTTTTCTAAAACTATTTGTTCAGCTAATCTTAATTTTGATTACGTGAAACTAGCTTTTAGCAGCCGTGTAATCAGGGGTACAACTTTATATAGGCTGGGGGTTGTCCGGCCGTCACTGATTTTTCCCTCGTAGTGTTAGTTTTACACAAAAAAATTATGTAAAATATTGGATTTTTAAGAGTCCGATATTCACGGATTTGGATTTTAAGGGTCCAGTCCCTGCTAAATTTTCGTTCAAGCTCCGTCATTACGTGTATCACCCTGTATGGTACAGGTGTCAAGCCTCCTAGGCAAGATAGCAGGACCGCAACATGGATCCGCATCTATATCGATCTCTGGAAGCAGGGCCCTGGCAATGATGGTGATATATGCACCACCGTAAAATACTGCTCGCTCCTGCCGCATGTACGCGCTAGCGTAAAACATAGCAAAACTCCTGGCTAGCGCACACGGCCTGCGCCCCAGCAGGCAGTACAAAAAGAAAAGGTCACCGCTGGTGACCTTTTCCCGGCTATCAAAGCGGGGGGCGATAGACGTAGCTATGCACCGGTGCAGGTACTGGTACAAGGGGTCGGCTATCAGGCTGACCTTCCCAGAAGACCAAGTATACTCCTGCTGAGGGGCAATGACTGACCAAAAACCTAGGAGCTCCCCCATCGTCCTACTAATCAAAGCGTCAGTGTATATGGGCTGAGTAGTCTCGTGAGGTGTGTATAAGCCGCATATAACCGCAAAGTCGCTGAGGCTCATCTGAAACTGACGACCGCATAAACGAAACTCGATCTCGATAAACGGGTGGTCCGGGTAATCCTCTGGGTGGTCGGCTGGGCGTGGGGTGAATGGGAATGAAGAAAGAAACTCGATCGTAATGGCCCTATAGGTAGGGGTGTGCGCTAAGAGAAACAGTCTCTCCCACGACGTACCCACGCCGATAAAATGTTGTGCTCGATCAGTCTCACCCTACGTCTTCAGCATACCCCAGTCAATCGACTCGTGCGCGCCAATGATGATTCGGCGTAGTCTGTCACATCGTCTAAAAGGGAAAGCAGAATCCTCATGATGAGGAAATACAAGAAACGCGTGATCCTCCAGCGGATCAATCTCTGGCCGCTCGCGCCTCCTACGACGCCCCCCCTGAGGAGCCTCAGGGACATCAACATCCTCCATCGGCTCATCGATAAGAAACCCCATCTGCAAAACATTAAAATGATTAAAATATTAACATTAATAATAAAATGATATCTATATTAATTTTAATAATAAAATGATAAAAATATTAATTTTAATAATAAAATGATATAAATATTAATTTTAATAATAAAATGATTAAAATATTAATATAAATATTAATTTTAATATTTACCTAAATACGGTATAAATCTACCTAAATACGACATGGATCTACCTAAATACGGCATAGATCTACCTAACCACGGCATAAACTACCGAAATATCGTATGGATCTATTTAAATACGGTAAAAAAGTAACTAAATACGGTAAAAAACTAACTCAATACGGTAAAAAAAAAGTAACTAAATATGGTATAAATCTACCTAAATACGGCATAGATCTACTTAACTACGGCATAAACTACCGAAATACCGTATGAATCTATCTAAATACGGTAAAAAAAGTAACTAAATACGGTAAAAAACTAACCTCTATAACGTAAGAAGTCGAAAAACGAGATCGTGCGGGATTTTCTTGGCTTGTTCTTCAGTGTCGTTTAGTGTGTGTTTGGTTGTATGTTTGGAGATAGTATGGACCTATGCTGATCGCAGAGGCTTATGTAAAAAACCCAATGTGCCCCGCAAAGGCTTACGTGCGGCGCATGGGATCAAAGAAACACAAAAGCACACGGATCGCTGACGTGGCCGAGCCATGGGTACGAGGTTCGCATGGGTCTCTGCGGGGCGCATGAGTACGAGGTTCGCGTGTTTCCACGCAGACATGTCAGACATCTCATTCGCGTGTTTCCCTTGTAGTGTGAGTTTTACGCACAAAAAAAAATTATGTATAATATTGGATTTTTAAGAGTCCGATATTCACGGATTAGGATTTTGAGGGTTCAGTCCCTACTAAGTTTTCGTTCAAGCTCCGTACGTGTATCACACTGTTACTTGACCATGAAATCCTAGCTAACAAATTAAATTCATTCGATTTGACGCGAACAAGGTTGCTACAAGACATTAATGATTGATTGTATAGCTGCCAATATTGCAACTTTCAATGCGAAAACTAAATGGGCTTCTGCCTACATATCTACAATCTTTAATTGACCATGAAATTTTTTATTTTTTTTTAATGGCAACGGGAACCTCCTCTCATGAATTGAACCCTTACACGAGTTCGAATCCCAGGCCCCCTTAAGGTCCAGCCGTACTGGAATTACCTAATATTGATACCAGAGTGAACTCGAACCCACGACCCCTGGACGGGAACCTACACAAGTGTGTTAAACCCTCCCACCTCCACCACTGGGCTGTGGCTTCATTGGCATGAAGAATTGAAAACGAACAATGACAAAACCTGAAAATATAATATTTCTTTTTTACTTATATGTTTTAAAGTTCCGAATTTTATAGAACTATAAAGTATAGGCTTATAGTTTTTACAAATATCTTCATAGTTTACATAACAAGTTTGTTCTTAAAAACAAGTTGACAGTCGACTTTGATCAAGGAGTTTTAGATTAACTAAGAATAAACGAAAGTTTATGAAAGTAATTATTAACTGAAAAATATGATCATGCATGTTCTTTCATCCAATTAAACAAATACAAATTTTTGTTTATGTTTCAAATAACAAAGGGGCTAATAAACGTACTCCCTCTTATTACTTTTCATACCCCTCTTTTCATATAATCATATTTAAACTTAACATATTTACCCCTACATAAGTCATTACTTTTTAAAAAGTATCTTTTTGTTAAAAAAAAAAAAAACAAATTCTAGAGTGTAAAAACGAGGCTCCGTCTATTGGGACACCCACTTTTTCTATTTGAACACTATGCGACCCGCATAGGCCTCTCCGGGGCGCATGAGTATCAATCCCATGCGATGCTCTTGAGCCTCTGCGGGGCGCATAATTTGGTATTTTAAGTTGTTTAAAGGTTTAATGGTTGTGTTATGTTATTTCATATTTTAGTTAGAGATTCACTATTTCAAGTACATTGATAATCAAAATTTACAAAGTAAAAACTGAAACACACACGTATAAAAAAACTGAAATTGCATTAATATATAACATTTGTTCAGTACATCGATAATCAAAATTTACAAAGTAAAAAAGAAAACAACCTAATCCTGACCACCCTCGCATAGCTGATGCTGAGCCTGATACTCCTGTGGTTGATGCTGAGCCTGAGGTGCCTGAGGTGCCGGCTGAGGTGTAGTAGATGGGCCGGCATATGAAAATCAACTGGTGGCATACCCACGGGAACCATGATCACCGCAATCTGATCAATCTGAAATCGCATCATGTACTGCATCTGTGCATTATGCAGCATCTGCATCTGGTATAACTGATGCATATCAAGCGCAACATGGATCGGCCACTGTGGCGGATGCGGTGGCTGTGGTGCGGCAGCAGTGGCAGGTGCGGCCTGAGGGGCAGGAGCGGCAGGATCTACCGGGTCGTCTTCGATATCTACAACTGGGAAGACCTCCGGCAAATCGACAGAGATATACAACTCCACCCAGTTGGCCACCAAGCTGCGACCAACACCTGGAATCTTGCCCAGGATACCCATACCCTGTATGGTACGGGTGTCAAGCCTCCTAGGCAAGATAGCAGGACCGCAACATGGATCCGCATTTATATCGATCTCTAGAAGCAGGGCCCTGGCAATGATGGTGATATACGCACCACCGTAAAATACTGTTCGCTCCTGCCGCATGTACGCGCTAGCGTAAAACATAGCCAAACTCCTGGCTAGCGCGCACGGCCTACGCCCCAGCAGGCAGTACAAAAAGAAAAGGTCACCGCTGGTGACCTTTTCCCGGCTATCAAAGCGGGGGGCGATAGACGTAGCTATGCACCGGTGCAGGTACCGGTACAAGGGGTCGGCTATCAGGCTGACCTTCCCAGAAGACCAAGTATACTCCTGCTGAGGGCAATGACTGACCAAAAACCTAGGAGCTCCCCCATCGTCCTACTAATCAAAGCGTCAGTGTATATGGGCTGAGTAGTCTCGTGAGGTGTGTATAAGCCGCATATAACCGCAAAGTCGCCGAGGCTATCTGAAACTGACGACCGCATAAACGAACTCGATCTCGATAAACGGGTGGTCCGGGTAATCCTTTGGGTGGTCGGCTGGGCATAGGGTGAATGTGAATGAAGAAAGAAACTCGATCGTAATGCCCCTATAGGTAGGGGTGTGCGCTAAGAGAAACAGTCTCTCCCACGACGTACCCACGCCGATAAAATGTCGTGCTCGATCAGTCTCACCCAGCGTCTACAGCATACTCCAGTCAATCGACTCGTGCGCGCCAATGATAATTCGGCATAGTCTGTCACATCGTCTAAAAGGGAAAGCAGAATCGTCATGATGAGGAAATACAAGAAACGCGTGATCCTCCAGTGGATCAATCTCTGGCCGCTCGCGCCTCCTACGACGCCCCCCCTGAGGAGCCTCAGGGACATCAAAAACCTCCATCGGCTCATCGATAAGAAACTCCATCTGCAAAACATTAAAATGATTAAAATATTAACATTAATAATAAAATGATATCTATATTAATTTTAATAATAAAATGATAAAATTATTAATTTTATTAATAAAATGATATAAATATTAATTTTAATAATAAAATGATTAAAATATTAATATAAATATTAATTTTAATATTTACCTAAATACGGTATAAATCTACCTAAATACGACATGGATCTACCTAAATACGGCTTAGATCTACCTAACCACGGCATAAACTACCGAAATATCGTATGGATCTATTTAAATACGGTAAAAAAGTAACTAAATACGGTAAAAAACTAACTCAATACGGTAAAAAAAGTAACTAAATACGGTATAAATCTACCTAAATACGGCATAGATCTACTTAACGACGGCATAAACTACCGAAATACCGTATGAATCTATCTAAATACGGTAAAAAAGTAACTAAATACGGTAAAACACTAACCTCTATAACGTAAGAAGTCGAAAAACGAGATCGTGCGGGATTTTCTTGGCTTGTTCTTCAGTGTCGTTTAGTGTGTGTTTGGTTGTATGTTTGGAGATAGTATGGACCTATGCTGATCGCAAAGGCTTATGTAAAAAACCCAATGCGCCCCGCAAAGGCATACGTGCGGCGCATGGGATCAAAGAAACACAAAAGCACACGGACCGCTGACGTGGCCGAGCCATGGGTACGAGGTTCGCATGGCCTCTGCGGGGCGCATGAGTACGAGGTTCGCGTGTTTCCACGCAGACATGGGTACGAGGTTCGCGTGTTTCCACGCAGACATGTCAGACATCTCATTCGCGTGTTTCCCTCGTAGTGTTAGTTTTACACACAAAAAAAAATTATGTAAAATATTGGATTTTTAAGAGTCCGATATTCACGGATTTAGATTTTGAGGGTTCAGTCCCTATTAAGTTTTCGTTCAAACTCCGTACGTGTATCACACTGTTACTTGACCATGAAATCCTAGCTAACAAATTAAATTCATTCGATTTGACCATAAAATCCTAGCTAACAAATTAAATTCATTCGATTTGACCATAAAATCCTAGCTAACAAATTAAATTCATTCGATTTGACGCGAACAAGGTTGCTACAAGACATTAATGATTGTATAGCTGCCAATATTGCAACTTTCAATGCGAAAACTGAATGGGCTTCTGCCTACATATCTACAATCTTTAATTGACCATGAAATCCTTTTTTTTTTTTAATGGTAACGGAAACCTCCTCTCAAGAGTTTAACCCTTATACGAGTTCGAATCCCAGGCCCCTTAAGGTCCAGCCGTACTGGAATTACCCAATATTGGTACCAGAGTGGACTCGAACCCACGACCCCTGAACGGAAACCTACACAAATGTGTTAAACCCTCCCACCTCCACCACTGGGCTGTGGCTTCATTGGCATGAAGAATTGAAAACGAACAATTACAAAACCTGAAAATATAATATTTCTTTTTTACTTATATGTTTTAAAGTTCCGAATTTTATAGAACTATAAAGTATAGGCTTATAGTTTTTACAAATATCTTCATAGTATACATAACAAGTTTGTTCTTAAAAACAAGTTGACTGTCGACTTTGATCAAGGAGTTTTAAATTAACTAAGAATAAACGAAAGTTTATGAAAGTAATTAATAACTGAAAAATATGATCATGCATGTTCATTCATCTAATTATACAAATACAAATTTTTGTTTATGTTTCAAATAACAAAGGGGGCTAATAAACGTACTCCCTCTTATTACTTTTCATACCCCTCTTTTCATATAATCACATTTAAACTTAACATATTAACTTTACACAAGTCATTACTTTTAAGAAAGTATCTTTTTGTTAAAAAAACAAATTCTAGAGTGTAAAAACTAGGCTCCGTCTATTGGGACACCCACTTTTTCTATTTGAACACCATGCGACCCGCATAGGCCTCTCCGGGGCGCATAGGTATCAATCCCATACGATGCTCTTGGGCCTCTACGGGGCGCATAATTTGGTATTTTAAGTTGTTTGAAGGTTTAAAGGTTATGTTATGTTATTTCATATTTTAGTTAGAGATTCACTATTTCAAGTACATCGTTAATCAAAATTTACAAAGTAAAAACTGAAACACACACGTATAATAAAATGAAACACACACGTATAATAAAAACTGAAACTGCATTAATATGTAACATTTGTTCAGTACATCGATAATCAAAATTTACAAAGTAAAAAAGAAAACAACCTAATCCTGTCCACCCTCGCCTTGCTGATGCTGAGCCTGATCCTCCTGTGGTTGATGTTGAGCCTGAGGTGCCGGCTGAGGATGTAGTAGATGGGCCGGCATATGAAAATCAACTGGTGGCATACCCACGTGAGCCATGATCGCCGCAATCTGATCAATCTGAAATCGCATCATGTACTGCATCTGTGCATTATGCAGCATCTGCATCTGGTAGAACTGATGCATATCAGGCGCAACATGGATCGGTCACTGTGGCGGATGCGGTGGCTGTGGTTCGGCAGCAGCGACAGATGCGGCCTGAGCGGCAGGTGCGGCCTGTGGGGCAGGAGCGGCAGGATCTACCGAGTCGTCTTCGATATCTACAACTGGGAAGACCTCCGACAAATCGACAGGGACATACAACTCCCCCCTGTTGGCCACCAAGCGACGACCAACACCTGGAATCTTGCCCAGGATACCCATAACCTTTATGGTACGGGTGTCAAGCCTCCTAGGAAAGACAGCAGGACCGCAACGTGGACCCGCATCTATATCGATCTCTGGAAGCAGGACCCTGGCAATGATGGTAATATACCACCACCGTAAAATACTGCTCGCTCCTGCCGCATGTACACTCTAGCGTAAAACATAGCCAAACTCCTGGCTAGCGCGCACAGCCTGCTTCCCAGCAGGCAGTACAAAAAGAAAAGGTCGCCGCTGGTGACCTTTTCCCGGCTATCAAAGCGGGGGGCGATAGACGTAGCTATGCACCGGTGCAGGTACCGGTACAAGGGGTCGGCTATCAGGCTGACCTTCCCAGAAGGCCAAGTATACTCCAGCTGAGGGGCAATGACTGACCAAAAACCCAGGAGCTCCCCCTTCGTCCTACTAATCAAAGCGTCGGTGTATATGGGCTGAGTAGTCTCGTGAGGTGTGTATAAGCCACATATAACCGCAAAGTCGCTGAGGCTTATCTGAAACTGACGACCGCATAAACGAAACTCGATATCGATAAACGGGTGGTCCGGGTCATCCTCTAGGTGGTCGGCTAGGCGTGGGGTGAATGTGAATGAAGAAAGAAACTCGATCGTAATGGCCCTATAGGTAGGGGTGTGCGCTAAGAGAAACACTCTGTCCCACGGCGTACCCACGCCGATAAAATGTCGTGCTCGATCAGTCTCACCCAACGTCTCCAGCATACTCCAGTCAATCGACTCGTGCGCGCCAATGATAACTCGACGTAGTCTGTCACATCATCTAAAGGGGAAGCAGAATCGTCATGATGAGGAAATACAAGAAACGCGTGATCATCCACAGGATGCCGCTCGCGCCTCCTACGACGCCCCCCCTGAGAAGCCTCAAGGACATCAACATCCTCCATCGGCTCATAAATAAGAAACTCCATCTGCAAAACATTAAAATGATTAAAATATTAATATTATTAATAAAATGATATAAATATTAATTTTAATAATAAAATGATTAAAATATTAATATAAATATTAATTTTAATATTTTCCTAAATACGGTATAAATCTACCTAAATACGACATGGATCTACCTAAATACGGCATAGATCTACCTAACCACGGCATAAACTACCGAAATACTCTTTGGATCTATCTAAATACAGTAAAAAAGTAACTAAATACGGTAAAAAACTAACTCAATACGGTAAAAAAAGTAACTAAATACGATATAAATCTACCTAAATATGGCATAGATCTACCTAACCACGGCATAAACTACCGAAATACCGTATGGATCTATCTAAATACGGTAAAAAAGTAACTAAATACGGTAAAAAACTAGCCTCTATAACGTAAGAAGTCGAAAAACGACATCGTGTGGGATTTTCTTGGCTTTTTCTTCAGTGTCGTTTAGTGTGTGTTTGGTTTGTGTGTTTAGAGATAGTATGGACCTATGCTGATCGCAGAGGCTTATGTAAAGAAACCCAATGCGCCCCTCAGAGGCCTACACGCGACGCATGGGATCAAAGAAACACAAAAGCACACGGATCACTGACGTGACCGAGCCATGGGTACGAGGTTCGCATGGGCCTCTGCGTGGCGCATGGGTACGAGGTTCACGTGTTTCCACGCAGACATGGGTACGAGGTTCGCGTGTTTCCATGCAGACATGTCCGACATGTCAGTCGCGTGTTTCCCTCGTAGTGTTAGTTTTACACACAAAAAAAAATTATGTAAAATATTTTGAAATGGTTTTTTTAACTACTTGATGTGGGTATTCTCGTTGAGTATGTATAAACAATAATACACAAAAATCCACATAAAGTCTTGAATCAATCAATTTTAATATATTTTTTAATTAAAGAAGAGAAAAATATTTGTGAATAAAAACTCAACGAAAAAAAAACAAATAAGGCCTGAATCCTAAAGATTTGTCGAAGAAATGGTGATTTACACTTTCTAATTTCGTGGCTCCAATACTGAATTAATATTGACTTTCTTCAAAAAAAAAAGAAATTCAAAACTTTTTTTATTATTTTTATAAGTAAAACATTATTATGAATTTGTAACGACGTTAAATAAAAAAATATAATCAAAATACTATTTGAGAAAGTGTTTTTAGAAACAATATCTGATTTTTTTTAATATGTTCTTTTAAATAAAAATTAAAAAAACAAACATTTTTTTGAAAAAAAAACGCTTGTAATCTTTTTTACACTTTTGTATTTGTTTTGTAACAAAAAAATACTTTTTAAAAAATATGACTTGTATAGAGGGTAAAATGACAAGTTTTAATGTGATTTTATATAAAGGGGTATAGAAAGTAATAAGAAGGGATACATTTAGCCTACCCGTAACAAATATAACGGCTAAATATGCGTTTAGTTGGATAGTTTAACAGTTTAGTTGGGTAGTTTAACAAATGGTTGTGTTTTTTTTATCCTAATTTTAATAACTAAAATCCCATGTGAAAATCTGAAGCTTAGAAATGTCAAATGTGGAATAGTTTTCTAAAGCACAGAAAAGGAAATGAAGACACAAAATAATAGCACACGTTAATAAGGTAAAATACGGTCCTAGATAAACTCAAAGGATTGTCCACTAGCTCAATTTTTTAAGGGAAAATAGCCATATTGGCCATGACCTAGTCAAAGTTTCCAATATAGCTAAAGAAAACGTCTCCTAGAGACGCCACAAATGGACTGAAACGTCTCAACATTTGTCCAATACAAACCTTACACGTGCCCGATATAACATGTGGAGTCTCAGACGGCTTAGCCGAGACGCGTACGACGGCTTGAGACTCTTCCTTAAGGCTTGAGATCTTTACTTAATGCTTGAGACCCTTCCACATGGTTCTGCTATTTAGCCGGCGTCAGTGGCTCGAGCTGGCTTACCATTTGAAGACGTTTGAATAACTGATTTGACATTTAAGACATTTCCCTTCCAAGTCAAGAGGTTTCCGTACAAAATTTAGAGATTTCTGTTTGAAAATAACAACATATATTATGAAGACCTTGAGGCCATGATAAATTGTTCTACCAGTGTTTAAAGTCTAGAAGTAAGAGTTTGTTTTTTTATTATTTAACTCAAACTATGAGGGTTAAGTTTGTTGTTTATACCGAGGGCAAGTGGGACGTCATTAACGGAAACATCGAGTATGTTGCTGATTGCCAAGGAAGCAGAAGTGGTTTAGAAATTGAAACAAATCATTCTTATATTAGTTTTATAAAATATGTTTCTAAAATGTGTGATATTCAGAACATTACACGGTTGTCTTATCGGATGTCTACGTTTACTGATCCGATTGATATAGTTAATGATCGAGATCTCGCATTTTTTTAATTTGGCCATGCAGAATCCCTTTGAATTATTTAAATTATATGTTACTGAGGAATCTGGTGTTGGCTCGTCTGGGTTAAATTCTTTAAACCATTTCCAAACTCCGGATTTAAATGTTTCAGTTAACCAAAGTGATTATTTAAATGATGCGATTCCTTTTTCTAATTTTTTTTTTGAAAAAGCAAAGCCCTCTTTCAAGGAAGGATCTTCTTCATCTATAGTGTTTGAGCCCGATCATGTATTCAATAACAAAGAAGAGATGAAGCTTGAGTTAGGAAGTGTTTGTTAGAGCGTGTTGAGTTTAAGGTCGATAGGTCGTCTAAGACACAATACCAAGTCTCATGCATGGTTGATGGTTGTCAATGGCAATTTAGGGCATCCACTGTCCCCGGTGGTGATTTATTTTTTGTTAAACATATGAATGATAATCACACTTGTTCGAAGACGTTGACACACCCTCATCTTCGTCAGGCAAACCCAAAAGTTGTTGGTCACTATTTAATGGAACCACTAAAAGACAGTGGTATAGGATATATCGAGCCAAAGAGATTGTGAAAGATTTTAGACAAAGATTCCAGGTTGACATAACTAACCTTCAAGCTTGGCGTGGAAAAAGTCATGCACTTGAACTTCTACAAGGAACAAGCCGAGATTCGTTCGCCGAGCTGCCAATTTACTGTTACAACTTGAAGCTTGCAAATCCTGGAACCGTTAGTCACATCTTGGTTGATGACCAGAATCGTTTTGAAATGGTATTTGTTACGTTAGGTGCCGCGGTAAGTTACATCTAAGACCAGTTAATTTTATTACACAACTTACTTTGCATTAGTTTTTTTTACATAATTTAGTTTGTTATTAATTGTATTTCAGATTCGTAGCTTTATGTTCAATCTAAGACCAGTTGTTATCATCGACGCGGCACACCTAAAGGGTGAATTTAAAGGAACGTTGTTTTTAGCAGTGGGTATGGATGGAAATAATCAGATTTTACCAATTGCTTATGGCATAGGAAAATCGGAGGTAGGGATGGCAATGGGTCGGGTTCGAGTCGGATATTGGTAATCCCATACCCATACCCGGTTACAAAATCATGTCCCATACCCGACCCAATACCCGTCGGATATTTGTCGGGTAATTACCCGTCGGATATCGGGTATACCCATTATTTTGTTAAAAGATATATTTGAGATTTCCAAATCCATTTTTACTATTATAATTGTTATATAATTTTATTAGACAACAACTATTATAAATTAAAAATGTAGATTACATAAATATAAGTTTTATCATGAATTAATAATAACTTTATAAGACTTATAACTTATATCTATATACTTCATACCATACAAAATATAAATTTTATTATCAGATACATATATACTAAATGAAAATTTATTTTTTCACATTATGAATATACTAAAATAAATCACTAATAGACAAGGTTAATGAAAAATAAAAATATAAGTTAAAAAAATTCGGGTATATGATCGGGTATATAGTTCGGGTAAACGGGCATGTGATTTCGGGTAATCGGGTCGGGTATCACCTAATACCATACCCGACCCATACCCGCGAAAATTTTAAAAACTACACCCATACCCAGCCCAATACCCGTCGGTATCGAGGATACCCGTCCCATTTGTGTCGGGTTCGGGTATACCCATCGGGCTCGGGTATTTTTGCCATCCCTAATCGGAGGATGGTGAGTCGTGGACATGGTTTCTTTCAAAACTTAAAGAGTGTGTTGGTGAAATACCAGATATGGCGATAATTTCAGATAGGGCGAATTCTATCCACGTTGACGTAAAAAACGTGTTTCCACATGTTTATCACTATAACATTCGTCGAAAAACGGGTTTCAAAACCCGCTTCGTTTGTTAATCAAATTTTCATTTATAAGTTTCGTTGCGTATTTATTGTTCAGATTAATTTTAAACAACACATAATTAATAAATATATTAGAATTTAAAAACCATAATTTATAACTAATAATAATAAGTATAAAAATAATAATAATAAGGTAGCCGGGTTTCGAACCCGGGTCGCCCACAAAGACAAACACACACCACACCGCTCCGCCACACACTTCTTTTGTGTTTAATACCGAAACAAATAACATTTATAATAAAAACCGAAAGTCAAATCTGTAAAACAGCGCGCCAGAACTCGCAATCACGGAGAAACCTAAACTCTGCGATTTTGGCTATTTTTCCTTTGACTGAAACGGATAAACTGATTTCGACATCAGTTCGGCAATCAATTTTAGTCAAAAACCGTCGGAAATCTTTAATCGCGATTGTTGACCTCAATTCAAACCCAAATCAGCTGCCCTCTTATAAATACCCACTCCAACCTCCTGTAAACCTTTAGCGCAGAACCGAACTCTCTTTCCGAAGCTTTATCCCTTCCAAAGCACGTCGCCGGAGTTTCTTTGCACTCGCCGGAATCACTGAACAGAAAACCGCAGTTGTCTTCAGACGGTATAATTGTCTAAACCTCCCTGCTACCTCTTGATTTATAATTTAATTGTTCAAACCAATAATCGAAACTGTTAAAACAGTTCACTCAGCCGGAAATCGCAAATCAGAGCCGACGAAATCTTGCCGGAAATCTGAAGAAAACTCTCTGTTTGGTATACCATATAACTTAATCTTCACCTTTCTATTCTATTTTCAATCAATTATAAGTTGTTAGTTGATTAAACAAAACAATCGGGTTTCACTGTTCTGTGTTCTTCACAGTGAAGAAGATGAAGTTGAACAAGTGTATTAGTATAATTAAAATCGGATATTTAACCGGGTTAGACACACAGTCCAGCGGTGGACTGTGTGCAAATACAATACACATGTCCCGAGTTCGAATCACGCATGCTACCGACTTTCTGAAATAAAACCAACATTTTTAAAACCTATTCAGATCAATCAACAGAATGTATATAAGAGGAATATAATCCAGTAGTTAAGCAGATTAGACACACAGCCCAACTGGTTGGGCTGTGCGCACTCGAACCGAAGGTTCCAAGTTCGACTACGGGTCTCTGCAACCGGTTCGGCCATATTAAATCATTTTTAATAAAAACTAAATAAGGTTAAAGTTAATTAGTATATATATATAATTAAAACAAAGAATATTTCGGGTTAGACACGTAGCTCAGTTGGTAGAGCTGCGTGCACACAAACGAAAGGTCCCGAGTTCGATCCCACGCACCGCATGGAATAAACACAGTCTGACCGGTCAGACCCGGTCAACTGTCAGAAAGTCAACCCAATTTTTTTATTTATTTATTTAATTGAAAAATTATTTAAAAATACTTAAAAATAAGATTTTAAAGTTAGAAAATTTCATTAAACTCACAAAAATAAATCTAAAAATCACACTAAAGAGCACTAATTAAAAATATTAATCTCAAATAAAATTTACTTATTTATCGAATCATTTCGTTATTATTTAGGTTAGTTTTTCCCTCGTCGGTTGAATCATAAATTCGTGCGCATTCATCGTCATCAAAGAACGCACCCACTGTGAGTGAGTATCTACCAATTCCCCGTTTTAATCATGTTTTGGGGTGTATCATATGTCGTATAATTCTTTTATTTTATTTAAACACTTGTGCATACATCATATCCGTGATCAAATGTGTATCAATTGTTGTGTGAATTATATGTAGATTGGATTTATCATTTTTAGTGCACGCATTTCATTATGCCCATCAGTTCCCCGTGGGATACGGGTTGAGCATCAGGAGCCTCATTAGATCGGCTCCGTTTGATTGAGCCTTGATCTCACATACATCATCATTCATGTCATATACTCATCCAAAGTGGTTTGTGATTGTTTATCTATATATGTTTGCTCACATGTGATTATTGCACGAATTTTCTTTATTAAATAAAACAAGAAATTAGTAAAAATGTTTTATCAAGGTTCACTCGCCAACTTTTGTTGACCCAAAATCTCCCCCGTTTTACACATGATACAGGTGATCCAGCTGAGACAGGAAACACTTAGGAATGCCTAGAAGAATAAACAAGTTTATGCTTTGGAATAATTATGTAGTTTCATTTTCTTGTAATTGTATGAATTTTGTTTTGGATATTTAAGTTTGTAACTTGAATTTAATAAATATGAAACATCTTAGTAAACATCATGAGCTTTGGTGATAACCCAATTATGCCCCGACTTTTATTCTGCTGCGGGTCGGGGTGTGACAATCACGGGTTGTGTTGTCGTCATTTAATGATGAATTTAAAATTACCGTCGTCTAAAAAAAGAGTATGAGACACTTTGGTGGAAGACATGTAAGTCTTATCGGATGTCTGACTTTAACGAGTCATTCAACGCTTTGTGTATTGCTATTCCCAGACTACGTCACGCTCTAACAAATATTGGGTTTGATAGATGGGCTAGAGCCCATTCTCCCGGCAATCGATATCATTATATGACATCTAACAGTGCAGAGTGTATAAACGCTTTGTCTAGATACTCGCGTAAGTTGCCCATAACGCAACTTATCGAATTCTTCCACCAGTCTATACAAAAATGGTTCTATGAACGGCGATTGCAGGGTAACCAGTAAAGGCATTTGTTGACTCGGTGGGCACAGAAGAAAATTATTGGGAAAATTGATGGGTCTAGAACCTGGACTGTTGCAGGCATCGGTTAAACACTTATGATCTTGACGACGGGGGAAAAGGGGTTAGTTGATTTTTTTCATCGGTCATGCAGCTGCCGTGTTTGGCAAGTTTCTGGTCTACCTTGTGGGCATGTCATTGCTGTTTCAAAATTTTTGGGTGAAGCTGATTGCAGTCATTACGCATTCCCGTGTAGTATACAAAAAAACCTATGAAGAAGAGATTTTTCCTCTCCGACATAAGAGTGAAAGGGTGATTCCTGAAGGATTTGGAACTGTTTTACCGCCTCATATTACAAAACGTCAATCGGGCCCTCCACGCAAAAACAACTGAATCTTATCTCGTGGGGAAGCACCCGTTCAGGTATATTGTTCCTGGTGTCAAACATAGGGCCATCAACCTGACGTTTGTTTAGACCCTATGCCGTCACAAATTCGCTCACGTAAAGGATCAGTCAAAGGAAAAGGGAAAGAGAAAGAAAACGAGAGTCCGATGGATGACATTCTTCCATCTTATAATTTAGGAGATTTTTAATAGTAGTCAATTTTAGTTATTTGTATATTTTCAATTATTAAAATTCAGAATGAAATTCAAGTTATCTAAAACTAAAAATTTTACAATGAGTTCGCACACCCCTCACATGTTACTTGGCGTGTAGCGCCCGGCGTAGATTTCATCAGCCATGTAGTGTCTATATCTGACACAAGCCTCCTGTGTGTTTACTTCGTTCCATGTCAATGAACGGTTGCAAACTAGATTTTCCATTAGCATATATATGATTACACTTGAATTTCGGCCAATATATGCTCTGTTATCAGGCCACACAACATCCCCTGAATACTCCAAGGTTGAAGCAATGTTTATACCCGAGCGACGCCAGTAAGATATATGACCCAAAAACCATAAGAATGGAGATTCAAATTCTAATAGAATTTGATGTATTTTCCGGTGTATGCAAAATGCATCTCCGCAATTAGTCCAGTTACAATTATTTGGAAAAAAACATTTACTTTAAAGGATCGCAAATTTATTTTTAGAAGCAACCAGTGGTTTTCTTCGTGCGCTACGGGTATGTAAACCTGCAAAATTTGTAACGGCAAATGTTAGCTGAATCTAAAAAACTAGATGGATGCGTACATGTAAAAACCTAGTTTTTTAAATTCACAGCATAAAGAATTTAAAATTTTAAAATATTATAAATCCATCATGTTAAAACTTGGTTTTTAAAAATATTAATTTTTTTCTTTGTAAATAATGAACTGCGAAAATTTCTTTGTTAACAAAGCGTACCATATCAACCTCCCAGAAAGGAGGAAAGATTACTTTAGAGCCGTCAGCATATCCGTAGGCCTCATTATTTTGTTCAACTATCATGTTGAAAAAACGTGGCGGTAGTACTGTCCAACGACAATCATTTGACGACGTCGATCTTGATCGTCTAGAGTCCCGTTAACACATTATTTTGTTACACCAGGCGTCTATATGCTGTGATAAACGTGAAGAGTGGTTTGATTAAAAATTTAAAAAATGATAAACATGAAAGGTCTTTTAAAGCTATCGTTTGTTGAATAAAACCATTGCCACAAAACCTAAGTAATCCGCCCCACCATTCTTTTCTTAGGGCTGTTTCACCCGTGTAAGTCGAGTAGCATGATGTAGTATCCCCTTCATAGTAAAACTCTAAAATATTTGGAGACCAATGCTCAAAGCTATAATTTTCGTTTATCGAAACGGTGCGCTCTACGGAGTGAGGAATGTTTGAGTAAGACATGTTGTATGGCGTTAGTGGGGGAGTGAGGGCACATTTATAGACACCTATATACAAATGTATATAGTCCCACGTATATATACCATTACCAAAACCAATAATATAAATAAATATGTTGAATTTTCCCTAAAAAATATACAAAATAATACAAGTCATTGTAAAATTTCTACGTCTCCCTCTCCAATCTCTTCATCTGTATCTTCATTTATAAGTGAGTTGTAGAATAGTATTGTTAGTTGGCGCCGCATCCGGTCAGCCGTTATCTTCGTGTCTTCACCATCGTTTAGTGGTTTTCTATTAATCAACCAATCCATAAATAGGCATACCCAAACCCCACAGTCTCCTAAGGGCTCTGACTGCTGTGGCACATCTTGTGCATATATTATTTAGAAAGGATAAGTTAGGGCTAAAGGTTTGTTGTTATAATAACCATGGATACGGGCTAAAGGTTTGTTGTTATAATAACCATGGATACGAAGTCAATGGTCAAACACGAAATTTATATGACAAACCACCTCAGTCCTTCCTTCATTAAATTGTTTCATGCCAAGTAAGCTACAAAATAAAAAAAAAGGATCATTGACTCAATTGTTTCATGGAGACGTTTATCTTAAAATTAAAAAAAATTTGTATAACCTGTCGTAAATAGTGAGGGTCTGGGTAACTAGGTTGAAAACGCCTAAAAACCAGTGAAGGGATGGTATAGATAATGGTACGTACACCTGTATAAAAAGTAAAAGTAAGTTCTTAAGTTATGTAAGAATTAAATCATAACAAAAATGATTATAAGTAGGTAAAGGTAGGACTACGGATAGGACCTCGTCAACAGAAGATATTGGAGGAAAAGGTTCGACCGTTCCAGTGAAGTAACCTTTGAACGTTTGATCAAGATTATTTTGAAAATTCATCTGGAAATACTGGGGTAAAATGGACCAACGGTCGGTTGGGACTCTTGAATGATACATATGGATCATCCATCCAAAAATATGTTGTTAATATAATAAATACTCATATCAACATAAAAATTTATGAAATTTGATTATTAATATTTTTGTAGGACCGATCCTGATAGCATAGGAACCTATATTTGATATCTAATGTCCATAATAGCGGAAATATTACGACATGATTACCAAACAACAAGAATTAGTCAATTAATCGTCAATTTTATTGATATAACGTCAAGTCTCCAAATTGACAGAGCTTCGCCTCAAAGATGCCAAAGTTACAAATAAGAATGACATGCTAGCTATTTATAGAGGAGCAAGGCCAAACTTGACTTTACATGGTCACCATGAGCGAACTTGTCCTAAACATACATAAATACTTCGTTTTGCTAGCCTATTCAACTCTAATCTATACAGACTCGATATAAGACTAAGACATAGACATTCTGCACCAACAGACTCCCCTTGGATATTGTCTTCGTCTTGTATCAGTCTTCAAAACTTTGTCTTCAAAATAAACATTAACGAACACGACCGAAGAAGTTCTTGAATGGCTTCTTTCCCCGTTCCTGCTTCGGATCTGGCGTCTGATCTGTAGGAGGCACTTTGTTCATGTACTGAAACCTTCTAAGCCTTGCCGCCCTACCTTTCTCGTGTATAGCTTCTAGACGCTTCTCTTCTTTCAGAAATTCAACTCGTTCTAGCTCTCTCCAATTAGTTTCCCAGATTCTTCCGGAGTTAACTTCTGAGCGTAACAAACATTCACAACCCTTTGATACTGCATGGCTTGTTCTTTCTCACGTTCTTCGAATACAATCTTGCTGTAGAACAAGCACTTTATATCTTCTCTCGAGCAAATAACTAGCCACATCGGGTCTAGTATCCTTATTGTTCTCCACAAGCCTCTCATACCCTGAAACCCAAGTATCTTCACCCTTTCCTTCGTGATATCCAGATGTTCCTTAAATCGTAATACTATAACAGCTTCGCATATAGTAGGATCAATCTGCCACCACTTAAACACCGGATAGAAATTCTGTTCGATTGGCATTAAGGGCATGTTCCTCATTGCTCTCGGTCGTTTCATAATCAACAGTATATCTTTAATCCTGTCTTTTTGTTTGTTTTGATATGACGTCTTGGAATAAACGGCTTCCAATACTTAAATCTCTTTGTCGCTTCAAACTTTATCATCTTCCATAACAATTGATCAATGTACTTCATGTGGTATGTGACATTCACGGTTTGAACAAGCTCCTCCACATCCCAGTACGGTAGTGTCTTGAAATCTGCTAGATATTTGAAGTATTGCACTCCAAACTCACGTTTGATAGCATACACATTCAACTCCTTGAACCGCTCCCAACTTAGGATATCCCCCAACGACACATCTTTATCTCTGGTAAAGAATGCTAGAGGACGTCGAAACTTACTTTCGCGCGGCATCTCTTTAAACCAAGACTTCTTAGCTTGAGCTATTTCTTCCTTCGTCATTGGTTTCGGAACTTTACCTTCTCAAATAGATTCTTCAATCTTTTCTTTTAACATATCTTCATCAAGTTGTTTGTACATCTCCTCGAACGTAGGAAAACTATTAGTGTTAGGACCGACGTACCTCGCAATTTCATTGTTTTCATCATCAGAAGACCAGTCCTCTACTATCACCCTGTTATACTCATCAGCTTCAAACCTTCGTATGTACTGATAATCATTTGGCTCAAATGTGTTAACATTCAACACTTGCTCTTCAAAATCAAAGTCAAGTACTTCAGCATCTACTTCGATCAACTTAGCCAAATCTTATTTAGTGTAGTTGTGCACGTACTCGCCTTCCTCTACGTTATGTTCAAGCATCAATCTCATAGGTTTTGTCAGAACGGCAGCAACAGGCTTTGTAGATCTATCAACATTAATCATGTTTATATCATCAGTAGGCCCTTTTTTCCCTGACTCCCTCTTAATTTGATCATTCATCTTGTTTGATTGATCATCCATCAGAGAAGAAAAATCAAAGTCATCAGAGACTTTTGCTTCACTAATTTTCATACCAACTCCTCCCTGATCATCATCATCATCAGCATTATTCCAATCTTCATAATCAGAATCATCTTTCTTGTCGTCATCATCTTTATCCTCATCTTCTGCTTCTTCATCGTCCTTTTCTTCAGATGCAATTACAGTATCAGAAGGCTTGACAGATTCGTCAACCTTAGCAATATCGGACTCAGAAGCTTTTCAACTTCATCAACAGGATTTTCGGCAGCTTCAGATGATTTAGGTGCTTCACCTTCAACACCTTTACCTTTACCACTAGCTGCAAGCTCCTTTTCAGATCTTTCTTTCGCCTTTTGTCTATCAAGACGATCATATTCGGCAATGAAATCAATACCCAGAGTATTAGATAATACTTTATGCATCCTTGTAAACCTTCGATCGTTTAGGGCTTGAATCGTCTTTAGCTCAGCAATTTCTGTCTGCAGCTTTTCGTTTGCGTCTTGCAGACTCTCAATCAAAGCTTTGAAAAACTCACGTTCACTTTCCAACACCTTTATCTTGTCATCCATCATCTCTTTCTCAACAGAGCTTTGATTTACTTTCTTTATCAGCTCTACTTTCTCCTCTTCATTCTTTTGAACTCTATCTTCCAACTCTTTGACACGTTTTTCCATAATATCGATATCTATGTCAGGAAAGAACTCATCTAAATCCTGAAGATCCACTGGTTCATTTGGAATATCACCAAATAAATTTAACTGTGAAGTTTTCGGTGTTGATTTAGGAGTAGCTTTCCTTGGAGTTGATCTCTTTGGAGTTGATTTTGGCGTAGAGCCTTCAAGTTGAGCACCTTTTGGATCTGGAGATTGAATCACTGGAACTTCCAATAAACCAGACTCAGGAGGTTCTTGTGTTGCTCCTGGCCTTTCAGCTTCCGACGAGATAATAACAGGAGGTTCTTGTGTGACTCTTGGACGTTCAGCTTCAGATGTAATATCAATAGGAGGTTCTTGTGTAGGAGGTTCTTGTGTAACTCCTTTCTCTTGTGCGCCAGAAGGTTCTTGTGTAACTTCTGCGCTTTTAAGCTTTCCAATGTAACGACGACTTGGTGATTTCTTAGTTTTCTTCGTTTTCTTTCTGCCTTTAGCCTGAGGAGATCCTGTGGTTTTTGTTGTTGAAACCACTGCAGATTTTGCACGCTTTGCCTTTTTCTTCGGCCTTTCTTCGTCAGAATCTTTTCAAACTCAGGCACATAATCAGCATCGCCTTTAGTTAGCTTTTCTTTTTCAGCTTCGGCATCAACAACTTTTTGACGCTTTTCAAGAGAATCATCAGAATCATCATCATTCTCAGAAGTAGCCGATATAACATCATCTTCTTGAGTCGTTTTCTCAACCTCTTAACTTTCAGTAACAATCGCTGCGCTAGAACCAGCTTCAGCTTGAACATTAACATGTTCATCTTCATCTATAAGCATTGTATCTACTTTCTTTGCTGCTCGCTTCTTTTTAGGCTTTTCGACTTCAGCCTTTAGAAACCATTCACTTCGAGCTTTCGGCTTGAAAGCTTTAAACCATTCCTTCTCTGCGTTTAACTCTTTCTCGTCACCACTTCCATCTTTCCTCCACTTGTTATCGGCCGGCGCAATGTAATTTTCATCTTTAATCGCCCCAAATACTGGCTTTGCCACCGGTGCTGAGTCTTGTTTCTGGAACTTGATCAACTTTTTTACTGTAGTATCATCAAGGTGACTGAGATATTGAACATCGTTTGGATCTTTTGAATGTTTGTAAACTTTTCATCAATGAGCATTTGCACGAATCTCGGATACAAACATAATCTAGAATCTTCCATATTCTTCGACATATGTGTAAATACAAGCTTAGAATAGTTGAACGGCTTCTTCAGAATTAACGTCGTTGCCATGCAGGCCATATAATCTTGAACGTCATCTAGGCCTGCCTTTCTGTGGCTAAAAGTATGAATAATCGCGTGCATGAGGAGCTTATAGGGGTTATGCACTTCCCCTTTCTTCAACGTTGGCTTATTAACACTCCCCTTGTAACCCATACGGTAGAAACACCCTCTCACCATCTTTTCATCTAAGAAAATAGGATCATCTTTGTCATCGTTAAATTGCAAGGTCCTTCGAATATCATCTTCAGTAACTGTGATCTCTTTAACTTAATTTCCGACTTGAACGGATGAAATAATGGTCTTCTTATCTTCGCTGAGACTCGCATTCATCCAGAAGTGCTGTACGCTCTGTGATGGCTCGATGTATAGGGCAATCCTTTAAAAACTTCAATATGCTCTCGTACTCCTTCAGCGACGGACACAACGCTTTATCGAGCGTGATACAAGTATTATGGAACTTGGAAAAATCCATCGTGATTACCCGAGCTGGAGCTTGAACCTGAACAACGACACAAATCACTTAGCACGCATTACGAGAAAAAAATACATAAATTTTTCAACATTTTCATCAAGTTCGGGCGAACTTGATATGTTCATTCCAAACTATTTTTGCCAAGTTCGCCCGAACATGTAATACAAAACATGTTCAATCAAAACTATGTTCGGGCGAACTTATAATCAACACAAATATCAGATTTCAAACCATAAGTTCGGGCGAACTTCCAAATGTTTATCAATTCAAATTACTTTTAAGTTCGGTCGAACATGTGATTGATCAGTGTTATACAAGTTTTATTAGCAAGTTCGGTCGAACTTGATGATAACAAGTTTGGCCCAACTTGTTATCTTCTTCAATCAAAATATGTTCAACTCATTAACAACCATTTCAATCAAATCCATGTCATATTTACGGTCGATTTATGTAGATTATCATCTATTTAAGTTCAATTTGTCCATTCAAACCTTATATCCAATAGATTTTAACATTTTAGATCTAAGTTTAACGATTAGGATCAATTAACGGTTAAATGTTTGAATCCTCGCCTCATCCATTACAATAAGTGTGCAAATCACTTAAAGTAATGCAAATTTTAGCAGCACAACGACCCTAAATTGACAAATTCACAAATCGCTCACACAGATATCAAGTTCGCTCAGAGGATAAAGTGTGCAGATAATGAGTTCGGGCGAACTTCCAAGGTATTTATACCTTGGCAAGTTCGGGCGAACTTGAAGGCCCAATAAGTAAGAGCCCATTTCAAGTCCGGTCGGACTTACCTCTTAACAACCAACTATCAAAGCAAGTTCGGTCGAATTTGCTATAAACAGAAAACTTTGAACTTTTAAGCAAGTTCGGCCGAACTTGCCTAAAACTCATTTCAAATTTTCAAGTTTTGCAATTTAGTCCATGAACTTCCACTTTTTACCAGTTCTAAAAATTCACTCAGTTGACCAAGTCCAAGCTAATGACCTTGGTTAACCATTTTGTCGATATGTTTGTCCACTTAAACTTTACCACGTTTCTCAACTGTTCCAAGATATGTTTAGGTATGATTTATGAAACTTGACTTATCTATGGTTCCCACTTCTTGAATATACTCCCGTATCAAGATTCCATAGATTTCATCTTACAGGTGAATATAGCGTAATTGATATCTGTATCTGGGTTAATGCGAGACCTTGAGAGCTCAGGTTAGTACTACCGTACAGACAAAGAGATGAAGGCTCGACTTTAGGTGTGTTCTAATTAAAGAATCTTTTTAGCACTGCAAAAGATTAGATCTTTTGATACTTTTCAAGATTGCATGCAGTTTAGGGGTTTATAGCGAAAGTATTATAGAAATTCTAGGCTATTGCTTCCGCAAAATCAGAAGAACTTGAATAATACCCCAGATATCAACTATCTATAAAGACCTCGTATCTTAGAATCAAGCAATCTCTCAAACGAAATTTCGGAGTACTAAGTCCATGTATCCAAGATGTGTTAATCCACATGATTAAACAGTTGTAAAATTTAGTTTATATCTCGAAAACAGTTTACTGAACGTGTTAAGCCTATCGACACATGCAGAGTAAGACTTGTTTATTACTTTTTAAGCTTTACATTTCTTTAGCATACTGTGATAGTCCACTGATGTACTATCATTTCCTTTTTGTGAAACTGAATTCCTTTTGTCTTTTTCAATGTTTTTGTACATTTTTGAATTTTTTCATATGTTTTTTAATTTTAAAATTTTCAAATGTTTTTGTATTTTCTCTAACATTTCTCCCCCTAAAATCAAAAACATATTTTGGATTTTAGTTTTTAATAAAATTCTAAACTAGAAAGATATAGACAAACCAATGTGGATCACGCGAAGTCGTCGTCCGATCCGTATTCAACCTCAGCGTCCGCACCTGTCAGCAAATTTTTCATACCATTAATTCTCAACAAGTATTTAAACCGTGATAAAGAAAATGGTTTGGTATAAAAATCAGCCTTTTGTTCGTCGGTGTGGATTTTTTCTATGCGCACCAATTTCTTTTCGTAACAATCACGAATGAAATGGTAACGAATTTCTATGTGTTTAGTACGTGAGTGATCAACCGGATTTTTAGTTATATCAATGGCTGCCTTATTATCAACATACAGCGGAGTGTCGAGAAATTGCAGACCATAGTCTCTCATCTGCTGTTGTATCCACAGAATCTGTGAACAACAGCTGGAGGCCGAGATATACTCAGCTTCACAGGTAGAGAGAGCGACCGTAGTCTGTTTCTTACACTGCTAGGTTACCATTCTTGTTCCGAAGAACTGGCATCCCGCTGTAGTCGATTTTGTATTCAACTTATCTACACAAAAAACCAGAATCAGCATATCCTGTCAGATCGAAGTTATCATTATTCGGGTACCACAAGCCGGTGCTTGGACATCCCTTCAAGTATCGGAAGATTCGTTTCACGATCTGCATGTGTGATATTCTCGGGCTGGACTGATATCTGGCGCAAAGGCAGGTAGGATACATGATATCTGGGCGCGATGACGTCAGATACATCAACAATCCTATCATTGATCTGTAGAGCGTCTCATCAACTTTGGTTCCAGTTTTGTCGATGCAAATCCCGTGATTAAGAGCAAGAGGAGTAGATAACGGCTTCGAGCTTTCCATATCAAACTTCTTCAAGATGTCGTGCACATACTTGGTCTGATGAATGAAAATACCGTCTGGAAGTTGATCTACTTGCAATCCAAGGAAGAATTTCATTTCGCCCATCGAAGACATTTCGAACTTCTTCTTCATGATACCCTCAAACTCCTTGCAAAGACTATTATTCGTTGATCCAAAGATGATGTCGTCCACATAGATTTGAACTATAATTAGATGACTACCAACTTCTTGGTATACATCTTCGCGTGAGGGTAACGTCTCCGTGAAAATTTGAATTTTAAGTTAATTTTTAAGTAATAATTTCGTATTTAAGTAAATAACATGAAATATCTTGGTGTACATTCCATTCTATCCTCGCAAAAATGTCTGATAAAAATAAGACTGATGTATACTGCTCGCAACCGGCTAACAAATCGTCCGTTTGGATTCTAAAAAAATGGAGAAGTACAAAGCAGCAGGGTGACAGTTCCTCCACTGAAGTTTCACAACGACATGAAACAAAAGACACCAACGTTATACGTAATCGACAAAGTCTCCACCTACACAGGGCCGGTACATGGGCAATTCCAGACAACGAAAGTGAGAACTGGTCTAAAGATGTGGTGACATTCTACAGAAATGGGGACGCTCCGTTTTGTTATTCAGGAGTGTTCACACGAACAATAGAGTTGGACCAAAAATTTTGGGGAACTCTGTTAGGCTTTCGTTGTGGCGGCTACCTAACCTCCACAGTTAATTATACTTCCTTATTTTTTTGACATTTTTAAATTATTATCCATTATTTAATTGATTTTTAATAAAGTTTTTATACAGCATATTGAAGGATGGGTGGGAAGACTAATGGGTTGGAGAAGTAGAAAGACTCAAAGGGATCCGTTGTTAAACTTGCGGTGGACAATTCTTCCACCACAATTTTATGAAGGGTTACTAGACTCAACTCCTAAAAACGTTGTTGCATATGCCAATGGCAAATTACACCCGTTTCCTTCTTTCTTCGAAGTGGATTACTTATTTTTTCCTTTACCGTTAGATAATAACGAATGGCTCTTAGCTTGTCTAGAGCTTGTGTCACAGGAGCTGGTATTTTACCCGTGTCAAGACGTTTGTGTTGGCGATAAATACATAAACGTTGTTCACCCGCGCCTCACGAAGATCAAAGTTTACTTAGAAGCTTTACTCGTGCATTTGCGATATTGGAATAAAACCGGTAAACCGGAAAAATGCATCTGTGTGGAGCTCAATGATAACTACATTGTTCCTAGCACGTCTCTCGCAGGGAATGAAGCAGTGTACCTGTGTATGCTTATGGAGCATCTAGTTACGGACAAACCAATAAATTCAACTACAGATTTTCATCAAAGTTGGATGTCATATAGACAATTTATGGCAGAAAAACTGTACTTTTGACGGTGTTTACCCCGTCCCAATACTCTGTAGAAATGAATATTGGGAATTTGTCTCTATTCAATAGCTTAATGAATTAATCTATATTTTTAATTTTAATTATAATTTTTGAAAAATATTGTCAATCATGTATATATACATGTACATTACCAATAGATCACTTAAAAAATTACAATGGGGGGGGGGGGGGGGGGGGGGTGGTTTAATTCCAAATCCTTCACAAGATGAAGACTACAAACGCTCAAGCAGAACCAGGTCCAACCACACACGTTCACGACGACTAAATCCACGACATCTAAACCCAACTACTACCAATATAGAACCATCAAAAAAGTATGTTACTGTTTATAATTTATATCAGTTAGATAGTTATTGATTCCCTGTAACACTATAACTACACATACTGGGTTGCCTATGTAACCACATCAATTACACTTGACTACTTTTGCAACAACGAAGAAAAAACCGAGTGGAATCCTGGACAAACCAAGAAGATATTGCCGTCGCAGTCTCCTACGCGGCCGGTAGGGACGAGGGTACGTATTCAACTTCAGATCCTGCCTTCTGGGTCCAGGTTTTCAACAAGTTTTGGCGTTCATGTACAATAGACAACACGTACAGCCGATGACGTGCAGACACGTTGTGCGTTTTTGCGTTTCAAATGTACACGTTTTCTAGGAAGGTACAAGTATGTTAAAAAGCATGGGAACTACCTCGACGAAGATGAGATCATCCAGGATGCCACGCTGGAATACCTTATGGATTACGAGGAGGACTTTGAGCATTTGAAACGTTGAAGATTTATCTTTAACTTGTTTATGTTATTCAACCGTTGTAACGTATTTATGTCATGAAACGATCAGATTTAATATTTTTAGGGCCATGAAACGGTAACATGAAACGAGTGTGAACGTTTGCCAGTTTTTAAAACGAAAATTTTAACATTAATATAAACTTAAATATTATACACTACCTAATAAAATCATACCACAAAATAAAAACATAAAAAAAACCAACAACCAAACCCTAATCGATTCCCACTCAGAGACATGTTTGAATTCATGTCCAACTTCGTGGCTGTAGTTGATTAAGGCAACTTGCTTCGTGTCATCTTCACGGAGACCCTGGGCCTCAGCCTCCGCAGCCTTGTAGAGCTGCTCGAACCTCTTGCAGTCCATTTTAATCACTCGAAACCTGGATGACAACGCATCTACACTTCGTTGTGATCCGGACCTCGTAGTTGTGCAAAATATTCTTGCGCACGGACCCACAAACCACCCCGGCCACGAGGCAGTGCCTCGATCATCGCTTGCTCCCACGCCTCACATAAGGAAATGTCCTCGACTTCAGTCCACGGAGCGGAAGATGATCAAGATGCCATTTTCGTTAAGATAACAACAGGCAAACGGTCGTGGGATTATGTGGTGTTGTTTGCTAAACGGGATTATGTGAAGGTTTGAAAATGAAACGGCGTGGGCAAAGGTGGCTATATATAGGAGGTAATAAACTCTATTTAGTTTTAACTTAAAAAATAAACTTCAAATATTTAAAGAGGTAACACTAGGTTCAAAGATAACATATATCATGTGAAATAAGTAAACTTTATTATTATTGAATACAAAATTCAGTACAAACAAATGCACGTAAAATTTGTCATCAAGAACAACTAAAAATTCAGACATAAGTATCTCTCGTTACGGAACTTGCATAAAACAGTAATGCATCTCTCCAACTTAGTATTGCAGTAATGCATCTCTCCAACACGTAGCAGTGATAAAGATGTGTCTTGAACTGGTAAGTTCCATCTACACTCACTGATAAATAATTTTCAATACAAATAATAACTATAAAAAACAACTCGGAAGACCATAGTTATCAAAATCATTTCTGTTTTGGGCCTTCAACCTTCATGCTTCACGTGCCCTTTGTAGATGAGTTTTTGAACACTATCTAGTGAACTTAGCACGTGGAAGTGGACATCCGATGACATCTGTGTCATCTTAGAAATATTGTCGGGTAAAAACACCGACAATTCTAAAGCTCAGAAAACGTCATCTTCAATTAAATCATATGTATTTCTTTCAGGGGGTGTAAACATTTTTTTAAGATGTGAAAACTAGCAGCGGTGAAGAACTGAATATACAATGGGGTAGAGGATGTTATGAGGGAGTGGTTGTATATATAGGGGAAGAAACGTGACATTGAAATTAATTTAAAATCAAATGAATATTATAAAAGGAAATTTGTTAAAAGAGAAAACGTCTCAAGCGTCTCGTGTAATAGAGCTAGCGTCTTGGGTTAAGACAAAACGTCTCAAGCGTCTCGTCTAATAGAGCTAGCGTCTTGGGTTAAGACAAAACGTCTCAAGCGTCTCGTCTAATAGAGCTAGCATCATGGGTAAAGACAAAACGTCTCAAACGTCTCGAGGCAGACCGGGCGTCTTATCTCCAGGTCAAACGTCACATGCTTTGTAGCCGAAGAAGGCGTCTCAAGCCATGTTAAGCTGAGACCGTTCGAGCAGCTAAAGCCATCTCACGCTGGCTCAACGGGAAGAGTCTCAAGCCGTCGAACGCGTCTCGGCTAAGACGTCTGAGACTCCACAGGTTATGTCGGACACGTGTAAGGTTTGGATTTGACAAATGTTAAGACGTTTCAGTCCATTTGTGGCGTCTCTAGAAAACGTTTTATTTGGCTATATTGGAAACTTTGACCAGGTCATGGCCAATATGGCTATTTTCCTATTTTTTTAATGCCTAGAACAATTTCTGAAAGCCTGCCATTATTTATATAATTCTTAAAACTCAAGGAAAGGATAAAGTGGTTGTTGGATGGCCTGACCCGACCCATTTGAGTTTTGACACATGCCAAAATAACCGAATTTGACCAGCCGACCCGCCAGCCGACTCTACATGGGCAGGGCATCAATACATTTGAACGTTTTGAACAGTGCTTTTAATATATAAAATAATAGTGCCAGGTAGATGCTCTGACACTCCCCCATTGAACCAACCGTTTATTATTTGTTTATAATGTAAAATATATTTATTAATACAATAAAAATTGAACGTTTTGAACAGTGCTTTTAATATAAAAAAAATGAATAGTGCCAGGCAGTTGGCCTGGCACTCCCCCTTTGGACCAGCCGTTTATTATTTGTTTACGTTGCAAAATTACGAGTTTGCCCCCACTTTAAAATTACGATTTTGCCCCATGCTCAAAATGAAATTACGCTTTTGGCCCCAGCCAAAAATTACAATTTTGCCACGACTCGAAAAAATGGAATAGTGCCAGGCAGCTGGCCTGGCACTCCCCCATTGGACCAGCCATTTATTATTTGTTTACGCTGTCAAATTACGGGTTTGCCCCCGGAATAGTGTCAGGCAGCTGGCATGACACTCCGCCATTGGACCAACCGTTTATTATTTATTTACGCTGTAAAAATACGGGTTTGCCCCCACTTTAAAATTACGATTTTGCCCTGATCAAAATAAAATTACGCTTTTGGCCACAGCCAAAAATTACGATTTTGCACACGACTTAAATTATAATTCCGCCCTCAGCTCAAAATTACGGTTTCATCCCTGTTCAAATGAAAAAAAAAATGTTCTCGCCCCCACCTTAAAATTACGATTTTCCCCCGTTAAAAAATTTGTGATTTCGGCCTCAGTTAAAAATTATGTTTTTGCCCTGTTCAAAATAAAATTACGCTTTTGACTCCAACTGAAAATTACGATTATGCCCTCGGTTCAAAATAAAAATATGGTTTTGCCTCCCGCCTAAAATTACGGTTATGCCTTTAGTTTAAATTTATATTATTGTGTCGCCCTAAGTTCAAAAGTACGAATTCGCTCTTACACAGATTACACTTTTGCCCCTAGTTTCAATTTCCAGTATTGGCATCACTTTAGCTTTTGGCAAATTACGATTTTACAGCAGTGAAAAAATAGAACTTTCCATTAGTTTAAAAATAACAGTATTGCCATTGTTTTAGTTTTTTTAGCAAAACTATAAAAGTGTTATGTTTTTATTGGTTTACTCGATTTAATTGTTTTCCGTGTCAATGAGTTGTCTAACACTCATTCATTATTCAGCCCCCATCTAACTAGTTGATCTAACTTTTAGTTTTCTTAATTTTCCTTTCAAAAGTCATATGTCTCTATCACCATCATTTTCTTAATAAAGTACATATTTTCTTAGGAATCTAATATCTGGGTATTTCATTTCTTAAGTGAAGAGAGTGGTTACCTGTTCCAATAAGGTAAATTCTCAATTCATCCAATCACATAGTGTCATGTCAAGTCACCTAATTAACTTACCTAATGCTCAAAAACATTGACAGTAGTTTACCTAATGGGGTTTAGGTAAACTATTTTTTAAAGGGAAAAATGTGTGATTGGTTGAGAAGGAAGTGAGCCCACCACACACCCATCTCTCTCCCCCTTCCCTTCCTCTCCCCGAATCCGTAAAGGTTCACTGAAATTGGCCAACAAAATCGGTAAAGGTGCATTGGCTGTAGCCTTGACTATCGGTAAAGGTGTTTACCGAGCACCACTCTGTTCCCCCTTAGGGCGTATTCAGTTTTGTGGATGTTGCGTATTGTTCCATTGACGAGCTACACAAAAGTTAGTTGGGTTAAATCGTTTGTTTTCTGAATTTCGAGTTCCTAGTCTTACTTTTTTTTCCCTCAAATATGATAGTCAACTTGCTATTCATATTACTAAGAATCCGATTTTTTTAATGAAAGGACTAAGCACATTAAGTTAGAATGTCAAATCCGGTTTTTCTTTTATTTTAAGGGTTATTGGATTCTATCAACCCCAACTATTGGCTATTGGCCACTGTCACCCCCAACTATCACTTTGACAATAGTCACCCCCAACTTAACACTTAGTGTGTTCTGTCACCACGTCGTTAACTGATTACTAACTTTTGATCATGTTACTATACTTTTAGGGTTGTCATGGGGATCTTAGGAAGGTTTAGGGATCTTAGGACACCCCCAAAAGTATAGTATTAGGATCGAAAGTTAGTGATCAGTTAACGGCATGGTGACAGAACACACTAAGTGTTAAGTTGGGGGTGGCGGACATCAAAGTGATAGTTAGTGGCAACAACCAATAGCAAATAGTTAGTGGTGATAAAATCCAATAACCATTTTTTAAAGAACTAAGCACATTAAGTTAGAATGTCAAATTCGGTTTTTTAAGGACTAGGCACATTAAGTTAGACTGTCATTTAGTAGGCGAGAACTTCATGAAGGTTTAGTTCTTTCTCACACTCTTATGACTGATCAATTTGCGAATATATTAACAAAGAGTCTGCCTCGTCATCAACAAACGAATTTGATTTCCATGTTGGGTTGTACACGCCTCCAACATGAGGGGGAGTGTTATCAACGGTGGACCTAGGAATTATTTTCTAGGGTTGCAGATAAGGGGTTTAACCAAACTTTCAAAGGGTGCGACTGTGATTTTTGCTTATAAAATACACTATTTTTATTTTATCAAGAGGTCTGTTCGTCCATCCAGCCCAACACCTGGGTCCGCCCCTGAGTGTTGTTGGTAAATCGTAGCAATGAGGTTGCTAAATATGATGTTGGTGGTTGGTTAGATGTATCTTCGCAGCTCTTCCTCCTAGCTTTGTTACGCATTTATATTTATATACACTACAATTTCCATGCTATGGAATAGTGTTAGGATGCTGCCTGGCAATCCTCTATTGGCCCGGAAAAAAATACGATTTTACCCCTACTTTAAAGTTACGAATATACCCTGTTAAAAATTACAATTGCCCCCCCCCCCTTAAAATTACAATATTGTCATTTTTTAGCTTTTGACAAATTACGATTTTACTCTCAGTTCAAAATTATACATTTGCCCCAGTTCAAAATTATAGTCTTGCCATCGTTTTAATTTTTTTTAGCAAAACTCTAGAAGTGTTTTGTTTTAATTGGTTGGCTTGATTAAATTTTTATTCGTGCCAAGCAGCCGCCTAGCACTCGCTCATTGGTCCTGACAAATTCACTTTTGTTTCTAGCTCAAAACTACAGTCTTGCTATCGTTTTAACTTTTCTTTTTCTTGCAAAACTATGGTAGTTTTTTTTAATTGATTGAGTAATATTCGGTCTAACGCCTAACAACGCAAACGGGCATAAAACAAGTTATTGTAATTAACTTTGGTAGTACAGTTAGTTAGCTTTTTCTTTGTAACTGTATATATTGTAGTATTTTTCGTACAAGTTCATGAGTATCAGAAAATTCACCACTGTATATACTGAAGTTGTATTTTTCGTACAAGTTAATGAGTCTCAGAAAATTCACCAAACACTTTTGTCTCCATTTACATTTAGAAATGGTTTATTATTAGCCGAACTTGAAATGAACAAAAGAAAAAAAAATCAAACGGACGAATAATTAAAATGAGATTTCTCTACTAATGTGTATAAATTTACTCAATGTTGTGGTCATAGGGTGTAATCGGGCTATGTCGTTCGAAAGGTACTTGAAATCAATTTGTTAAAAGCTTGAATTGAGCCAAGTTTAAATGAGTTTGGGCTTAAAAATCGGCTCGTTAATAACCAAGCAAGAGCCCGAACCTAACTTATTGAGCTCGAGTTGACACACGAGGCTATTATTTATTTGATTTATTTTTAATGCTATATATATAGTTGCTTTTAGCCTTTATATGTAAAATTATGATTAGAATAACTAAATAGTTTGTATTATGTTTTTATAATAATTATAATTTTAGAAAAATAATATAAATGTATATACATTAATTAAAAATAACAAACGAGTCAATTTGAGCTTGAGAAACCACTCATGAACGATTGAGCTTTAAAAATTGAGCTCGAAACAAGTCGAGCCTTCAGCTTGAGCTCTCGTAGCTTAGCTTGACTCATGAGCTTTACAAATATATACACATTAATTAAAAATAAAAAAAAGAGTCGATCCCAAGCTTGAATAACTACTCATAAGCAATCGAGCTTTAGAAATAGAACTCGAAATGAGCTGAGCTTTAGCTCGAGCTCTCGTAACTTAGCTTGGTTTGACGCGTCTACCCCCCTGTTTATGAATATAATCATTGTTTTAAACTTTCATATTTGTATATGGTGTTTTTCATGCTAAAGTTGTGTAGTAGTATACCTTTCTAAGTTTTATGTTGTAAGTAATTATAGATTAATGTTAGGTGTGTAGATAGTATCCCTATTTTCAAAGTATTTGATGAATTGTTAAAAGGGTTGATATATGATATAAAGATTATTAATATTTATAATAGGTTCATGAATGGTAAATATGGATACGAACGGTCTTACAATCAGGTATGAAACTGATATTACCGGTATTTATGGCATTGTCATCTCTAGGAATTAAGTAGATCAATGTAATGGACATATGTTGTTCATGCATATGATAAGACACGAAAATGCTTGACGGACTAAAGTTGTTTATGATTTATGTATAAGAGTGGTGAGTGTATGTGAATTTATTTATCTTTATACAAGTAGAATATATCTTTATGGTCATGTTTGTTTTCTAATCTTCCATTTTATTTTTTATTTAAAGCTAAAAGTCACATATTTCATTTATCTTAATTTCTAACATGTATGTGTGTGATGTACATCTTTATGCGTCAAGCCAAAGGGAATATACTTCAAACACAACAAACAAGTTCAGTGGGTTCAGTGACTTGGGCTTAGCATTTGGATATAACAGTGTTTTACTAGATGAAGAAACATAAACATGATAGGTGAATCTTCAATGAATGGCTTCAATGACAATGATTCGAATTATAATCTGCAAAACAAGGTACCGCTAGAACTCGTTACAAGAGTGAGGTTATTCCTATAACCACCCTCAAGCGTGAGAATAAGTATTAGTTTAAGGGAGTAAGTATTATAGAGAGAGAGAGTTGAGAGTTGATGCCACTTACCTTGGGTTTTGCCCTCTACTTATAATGTTCGGTGGTTTTAGGGTTTTCCCTTTTTGAGGAATTAGGGTTATATTGGGATCAGGCCCGTATCTGGGAGACCATGCAGATCTTCCTAGTATGTTGGAGATTTGACAGATATTGTTGTATCTTGTAATAACGTCACCTGAGATACGTCTTCCCTACAACTGATCCAACTTCTGATCTACAAAACAAGACACCGTTACGACTCGTTACAGGAATGGGTTATTCATGTAACCACCATCCGGCGTGAGAATAAGGATTCGTAGATGGGAGTAATAGAGTTTATGAGAAGAGAATTGTGTCCTTACCTCTGCATTAACATCCTTCATTTATAGGTATGGGCGAACTAGGGTTTCCTAAGGGCTCGAAGAGTCAGTTGAGTGATATCTCCTATTTTATTGGAGCTTGTGCAAATCTTCTATTTGTATGTAGATATCCCTTTATTATTCCCTTATTTAATGGTAACTTACCCGACCTAGGATGGCCGAGCCGGGTCATTCCTCCCACATGTCCCCCCAGTCTGATGTCATGTCTAAGTGACATGGGGTCGGACTTATAGAAAAGGAAAAAACCACCAGGAAATGATACGCAAATAATTAAGTGACAAAAAGGGAAACAACCCCTCATCATGGCACAATTGGAAAATACATTGGCGGCGCTGTCACGTCAAGTGACTTGCTAATGAGTGTCTGGGAGAACGCGTGTACGTTTGGGCTCCAAGTTTTGAAACTCGAAAAGACAATATAAAAGGAAGTGAACCCCTAAAAGGGGGTTAACTTTTTTCCCCCAAAAATACCAACCATCTCCTCATTTCTTCGCGAAATGGATAGCTCCCAAACTATCTGATCCTTCCCAAAGTGACGATTCTTGTACTATAAATGGAACAAACCAGCCTTCGATGCAATGGTGAGGAACTATTACATCCAACCGGAATGGCATCCGGTGTTGCCATCGGACAAAGATTCTGCATTTCCCCTGTCGGAGGGTAAGATTACCCTATTTGTTGATTTCTTCAAGTTTTGTAACTTTCGACTCCCGATGACGAAATTATGTAAAGAAATGCTTGATGAGTATGGCATACACATCTCCCAGGTGCATCCACTTGGTTAAGTCTGGGGTTTATACCTGAGAAGATGGTGTTTCTTGCGTTATACACTCTAGCCTGGAAAGTGCCCCTTTTTACGTCTGATCGTCAAAGCACGAACGAAATAAGTTTGAGATCGGTGGAAGAAGAAATTCTTCTTCGTAGATGCTGACGTCATTCCCGGGGGAGGCAGTGGCGAGTCGTGGCAGCCAAGGAAAAGGTCAAGGATGTGGGGCCTCTCAAGAAGGAGTATCAGGATAGCGCGTTGTTCAAAGCCCTTACCGCTCACGCGTCTGAGTGCCTATTCTTTCGAAGGGAACCTTGGTGTTGGTGGGAATGAGCTTGTATTGGCCCGACGTGAATGTATACCCGGCTTTCCAAGCTGCGGGTGGAGGTAAGATTCTTGGTGATTATGAATACCCCTTTTTTTTTAAATTGGTTAAGGTGACTAACATTTCCTTGTACAGCCACGGCTTCTCTGGTTGATCTCCTATTTCCAGAAAGGATTTCATCGGTATTGGCCGCCGACCACCCCTTGGGGGCGGGTGAGCCAAACATACTAAACATCCATATTGGCAAATTTGTAGCGTCCCAACAATATTTGGAGAAGGACATCCAGGGTAAAGCTTCCGTTGAGGCGATTGGTGGCGGGGTAAAGTGACGACGATGCTTCGGAAAACCGTTCGCGGTCGGAAACCCGGGGTAGAGAGCAGCGACAAGAGTCAACATCCCCGGACGGAGCCGGAGGCCGCGACCACTACCGGGTGACTGTCCCTTGACCGCCTTCCCAGAAGACAAAAACGACACCGCTGCTGTCACGATTTTTTGGCGGATATTAAACTAAGCAAAAACGGAAGCTTGATCTTCGGTTGTGTTCGGTTCTTCGTTAAACTTAATCAATCATCTGTGACATCATATTATCACCTACATTACGAAATTTGTTATAAACTTTAGTTATGTAATACATATAACATATTAAAACATAACAAAATGCCCACATGACCCAACCAAAAAAATAAACAAAATTGTTTCAGACCCCGCCGTAAGCTATGGCTGGTCACCGTAGCTTACGGCCACAAAAATGTTTTGAGTAGAACAGGTCAGCCGTAACCTACGGCTAGCCACCGTAGGTTACGGTATACTGTAGCTGCACATTTTTCCGAATTTGGCCTTTTTACAAAAATGATCATAACTTTCCGAGTCTCATCTGTTTCGCATTAAATTTGTTTCTACGTGTCCGTAAAACAATTACCCACATTCTTAGCTCATAAACCCATGACTCGGTTTTATAAATTTTATATTTCACGCAATCGGTCAAATTTAAATAATCAAATGTTCGACCTGTTTGCATAATTAAGCAAACAAGCTTATAAAATCGCAGCTTTTTCGCATGAAATCATTTTTATGAACGTTCCCCGTTAGCCGAGTTAATTTCATTGTGTTTTTCGCATCCGTTGTCCGGTGTGCAATCACACTTAATCATTCCGTTCAACCTCATAATGGCTGAACTTAATTATTCCGAATTCTTTTCACAAATTCACTATTTTTCGATTATGACTCATTACCCGAGTCCCTTATCTTTTAGTCCACATTCTTGTTACTCGGTTGACGCATATATTCATGATTTTACGAATCAAATGAGTATAAACCGAAGTCATTATTCATGCACCCATTCCAGTATATGTTAAGACGTCATTTTGACCCGTTTGGTTGTTCATATGAAATCCATCACTTGGAACGAACCAAACTTATTTGCTTTTCTTTATTTGACTCGTTTGGTTATTTATGTGAAAACCATCACTTTTAAACAAACCAAACATGTCATTACTCGTTATTACCTATCCAGTTCATTCGTATGAAATCCATCACTTATGAATGAGCCAAATTTTTCTAGTATCATTTCATTGTCTAACATATGTCACTACAAAATCATAAATAAAATCCTACGAAGCATAAAGCCACGTACCTTAAATTTCCCCTTCATATGTGTATCCGCCCCGGCTTGAGTTAGAACTCATAATACAACATATGACACGTAACTTGTCAAAAATCTCATTTACGTGATTCTTTCATACTCTTCAACAATCTATGATCACTTATGCATTACATCAAGCACCTTGTGGGCAATATTTTTATACTACTTTTATCAAGTCTATGATTTAACTATTAGTCATGTATTAACATCTTTTCAAGCCTCTACGTCTAGAATGTGCAATTAACATCTAGAATTTAGCATATAAACATCAAATACTACAATTTCACTATCACAATTCATGTGTTCATCATATTTATCAAAACCCATTTAGCACAAGCATTGTTAATCATTCAAACACTTTAATTATAGCGTTTGATCACTAATTTTTCATCAAGAGTTTGTTCTTAGAAACTTGTATACATCTCAAATCCTGTTATAGCATTTACAATTCATACTTAATATAGAACTTGTGGTGTTCATGTAGTTTCATAATATCACCAAACATCAAAATTTGACATAACTTTTGATCCCTTTGTCTAGGTGATCGTTAGTTTATGTTCATGCACGAATTTGAAGCCCAATTCCCCTTTCAATTTGACAATTTTAAGATGAAAAAGGGTTTGCCCCTTGTTCTCCAGCCTTAGTCGACACACACGCACACATTTATTGTGTGTGTTTCGTGTCTTATTTCCTTATTAAACCTAAGCTTTGGGATTTTTTCTCCTTTTAGCCCCTCAAGTTTGAGGTTTTTATTAAAGAAGGATTATTACTTTGAATTTAATTAAGGTCTTATCCATGTTTGCCAATTAGTTTAGATTTCTCAACTTATACACTTTTACTATTTACTGTTTCGGTAATTATTTTGATTTTAAACATTGGTAAAATTTCGGGGTGTTACAAGTCTACCCTCCTTAAAAGGTTGCATCCCCGAAACTCGAATACGTACCGAATAGAGAAGGGTACAGCCTCATCATTTCTTCTTCGGACTCCCAAGTAGTGTATGATCCCTTCTGATGCTCCCATTTGATCTTAACTTGGTCAATTTCCTTGTTCATCAAACCTTTGACTTTCGGTCAAGGATTGCAATACGCTTTGCTATATAGTTAAGTTTGTTATCAATCTCTATATCATCGAGGGGCATGTAAGCCGCCTTGTCCGCCAAACACTTGCATAGATGAGAAACATGAAAATTTTGTGTATACCACTTAATTCTTCAGGTAGTTTCAAGTGGTATGGTACCTTGCCCACCTTGTCAATTATTTTGAAAGGCCCAATAAATCGGGGGCTTAACTTCCCTCTTTTTCTAAATCGGGTGATCCCCTTCCACAGAGATACTTTAAGCATTACTTTATTGCCTTCTTGAAATTCGATTTGTCTTCGTATTTTATCTGCATAGGACTTTTGTCGATCTTAGGCCGCTTTTAAATGGGCTCGTACCATGTCAATCTTTTCATTTGTGGCCTTAACCACATCCTTATGGGCGAGTTCTCTCGGACCCACTTCACCCCAACATACCGGGGTTGGCATTTTCGGCCATAGAGCATCTCATGTGGCGCCATAGCAATGCTTGAATGGTAGCTGTTGTTGTAAGAAAATTCGAGTAACGGTAGGTAAGCATCCAAGCTACCACCAAAATCGATAATACATGCTCGAAACATGTCTTCCAATGTCTGAATTGTTCGTTTGCTTTGCATGTCAGTCTGAGGGTGATATGCAGTACTAATTAATAGCTATGTGCCTATTTGTTCTTGAAATTCACGCCAAAAGTTCGAGGTAAATCGGGTATCTGTATCGGACACGATCGATACCGGCACTCCATGGCGTACTATAATTTTATTCACGTACACCTCAGACATCTTTTCAGATATAGGTTTCGCGGATAGGAATAAAGTGAGCACTTTTAGTCAGTCTATCCACAACCACCCAAACGGCGTCCAAACCCCGAGCCGTTCTTGGCAATTTGGTTAACAGATCCATAGTGATATGTTCCCATTTCTAAATGGGTATGTCCAATGGTTGGAGCTTGCTGAAAGGCTTTTGATGTCCCGCTTTTACTTGTAAACAAGTTAAGCATCTTTCAACATACTTTGCAACATCTCTTTTCATTCTTGGCACCTTTTGTTTCAGATCTCGATACATTTTGGTCGCTCCCGGGTGAACCGAGTAATGCGACTTATGAGTTTCATCGAGCAGGAGACCCTTAACACCGCATGTGTTTGGGACCCAAATCCTACCAAACCGAAATTTCAACCTGTTTTCACCTTCCACAATATCCTTCACTAAACCTTTTATACGCTCTTTCCTCCAATTTTCTTTTTAGACTGCTTCAATCTGAGCTTCTCGGATTCGTTCAAGTAGACCCGAAGTTACCACCAATTGCATTGACCGTACTCGAATAGGAGTGTACCTATCCTTTCGGCTAAGGGCATCCGCCACTGCGTTGGCTTTTCTCGGGTGATATTGAATTTCGCAATCATAATCCTTCATCGTTTCTAGCCAATGCCTTTGCCTTATATTTAATTCTTTTTATCAAAGAAGTAATTAAGGCTTTTATGGTCAATGAATATAGTGCATTTCACTCCGTACAAATAATGCCTCAAAATCTTTAAGGCAAATACCACATCCGCCAATTCGAGATCATGAGTCGGGTATTTCTTTTCATGTGTCTTTAATTGCCTTGAGGCATAAGCAATTACCCTCCCTCTTTGCATGAGTACGCATCTGAGGCCAAGCTGGTACGCGTCAGAGTATACGACCATGTCGTCGGTTCCATTCGGTAAAGTTAATACTGGTGTGCTGGTTAACTTTCCCTTGAGTGTTTGAAAAGCATTATCTTGATCACTTCCCAAATAAATTTCTCATCCTTGCGGGGTCAACTTAGTCAACGTAATGGGGTTTTGGAGAAATCTTGAATAAATTTCCTATAGTAACCCGCAAGTCCTAAGAATCTTCTAATCTCCGATGGATTTTTGGAGGTTTCCAATTTGACACCGCTTCTATTTTGGAGGGGTCTACCTAAACCCCATCGGCACTTATGACGTGCCCAAGAAATTGCACCTTCCAAAGCCAAAAGGCGCATTTTGAGAATTTTGCGTAAAGCCTTTCTCGCCTAAGTGTTTCTAATACTTCACACAAGTGCACGCATGGTTTGCCTTGCTTTTTGAATACACTAGAATATCATTGATGAATACTATCACCGACTTGTCCAACATTGGCTTGCAAACTCGATTCATAAGATCCAATAATGTCGCGGGTGCGTTCGTTAGCCCGAAGGACATTACAAGGAACTCATAGTGCCCGTACCGTGTACGGAAAGCTATTTTCGGTATATCCTCTTCCTTCACTCTTAGTTGATGGTAACTCAATCTTAATTCGATCTTCGAAAACCAACTCTCACCCTATAGTTGGGTATCAATTCTTTACCATAAGTTTGTTTAACTCCCGATAATCGACACACATGCACATACTTCTGTCCTTCTTCTTCACGAATAATACGGGTGCTCCCCAAGGGGAGACACTTGGCTGAATAAATCCCTTATCGAGCAAGTCTTGCAATTGGGACAATAATTCTTGAAGTTCCGATGGTGCTAACCTGTATGGGGCCTTAGCCACCGGTTTCGCACCCAGGACTAGTTCAATCCCAAACTCTACTTCGCGCTCAGGTGGTATCCCCGGTAAGTCTTTCGGAAACACGTTTTCAAATTCTCGTACGACGGGTACGTCTTCAATCTTTGGCGAGTCTTTTTATGTATCACGTACATAAGTCAAATAAGCCTTACAACCGTGATGAATGACTACGGGCTTCCAGCATTGAACATACTAGGGGTTGCAATTCTTTTCGCCATTAATAATAGTATGTCTTCCGATTGGAGACATTAGTTGTATCTCCTTACGGAAGCATATCACTTTGGCGTGGTGACGAGACAACCAATCCATCCCAATAACCACCTGAAACTCCCCCATTGACATGGGTATTTCATCAACCAAGTAGTCCTTGCCATCGACTTTTAATTTGCAATCCCGACATATATCACAAACAATAAAACTTTTATTATTACCTACTTCTACTTCTATAGGCATAGGTAATTTCGTTAATGTGAACAAAAGGTGTCGAATAAATCTATGTGAAACAAATGATTTATTGCACCCGTATCAAATAAAACACGTGCGGGAATAGAATTACGGTAAATGTACCTGAAACCACATCGAGTTCACCTTTGCCTCCGCTGCGGTTATGTGGAAAGATCTTGCCCGCGTCTTTGGGGCTTCATTCTTCACATCGGTCGCGTCCTTCTTTCCTACCAACTCTAGGCATTCGGGTTTCTTATGACCCAGTTGGTAACACTTAAAGCAGACCGATACTTTAGTAGAGCAATTTGAGGGCGCATGTCCCGTCTTTCCACTCATGACACATGGTTTGTTCTTGTAGAAACACTCGCCCCGATGGGAGCGTCCGTAAACCTTGCAGCTAGGCGATCCTCCTTTCACATTCACTTTCTTTGGAGATTTGTTCACCTTTTGTTTCTTTATTAGGCTTGGGTTTGCATCTAACACCCATCTTTCTCCTCTTTCAATTTGCTTTTTCAATTCGATCTCGCGTTCCCGTGCGACATTTACAATCTCCGTGAGATGTTCTTATTTTGAGGGTGTCATAAACTCCCGATTTTCCGCACTCAACATGTTGTAGTAATCATAGATCTTTTGCTCTTCTATTTGCATCAACTCCTCACAAAACCTCAACTTATCGAGGAATATTCCCATGATCTTGTCGATCGTTTCACCCCTTTGCCTTAATTGGATAAATTCTTCTTTGATTTTGTTAATCACGGCTTTAGGGCAATGATGTTTAAGGAAAAGCACCTTAAACTCTTCCCATGCCATGGCTCTTATGGTCTCAATCCCTTGTTCCTTTTTAAGATTGTTACACCAATCTTTCGCCTGACCCCTTAGTTGACCGGTCCCATAAGCTACAAAATGGGTTGTATCACAATGAGTTCGCTCAAAAACTCCTTCCATATCACTTATCCATCATTGACAAACGATTGGATCTACTTCTCTACTTCTCCATTGTAAATCGGGGGTTTACATGACATAAATTTATTGTAAGGGCATGCCTTCCCTTCTTTAGCCTTGCCTCGATCTTGATTGAGGCTTTCTTTCATTTCACTCATCTATTCTTCTATCATTGTTATCATCATTGTTTGCAGCCTTTCCATGAATCCGGGTAAGGCCGCTTCGAACGCTTTTTCGACCTCCTCGGAAATCTTTTCTCGTATCTCCTCCGTCATGAGGGATACCGTATCATGACCCGTTTCATCTGAAATCTCTTAGCTAAAATGTCCATAATAATTTGGTAAATAACTTATTTAATCATTTCCATATTATTATATGGAAATTTATCCTCATCACTTGATATTATATGTGATGTATCTTTCTATATCGGTTTGGTCAAGTATATAACTTGCCTTAACCATTTATGCTTAGTGTATTTTCAGGGTTCGAGTGTGTTAACGCACCCCTCTCACACACTTTAAACCCTTTTATTTTCTAGTATTTTCAATTGAAACTCATTTCATAATTAATTCTTACCGGATGTCTTGATCAAGCATTGAACTGAACACATTTCATCTTTAACCTTAAGCTCTGATACCAACTTGTAAGACCCACACATACTTAAATAGTAATTTATAAAAGATTTGCATTTAAATAAGTGTAATGCAAATAAACTTACATACAAAATTCAGGTTTGATAAAAACATTATAAGTATTTTAAACATTTCAAAACACATTAACATTGTTCGGTTTCTAAAACGAACTAAGCAAAAACGGAAGCTTGATCTTCGATTGTGTTCGGTTCTTCATTAAACTTAATCAATCATCCGTGGCATCATATCAACCACCTACATTATGAAATTTGCTATAAACTTTAGTTATATAATACATATAACATATTAAAACATAACAAAATCCTCACATGGCCCAACAAACAAAATTGTTTCAGACCCCGCCGTAAGCTACGGCTGGCCAATAACTTTTTGAGCAGAACAGGCCAGCCGTAACCTACGGCTGGCCACCGTAGGTTACGGTATACTGTAGCTGCAGATTTTTCCTAATCTGCCATTTTTACGAAAATGATCATAACTTTCCGAACACTTATCCGTTTCGCATGAAATTTGTTTCTACGTGTTCGTAAAACATTTACCCACATTATTAGCTCATAAACCCATGACTCGGTTTTATAAATTTTACCTTTTACGCAATCGATCTAATTTAAATAATCAAATATTTGATTCGTTTGCATAATTAAGCAAACAAGCTTATGAAATCATAGCTTTTTTGCATGAACATCATTTTTATGAATGTTCCCCATTATCCGAGTTAATTTCCTTGTGTTTTGCGCATCCGTTTTCCGGTATGCAATCACACTTATTCATTCCGTTCAACCATGGTTGAACTTAATTATTCCGATTCTTTTCACAAATTCACCATTTTTCGATTATGACTCATTACCCGAGTCCCTTAACTTTTAGTCTACGTTCCCGTTACTCGGTTTACGCATATGTTCATGATTTTACCCATCAACCGGGTTTAAACCAAATTCATTATTCACGCACCCATTCCGGTATACGTTAAGACTTCATTTTGATTTGTTTGGTTGTTCATATGAAATCCATCACTTGGAACGAACCAAACTTATTTTCTTTTCTTTATTTTGACTGGTTTGGTTATCTATGTGAAAACCATCACTTTTAAACAAACCAAACCTGTCATTACTCGTTATTACCTATTCGGTTCATTCGTATGAAATCCATCACTTATGAATGAGCCGAATTTGTCTAGTACATTTAATTGTCCAACATATGTCACTAATATTCATAAATAAAATCCTACGAAGCATAAAGCCACGTACCTTAAAGTTTTCCCTTCAAACGCGTATCCGCCCTGGCTTGGCCACTTGATGCTTCACCCAATTTTCCTATAGAGTTCAATCCGATTTATCATTTTGAACTCATAATACAACATATGACACGCAACTTGTCAAAAATGTCATTAATGCGATTCTTTCATACTTTTCAACAATCTATGATCACTTAGGCATTACATCATGCACCTTGTGGGCAATATTTTTATACTACTTTTATCAAGTCTATGATTTAACTATTAGTCATGTATTAACATCTTTTCAAGCCTCTACGTCTAGAATGTGCAATTAACATCTAGAATTTAGCATATAAACATCAAATACTACAATTTCACTATCACAATTCATGTGTTCATCATATTTATCAAAACCCATTTAGCACAAGCATTGTTAATCATTCAAACACTTTAATTATAGCATTTGATCACTAATATTTCATCAAGGGTTTGTTCCTAGACTTGTATACATCTCAAATCTTGTTATAGCATTCACAATTCATACTTAATTTAGAACTTGTGGTGTTCATGTAGTTTCATAATATCACCAAACATCAAAATTTGACATACCTTATGATCCCTTTGTCTAGGTGATTGTTAATTTTATGTTCATACACGAATTTGAAGCCCAATTCCCCTTTCAATTTGACGATTTTAAGATGAACAAGGGTTTGCCCCTTGTTCTCCGGTCTAGTCGACACACACACTTATCGTGTGTGTTTTGTGTCTTATTTCCTTATTAAACATAAGCTTTGGATTTTTTTCCCTTTTTAGCCCCTCAAGTTTGAGGTTTTTATTATATAAGGGTTATTACTTTGAATTTAATTAAGGTCTTATCCATGTTTACCAATTAATCTAGATTTCTCTACTTATACACTTTTACTATTTACCGTTTAGGTAAATATTTTGATATTAAACATTGGTTAAATTTTCGGGGTGTTACAGAAACATAAACCTAATTAGTGGATCTCCAATGAATGACTTCAACGACAATGATCCGAACTACGATCTATAAAACAAGACAACGTTAGGACTCGTTACAGGAATAGAGTTATTACTGTAATCACCTTTCGGCATGAGAATAAGTCTTGATTTAAGAGAGTAAAGTATTAGAGAGAGAGTTGAGAGTAGATGCCACTTACCATGAATTTTGCCCTCTACTTATAGTGTTTGGGGGTTTTCGGGTTTCGTATTTTTAAGAATTAGGGTTACATTGGATTCAGACCCGTATCTAGAAGATCATGCAGATCTTCCTAATATGTTGGAGATTTGACATATATTGTTGTATTTGTGCTTTTCATATGAACATTCTATGACAACAACAAGAAGAAAACAATAATAATAATATGACATTATTAAATTAAAGTTTGGCCAATCTAGGTTAACCTAACCAAGTCATACCCCATCACCTGAGTAAAATATTGATTAAAAAATACGATGTAACATTTGCATTAGGCATCTAGCCTAGATACACAAGTATAGCATTATGAATTTGTCAACTTCTTCGATCGATCACAGTATTTAAAGTGTTATCTGATGATTTGAAATTATGAATTTATGGTTTATCACTTATATGATTTAACTTTAATTTTTTTTAGTTTGTATAGTTTTTTTCTTATATATATATATTTCAGTTGTTGATTATGTATATGCATAATTTTTTGTATATATGTATGTATATATCTATGAATTTTAGCAGGATGGTAATGATGTTGGCCTTTAGTAGAGTGGCCCATATTTTGGGAAGTGTCAACATCTAAAGAGGGCAATTTGGAGCAGGAGTGGTAAAAAAACTATTGATAGATACTAGAGCATTCAAACTCTATTCATTATTTTCTATTTTATAATTACATTAAAAATAACTATATTTTCTCTTTTCTTTTAATTAAATAATATATATTTTTATCCTTATTATTATCTTTTCTCTCACATTCACTCACAAACTTTCAAAATATATTAAAAAATTATAGAGGATGAATATTGTCCACTCAAATATACAATTAAACAGTAATATTTTCTCTTTTCTCCGCTTTCAATCACTTTTTATAATATAAAATCATCTTTCTTAGAATTTAATTGATAGAATATGAATGCTGTTACGTGTGCAAAATCAACACAAACTACAAAGACTTGTGGAGTCATTTTCATATGGAGTTGTCACTTTGATTGCATTGCATTGCATGCTTTCTACAAGATCTATTATTTTGTCTCCCGGAAGTAGCCAGCAAAAATATGGTTTACCCTTATAAGTGTATTTTTGTAATATAATGTTTTCATTAAATTTTTAACATGTTACGTACAAATGCGAATATTGTATAAAAAAATTTAAAAGATGGTTTATGATAATGAAATTGTATTCAAATTAATAAAAATAATTATTCACTTTTATTATTTTTAAATATAAATCGTTCTCTTTAACATTTACATCAAGATAGATGGTAAACGGGTATTTTTTACAATTTTTATTATCATAAACTAAGGACACACATTTTTTACTGGGCATCGATACCATACCAAATCAATACCGGCCAAACAATATCGGTACTTTTATCGACATTCATTTTTATGGTTTCGGTATTTTTGTACTACTAATAAATGTGCAAAACAATAAAAAAACTCATGCTGGTAATGTTGGATATGAGATGCCCGAGCAACAATTAATTAACGTTGTTAATAAGGTACGATCAAAGAGTTACACTTTAGACGATAAACAAGAAATAATATTAAAGAGTTAAATATTATTGTTCATAAATTCGCGGTATATAACGGTAATGCAGAAAAAATATTTGGAGAAATATTTATGGAATTAATCATTTACGGAAATGAGTATTTATTTATTTAGTTATTTAATTAAGAGTTAATTAAATAATAATAATTAAATATTAGTGGATGATTGGTAGTATTTATAAGATATATTATATTATGTTCTATTTATGAGATAAATGATATTATGTTTTATCTATGAGATAAATAAAATGATAGGTAATATATATTATTTATTATATAAATGATATATATATATATATATATATATATATATATATAATATTTATAAGATACTTATATATATTAAATGTGGGCATTTGTATACGAATACAATTGGTGTATTTAAGCATAAATACATGATATTGGGTTAAACTAAATTTACATCATAATACTATGGTGAAAGCAAAACATTTAGCTTGCATTTAACATTTGAGAGGAATGTATTGGAGGAATTTGCATTTGAGTGGAACGTTCTTGAAGAAAGATGGTGTGTGGGACCATGTGTTTGTTTTGTATTTATTTTATTCATTTTTTGTTTTAATTTAATTTGATATACATAAATAAGTTGTACATCATAAGCTTCAGCGACTTGTATATCATTTTTTTTTCATTTCAAATATAGTAATTAGACAAAATAACAAAAATAAATATTCTTTAATTTAATTCAAAAACATATGAGTGCATTGCTAAATAATAAATAGAGTACTTGATTAACAGTTATACACATCGTATGTTTTACCTTGATCTCTTAGTGTACGCAATAATTTAAGTTAATTTAAAAAATATATAACTAACATATTGTGATGCTTCGTTATATTTAATTAATTGTTTTACATTTCTAGTAATTATAAAAAGAATTCAAGTATTGAAAATCAATGTAAAAATTGGTGATGGCGTGGAAATGTAAGTATAGGTAAGAACGTTTATAGGGTTGAAGAGAAAATAATTGTTTTTGATGCATTTGTGAAAATCTGATGTGGCACATGACTTGGCACATTTATGAGTGCATTTAGCTCCTTGCATTGGCGATGGTCTAAGAGTTATTCTGAGAAAAACACCCAAACCACCACACCACCACCACCTCCGATCCACCTCTCATTACCGGATCATCACCGCCATCGTCGAACAAGCACCGCTAGCTACCACAACATTGTCGGGACCTCCTCCAGCCAGCGTTGCCTGCACCCGACGCCACCTAATTTGTCGGCCACCCTTTGTCGGCTTTCCGGCCTCACCCGATGCAGCAACAGTAGTCATCGGCCACCGCCAGTGTCGTTTCCGCCTTTCGACAGCCACAGGAACAACCGGTTTTGACCAATTTTGTTGTTTGATCTGTTTTGACCAGGTTTGACCATGAATAGTTATCGGGACAAGTGTTTAGGTCTTTGGGTTTTCGAGTTCGTTTCAAGCAGTTGATTCGGTGATCTCGTTTCTGTGAACGGTTGTCAACTAGCGTGATGGTTCATTGTTCCATTGTGTAAATCAGTGGCGAAGCTTGAGATTTCTGACCGGGGAGTAAAAAACGTATCACCCAAAAGTTTCTATAAAACCGGGGGGGCAAAAACGACCCAAAAATTTCTATACGAGAACTACATATTCTCCACTACTGAGGGAAAAGTTCGGGGGGTCGGCCGCCCCCTCCCTCCCCCACTATCCTACGCCCTTGGTGTAAATCTTAGATTGTTCATTGAAATGTACGTTTTCACAAACACCTTATGGTTTGATTAATTGTTTATATGAATTGAAATTGGTCACCGATGAAATTTCAAACGGTTTAAAATTAAATACACGATTCCACCACCGCTAACTAATATAAGATGTTAATTGAATAAATAATACATACCACGAACACCTTATGGTTTGATTAATTGTTTATATGAATTGAAATTGGTCATCGATGAAATTTCAAACGATTTAAAACTAAATACACGCTTCCACCACCGCTAACTAATATAAGATGTTAATTGAATAAATAAATTAAGATTTTATCTAAAACTAAAATTATATACCCATGATCCCCAACGGATCAAATTACAAATATACACCTACAAACTTCTCTTTTCATCCAACAATAAACGTGGAAAACATTTTAAAAAAAAAAAACCTCGTGTTTCGAGCCAACCTTTGTTTATACTACAAACCTTACACATACACGGCGATTTCTTGTGTTGTGAGTTGGTGAATGAAAAGGAAAATAATAAAAACATTAGTTGGGTTGGGTTTGAGCCCATATGGGTTTCTCTTTTTAATGACCCAATAATCAAATATATATCAAGATGATTGTAGGGCTGTTTATGAGTCGAGCCGAGTCAAGCTAGGCCAAACTCGGGCTCGGCTTTATTATAAACCGAGTTGGCTTGGTTTGGCTCGGATTAAAATCGAGCTGTAAATCTAAGCTTGGGCCCGGCTTGATTTTAAACCAAGCTAGCTTGATTCGGCTTGGTTTGGCTCGAATTTAGAAAGAAAAATTAATATATAGATTTTAAAGTTCAGTATTCTAAAATATTATTCGATAGTTTAAAAGAGCGTATCCAAAATGAGTTCAACCTTACACATTACAAGCGAAAATCAAGTTCAATAACACAAAATAAGTTTCAAATTTCAACGAAATACAATAAAAGTTTATCAGCATTATAATCCACTTTCAAATATGCCATAGATAACAATAACACTCATAAATACATGTAAATACTAATAAGTTTTTTGTAATATATTATAAAGTATATAAAAAATACGTTAAATGTAAAATAATCCAAGTTAAGCCGAGCCGAGCTAAAAAGCGTGCCAAACCGAGCCAATACGAGCCGAGCCGAGCTAGGCTCACTTTCTTACCGAGCCGATCCGGCTCGGCTCCATTTCAAACCGAGTTATATCAAGCGAGTTTTTTCCAAGCTAAATCCAAGCGAGCTACGAGCCGCAAACTTTTTGGACAGCCATAGATGATTGGGCCTAGTTTCACAAAAATAATAATAAACAATAATGTGACAACTATTTATTCCTTGTGATTTGTATGGAGGAACTCAATCGGTATCGATTCAGTTCGTCACAATGTCACACTCACTATAATAAAATGAACGTCGGTATCGGTAAATATCAAAACTTTTTATAAAAAGAAACACATTGAAATAGCATACTTAATTTTTTTATAAATAAATCGTGTTTGAAAAGAGAAACACAATACGCTCAAAAGTAAATATAATAATAAAATAATATGATTATACTTACCTCACTTGTACATCATTAATTTATAGTTAAATTTTTAAAATAATATCTTTTTATTTAAACGGCTATATAGCCGTTGAACATGCCAACGGTCACAAACCCTCACCATTTCTCGATCGGTAAACCTTTACCGCTTACAAACTTCACTAATCGGTAAACCTGTTTGTCGATGAAGTTTACCTACCACTCCGTATACCCTTATGCACAAATCAGTTTTGAGTAAATAATTGTTCAAAGAGAAAAAAGTTTAAATAAGAACACAACCACCGTAGTATCACACTAATCTTCAATTATATTTAGAGATATAATAATACTTTAAAGGTACTAAAATAAAAATAGTCTATAATTAAAAAAAACAAACTAAAAAAAGTCATATTGAAAATATTAATTACAAAAGTTATAGTTTTTATAAGAGAAAAAACTAACTAAAAATGATACAGATACAGTTTAAGAAAAGAATGATTAGAAAGTTGTAACCTAATTATTAAAATCCTATAGTTTAAGATAAAATATATATATATATATATTGTCACATCCCGACCCGCAGCGGAAAAGGTGATCGGGGCATGATTGAGTTATCATCAAAGCTCATGACATTTATTTTAACGTTTCATATTCATTAATACACTTTAATGGAAAATTACAATCAATATTACATCATGTCCTAAATATCAATCTAGGCTTCATTGTTTTCTTCTATGGCATTTCCTATGTTTTCCTTGCTTCATCCTGTTCACCTGTATCATGTGTAAAAAGGGTTTTTGGATCAACAAAAAGTTGGCGAGTGAATCCTATGGAAAACATTTGAACAAGTTTATTTAATTGATTATAAAATAAAGTGCAACCACACATGAGTAAAAATAGATGTAAACTTATTCACCAATCAATTTAATATTAAACAATACACACATGAACAATAATGGATCGTTTAGAGGCACGCGTTGCTCAACTCGTCTCTCACGAGGAACTGATGGGCCTAATGAATGAATTGCATAAACTTGACAATATGAAATACATAACTACAAACAATATAAACTCAATAATACACACACGAACAATAATGGATTTGTTTTGAGGCACGTGTTGCTCAACTCGTTTCACACGAGGAACTGATGGGCCTAATGAATGAATTTCATATAATTAGACAAAATGAAATACATAACTACAAGCAATGTGTACAATCTAAGTTTAGATCACAATATGGTATGGTACAAGTTTAAATAAACGAGTTAATTTTATGTCACATGACACACCCCAAAACGTGTAATTAAAAAGGGGAGTTCTAAGATTCACTCACATTGGGTGCGTTCGGTTGATGATGTTGAATGCGCACAAAGTGGTTTTAACCACGAGTGAAATTAACCTAGATAATGGCATAATGTTTCGGTAAGTAAACGGATTTTATTAATCCATTTTAGTAGGATTGTTGGGTGTATTTTTGTGAGTTTAAGGCTATTTTCTAACCTTAAAAATGTTATTTTTAAGTATTTTTAATTGATTTTTAATTAAAATAAATAAATAAAAATAATAAAAAAATGTTGACTTTTTTGACCGTTGACCGTTGACTTTGACTGTTGACCGGTTCGTATGCGTGTATGTGTGCGCTGAGTGGGGCTCGAACCCGAGACCTCCCGTACGCGTGCACGCAGCTCTACCAACTGAGCTACGTGTCTAACCCGTAATATTTCTGTTTTTAATTATATTTATATACTAATTAGATTAAACTGAAAATCATTTATTTTTAAAAACGATTTAATGAGTCGGACCGGTGCGCTCCACAGGTCTCGAACCCGGGACCTGTGGGTTGAGTTAACACACAGTCCACCGCTGGACTGTGTGTCTAACTTGTTAAATAAACCAATTTTTATTATACTTATATACAAACTAAATATTTTCATTTCTGTCTTAAATAAAAAGTTTAATAATTGTCCGGACCGGTGCGGTAGCCCGGACTCGAACTCGTGTCCTGTGATTAAACATTTACACAGTCCACCACTGGACTGTGTGTCTATCTTGGTTATTATTCCGGTTATTATTAAACTTAACATGTAACAGTGGTGACTCCGGTTTGGTAATAAAAAGGAACATTTTTATTCAAGCGAGTATGCGTGAGACAAGATTCGAACTCGAGACGTTTGCGTGTTTAGTGTGCACACAGTCCACCGCTGGACTGTGTGTCTAACCCGAGTTATATCTTGATTTATATTAAACTTAAACACTACATAAACTTCGTCTTCTTCGTTGAATTTAACCAGAACTAACGTCCGACTGATTCATCGATTTTATCAAGTTTCTTTAGTGTGTTATGATTAATTATAGGTGAGATAAATGAAAAGAATGAGAGACTAAGCGTTAGATATACCGAAACTGGACTCCTCTGTTTCTCCGGCAGAATTCCGGTGACAGCAAAAAGATTCCGGCGACGTGTGTCTTGCGGCAGAGGGTCTTCAACGAGCTTGTGATGAATGTGGGGTGCTTCGGTATGAGTTCTGAGTGTTCAGTGTTTAGAGTAAGGCACAGAAGTGAAAAACCCGGTTTTCCGGCGATTTGCAGGTATTTTCCGGCGAGTAAATTTCGCCGAGAAAGGGTGCGGTTTTGAGCGAAAAAGCTTGCAGAGGTTCGAGGAGGTATTTATAGGGCAGGTCATCGATGAATTTGGTCCGATTTCCGACTTGATTCGTCGGTTAGAAACTCTCCGGCGGTTATAACTTGTGTCGCGGACTCAGGCATCGGTTATAACCGATGTCATAGTTAAAGTTTACGTTATAACTGAAGTAACCGTCAATTCTTGGCGAGTTAGTCGGGATTTCCGACGACTGAAATTTGGGCGCGCCGATTTTGAATTCGATAATCATGTTATGAATTAATTGTCTTCAATATTGAACAAGAAACGTAAGCGGCGCAGTGGTTGAAGGGTTGAAAGATAAGTTGTTGTTGACCCGGCTGACTGACCCGGGTTCGAAACCCGGCAGTGCCATTTTATTTTTATTTCATTATTTTTAACAGTTTTTCAAAAACAAATTATATATCCCCATATACTTATTAATTATGTATCGTTTAAAATTATTTTGGGCATTAAATAAGCAACGAAATTTTTAACTGATTGTTCGGTTAATAAACGGAGCGGGTTTGGTAAATCCATTTTTTGACGTATGTTACAGTTCCCCTGCTTTTTAGAAACTTCGTCCCGAAATTTAAGTAGTGATATATTTGACTAAAAGAATGATGGTGTTTAGTTTGACAGTTACATACTTAGAAAAAGAGTAAGAGTTTAAGTTTTTGTTTGAGGCGGGGAACGTCCCTTGTAAGGGTTAAGTACCCTGTCACAGGAATCGCTTTTTGTTGCCTATGGTAAAAATATTGATAAGCGGAGTTGATTCGCTAAATATGATATCATGCGCAAGAGTTTTGATATGTTTGGAAGGATATGGTTATATCCTAAAGCAAAACTTCTAATACTACAACCTACATGGAACTTCTCATAACCATCTAATAATACCTCTGATCCTTTGGCAAGAACTTATATATAGGAAGTACCAGCGGCGTATCCACCATATTCTTGTCAAATTTTCATTGGTTTTATCAGTAAGTTATGATTGGTTCTATGACTATAGAACATAAATAAACACAACAACTAATGTACCAAGAAATTACTAAATCCTACATAGAACTTCTCATAACCGTCTGACAATGCCTCTGGTCCTTTGACAAGAATACTTATATATAGGAAGTACCAGCGGCGTATCCACCATATTCTTGTCAAATTTTCATTGGTTTTATCGGTAAGTTGTGATTGGTCCTATGATGTAACTTTAGAACATAAATAACACAACAACCAATATTTGAATCCACATTCTGATAGCATATATGTTTGAATGGTGACAGTTCCTCTCTCGTTTGTTATGATGGAGAGGTTAGGTTATGTAGAAATAGAACACAAACCAATTTCTTTAAATGGCGAGATGATATGAATGTAACACAAATTTCAACCAAGACAATACTAAATCCTACATGGAACTTCTCATAACCGCCTGATAATGCCTCTGATCCTTTGGCAAGAATACTTATATATAGGAAGTACCAGCGGCGTATCCACCATATTCTTGTCAAATTTTCGTTGGTTTTATCCGCAAGTTATGATTTGTTACCAAGAAACTATTAAATCCTACATAGAACTTCTCATAACCGTCTGACAATGCCTCTGATCCTTTGACAAGAATACTTATATATAGGAAGTACCAGCGGCGTATCCACCATATTCTCGTCAAATTTGCATTGGTTTTATCAGTGAATTATGATTAGTCCTATGTGACTCTACTACCAATACAACAAACACAAAATACTGAAAATGAAAAAATGTTTGTGCGATCAAGGCTCAATCAAACGGAGCCGATCGTATTGCATGTACTGAAAATGAAAATGACTGTGCGATCAAGGCTCAATCAAACGGAGCCGATCGTATTGCATGTACTGAAAATAATAAATTTAATCTAAACAATAATCACACAAACAACTTATACATGGAACCTCTCATAACCGCCTGATAATGCCTTCGATCCTTTGACAAGAATACTTATATATAGGAAGTACCAGCGGAGTATCCACCATATTCTTGTTAAATTCTCATTGACTTTATCCGCAAGTTATGATTAGTTCTATGTGACTCTACAACAAACACAACAACCACAAGATACTGATAATGAAAATGTCTGTGCGATCAAGGCTCAATCAAACGGAGCCGATCGTATTGCATGTACTGAAAATAATAAATCTAATCTAAACAATAATCACACAAACAGCTTATACATGGAACCTCTCATAACCGCCTGATAATGCCTCCGATCCTTTGACAAGAATACTTATACATAGGAAGTACCAGCAGCGTATCCACCATATTCTCGTCAAATTCTCATTGACTTTATCCGCAAGTTATGATTAGTTCTATGTGACTCTACAACAAACACAACAACCACAAGATACTGATAATGAAAATGTCTGTGCGATCAAGGCTCAATCAAACGGATCCGATCGTATGTGGGCACGCCGGGTTCACGCTCATAATGAAATGGGGAACATGCTCAACGCTCATAATGTAATGGGGAGCGGCGGCCTATAAAATTGCATGTACTGAAAATAATAAACAATAATTACTCAAACAGTTTACACATGGAACCTCTCATAACCGCCAGATAATGCCTCCGATCCTTTGGCAAGAATACTTATATATAGGAAGTACCAGCGGCGTATCCACCATATTCTTGTCAAATTCCCATTGGCTTTATCCTTAGGTTATGATTGGTTCTATGTGATAAAGAAAAACATAAAATTAAACGATTGGAGTTGAATCTTGATTTCCGGTGAAGAGGACTAGTTGGGTGGTTTCGTTTGGGCCGTCACTATCTTCCTGACAGGATTGGCGTTGATGTTGAAAACTCTTCCTCTTGCTGGTGGCCTAGCGATTGGGTTTTCTTGATTTACTTGGTTAACTGGGTTTGACTGAGCTTGGGTGTTGATGATGTTAACCAATCGAGGGCACGTGTTTCTAAAGTGGGTAGGGTCGCCACAATTGAAACAAGCTCGAACATATGGGAACATGGGGTATTGAGGTTGATGATAGGTTTGAATCATGTTTTGAGTAGGGGGAGAGATTTGGTTTTGAAAGGTGCGGCAAACCTTGCTCAAATGACCATAGCGTCCACAAGTTGCACATAGTCGACAAGGTAAGGTAAGGGGATGGTGATAAAAACAGTTGTTGCATCGAGGGTGAGGTCCAAGATATGGTTTCTTATTTGGGTAAGTTGAGTTGGGTGCCACTTGAGTGATTGGGATAGCTTGGATGGGTATGGCGTGTGAAATTGGTTGATTTCGTTGGATAGTAGCGAAAAGTTGCCCGTCTCTTTTTCTCTTAGAATTGGGTTGAGAAGGGGATTCGGTTTGGGTGTAGTCGGAGGTTTCAGTCGATGCTTTATCCTTCTTCTTCTCCTCCTTGAAGTCTTTGTTCCGGATTCGGTTTTCGGTGAGCTCTGTAGCTAACTCCATTGCTGCTTCCAAAGTTGCAGGCGTGGTACTTATTACAGAGTCTTGAATCTTTGACGGAAGACCTCGAATGTAGTGCTTGATCAAACGGTAGAGGGGAGTGAACAAGTTGGGAACCATTTGATGTAAGTCGAGGAGTCTTTTGTTGTACGTGGTGTGGTCGCCTTCCTTTTGCTTCAACAAATAGAACTCATCTTCTAATTTCTTGATTTCGCTCCTTGGGCAAAATCGTCTGGTCATGATTTCCTTTAATTCATTCCAAGTTAAAGTCATAGCATCTTCAACACCTCGTTTGGCCTTCTCTGTATTCCACCAAGTAAGTGCTATTCCATATAAACGACCGGTAGCATATCGCACTTTGCGATCATCGGGGCAATCGCAATTTAGAAAAGTGTTCTATATCTCTTCAAACCAATGGAGGAGAGCGGTGACGCCTTCAGTCCCTTTGTATTTTGGAGAGTCGCATGATTTGAAATGCTTGTAGGTGCATTTAGTGGTATTTGGGGGAGGGTTGATAACGTGTTGATCTTCTTGATTGACAGGATTCGCGGTAAGTGCTTGTTGGACTTGGATTACAATGTTGGGTATTACGGCAGCCATTTGTTGAGCGATTAGGGCAGCCATGCGCTCGCGGGCTTTTCCTGCTCTCATCTTCCTACGGGCGAGGTTAGAAGACATCTACAAGGAATACATGTCAAGAGTATGAGTTGGATGCTTTTGGGATCATGGGTCGCACTTAGGAATGAACATCATAAAATAATTATAGAAAAATAAATCTACTACATCCATAGGATGTCTTGGGCTTTGCTCGTCATTAGGCCCTACATGCCGCCATACTTCACCTTCGTAATCATGTGGGCCCCCATGAATACCGGGTTTTTCATATGGTTCGCATGTGTTAGCCTGGTTACGTACACTAAAACCCGGAGAAAATCGAGAAATATGTATATAACGTATGATATTCGGAATGTGTCCAGGTGTAGACACGGTGACACCTCAAAGTGGGGTTAGTTCGAACGACGTTTGGTGTGGCATGCTTTGGCCTAATAGGTCCTTCGTACTCTCATCGTTAGTCCCCAGGTAGGCAAACTGGTCCGTTATATTGGATTTATACGAATGCCAACCTAGACAGGACGTTCCGACTACCGGTACTTGTACCCTTCCAGTTACTACATGCCCGTCGCAGAACTTACTTTGATGAGATTTGAAAATTGCAACAAAATCTTTGAATAACAAAAGTATGAAGATGAATTGAATCTATGAACATTGATATATGTATGATAAATGTGTATATAAGTATGTATGTTTGACTGTAAGTATAAACAAATATGAAACAAATAAATATCATAAGTTTGTATGTAACCACCTAATCAATTAAAATTTTAGGCAAACTATAGTATAGGCTCTAAGGGTCTAATAACCTATCCTATATCCCTATAGTCATGGCTCTGATACCAATCTGTCACACCCCGACCCGCAGCGGAAAAAGTGATCGGGGCATGATTGGGTTATCATCAAAGCTCATGACATTTATTTTAACGTTTCATATTCATTAATACACTTTAATGGAAAATTACAATCAATATTACATCATGTCCTAAATATCAATCTAGGCTTCATTGTTTTCTTCTAAGGCATTTCCTATGTTTTCCTTGCTTCATCCTGTTCACCTGTATCATGTGTAAAAAGGGTTTTTGGATCAACAAAAAGTTGGCGAGTGAATCCTATGGAAAACATTTGAACAAGTTTATTTAATTGATTATAAAATAAAGTGCACAACCACACATGAGTAAAAATAGATGTAAACTTATTCACCAATCAATTTAATATTAAACAATACACACATGAACAATAATGGATCGTTTAGAGGCACGCGTTGCTCAACTCGTCTCTCACGAGGAACTGATGGGCCTAATGAATGAATTGCATAAACTTGACAATATGAAATACATAACTACAAACAATATAAACTCAATAATACACACACGAACAATAATGGATTTGTTTTGAGGCACGTGTTGCTCAACTCGTTTCACACGAGGAACTGATGGGCCTAATGAATGAATTTCATATAATTAGACAAAATGAAATACATAACTACAAGCAATGTGTACAATCTAAGTTTAGATCACAATATGGTATGGTACAAGTTTAAATAAACGAGTTAATTTTATGTCACATGACACACCCCAAAACGTGTAATTAAAAAGGGGAGTTCTAAGATTCACTCACATTGGGTGCGTTCGGTTGATGATGTTGAATGCGCACAAAGTGGTTTTAACCACGAGTGAAATTAACCTAGATAATGGCATAATGTTTCGGTAAGTAAACGGATTTTATTAATCCATTTTAGTAGGATTGTTGGGTGTATTTTTGTGAGTTTAAGGCTATTTTCTAACCTTAAAAATGTTATTTTTAAGTATTTTTAATTGATTTTTAATTAAAATAAATAAATAAAAATAATAAAAAAATGTTGACTTTTTTGACCGTTGACCGTTGACTTTGACTGTTGACCGGTTCGTATGCGTGTATGTGTGCGCTGAGTGGGGCTCGAACCCGAGACCTCCCGTACGCGTGCACGCAGCTCTACCAACTGAGCTACGTGTCTAACCCGTAATATTTCTGTTTTTAATTATATTTATATACTAATTAGATTAAGCTGAAAATCATTTATTTTTAAAAACGATTTAATGAGTCGGACCGGTGCGCTCCACAGGTCTCGAACCCGGGACCTGTGGGTTGAGTTAACACACAGTCCACCGCTGGACTGTGTGTCTAACTTGTTAAATAAACCGATTTTTATTATACTTATATACAAACTAAATATTTTCATTTCTGTCTTAAATAAAAAGTTTAATAATTGTCCGGACCGGTGCGGTAGCCCGGACTCGAACTCGTGTCCTGTGATTAAACATTTACACAGTCCACCACTGGACTGTGTGTCTATCTTGGTTATTATTCCGGTTATTATTAAACTTAACATGTAACAGCGGTGACTCCGGTTCGGTAATAAAAAGGAACATTTTTATTCAAGCGAGTATGCGTGGGACAAGATTCGAACTCGAGACGTTTGCGTGTTTAGTGTGCACACAGTCCACCGCTGGACTGTGTGTCTAACCCGAGTTATATCTTGATTTATATTAAACTTAAACACTACAGAAACTTCGTCTTCTTCGTTGAATTTAACCAGAACTAACGTCCGACTGATTCATCGATTTTATCAAGTTTCTTTAGTGTGTTATGATTAATTATAGGTGAGATAAATGAAAAGAATGAGAGACTAAGCGTTAGATATACCGAAACTGGACTCCTCTGTTTCTCCGGCAGAACTCCGGTGACAGCAAAAAGATTCCGGCGACGTGTGTCTTGCGGCAGAGGGTCTTCAACGAGCTTGTGATGAATGTGGGTGGCTTCGGTATGAGTTCTGAGTGTTCAGTGTTTAGAGTAAGGCACAGAAGTGAAAAACCCGGTTTTCCGGCGATTTGCAGGTATTTTCCGGCGAGTAAATTTTCGCCGAGAAAGGGTGCGGTTTTGAGCGAAAAAGCTTGCAGAGGTTCGAGGAGGTATTTATAGGGCAGGTCATCGATGAATTTGGTCCGATTTCCGACTTGATTCGTCGGTTAGAAACTCTCCGGCGGTTATAACTTGTGTCGCGGACTCAGGCATCGGTTATAACCGATGTCATAGTTAAAGTTTACGTTATAATTGAAGTAACCGTCAATTCTTGGCGAGTTAGTCGGGATTTCCGACGACTGAAATTTGGGCGCGCCTTTTGAATTCGATAATCATGTTATGAATTAATTGTCTTCAATATTGAACAAGAAACGTAAGCGGCGCAGTGGTTGAAGGGTTGAAAGATAAGTTGTTGTTGACCCGGCTGACTGACCCGGGTTCGAAACCCGGCAGTGCCATTTTATTTTTATTTCATTATTTTTAACAGTTTTTCAAAAACAAATTATATATCCCCATATACTTATTAATTATGTATCGTTTAAAATTATTTTGGGCATTAAATAAGCAACGAAATTTTTAACTGATTGTTCTGTTAATAAACGGAGTGGGTTTGGTAAATTCGTTTTTTTACGGATGTTACATATATATATATATATATATATATATATATATATATATATATATATATATATATATATTACGTAAAGTGCTTATGAAGGAATTTTTAATATTTTAAAAGGTTATTGAATTTTAATAATTTTAACTTTCACCTATTGGCCGGCTCAATCCCAACTTAAAAAATTCTCTCTAACAATCCCAACTTATATGAATTTGGCTCTCATCGATTCTTTCTAACGTGGCAAAAACCTAGTTATTGTCTGACCTGGCTGCTTACGTGGCACAAACCTAGGTATTGAATTTTAATAATCCTTTCACCACCACCATTAGGTGCCGCCACTCTTATTGCGAGAACCATGAGAACCAATATGAATACAACAGAATAAACCCACTTCACCACCACCAAAAACCTAAACACCCACCCCACCCAAAAACCTAAACCCCCTTTTTTTGGGAGGGGACAAAAAATAGCGATTTTTAATTAAAAAGAATTGTGTGTTTTTATTTTTTTAAAGTATTTTAGGTTGCGAGAACAATTCGTTCACACTGGTTCTCGTTATTCTCGCAATAAAGGGTGGTTCCTAACGGATCCTTATCATATATATATATATTGTAAGTATATGGGGAAAACCCAATTAAATGAGAAACTTAGCAAACTTTTATTGTGTGGTCTAGATTACTCCACATCAACATATGATTTTAGAGCTTTGAGGGGTAAGATTGTCTTTTTACACATGTTGTATCTTTTCATACACATACCCTAATACATGACTACAAGTCATTTCTTTCACCATCACAACTTTTTTATTTCACCCCATCTTCTTACAAACTCCTTCATCTTTCTCTCTCTAAAAAAACAACAAGAACACATTTCTTTTCAATTTCATCAGATTTGAACAAGCAAATTCTCAAATACTAGATCTAGATCTTCTACTCATTCCTTTCTATTAAAGCCACCAAATATGAGGATCGAAGCCACTATCGAAGCTCATCAAGAAAAGGAAGTAAGGTTTTGCTCTCATCACATCTTTGATTCTGTTTTTAGAGATAAAAAACTAATGTTTTGGAGAAAGAAACAAAATCTTCATCTTGTTCATATAGACACCAAGAACACACGCACAAATGTGTGTGAGAGAAATAATTTAAAGATCTTACTTTTGTTTTTTATGTAATTTGTTTAGATTTATACTTGTATGATATTTGATAGATTTAAAATCAGAGCTTCGTTTGTTTATTTCAAAATTTTAAAACAAGACCAAGAAGAAATTTTTGTGTGCCGAATTTCTTTCTTCAAAAATTCGGACTTCTTGGTTGTTTCAGATCCATATGTGTTTCAAACATATGTGTTTGAAGCAGATTTATGTTTGATTAATTATTTTTGAGTTTTTTGTGAGTTCTCTGATTTTTGGTGATGTTATTTTCAATAAAATGTGTCTTTTTTTTTTCATCCTTACCAGGTGGTGATTCTACTAGATGGCATATCCTGTTACTGCAGCCCATAGCTACATATGTTACAGCTACATATGTAACGAACCTTTGTTATATGTGTTAATGACCAACATGTTGGAATATGTTAATGGTTTGTGATATCTTTTTACATAGAAGGTTTTGGTTTTGGGCGTTTGAAACAAAAATCCTGTCTTCTTGGTTTGTTTCAGATCCATATATATTTCAAACCTATTTGTTTGAATCAGTTGTGATGTTTGATTCATGGCTTTTGAGTTTTTTTCTTTATTCTTCTTTGATTTTTTGTGATTTTATTTTTGAATAAAATGTGTGTCTTTTTTTCATCGTCAACAGGTGGTGATTGTGCTGAATGGCATATCCTGATTTCAGTACACCTCTCAAATAAGGTTTAAATTCTTGGCTTTTGCCTATTATAACGTGTCTTCCGTGTTGGTTTCTGATTATATTGTTTCACCAATACAGAGTACATGTGTTAACATTTCAGAGTAACACATGTTACAATTACAAAATATGTCGCCAAAACATGTTTAATCAGGTTACACACATTGTATAGAAAATGTTACATGTGCACACATAAGTAATTACATGATATAAAGCAGGAACCAAGTTTTGACCATGTTACACATGTTACAAACAAGTTGTAACATGTGTAACAAATGTAACATTCGTAACAACATGTAAAACATGTTACATGACTCATGTAAATTGTGTAACCTGGTCACACATGTCATGCTCTGTATTTTTTTTAACACATGATAACACATGTACAGCCAGGTTACCATGTTACACTAGTGGCTAACACATTTATAGACAGGTTACACATCTGACCTATGCGTTGTAACATGTGTTAAACATCAGGGTAACATATGTTGCATACAGTGTGTTAAATGTGTTACACCCCGTGGGTTAGAGATGTATACCTATGTTACTCATGTTACATCTTGGTGTTACTTACGTTTACAGTTTCTTGTCCGACACATGACCTACGTACTTGTTAATGTGGGTTTTTAATCCTTGCATGTATACTTTCGAAAGATGATCAACAACACCCGCCTCCCTACTATGTTTATGAACAAACGCAAGCACTAAATACTTACACATGTTACATCTTGGTGTTACTTACGTTTACTGTCTCTTGTCCGACACATGACCTACGTACTTGTTAATGTGGGTTTTTAATCCTTGCATGTCTACTTTCGAAAGATGATCAACAACACCCGCCTCCCTACTATGTTTATGAACAAACGCAAGCACCAAATACTTGACAACTTATGGCGACCAAGCTGGTGTTCATTGTAAGAAATATACGTTAATGTTGTTTTGTTTAACCTTCACACGTTGAGTTTGACGAACTGTTGTTGTTGTATGATAAGATGAAGGATCGTTTCTTTGTGAAGATGAAGAGCTTATCAAGAAATGAAGAAAATTGCTTTTAATGGTGTCACCAGAGGGAAGACTTATCAAAATACCATAATTTGCTTACGGTTTAATTGCAATCACTTTGTAGTATGTTGTTTTGAAAAATTCATATTATACGAATTTTCAATATTTATTCATTGTTTGGTTTTTGTATAAAATTCACTCGGATATACATTTCATACTTTATCATTTATTTTTGTATAAATCCCATATCATTTTCATATACCTTAGAAGTCATAATTTAATTATATTGTTTTTTTACAAATAAAGAATCATGTTTTTTTTGCTGGCCTAATTAGCTACATGTGTTACAATTTGCTACCAGCTACATATGTTACATTTTGACAGATACATATTTTACCTTTTTTGACAGCTACATATGCAACACCCCCTTTGTTAAATATGTAACGACCAGCTAGGTGACACTTATTACGTTCAACACCATTTAAATATGTTAATCAAAACAAAAGTCACTTGTTGTCATGGTGTAATACATTCTACATTTGTTTCATGTGTTACATTGGAACTAAGTTGCATATGTTACACATCTAAGCAGTCTTTGGTAACAAACCAGTTGTACATATGTATAACATGTTTGTAACATGTGTTACACAAGAGGGTAACATATGTACAGCCACTTTAACATGAGTATACATGTTAAACGTGTTACATTGCTAAAAAAACTCTAGCTACACATGTAACTAACACAATGTTACTGGTATGTTTTGTTCCGCACAACCTTTTTCGGACAAGTACTTCCATTTCGGACAAGTCCTCCCATGTTGTTATTGCCATGTATAAGACTTATGGCGACCAGGCTGGGTTCAATGTAAAAAATATATGTTAATTAATGTAGTTTTTAATCTACTTGTAACATTGTTAATAACAATTCCAGATACATATGTAACTAGCAAAATGCTACGTATATACAGTCTGAATATGTAATTAAGGATTTGTTGTGTTAATGATGAAGATTATTATCATGAAATGAACATAATTAGCTTTTACGGTCTAAATATGTAATTAGGTTTTGTCGATTCCAATTCAATATCTAACATATATTGGAAACATGTTTGTTAGCACACATATTTTGTATGTTCATATGTATCTAACATATACAAGAAACATGTTTGTAACATGTGTTACACTCAGGGTAACATATGTACAACCACTTTACACATGTTACATATAGTTGTTACATGTGTTACAACATCAAACGTACACATGAGTATACATGTTAAACGTGTTACATTGCTAAAAACAACTCTAGTTACACATGTAACTAGCACAATGTTACCTAAATACGATATGAATTTGATTAACTTGTGTCTCCTTATCCTCAAAGTCACAGATGATTGAAGAACAAAGCCTAAATTAGCAATCGTTCAACATTCATCGATGTATATTTCGGACAATCCTTCCATTTTGTTCTTGCCATGTATAAGACTTATGGCGACCAAGTTGGGTTAAATTTAAAAATATATATTAATGTAATTTTTTTATCTACAAGTAACATTGTTAATAACAACTCTAGGTACATATGTAAGTAGTGAAATATTACCTATATACAATCTGAATATATAATGAAGGAATTGGTGTGTTAAAGATGATGATAATTATCAAGAAATGAACTTAATTTGCTTTTACGGTCAAAATATGTAATTGGGTTTTGTGGTTTTTTTTATTTAACATATGTTGCAACATATTTCACCTTTTTTAACTAGTATATTTGTTGTATATGCTACAAGGGTTCTCCTATGCTACAAATATTTTAACTATGTATAAATTATCACAGTTTGCTTTACCCTACGTAGTTATTGTTCCCACCATTTTTTTTATCAATTTCCATGTTTTGCATTTGTTACTCCAAAGTGGATAACACATGTACAATCAAGTTACACATGTTACATAGTGTAGTTACATGATCTACACCAAAGGCCAACACTTGTATAGCCAGGTTACACCTGTTACCTTTATGTGTAACACACGTTACATCGATTGTAACATATTTTAGATAAAACATGATGTTACATGTGTTACACATGTTACATAGAGTATTTGCATGTTCTAAACCAGAGGCTAGCACTTGTATAGCCATGTTGCACATGTTACCTTTATGTGTAACACGTGTAACATATTTTTACATATGTTAGAGAAAACAAGATGTAGTATGTGTTAGACATGTTACATAAGATAGTTGCATGTTTACACCAGAAGCCAACACATGTATACCCAGGTTACATATATTAAAGAAAACAACATGTAGCATATGTTACAAATGTATTACTATGCATAAATTGTTACAGTTCATGTGCAACAAAATACGTACACAATATATCCATCACACGTACACAATTTTCCTAAATTAAGTTATACAAAAAAGGATACTAAATTTCTAACACACACAACAAATGCAGATTTTTAGTTTTGTTCTGACAACGTAAACTACACTTTTGTTAGGTTTCTTCCCAGTTCCAGTCCCGCCCAACAAATGAAAAACACAAATATTAGTAGTCAGCAAAAGAGTACTTACTAAGATGAGGATACAACAATTACCATTCACCATTTAAATATCCACTCATATCACAACAAATGTGTAACACCATGTATGCAACATATATTGCCCCGAAGTATAACATATGTTACAACATACAGGACAAACAGTTTAGAATGTAACTAGCAGAAAGGTAGCTGACAGAAATGTAACATAAGTAACTAGTTATGCCAGCAAAAATTTAAAACATTTAACACTAATTATATATATAAAAAAGAACAACTTAACCAACAAAATTTTGAAGCCTTTTCTATAACAACTATGGATTTTCAAACTAATCATCTACCAATAATTAGGATGCCTAATTTAAACAAAAAACAGAAAACAGCATAAAGCAAATCCAATGCATAAAACCTAAAACAAACCCAACTCATAATTATTGGCCAACAAACTGAAAATATCAAAAAACTAAAAATGATTTTAACATAAAAACAAAAACCTGCAAAATACATGAACATTAACCCATTACTAGAACACTTTGAGCACACAAAAAGTTATTAATAACCATTTTAACAAAAAATCAAGTATGTTCTTGCTGTTAGTAGAACACTACCGGATCTAGAACCGTCCAATGAACACGATGAAGATCTTCAAACATGATTCTCTCTCACACGCTTGTGCGTGTGTTCTTGGTGTTCTAGATGAACATGATGAAGAGTTGTACCGTCGTACTGTGTGTTCTTATCTAGCAGCCGTCGTACCATCATTTACTCTTTCCGGCGAATGCGTTTGAACCCTATTTCCTTCTTCATTAGTTGGAGAGATCGAATGGGGGTGATGATGGTTTGATATTTAGAATTTTGTATGTTGAAGAGAGAGAATTAGAGACATGGATGAATGAATCTTGAAGAGAGAGAAATAAAGATACGACACATCATGTACTTACAATACATGTCAAATCCATTAATATTATAATATATATCATGTACCAGAATTGTGGTTGATTTTACATAAATACCCTTCAAGTACTCCAGTTAACCTCATCAATGTATTTAATTTAAATCAATAAAGTTTAAAAATTCTATGACCCTTGGATGATCTAGATCAATGGTTATAAATGGGGTTTCTTAGTTTTTCTTACTACAAATAAGTTTTCTATATATTCTTTTCTTATATATATATATATTATATATATATAAATGATTCGATTCAAAAGAAAACCAACCATGAGAACTCTTGTTAACCATTAACATTTTGACACGTCATTGACCAATCACTTTCTATGTTTTTTGTTTCTTTATAAAAGAATCTCTCTCTCTCGTTGAAGTCCAGATCTTACTTCTTCTCTCATGTTTCTCTCACCATATCTCTCACACATAAACACACTTTTAGATCTGGATTCAATCTCAGATCTCTCAATCAACCATATCATTCAAACCCTAAGCATCGAGCTATATCACCCGGAAAAACGCACTTAAATTCCGGTCGACGGATAAAGAGAGAGAAGAAGAAGATACAGAATGGCCGGAGTTTAGAGAGATGCCATGGCAGTGTGCGGCGGCGGCAGCTCGGATCTGCATTTTTTGTAGGGGTTGCATCTGGTTGTCGTTGAGGGTTTGTTATTTTATGAAGGAATTGTGACGAGATGGGGGTGTGTAGCGATGGTGGTGCACGGCGATTGAAGGGGGAGCGACGGGATGGCGGTGTGAGGCCATGGTGGTGCACGACGATACGTGGGATATCCGAATGGAGGAATCAGATTCTCCTCAAGATGTCTCTCATTTTTGGGCTTTGACAGGACGTGTTCACCCCGGCTAGGGTTTATAGACCGGAGCAGGTGACGGTGGTGCTGCGGCTGAAGTCTGTAAGTATTCTTTGAGGCAGGTACGACTACTCTGAAGTCTGTGGTTGCTCTGGCAGATCTCAACTAGTCTGAAGCATTTTTTATTTTGTTTTCCTCGGGGGGTAAACCTTTTTCATTATAAAAAGAATTTAATTGGATCCCAATTCTATGTATATTTTGGGCTAAAAGAATCTTTGATTTTACAAGAATCTTGGATTTGTAGAAATGCAAATATTATTAATCGGTGGAATGGGGACAACCTTCTAAATTAGTTTGTGTTAATTTGTTTTTTTTTCTATCAATTATTTATATAGGAAACGATTAGTAAATGATGTTTGTGTGTTATGAGGGTTTAGGTTGTGGGTTTTGTTGAACCCTTCGTGTGTTGTAAAAAACTAAAAATGTAAGATGATTTCAAGAACAGCTCGTGAGAAATGTTTTACACCCATATTCGCATATCTTTTGGACAAGTGAGTATCTTGATTACAATAATGTAAAAAAGGTTTAATTTTCTTTTTTAACAGGGTGTAAAAAATTTACAACCGGGGTGTGTAAAAAAATTTACAACCGGGGTGTGTAAAAAAATTTACAACCGTGGTGTAAAAAAGGTTTAATTTTTTTAACTTGTCTGTAAAAACTGTGATAAGAGGGTTAAAAAACCTGTAAAAAACTTTTTTAAAACTTTACGCTACCCATAAAAACAATACACGTAAAAAAACTGTGTATGAAACGTTAAAAAACCATTTTTTTTACTTTACTTGAAAATTTTACGCTACCCGTAAAAAACTATACACGAAAAAACTGTGTATGGAAAGTTTACAACCGCGGTGTAAAAATAGGTTTAATTTTTTTTAACAAGGGCGTAAAAATTTTACAACCCGGGTGCGTAAAAAAAGTTTACAACCGTGGTGTAAAAAATGTTTAAATTTTTCTTAACCTTTCCATTAACAAAAACTTCGTAAAAAACGGGATGTAAAAAAACGACGCGTAAATACGGAGCTTAAAAAAGGGGTCGTAAAAAACAACGCGTAAAAAAAGCGGGGCGTAAAAACGGCGTGTCAAAAAAGGGCGAAAACCGGGTGGAAAACGGGCGTAAAAAAACGGCGCTAAAAACAAACGGGGCGTAAAAAAACGGCGCTAAAAACAACGTAAAAACGGGGCGCGTAAAAAATGGGTGTAAAAGACGAGGCGAAAAAAACGGGGCGCGTAAAAAATGGGTGTAAAAGACGAGGCGAAAAAACGGGCGCGTAAAAAACGGGGGCGTAAAAAACGAGGCGTAAAAAACGGGCGCGTAAAAAACGGGCGCGTAAAAAACGAGGCGTAAAAAACGGGCGCGTAAAAAACGAGGCGTAAAAAACGGGCGAGTAAAAAAAGACGTGAAAAAAGGGGACGTAAAAAACCGGGCGTAAAAACGGGCCCGTAAAAAAACGGCTTGTAAAAATGTTTTTTGTAAAAAAAACTTGAAAACATCTTTTTTTTTGTTAAAAAAATTGATTTCAAAATGTTTTTTAATACAAAATTCTGATTTTAATAAAAAAACAATAAATATAATAAAACAAAAAAGTAATATAAAACAATAAATACAATAAACAAAAAAAAAACAAATTTACCAAACTACCAATTTAGCTTTAAAATATAAAAAACATAATAAGATAAAAATATTTAATATTACTTTTAATTACTATTGATCTTATCAATCCATCATCTAAGATCAAATGGTTAGAAAGTGGTTCTCGGTTCTTGCAACTGAAGGTGGTTCTCATTTTACCCATCCCCTATATATATATATATATATATATATATATATAGGGGATGGGTAAAATGAGAACCACCTTCAGTTGTGAGAACCGTATGAACCAATATTAGCCATTGATCAAAAGTGTTTTAATGCATGAGATTAAAAGACAATAAAGTAGTATAATCATTGTGCTTTAATTAATAAGTTTTCGTTTTTAGTGCGATAAAGTTAAATTGATATTTTTACTAAGCTCTTTAATGTTGGTAATTAAATTTGTAATCATTGTGATTTAAATAATGTTATTTTTGAATCATGCAGTAGGAAAATTATTTTACGTAGGGGTTCAAACATTTTTTACGCGCCGGTTTTAAACATTTTTACGCTCGGGTTTAGACTTTTTTACGCTCGGGTTTAGACTTTTTTACGCCCGATTTTAAACTTTTTTTACGCGCCGGTTTTAAATTTTTTTTACTCGCGGTTTTAAACTTTTTTACGCGCCGGTTTTAAACTTTTTTACGCGCTGTTTTAGAACTTTTTTTATGCGACGGTTTAGAACTTTTCTTTACGCGCCGGTTTTTAAACTCTTTTATGCGTCGGTTTTCAACTTTTTTACGCGCGGTTATAAACTTTTTTACGCGATTGTTTAAAACTTCTTTTAAGCGCCGGTTTAAAAAAAAATTTACGTGCCGGTTTTAAACTTTTTTACGCGCCGGTTTTAAACTTTTTTTACGCGTGAGTTTAAACTTTTTTACGTGTGGTTTTAAACTTTACAAAAAAAGAAAAAATATTTTACGCCAAACAAAAATATTTTATTTTTACAAAAAACTTTTTTACAATTTTTTTTACGCCAAACATCTTTTTATGCCGCGACACTCCGATTTCGGTTTACGAAATTTGAGGATCTTACCAAACGAACTCACCCAAAAATCACGAATCAATAGTGTCTCATTTTGAATTTTAAATAGAAAAGAGAGAAAAGACGTGATATGTTGAGTTTTAAATAGAAGAGAGAGAAAAGATGTGATATGTTGACTTTTAAATAAAAGAGTGAGAAAAGATGTGACATGGGAAGTAAAAGACTAAAATACCCTTTTGATTTAATTTGATTATGGATGATGTGTAAATATGCTATTGGATGATAGGAGTTCTCATGGTTCTTGCAACTGGGATTGGTTCTCTCTTGAACCGAATCATATATATATATATATATATATATATATATATATATATATATATATATTATATATATATATATATATATATATATATATATGGGAGGGTTAGATAGAAAACCCTAAAAATTTGACAAAACCCTAGAAAACCAAACCTCCCGACATTTAAAAAAAAATAACACATGTAATATACATGTTTTTAAGAGTTTTTAGCAAAAAAAAAAAACAAAAAAGCGACGAGTAGATATTTTAAAAAAAAACAAAATTCAGCAACTTTTGTCTAACACATGTTAGTGATGAAAGTTGCTGAAACTTGTTTACTTTTTTTTTAAATATTCCACTCGGCTCTTTTTTGATTTTTTTGGCTCAAAACTCTTAAAAACATGTATATTACATGTGTTATTTTTTTCAAAAAAAAAATGTCGGGAGGTTGGGTTTTCTAGGGTTTTCTCAAATTTTTAGGGTTTTCTATCTAACCTTATACTATATATATATATATGAAAAATCGTGCAATTAAAATAAAAGTTAATTACTGTTTTCGTCCTTGTGGTTTGTCAAAAATCACTATTTCAGTCCATTAGTTTAAAAATTTCGATTTCAGTCCCTGTGGTTTCACTTTCGTAACCATTTCAGTCCACCTCGCAACCATTTCAGTCCCTGTACTTACAGAATAAATGGATGGAAGTGGTTACGAAAGTGAAACCACAAGGACTGAAATGGTTACGAAAGTGAAACCACAGGGACTAAAATCGCAATTTTTAAACTAATGGACTGAAATAGTGATTTTTGACAAACCAGGGACGAAAACAGTAATTAACTCTAAAATTAATAAAATGAAATAGAGTGGAAGCCATGTGACATCCACTCACTAATTCCATCGACCGCATCAACCAATCAATAGACATTATATAATTATATATTATATAGTACTATAATTTTCATCATTTCTATGCATCAATACTTGTAAATTATGCCCTCCATGTTGTACCAATATTTTTCTTCCTATTATTTTCTTATTGGCTAAGACTATGGGTGTGGTGGGGCTTGGATTGAGGGCATGGGTTGACATGTGGTGGAGGTGGGATCCACCCGGGGATGACTGGCGTGGGTTTTTGGTGGGTGTGCTGGCGTGGCCAGCCATGTGCCATATATAATTTCTTTAATTAAATAAAAATTCATTTAAATAATCTAAATAACAAACTAAATAAAAATAATAATAAAACGTACACTAAATGTTTTGAGGTTGTGTTTCGGGCACGGATTCGGGTTGAGAAAGGTTGTTTGGAATAGATGATCCGTCGAATGGAAAATTCATGAAAACTCTCCCCCTAGATACGACGCGATGCCGGCTAACTCGGGAACTTGTGAGTATACAAATGGTTGGGGTTGGTCGCGGTTGGGTATTTGGATCAGGCTAGGTGACGGGCTCTCTTGGAAAACGTAGGGGTTGTTCTGGTCGAACGTTCGGTTGAATTGGTTCATTATAAAATATAGGGATTATAACTTGAGTGGTAGAGAATATAAAAATATGGAGATTGGAATGGTAAAGTTTTTTTTAAAAAAGGTTAGTATTTATATGGTAATTTTTTTTAAACTAGCCGTTGGGGTAACGGCTACCCCCAACGGATACATTAGGCCAGCCAATGCTAGCCGGCCACGTCATAGCCCTTGACCGCCCCACGCTAGGCCAAAATACCACGCCAGCGGAGCAACGTGGCGTATCAACTTTTTCATACAATGCGTCCTAGCCATGTTTCTTATTTTGTTACCCGCAACGCAACGCGCGCGGGCACTTTTCTAGTTATAATATAAATATCATCAGCGTACTCAGTAAATCTCACCAATATCAAAGCTAATGTACGGTATGAGGAGAGTAAGATGTAGATAGTCTTACCTCTACCCCATAGAAATAGAGAGACTACTTCCAGTGAAACATCCGGCTCGATAGTAGTTTTATATCAAGCCTTGGACACAAGGCGCATAACACTTAGCAATCGGGACAAAGGCCGATTTGTGCATCTACTCTTGTCAGTGCTCTCAAACTTTGTGAAGTTGTTTGTGGTTAAAGAGCAAGTAAGCAACTAATTATATTTCAATCAACCTATCTTTCTTATTTTTAATAATTTTTTTATCATTTGCAAGCATTATTAGTTAACTTTTTTTTGTTTTCGTATTTTTGTAAACACTTAGATGGAAAACCATTAGATTACTTTGGTTAATGATATTGATGCACTTACAGTAAATTATACTATCAAATTCAAAATCATAAGTTAGTGTAGAAAGAAAATGAGGATAATCGAAAGGAGACTTATCGTATTGATATGATATTAATGGATGAGAAGGTAAGTTTCATATTGTTTCATATTAAGGAGAGTTATCGTATTGATATGTTATTAATGGATGAGATGGTAAGTTTCATACCGTGTTAATATTAGAGATTAAAAGTTTTTAACATTTTATAACCTAAATTATGATTGTATACATTTTTTGTTTTACATCTAAACAAGGTACAAAATAACAAGCTACATGTTTAGTAATGTTATTTACAAGATTTGAGAAACATTTGAATGTGGATGAATGCCAATCATAAAAAGATCATCTATTGCTGAAAACAGTTCAACCTATATGTGAATAGCTAATCATTAGTAGTTATCTTTATATTTTGTCACTAATGTGGAAAAATGCATCACTTGGGAAGGTACATAGCTTTTTTAATCAATTTCAAGGATTTTGTATCAAAGAGGATGCAAGAGGGTACAACCATAGCTTTGTTTCGTAATGACCATAAAAAAAGTCAAAGACAATCTCTATCAAGGGTTGGATTGTATCTGAAATATCCCGTTTTCTCACATTGTCAACTAAATGTCGCATTATCAAGTGTAAAAAGCAGAGCTGGTGTCAAGTTATTTATACTAGATAAAGACGGAAATGTTACAAATAAGAAAATCAATGTGGTCTACAAGAAAATTTTTACTAAAATTTGAATCATTTGTTATTTGTTTCTTCCAATTTATTTGTTCTTTTAAAGGATTTTAAATGCCAAGAAATTAATATTTACATATTATAAATTACCAACATATTGGTGCATAAGGACTTGTACCCCTTGCTTTGGGAGGGTTTAAAAAAAACTTGATATTACAATTTTAACCCATAACTATTTGAGTTTTTTTACTTTCAACCAAAAGTTTTCATGGTGCATAAGGAGTTGTACCCCATGCTTTGGGGGGTTTAAAAAAAAAACTTAATATTACAATTTTAACTCATAACTATTTGAGTTTTTTTACTTTCAAACAAAAGTTTTCATCTTTTTAAATTAAACTCACAACTTTTTTACTTTCAACTTTGTTCCCTTGTACTTTATATACTTCTCAAAATTTTCGTTTTACGTTTCATTCTAAATTTTACAATTTAACGCTACGCAACGTACGTGTGTGGTTCAATGTTATTATGTTTTGTTTTACGCCACGTAGTAGATTTTTGCGAGTTAACATGGCGCAACGGTGCATGTGTGGTTCAACGTTTTTACATCGTCTATGTTTTCCTGTATGATAGGTTTTGTCGCAACGTGCGGGTTTTAAATCGACTTAGTTATTATTTTCTATATTTTAACGTTTCGCGCTAATTTCTCCGCATTAACATGGCACAACCTCAGTGTTGGCGGTCGCTGGTTGTGGTGTGACCATTAATGTCACACCCCGACCCGCAGCGGAATAAGAGTCGGGGCATAATTGGGTTATTACCAAAGCTCATGATGTTTACTAATATGTTTCATATTTATTAAATTCAAAATTTCATCCTCAATATTCCAAACAAGTTCATACGATTACAAAGAAAAGTAACTAACTAAACAATCCAAAGTCTAAACCGATTTATTCTTCTAAGCCATCCTATATGTTTCTTGCTGCAACTGGATCACCTGTATCATGTGTAAAAATGGGGGTTTTTGGGTCAACAAAAGTTGGCGAGTGAACCTTGTTAGAAAACATTTATTATTGATTTCTTGTTATATTTAATATGGAAAATTGTGCAATAATCATATGTGAGCAAACGTAAATAATCATACAATAACAATAACAATAACATACAATAACAAACCATCTTGCATGAATATATGGCATGAATGATAATGTAAATGTTGGCAGCGTCACGTTCACGCTCATAGGTAATGGGGAACGGTTCCGCTCATAGGTAATGGGGAACAGACGGCCTATGATGAATGTATGTGCAATCAATGCTCAATCAAACGGAGCCGATCGTATGTTGGCAACGCCTCGTTCACGCTCATAGGTAATGGGGAACGGCTCACGCTCATAGGTAATGGGGAGCGGCGGCCTATGATGATGTATGTACTGAAAATGATAAATTTAATCTAAACATTAACCACACAAACAGTTGATACATATTGAATACACATTTGATCATTGATATGATGGATGCACAAGTGTTTAAATGTAATAAATAATATGACACATGATACACCCAAAAAACATGATTAAAACGGGGAATTTGTAGAGTTTCACTCACATTGGGTGAGTTCGTTTGACGATGTTGAATGCGCACGAGTTTAGAGGGCTGATCGACGAGGATTCACTGACCTAAATAATAACGAAAAGGTACGGTAAATAAGTGGATTTTATTAATAATTTTAATAGGATTTTTAGATATATTTTTGTGAGTTTAAGGTTATTTTCTAACTTTAAAAAAAACATTATTTTTAAGTATTTTTAATTGATTTTTAAATAAAATAAATAAATAAAAATATAAAAAAAAATGTTGACTTTTTGGGTTGACCGTTGACCATTGACCATTGACCATGACTGTTGACTGTTGACCGGTTCGGTCGTGTGTTTGTTTACGCTGAGTGAGGCTCGAACCCGAGACCTCCCGTACGCGTGCACGCAGCTCTACCAACTGAGCTACGTGTCTAACCCGAAATATTTCTGTTTTTAATTATATTTATACACTATTTAATTTAATCAGAAATCGTTTATTTTTAAAAAGGATTTAATTATATCGGACCGGTGCGCATAACAGGTCTCGAACCCGGGACCTGCTGTTTAACGTTGCACACAGTCCACCGCTGGACTTTGTGTCTAACCTGGTTAAAACACTTGTTTTTATTTCTCTTATATACTAACTGGAAGTTTCCGTATTTGGGTTTTATAAAAAGTCTGAATATTGTGACGAATCGAAACAAGGACAGACTCGAACCCGGTATCCCTATGATTCAAATGCACACAGTCCACCACTGGACTGTGTATCTAACCCGAGATATAACCCGTTATATTAAGTATATACACAGTCTAAACTTCATCTTCTTCGTTAACAACACAGACAAACGATTTATTCTACTGTTCTTGTTTAATTCGATTGACGGACATATAGTTGATTAAAATGAAATGGACATGGAAGGTTTTGGGAATGAACGTACCGGAATGATGACTTTTCTCAGAACTCCGGCAAAGTCGTCGGCTCTGTTTTATGAACTCCGTCTGAGCGGACCAATTAACAGTTTTGATTAACAAATTGTGAAATTGAAGGACTAAACAAGAGTTATCAGAGAGTTTAGATGCTCATACCGATTCACAACGTGATTTAGAAATTTCAGAAGTTTTCTGGCGATTGCAGATTATCCGGCAATGTCGTCTGGGATTGATTCTGGTTGATGAATTGAAGTTAGTAATAGTCTAACAATGGATTGAAAACGAAAGAGTCGAGGTATTTACCGTTTTGATGAAAGTCTCGGTTTTCCGGCGAAAGTCCGACGATTGCAGAAAATCTCCGGCGAGTGAAATTGATTCGAGAAATGGTGCGATTTTGAGCGAAATGATTTCCAGAGACTCGGGTGTGTATTTATAGGGAAGAATCACAATGAATTGGGTCTGATTTCAGTCTTGATTCATTAGTCAGCCTTTCTCCGGCGGTTATGGCTGATGTCGCGGGATTAGACATCAGTTATAACCGATGTCGATGTTAATACATACGTTAAGTCAAAAGAAACCGTCGATAATTGGCGAAATCGTCGGATTTTCCGGCGACTGCGAAATGGGCGCGCTGTTGACTGAATTCAATTTCAAGTTTTACTATATGTATTAATTGTTTCGATATATCAACAAATAACACAAGTGGCGGAGTGGTGGGATATGTGTTAGTTAAGTCTTTGAGGTTTCATCCGGCTGACCCGGGTTCGAAACCCTGCAGCCGGTTTTCTTTTTTTATTTATTTTATTTTCACTTTTTATCAATTATAGTTTTTAAATTCTAAATTGTTTATTAATTATGTATTGTTTAAAATTAAAATAAATCATAAATACGCAACGAAATTTTATAACTTGATATTCGATTAATAAACTAAGCGGGTTTGGAAGTTTCGACGGATGTTACAGTATCCCCTACTTTTAGAAATTTCGTCCCGAAATTTAAGTAGTAGTGGTAACAGGAAAAAGATGTGGGTATTTCTCGCGCATTGAGTCTTCACGTTCCCAAGTAAACTCAGGTCCTCGTTTTGACTCCCAGCGTACCCTGACGATTGGAATACGGCTCCCTTTTAAACGCTTCTCCCCGAAGTCCATAATTTCTACTGGTCTTTCAATGAAATGCATAGATTCATCGACTTGAATGTCTTCCAGGGGAATATGGAGATTTTCATCGGCGAGGCACTTCTTCAAGTTCGATACGTGGAATGTGGGATGAATTCTGTTGAGTTCTTCTGGTAGGTCAAGCTTGTATGCTACAGGTCCTACTCTTTCGAGTATCTTGAAAGGTTCTACGTAGCGTGGTGCTAGCTTTGCCTTCTGGCCAAAACGAACTACTCCTTCCACGGTGATACTTTTAAAAGTACATGATCACCAATGTTAAACTCCAAAGGCTTTCGTCGTTTGTCTGCATAACTCTTTTGACGACTTTGTGCCGCTAGAAGATTGTTTCGAATTTGATGGATCTTGTCTGTGGTTTCTTGAATCAATTCTGGACCGGTGATTTGAGCTTCTCCAATTTCGTGCCAACATACTGGAGATCGGCACTTACGACCATATAAAGCTTCGAAAGGTGCCATGCCGATACTTGAATGATAGCTGTTGTTGTACGAAAATTCAACTAATGGCAGATGAGCGTCCCAATTCCCCTTGAAGTCTATGACACATGCTCGAAGCATATCTAAAAGAGTTTGAATAGTGCGTTCAGACTGTCCATCAGTTTGAGGATGATAAGCGGTACTGAGGTCTAATCCTGTACCCAAAGCGGCTTGCCATGTTCGTGAAGTGAAACGACCATCACGATCGGAAATAATGCTTAACGGTACACCATGACGGCTTACGATTTCGTTGATGCAGATACGAGCTAACTTCTCATTCTTGAAGTCCTTGCGAATCGGAATGAAGTGAGCTGATTTTGTAAGACGATCAATGATTACCCATATAGTGTCATACCCACCGGAGGTGCGAGGTAACCCGGTAATGAAGTCCATGGTTATGTTTTCCCACTTCCATACAGGTATTTCAGGTTGGACCAGAAGTCCTGAGGGTCTTTGATGTTCAGCTTTTACTTTGGAACATGTAAGGCACTTGGAAACGAAAACAGCGATATCCTTCTTCATGCCAGGCCACCAGTAGGTGTATCGAAGGTCTTGATACATCTTGTCGGCTCCTGGGTGTACAGAGTACCGTGTTTTGTGCCCCTCATTCATAAGGAAATCACGAAGGTTATTGTGATCGGGAATCCATATGCGATCTAGATAGTACATAATACCGTCGGATTTAGTTTCAATTTTAAGTTCAGCTCCACAAGACAGCTCCTTGCGTACGTCGTTTTCCGTTACTGAAACATGTTGGGCTTCTCGGATTTGATCTTTGATGTCTGTTATGATTTGTGAACATAGAAGACGAATGGAGTTCGCATAACCCTTTCGACTGAGTGCATCGGCCACCACGTTTGTCTTGCCAGGATGATACCGAATTTCACAGTCGTAGTCATTAAGAAGTTCGACCCATCTTCGTTGCCTCATGTTTAACTCCTTTTGGTTGAAGATATGTTGAAGACTCTTGTGGTCAGTGTATATTTCACACTTAGTATGTAACATTTGTCAAAAACGGGTTTTTCCAAACCCGCTTCGTTTGTAATCGAATATCAAGTTATAAATGTTTCGTTGCGTATTTATGTTGATTTTAATTTTAAACGATGCATAGTTAATAAACAAATTAGAATTTAAAAACTATAATTAATAAAAAGTGAAAATGAAATAAATAAAAAAAACCGGCTGCCGGGATTCGAACCCGGGTCAGCCGGGTGAGTCAAAGCTTTAACTCGCGTATATATACCACTCCGCCACTTGATGTTTTTGTAAGTTTTAGGAAACAATTAAAACTTATGAACAACCATGAATCAACCTGTTGCGCCAAACTGAAACCGTAATCGGCTTCCAACCGTCCAAAACGTTTGAGTGATCGCGAATTCTAGATTATAACCGATGCACCGACGATCCTAATCAATTCAGTCTTGAATTAACTTGAATTCTGGTGATGTTCGGTTTTTATAACCGAAGATATTCATTTCCTGAATTACTCCAACAATAGCTTCCTCTCTCGACTCAAAATCATCCGCAGAACCTTCAATTTCACTTTCGCTCTATTTTCAGTTCATCGGAAAAGCTTTTTGAACTCGCCGGACTTTCCCCAAAAAACCGTGTCTTCCATTAAAACAGTAAGTTACTCAATTCTTCTATCTTCTATCAGTTGTTAAGCTTTTGCTAACTCAAACCCTTCAATCAGAATCAGTTCCAGGCGACGATATCAGATAATCATCACTCGCCGGAAAATTTCTGAGAATTTCTAGAACTCGCTATGAAATGGTATAAACCTTTAAACATTCTGATAACTCTTGTTCGGTACTTCAATTCCACATCTAGCTAATCAAAATTGTTAATTGGTCCGCTCAGACAAAGTCCATAAAAACAGAGCCGACGACTTCGCCGGAACTCTGAGAAAGATCATTTCTCCGGTATGTTTACTTCCAAAATCTTCCCTGCCATTTCATTTTAATCATTTGAATGTTTGTCAATCGAATTAAACAAGAAACAGTAGGGTAATCGTTGTCTGTGATATTGTAACGAAGAAGACGAAGTTAGTTTGTATATAAGTTTAATATAATTTGGATTATAACTCGGGTTAGACACACAGTTCAGCGGTGTGTGTGCACACATCAATCACACGCCGCGAGTTCGATCCTTGACACAAACTCATTAGCTGTAATAAAGAAGTTCTTTTTTTTCTAACTGAACCGGATTAATTCAAGGAAGATGTTAAGTATAATAAAAATCGATATATTAACCAGGTTAGACACACAGTACTAACCCACAGGTCCCGGGTTCGAGACCTGTTACACACGCCGGTTCGATGATTAAAATCCTTTTTGAAAATAAAAGAATTTTGAATAAACTAAAATAGTATATAAATATAATTAAAAACAGAATTATTTCGGATTAGACACGTAGCTCAGTTGGTAGAGCTGCGTGCACGCGTACGGGAGGTCTCGGGTTCGAGCCTTACCCGGCGCACACATGCACACTAGCGAACCGGTCAAACAGTCAACAGTCACGGTCAACGGTCAATGGTCAACGCAAAAGTCAACATTTTTTTATATATTTTTATTTATTTATTTAATTTAAAAATCAATTAAAAATACTTAAAAATAATGTTTTTAAAGATAGAAAATAGCCTTAAACTCACAAAAATATATCTAAAAATCCTATTAAAATTATAAATAAAATCCACTCATTTACCATACCTTTCGTTATTATTTAGGTTAGTTAATTCTCGTTGATCAATCCTCTAAACTCGTGCGCATTTCATCATCTTCAACCGAACGCACCCAAGGTGAGTGAATCTCTACAAATTCCCCGTTTTAATCACGTTTTTGGGGTGTATCATATCACATTTAAACTATTGTGCATCTATCATATCCATGAACAAATGTGTATTCAACATGTATCAACTGTTTGTGTGGTTATTGTTTAGATTAAATTTATCATTTTTCAGTACATACATTATCATAGGCCGCCGCTCCCCATTACATTATGAGCGTTGAGCTGTTCCCCATTACATTATGAGCGTGAACCAGGCGTTGCCAACATACGATCGGCTCCGTTTGATTGAGCCTTGATCGCACAGACATTTATCATAGGCCGTCCGTTCCCCATTACATTATGAGCGTGAACGTGACGTTGCCAACATATACAGTTTCATTCATGTTATATATTCATGCAAGTTGGTTGTTATTGTATGTTATTGTTTGTTGTTGTTATTGTTATTGTATGATTTAATTACGTTTGCTCACATATGATTATTGCACAATTTTCCATGATAAAGATAACAAGAGATCAATAATAAATGTTTTCTAACAAGGTTCACTCGCCAACTTATGTTGACCCAAAAACCCCCATTTTTACACATGATACAGGTGATCAAGCTGCAGCAAGAAATACATAGGATGGCTTAGAAGAATAAACTGGTTTAGATTTTGGATTGTTTAGTTGATTATCTTTCTTTGTATTTGTATGAACATGTTTGGAATATTGAGGATGTAATTTTGGAATTTAAAAAATATGAAACATATTAGTAAATATCATGAGCTTTGGTGATAACCCAATTATGCCCCGACTCTTATTCCGCTGCGGGTCGGGGTGTGACATAGTACCGTAGAGGTAATGTCTCCATATCTTAAGAGCGAACACAACGGCTCCAAGTTCTAGGTCGTGGGTGGTGTAGTTCTTCTCATGAGTTTTGAGTTGTCTAGAAGCATAAGCTATCACCTTTCCTCTTTGCATTAGAACACAGCCTAGTCCTTGCCCTGACGCGTCGCAATAAACCACGAAGTAATCACAACCTTCAGGAAGAGTGAGGATAGGTGCGTCACAGAGTTTTTGTTTAAGGGTTTGGAAGGCTTCTTCTTGTTTGGATCCCCATATGAAGGGTTTTCCTTTATGTGTTAAAGCCGTGAGTGGTACTGCGATGCGGGAGAAATTTGCAACGAAACAGCGATAATAACCAGCCAAACCAAGGAATGATCTTACTTCGGTTGGTGTACGTGGCGCTTGCCATTCTTGTACTGCTTTGATCTTTGAGGGGTCGACATGTATTCCCTTGTCATTGACGACATGTCCAAGGAATTGTACCTCTTTTAACCAGAATTCGCATTTAGAGAATTTGGCGTAGAGCTTTTCATTCCCTAAGAGTGTAAGGATGAGTCGAAGGTGTCGTTCATGATCAGACTTAGACTTTGAGTAGATGAGGATGTTGTCGATGAAGACTATAACAAAACGGTCAAGATAAGGTTTGCAGACTCTGTTCATTAGATCCATGAAGACAGCCGCGGCGTTGGTTAAACCAAATGGCATGACCATGAATTCATAATGACCATAACGAGTTTGGAAGGCGGTCTTTGGGACGTCTTCTTCATGTACTCTGAGTTGATGATAACCAGAACGAAGGTCGATTTTTTAAAAACAGCTGGCGCCTTGAAGTTGGTCAAGAAGATCATCGATGCGAGGTAATGGGTAGCGGTTCTTAACCGTTAACTTGTTAAGTTCTCTGTAGTCGATACACATGCGAAACGTTCTAGCTTTCTTCTTCACAAAAAGGACAGGTGCACTCCAGGGCGATGAGCTAGGACGTATGAATCCTTTGTCAGTCAACTCTTGCAATTGACTGGCTAGCTCTTGCATTTCGGATGGGGCTAACCTATAAGGAGATTTTGCAACTGGTGTAGCTCCAGGTATAAGATCAATGCGGAATTCGACTTCTCTCACTGGAGGAAGTCCTGAAATGTCGTCAGGAAAAACTTGCGGAAAATATTTTACTACTGGGATGTCTTCAAGTTTCTTCTCCTTGGTTCCCTTTTTGACGACATGAGCTAGAAATGCGACATAATTCTTGCGGAGATATTTTCGGACTTGAAGGCAGGACATTAATTTGAGCCCTTTCGAAGGGGTTTCTCCAAAGATTCGTAGTGTCTGACCGTTTGCAAGAGGAATGCGTATAAACCTTTCACGGCATACAACTTCAGCATGATGGTGGCTGAGCCAGTCCATACCAATTATAATGTCGAAACTTCCCAACTTCATAGGAATGAGGTCAACTGGAAAATCGTGAGCGTTTAGGGTGAGAGTACAATTGCGTATAATAGAGTTTAATGAGACCGGTTTTCCGTCAGCAACTTCTACCGTTATGGATTCCATGAGTTTATCACGAGTTTGGTTGAGGATGGGTTCAAATTCTAAGGACACAAAACTCTTATCCGCGCCAGTATCAAATAACATGGATGCATAACTACCATTGATGAGAAACGTACCGTTAACCACATTGTTGTCAGCCCTAGCTTGATTGGCGTTGATGTTAAAAGCTCTTCCTCTCGCAGGTGGAGGAGCTTGGTTAGCCTGGTTTACTGGATTGGCTTGAGCTTGGGCATGGATGATATTCACCAGACGTGGACAGGTGTTCCTGAAATGGTTCGGGTCTCCACAGTTGTAACAAGCCCGCATAGGTTGCACCATGGGATAGTTGGGTTGGTAGTAGGATTGGGCTACATGTTGGGTAGGTGGTAGGAGTAAAGGTTGTTGGGCTTGACCCACTATCTGATGGTGGGTTTGGGTTGAGGGCTGATGGCGGTTCGTTCGCTGAAGTACACGACAAGTTTGAATGGTGTGACCTGTGCGGCCACAGCCGGTGCAATGTTGGCAGGGATGTTCGGGGAAGTGATGGTATTGGCAACGGGTGCATTTCGGGTATGGGCCGGAGTATGCCCTTTTGTATGGTGCAGATGAGGGGGCAATTTGGGTGATGGGTGCAGCAGTGATTGGTGGGTTTGTTTGAGTGACGGCAAAGTTTCTGGTGTTTCGCTTCCTTTTACCAGTAAACTTCGAAGAGGGGCCAGAATGGTTTAAAGTTTGAGCCTCAATGGGGGCTTTCTTTTTCTCCTCCTTGAATTTACTGTTTCGAATGCGATTCTTGGTAAGTTCGGTAGCTAGTTCCATTGCAGCTTCGAGTGTTGCAGGTGAAGTGCTTAGAACTGAGTCTTGAATTTTCAAGGGGAGGCCTCGAATGTAGTGTTCAACCAAGCGGTATACTGGGGTGAACAAGTTAGGAACCATCTGATTCAGCTCAAGAAATCTTTTGTTGTAGGAAGTATGATCTCCTTCCTTTTGCTTTAGCGAGTGGAATTCATCTTCCAACTTCTTGATTTCGCTTCTTGGGCAGAAGCGTCTAGTCATTATTTCCCTTAACTCTTCCCAGGTTAAGGCCATGGCGTCTTCGACTCCTCTCTTACCCTTCTCTGTGTTCCACCAGGTCAGGGCTACCCCAAATAATCTCCCGGTTGCGTAACGTACCTTGCGATCCTCGGGACAATCGCAATTGAGGAAGGTGTTCTCCATTTCCTCAAACCAGTGGAGGAGAGCAGTGACACCTTCGGTCCCTTCATACTTTGGGGGATCGCAAGACTTGAAGTGTTTGTAGGAGCACTTTTTGGAGGAAGGGTTGTCGACGTTCTGGTCTTCCTGGTTGGGAGGGTTGATGGGATTCGCGGTGAGAGCTTGTTGGACTTGAATAACGATGTCAGGAAGCACAGCGGCCATTTGTTTTGCAATTTGGGTGGCCAAGCGTTCGTTTGACCTTCCTGACTTTCGACCTCCACGTAGCTGCCTAACCGACATCTACAGGAACATACATAGGAAGATTGTGAGTTTAAGAAGTGTTTAGGTGTCATGTGTCGTTAAAAGTAATAAAATAACATAATCATCAATAATGCAACTACATCCATAGGATGTCTTGGGTTTGCTCATGTTTGGGCCTCCAATGTCCCCCATACCATCGCCTGTATAGTCATGTGGGCCCCATGACTATTGGCTTAGTAGGATTCACATTGGTGTTGGCGGTTTAACACTCGCATCACCCGAAGGAAAACCATGAAATATGTTTACGAGATGTATGGTCGGAGGGTGTCCAGGTATAGACACAATGACAACTCAAAGTGGGGTTAGTTCACACGACGTTTGGTATAGCATGCTTTGGCCTAATAGGTCCTTCGTACTCTCACCGTTAGTCCCCAGGTAGGCAAACTGGTCCTTTATTCTGGATTTATACGAATGCCAAGCCTAGACAGGACGTTCCGACTACCGATACTTGTACCCTTCCAGTTACTACATGCCCGTCATGAGAACTCACTTTGATGTGATTTGAAAATACAAAAATCGTTGCAAAAATCATGGGAATTGTGTGGTGTGTGCTCTCATGGATATGATATGTTATGAGGATATGATTCATAATGAGCATTGTATAGTAATATGTACTTATGAACATGCTTGCATAACATTGAATGTAACAATAAACATAAAGCATATAAACATCATGAATTTTGTATGTAACACATAAACAATTTAAATAATTCTAATCAACTATAGTATAGGCTCTAAGGGTCTAATAACCTATCCTATATCCCTATAATCATGGCTCTGATACCAATCTGTCACACCCTGACCCGCAACGGAATAAGAGTCGGGGCATAATTGGGTTATCACCAAAGCTCATGATGTTTACTAATATGTTTCATATTTATTAAATTCAAAATTTCACCCTCAATATTCCAAACAAGTTCATACGATTACAAAGAAAAGTAACTAACTAAACAATCCAAAGTCTAAATCGATATTCTTCTAAGCCATCCTATATGTTTCTTGCTGCAACTGGATCACCTGTATCATGTGTAAAAATGGGGGTTTTTGGGTCAACAAAAGTTGGCGAGTGAACCTTGTTAGAAAACATTTATTATTGATTTCTTGTTATATTTAATATGGAAAATTGTGCAGTAATCATATGTGAGCAAACGTAAATAATCATACAATAACAATAACAATAACAATAACATACAATAACAATAACAATAACATACAATAACAAACCACCTTGCATGAATATATGACATGAATGATAATGTAAATGTTGGCAACGTCACGTTCACGCTCATAGGTAATGGGGAACAGACGGCCTATGATGAATGTATGTGCGATCAAGGCTCAATCAAACGGAGCCGATCGTATGTTGGCAACGCCTCGTTCACGCTCATAGGTAATGGGGAACGGCTCACGCTCATAGGTAATGGGGAGCGGCGGCCTATGATGATGTATGCACTGAAAATGATAAATTTAATCTAAACATTAACCACACAAACAGTTGATACATATTGAATACACATTTGATCATTGATATGATGAATGCACAAGTGTTTAAATGTAATAAATAATATGACACATGATACACCCCAAAAACGTGTTAAAACGGGGAATTTGTAGAGATTCACTCACATTGGGTGCGTTCGTTTGACGATGTTGAATGCGCACGAGTTTAGAGGGTTGATCGACGAGGATTCACTAACCTAAATAATAACGAAAAGGTACGGTAAATAAGTGGATTTTATTAATAATTTTAATAGGATTTTTAGATATATTTTTGTGAGTTTAAGGTTATTTTCTAACTTAAAAAAAACATTATTTTTAAGTATTTTTAATTGATTTTTAAATTAAATAAATAAATAAAAATATAAAAAAAATGTTGACTTTTTGGGTTGACCGTTGACCATTGACCATTGACCATGACTGTTGACCGGTTCGGTCGTGTGTTTGTTTGCGCTGAGTGAGGCTCGAACCCAAGACCTCCCGTATGCGTGCACGCAGCTCTACCAACTGAGCTACGTGTCTAACCCGAAATATTTCTGTTTTTAATTATATTTATACACTATTTAGTTTAATCAGAAATCATTTATTTTTAAAAAGGATTTAATTATATCGGACCGGAGCGCATAACAGGTCTCGAACCCGGGACCTGTTGTTTAACGTTGCACACAGTCCACCGCTGGACTTTGTGTCTAACCTGGTTAAAACACTTGTTTTTATTTCTCTTATCTACTAACTGGAAGTTTTCGTATTTGAGTTTTATAAAAAGTCTGAATATTGTGACGAATCGGAACAAGGACAGACTCGAACCCGGTATCCCTATGATTCAAATGCACACAGTCCACCGCTGGACTGTGTGTCTAACCCGAGATATAACCCGATTTATATTAAGTATATACACAGTCTAAACTTCATCTTCTTCGTTAACAACACAGACAAACGATTTATTACTGTTCTTGTTTAATTCGATTGACGGACATATAGTTGATTAAAATGAAATGGACATGGAAGGTTTTGGGAATGAACGTACCGGAATGATGACTTTTCTCAGAACTCCGGCAAAGTCGTCGGCTCTGTTTTATGAATTCCGTCTGAGCGGACCAATTAACAGTTTTGATTAACAAATTGTGAAATTGAAGGACTAAACAAGAGTTATCAGAGAGTTTAGATGCTCATACCGATTCACAGCGTGATTTAGAAATTTTTAGAAGTTTTCCGGCGATTGCAGATTATCCGGCAACGTCGTCTGGGATTGATTCTGGTTGATGAATTGAAGTTAGTAATAGTCTAACAATGGATCGAAAACGAAAGAGTCGAGGTATTTACCATTTTGCTGAAAGTCTCGGTTTTCTGGCGAAAGTCCGACGATTGCAGAAAATCTCCGGCGAGTGAAATTGATTCGAGAAATGGTGCGATTTTGAGCGAAATGATTTCCAGAGACTTGGGTGTGTATTTATAGGGAAGAATCACAATGAATTGGGTCTGATTTCAGTCTTGATTCATTGGTCAGCCTTTCTCCGGCGGTTATGGCTGATGTCGCGGGCATCGGTTATAACCGATGTCGATGTTAATACATACGTTAAGTCAAAAGAAACCGTCGATAATTGGCGAAATCGTCGGATTTTCCGACGACTGCGAAATGGGCGCGCTGTTGACTGAATTCAATTTCAAGTTTTATTATATGTATTAATTGTTTCGATATATCAACAAATAACACAAGTGGCGGAGTGGTGGGATATGTGTTAGTTAAGTCTTTGAGGTTTCATCCGGCTGACCCGGGTTCGAAACCCGGCAGGCGGTTTTCTTTTTTTATTTATTTTATTTTCACTTTTTATCAATTATAGTTTTTAAATTCTAAATTGTTTATTAATTATGTATTGTTTAAAATTAAAATAAATCATAAATACGCAACGAAATTTTATAACTTGATATTCGATTAATAAACGAAGCGGGTTTGGAAACCCGTTTTTCAACGGATGTTACAATTAATGCTATTTTTCACGGTTGTACCCCCCCGCCGCAACGCGGGGGGAGTTAAAACTAGTTATTTTCATTTGTGAAACTGCGTGTTCATGCGGACAATAACCTAGTTAGTAATAAGGCAATTGTAACATACGTAAAAACCGGATCCCCAAAACGCTGGAAGACATGCTGCGTTCGTGCATTATTGATTTCAAAGGGAACTCGGATGTTCATTTACCGTTGATTGAGTTCTCTTATAAAATCAAAACCTTTACGTAAACCCAACCCACGCTCATACCTATGGGGAAAGTTGATAAATTAAACTCTATTTTATTCCTTGCGTTTATATTAAACTTGGATGCCAAATTTATATATATAAAAGTACATTAAAATAATTTTAAAATCTAAAAAATATATAAAAGTGAGTAAAATCACTAAATGTTTAATTATAACAGATACGTGTTATAATAGCGCTTCACCATATGGGCATGTCAATTTAGAATAAAATTTAGAGGAACCATAGACACAATGATATAAATAACGTTTTTCTTATTTTTCGTGGTTTTATTACATAAAACTTGTTTAGTGTAAATAAAGTCGTGTTTTACATTGCTCGAAACCATAAAAGTGAATATTGGTTTTTAATAACATGTTACTTATGTTTTTCGATCAACATCGATTCGGTTTATCACTTTATTCATACAGTTCCGACACTTTATTTAACTTACAATACCAAAAAAAACTACAATATTTGTAATAGAATTCTATTTCCAATAAAACTTATTAAAAAAACTTAACTATAAGCCTATCTAGTTTTTCTTAAACACTCATCAAAGAAAATTATAAAACTTGTAAATTTATTTTTATTAAAGAACTTTTAATTTTTTAGTTTGAAAAGGAATGTTTTATATATTATACAGATAAAATGCAAGTTGAAAGCTAATTGTCATCTTAAAATATATATTTTATAGATAAAATGCAAGTTAAAAATCAATTCTCATCTTAAAATACTAATAGTTATATGTAGTTTATTTACTAAAATGCCCTTAAACACTTTTCCTTACTATTTCATAACATACAATGGCATTTTTGTTATTAAATTCAAAATAAAGACTTTTGTGCCACCTGTAGTGGTTTTATACGTAGTATAATAGTAAAGTAATGTGGTATTATAGAAATCTCCCATCTAATAAACTTCATGAGTTGACGTAAGATTCTCTTTTTTTAAATGTTATAATTAGTGTATTGCTTGGCTCCCCTCCCACCTAGGTCGTTTAGAAAGATAGTCATTCAAACATCTCCTACCTAATACACTTCACGAGTAGGCGCAAGATTCTTTTATAAAAAAAGCTATAATTAGTGCATTTCTTGGCTTACACCTCCCTCCCACACACACATATTTCTTATAGACTAGAAGACTTGTTGCCTTTTATTTGTAGCCAACAAAACCAACTAGTTCGATCTTCACTCAAAACCAAACCAAACCAAACCAACTATGGGACATTGGTGCGTAACATCATTGGGGATTCTAGCTACACTTTTTTTATAACATATTCGTCCCACGATATGAGCAAAAGTTGTTTGTATGTGGGCGACATGGGAGGCTTAGATGGTGTGTGGGGAGGACTTCCGCACAAAGCCCGTGATTTCGTGGGACATATATTATGAAAAAAAAACCTATATATATATATATGTTAAGTTTTTTCAAAAAAAAATAGTAAACTCATACCAATTTCAAGTAAGGCTTATTTACAAATAATTTTTTCTTATATTTTAGATTTTAGAATTTAGCCCACTAGGTTAATTGAGCCCATTACTAATTGAAAACGAAGTCTTAGAAAATATAAACTGTGAAGAGTTGATCTACCAATTTGCTATGAAAAATGCAAGGAGAGCTGCACGAATCATGGGTTAGCTATTAGCTTATTAGTTTACGGTATGTAACTCATTCGAATACTATAATTTTCTCATTTTTCGTAATTGCTTTGTTTATCGAATACTACGATTGTCATTTTTCATAATTGCATTGCTATCGTCAAGGCATAAGGGCACATGTTTCGAGCTCGAACATGGCACATGAATTCTCAGAGACGCCACTGATGGACGACACCTTTAAACCTTACATCGGAGAATGAAACGTTGATAATGTAAGTTTTACAGATATTTACATCATTTATGTATACAAGTTTCTAACACAAATCCACACCATGTATGTAATCAAAACCATTACAAATCCAGTGTAAAGATCTAATAAAAATAAACTTAATGTACTAAACGTACAAACTGAAGGAAAAGAGAAAAACACGCGGTGGCATTTTGGTAATTATCAGCAACTATCAAATTACTCTACAAATGATCCTGTAGAGTAATTTGATCTTTTGTAGAGTAATTTTGTAAAATGTTCTTGTAGAGTAATTTTGTTCTTGTAGGGTAATTATCAAATTACTCTATAAATGATTCTGTAGAGTAATTTTGATCTTTTGTAGAGTAATTTTGCAAACTGATCATATATAGTAATTTTGTTATGGGGTTATAGCTTTATGGTTTAGTTTTTGGGTTGGGGGGGTTAGGTTTTTTTTTTTTTTTTTTTTTTTTTTTTTGTGAAAGGGGGGGGGGGGGGGGGGGGGGGAGGGGTAGGTTTTTTTAGGTTTTGGGTGGGGGTGTGGGGGTTAGTTTTTTTTTAGGTTTTTGGGGGTGGGTGGGGGGGGTTAGTTTTTTTTTTTAATCAAAATTACTCTACAAGAATATTTTACAAAATTACTATACAAGATCAAAATTACTCTACATAAACATTTTACAAAATTACTCTACAAGACCAAAATCACTTTACAAATGATCCTGTAGAGTAATTTTGATAATTACCCTACGACCATATATTTACGAAAATGTCACCGCGTTTTTTTAGACTTTTTCTTCAATTTGTACATTTAGTACGTTAATTTTATTTTCACCGGAACTTAACTCTACAAATCTAAACACACATCATTTTAAATTGTTCAAATTTAAGATAATAAAATAAAATTTCCAACAAAGCAATAAAATACAAAAAATATTTAAGCCTAAAAAAATAAGAAAGATTGACTTGTTTGTTCCTATGACAAAAACCTCCTTTTCATTAGGATTTGATCTCGTTTTCAAGAACATCCATAAATTTATCGAATCTTTGCTTCTTCTTCTTCATCTTCTTCTTCTTCTTCTTCTTCTTCTTCTTATTATTCTACTCCTTTGTCCTCTTGTCTTCCCCCCCCCCCATTCACAAAAACCCTCAACAAACACACACACGCTTTCTCCACCCAAATCAGGTACCTTTACGATCCCCATATCAATCGTGAATTCAAATCCAATATCTGTTTGATCCACCATATTTACTCTTCAATCACTTTAATTAAACCATTAATTTCATTCTTAGTTACCTTAATTCGACATTTAACCGTTCGTTTCTCAGTTAAACATGTCTGATTTGATTGATTCAAGGGTTCAAGATCCATTTTTGGTTTTTAAATTTTGTATATTTTTTGATTTCGTAAAAGGGTTTTGTTTTGATTGTATTTTGCTGATTAGGGTTTGATTCAAAATTTAATCTTGTTCAGTTTTATTAATTCTTTTTGTGTTACTAGGTTATGTTTGGTTGGATATGATTTTAGATATATTTGGTTGCTTATGTTTTTGTTTTTTATTTATGGGTTTTTATTTTTAATTTTGTATTTATTTTAGTGGTATTAATTAGTTATTCAGTGTTCATTGTCTAATAGTTGTTATTATACATGCTTTTGTTACCGGATACCGATGTTGAATGTGTTGTACAGATGGCGACGCAGGCGGCGGGTCCTGCTGCTGTTCTTCCGAGTGCTCAAGTTGTTGGCAACGCATTTGTGGATCAGTACTACCATATTCTTCATCAGTCTCCTGAATTAGTGCATAAGTTTTATCAGGATTCGAGTATCTTAAGCAGGCCGGATGCAAATGGCTTAATGAGTTCTGTAACAACCATGCAAGTGAGTTCCTTTTGCTGTTCTTAGTTTGTTATGTTATGGATTATACAACGGTGAAGTTATGTTTCGATGTTCCTCACATGATGGACGCATGTTTGTGTTTATTTTTTTAATCGGGGAAGCAAGTTAATGGCAATTTGTCCCTACGTGTTGGACTATTTATCGCCATATTATGTCATTAGAGTCAAAATCATTTATAGGCACTTAGCCAATTAGTTATGGATGCTAGTAGTTTTATACTTATTCTGTTTTTTAATCATAGCAGGTGACCTAAATAATAATAAATGACATTTGCCTAAGTTTCTAAGGGCATGATCTCAACTTGTTTGTGATGTTTTTAGGTGATAGGACCCCACTCGGTTTGTATTAAAAATAAGTGAAATTCATGTAATCAAGGTTTTTTTGTCCTTTTTATATAAAAGGAGTTGTTTCTTTCAATTGCCTTTCTTGTAAGACCATGTGTAATGGGCATTATAGGGGCGTGAAAGGGTTTGATAATGCCCTCAACACCGTCCCTTGGGCATTATAGGGGCATGAAGATGGAGGGGCATTTCTAGAATAATGCCCAAAGAGAAGAAAAATAATGAAAAGTAATAAATGAAATGGGCATTAAGGGGCATTAACCGTTACACATTTTTTGAATGGGCATTATAATGATGATGTGGTGAAAAATGCCCTTTAGTGGGCATTAACCATTACCAATGGTCTAAGAGGCAAGCTAAGTAGTTGATTGATATATTTAGGGAAGTAGTGTAGCATAATGTGTAAATATTATTATTAACCCAGGAAACTAGCCTAATTGATATATTTGAGGTTTAATCATTACTACCTTAAAAGAAGACACCTTATCGTTAAGGTGGAATCTTAAATTGATCATAATTTACCCTTCTATTCCTTCACTCTTTCGAGAACATTGGTTTTGCGTTTACTAACAGGTCATGCTCAAAGAACATTGAGTTGGTGCAAACTTTTGTTACATTTGAAACATAAACCCCTAACTGGATTGTCTTGCAGTTCCACCTTTGTCACTTTTTGCCCCTCGTAGGGATTTTACCTACATAGATTACTTGTACCTTTTGCATAGACCATAGTTATTAAAGCGAGCTCCTAGGCGCAAATAAGGCCCCGGGCCCAACAAATCGCCTGGAGTGCGCCTCGCGCCTTTAAGAGTATGTGTCCACATCATAGTTATTAAAGTGAGCGCCTAGGCGCAAATAAGGCCCCGGGCCCAACAAATCGCCCTAAGTGCGCCTCGCGCCTTAAATAACTATGGCATAGACTACTTGTACAAATAAGAGTTCAAGGCGTATTTTGGTTATATTGAACTTCTTTGATGGTACTAGAGCTATTTTTTGTATCTATTTATTTTAATATCTAAAATTTTAGTGGTTAAAGTTAACAAGTTAAAATATTATCTATAAATAATTTTTTAAATAACAAAGGTCTCGCATACGTGATGCGCGCGCCTCATACATTGGCTTTTGGGATCAAAACGCATCGGAGCGCATCACGCTTTTTAAAACCAAGCACCTTGCTATACCCGTGTCTTTAGTACACTAAGTCAACCATATCGCTTCCCTTAACCCTCTTGGTGCACATAGCATCACTAGCGACTTAAGTTTCATCTTTGGTGCTTTACAAAGTTCGTCCCTTTAGCCTTAATTGTTAATCCTAGACATATACTCACCAAAAACTCGAATTCCTTATGGTACTTCTCATAATGTATCATCTCATTAACTGTTTTCTTGGCAAGCCCTAAAACCGCTCCGGTACTTGTGCAAGTTCTCTTTGAACTTCTTTATAGGCTGTTAATGGTTTCTTGCTCGCAACTCATCAAAACCACTCCACCATCTTGCCTTTCAAACATAAATCGACAAACTTTCCTTTTAAACAGGCCCCAACTACCTCCAGGACCCCGTCTTCCTCTGGTCAACCTACTGGCCATGTAAGATTAGTTGCACCCAACACATCAGCTGAATTGATGTTTATAAATGTTTAGTTACAACCCCTCCCCCCGCGCGCGCACACACTAAACCTTGTGTTATTTGTTTTATTCAAGAAACTCACTACCAATAAAAATATCCACTTATGATCAAAGTTTGAACTTGTCGTAAACCAGGCGATTGATGAGAAGATTCAATCTCTTGATTACAAAAACGTCAAGGCAGAGATTAGAACCGCTGATGCACAAGATTCACACCAGGCAGGGGTTATTGTTCTAGTGACCGGATGCTTAACTGGAAAAGACAACGTGAAAAGGAAGTTTGCTCAAACGTTCTTTCTTGCTCCGCAAGAAAAAGGATATTTTGTTCGAAATGACGTCTTTAGGTTTGTTGAGGAAACTGCATCATTGGAGACAACTTCTACATCTCTTGAGAATATCGTAGACAGCGTTCCAGCTGATTCGGCTGTACAAAATTCAGGTTTGTTGTCTCTGGTATCATTTCTTTGTAATGACAAGAATGAGTAAAATCGTAAATAACTAACTTAAACATAACATCTAAGAACGGAGATCGTTATCATCTTTAAGGTGAAAAACATCATCTAAGGTATATTTATATTATTATGATTTCAGAGGCGACTCATGTTACGAACAATAGTCCCACATATGATTCTACAACAACCTTGGCAGCTGAGGATCTCGATAACGGGCCAGAAGTTTGTGACCCAGAGGATAACGAAGGGTCTGGGTCAGGTCTAGAGGAAGAAGTTGTGGATGTACCCGAACCTGCTCCGGTTCAGACAAGCCCGAATGAAACGGGTTCTGTTCAGAAACCAGATTCTTCTTCAACCCAAGAAGAGAAGAAATCATATGCTTCGATTGTAAGGGTAACTAAGATTACCGGATCATCTGGCTCGGGTCATGTTCAGACCAGCAGTTTAAAATGGGCCCCTGCTAACACTGATCAACTAAAATCTAGGACCGCAAAGCCTTCTCCGGAACCAGAAGCATTGGTCCCTGTGGTCGTTAATGGTCCTGAAAGCAGCAAAGTTAGTGACGATGGTAACAAACATACATTTCTTATCGTTTGCTTTTTGTTTATCATGCACGTGCGAACCGTTAAATTGCTATTTAAGCATACGAGATTCTGAATATATTGATACATGGAATTGAAGGTCACTCCATATATATACGGAATTTACCTATGAATGCAACTGTCGCACAACTTGAGGAAGAATTTAAAAAGTTTGGGCCCATAAAAAGCAACGGAATCCAAGTCAGAAATAATAAGGTTTGATTTTTATAGTTTCATGTGTTCGAGCACTTCAAAATTTTTATGGTCTTCATTATTTTTAAAAGTCGTCTTTTTTTGTTTTTTGTTTTTATTTCCAGCAACAGGGATTTTGTTTTGGTTTTGTGGAATTTGTATCATTGGATTCCATGCATAGTGCTATAAAGGTATGGCCTTGATACTCTGCTATTTTTCTGTCACTCTTTCTACTTGACTCAAATTCATGACGGAATATCGGAGAATAAGAATGAAAACTCCTATTTGCAGTTAATGGGTTACTCCTATTTGCAGTTAATGGGTTACAGTTAATATAGTTTATAACTATTTAAAAGGTTTTTAATTTTATATTGCTAGTAATACTTGCAACTAGTTGTATTTTATTATAATTTTTTTATTATCTAAAGAGTAAACTGCCAGAATCGTGAGGTTTGGACATGTTTGCCATTTTCATTCAAAACAACTTTTTTTACCATATAGTTCTTCACTTTTGGGATTTTTTTTGCCATTTTCATCCAAACGTCTGACTTTTTTGCCAAAGTCGTCCCTGAGATTTGGGATTTTTTGCCATTTTTATCCAAATCTTTGATAGAAAAAGTAAAGCAAATTAGATGTTTCAATGAAAATGGCAAAAAATCCAAAAGTGAAGGACTATGTTGTACAACAAAGTTGTTTTGGATGAAAATGACAAACATGTTCAAACCTCAGGGACGATTTTGGCAATTTATTCTATTTTAAAAAGGGTGTTTATCGGTTGGATGATTTTACTGCTACCTATATTAGATATTTAATTATATTTAGGGAGTTAAGATAACTTTGTATACCTATGATATGTATTAGTTTTTTTATTATTGCACTTTTCTCGTGTAGGGTGTGTAGCGAGCCCGTTGAGCAAAACCTATTATATGGTTACCTGATTTTGCAGTTTTAGTGTTCGTTTATTTCATTTAATTATTATATAATATCTTCTAGCTAATTATTCATTTCTGCCAACTTTAAATTTAAACGAGTTAAGAGTTAAATCGTAACCTGCATTGACCCATGACTTGAGCCCGTTATAAAGAAACGGGTTGAAGTTGCTACCTCTAGTTACCGCATGCAATCCATTCATGTATACTCGATTCTACCTGTGCTCAAGATTTAAAATCTCTTACAGGCACCTTCTATCACAATTGGCAATCGTCAGGTGGCGGTTGAAGAAAAGAGAACTACTACCCGAGGTAACTACATTCTTTGTTTTCAACTAGGTTAGATAAATGAAATATGAAATAGTTAAATAATGAAGATTTAAGAATTATCAAACGATAAGAAAAAATACGATTGAAGTTAACCTTTTTAAATTAATAAATTAGATTACAAACGGGTGAAATAAGAGAAGCGGGAAAAAGAATCTTGGGCTTACAGAATTGTGACACGTGGTCCAACCAGTTACTTATATATTAGGTATAGATTTTTCAGAATATTTCAATTCATTAGTGGCCTAATGATGTAATTTGATTTTTCAGTTGGTGGTGGTGGTGGTGGTGGAGGAAGAGGACGGTACCCTTCGGGAAGAGGTGGTGGTTTCAGGGGTCGTGGCGGCTACTTTGGTGGGCGAAGTTTTGGCAGAAACGAGTTTAGATACCAGGGCGAGTTTCCCAACCGTTCAAAGGGACCCATAGGGCGAAACTCAGAGGTATATCAACGAGTCGATCAGAATGGCAGTGGCAGATCAACTCATCAACCAAGTAAAGACACTGAACCCGGGCAGTAATCACACCTCCGATCACAATTTTGACCATGAGTTTCGACTTATCGTTTTGTTTATTTTTTGTGAGTTGATTATGTATATTCAAGTGGCACAAAAGGTTGATCTTTTTTGGACCGTTTATGTTTGATTTGGATATTTGTAGCCCCCTTTTGCAAAAGGTAGCCATCTTACTAGCATATTGGTTTTTTGGAATTATTTATTTTGTAGTTTTAGTATTTGTTTATTTCATTTAATTATTATACAATTACTTTTAACATGCACCTAGGGGTGAATTTCTAAGACGATTTGAAAACACGACACGAACTTAACACAAAATTCGCGGATTTGGGTTTATAGTAAACGTGTTCGGGTTAGTTTTGGGTTGAACTTGCGAACCCGTTTAACTAAACGGGCAGGATTGTCGGGTTGACTCGTTTAACCCATTTTTATTATATTCTATTTTTTTTACAGTATGTTTTATGCTAGGATGATTTTATGCCATAATTATAATTTAAAAAGAGAAACTGACATACGATTTTATAAATTAAATGTAACTGTATTGTATAAAAAGAGAATCTGACATAAGATTTTATAAATTAAATGTAACTGTATTGTATACATTTGTGTTTTTTTGTAGTAAACTTTAATTTTAGTATTATATTAATTTACGGATAAAAATAAAAATAGTCGGGTTGCACGAGTCGTGTTTGGGTCAACCCGTGAATATTTGGGTCGTGTTCGGGCTCATAAGTATGACACGATTTTCGGGTCCAAGTCGTGTTCGTCTAAAATTTTCACGTCCCGTGTAGCACCCCTTGATGCACCTCTAACACCCCCTTAGTATATTTACACAATTTACTACTTGGTTAAGCTCGATCTCAGGCTTGAGTTCGGCTCGTTCTTGGTGTGTAAAGTTTGGCTTGGGCTTGTTTAATCAAGTTCATTTAAGCTTGGCTCGATTCGAGCAACGAGTTAATCTAGAGTACTTCACGAGTAGCGTAGCTCGGCTGGTTTACAACCTATTTATTAGCCTAAAAGCATGTAAATTTCAAGAATCCAAACTGTATACAACAAAAATAACATGGAAAACACACATATCTGCATCTTCAACTTGTCTTTTGCAAATTAGACACAAAATTTGAAGCTGCAAAAGCAGCAGAACCACCAACAACAGAAACAAGAGCCACCACCACTTGCAGCCCAATTTCCCAAGGGTACTCCTCAGGTACCAAATACACCAAAAAAGGACCCAAACCCAGTAGGAAAAGGCTTAAGGTGAATAGAGCCGATGGAGTTGACGGGTCAGTTGCAGCTGAAAGGACCCCGAGCTCTTCGGCTTTGGAAAGCAGCCCGAGTTTTTCTATTGAAGATAATGAAAATCCAGCCTTCTCTGCTGCTGAAAGCAAACCCGCCTTTTCGGCTTTTGTTAGAAGCCTTAGTCTTTCAACATTTGTTAGTAGTTTGATGCCTGATGTTGTTTGCTTGCTGTTGCTTGCACTCCTCATTGTTGCAGCCTGTGGTTTTTTTTTTTTTTGGCAAATGTGAAAAAGAATACAATTAGAGAGTCTGTCAATTACTCTTAAACATTTTTTATGTATTGTTAGATTGTATGGTACAAAAAATAATGCATAATCGACTCGGAAATCGCTAAAGATTCATCCTTTTCGTGTTTTAAAGTTCTTTTAGCATAGCGAAACCATATTATAAAAACCATCTACTTTTCTCTTTTGTTTGTGGTGATTCTAAGTTCTAACCAATTCATACGAAAACGATGACGAATACCATGGAATCGTTGATTAGGCTTAACGTCCGGGACTACGCCTAGGTATGTTCGGCCCATTCCCAGTTTGATGCAGCAATATTGCATATATCATTTTAACAGAAGAACAAAATCTCCAAAAAATATTGTTTTATTTAATAACTGAATTAATTATTTTAATTATGTATAAAAGACTCATAATATATGTTTGGTCACAATCCCAAAGGGATATTACAAGGTAAACAGGCATCAAGCTGCGCGGTTAACCCCTTTTTTAATAGCAAAACCATGTGTTTTAATAACTATTCCTACAATCACACTAATATATAATTATTTATAAAACTTAGACAAATACATGCCATCTATTCATATCTTTCTTCAAGATTTTTAAGAAAAAACACACAAGTGGAATCTACATAAAGAATCTAAAGTAGTCTAGATATGAAATAAAAACTTATACAAATACAAGCTAAAGCAAAGACAAACCTTCTTATATCCAAAAGTGTTTGTAGCAAATGCAAGAGGCTTCTGAGTGGTAGCCATTGATGAAACCAAAAGTGTCATCTTTCTGCTTCTTTTGATTTTTGATGGTATTATTTGCTCTTATTTGTTTATTTAGTTTTATGTCTTTTTTTTTGGCACCCTTTGATTTGATTTGTGTGATGCAGAAAGAAACTAGATGGCTCTTGGATTGGGGTGATTATTATTATTATTATTGGTGTTGATGTGTCATTTTTTTATTGGCTGCTTGGGAATTAGGTGGTGGTCTACTCTTTTTCCTACTATCCATGGATATCTTTATCCTGAATAATTACTCCCCATATGCAAAGTTTGTCACCAAACGCACCCCTTGTAAAATGTAGGGATGTTAAATTTATAGACTAGCCAAGACCTTCACTTTTTAAATGGGGTGTGTAGATATTTTAAAACTAGGCATACACTACAATTTTTAAAATTCGTTACCACTAAACGTCCCTTACTGACCAATCCTATAGTCAATATGAGAGAGGTAAATCAAGTATCTTAAAAAGTCGGAGTAAATTAGGTGATGTAAGAGTTTGATCCAATACCTCCACAACAAATTTCTACCTTCTTATCTAAAATATTTAAACTTTATGGTCATATTCTAATGTGATTTTAGTTCCAAGAAACCCAATACCAAACTCACTTAGAATATCAAATACTCATTCAAAATTCTAACAATTTCATATTTTTGAAATTGTTTTTATTAGGCAAACTTAGAAACCTACTCCTAAATTTATACCATTTATCTATAATGAGACTTGAACCCTCACTATTTAAAAGAGATATCATTTCAACAAATTGATACCGTTGAATCACATGCCTTTTGATAATATTATATTTTCAATAATTTTAAGTTTCTACCAGCTTCAAAATAATATTTATTACATTTTCACGATCATCGGAACTCCGGGAGGTAGAAGATGGGCAAAAATGTAAAATTTTATTTTTGCCCATTTTGGTAAATAGAAAAAGTCATGTCAACACTTTAACCTCTTAAACTAACATATTACCATAAAGTTGAGTAACTAAAATGGGACAAAAGAAAGTTTGGAGGACTTAATTACAACGATTTGATAAATTGGTTATATCTCTATCAAGTTTTTCCTTAGTTATATTTGGATACAAACGTATGAGATTAGTTTTGTGTGATCGAAGGGATGTCACCCAATACTATACTACTATACTAGTCCCAAACCTGTAAAATTTTGCATGATTAATCCCATATGTGATGTCATACTTGAATGACTCTCCTAATGTTTCGGTTTTTGGTTTTTCTTGAAGGGTTAAGTTTTCATGTCATATTTATTTACACGTCTATACCCTTTTATATATTCATTTAAGCTTGCTTGACTTAGAGGCTGTTTGACAACTTCTGAATGGTTAAGTGCTGAACCGTTAAGAGGCCTGAATCATTAAGTGCTGAACCAGTAAGAGGTCTGAACCATTAAGAGCCAGTATAATGTTTAACTATTAAGAGGCAAATGTCTGACCAATTCAGATTAGATGTCTTAACCATTCAGACTTAGTATAATGCTTAACCATTCAGAGGCAAATGTCTTAACCATTTAGACATTTGCTCGCGAAACAAACAGGCTGAACCATTAGGTGCTGAACCAGTAAGAGGTCTGAACCATTCAGAGCCTCATTAAGAGGTAAACAAACAGCCCCTTATATATGGTGTTTAATTTAAGACAAAAACGACTAAAAAGATTAAAAAGAAATAGAAAGAAGAATTTACAAGAGTCTTGGTATGAATCTAGTGTGATTGGATCAGAAACCGGGTACTTGGTAAGTCTAGTTATGCCTCTTTGAACAAGTTAGGTATTGCCTACTGGTACTTTTAATTGTGTTTTTTTTCCATGAAATTTCTCATTTTCTAATTTATTTAGTACTCAGTTCATTGTAAAGAGCTCCCTGGGTTCAAATATCGGCACAACTGGGTGCGGGATGTTTTGTGGGACATTTTAAGAAGAGCTGAGATTTCTGCTAAGAAAGAGGCTCCTGTGAATTTCCTCACGGACCCTATGGAAGAGATATCTACTCTGTGACCAACGGATCTGCTCGTCTTTGGCTGGGCTAGGGGGAAACATGGTTGTGTAGACCTCACGGGGGTTTCCCCTTTGGTTGGTTTAAGGGAAAACGGGTTTGTAGTTGAACAAGCAGCAAGAAAGGCAGAATCAAAGAAAGTGGAAAAGCACGCTAAAGCTTGCGCAGAGAACCAGCATGTCTTTGTCCCTTTTGCCTTTGATACTTTTGGCTCCCTAGCGCCAGAAGCGTGACGAGGGTTCAACGGGTCGTCCACAACAATTGTTCAACCCCAAGGGGGCAAGGGTTTGTGTTTGGAAGGTTAGGTTTTGCAATTCAGAAAGGGTTGGCGGCGCAGCTTGTTGCCTGTCTACTTTCTGTTTTGATGTAACTTGGCAAGTTTTCTGGTTTATATGTATGGTACGTAAAAGAAATTATAATAAAAAAATTATATTTCTTCTTAAAAAAATAAAAATTTAGTACTCCGGTTCCATGTTTTATTTATTTAAGTCTGATATTATTATTAAAACTACAAATCACACCAAAAACAAGATTTTCATATTTTCTTTTAAATTATATACAAACATATACATAGTTACTTTTTTATCGTGTCCTCCGGTTCTTAAATCCAATTCTACTGGTCTGATCTGTTGAGTGCGAAAACATTATATAGTAACAAAAAGTATAAAAGAAAAACAAATTTGTATTTTAAATTAAAAGTAAGAGTTAAACTTGAGATAGTCAATATTTGGTATAAATATTAAAACATCAAAAGAAACATACATATTGTTCAAGACAATATCCTAATCCAAACAAACGGTGGATTGAAATTTTAGGGACATGAAACATTTATCCGTGGGATATTCCATGGACCATTTCTGTAAATACTGTTGTTCTTGCTATTATTATTATTTTTTTTTTTTTTTGAAATGCAATTTATGGTCATAATATCTACATTTTTTAGGGGAACAAGCATTATCAAACTCATGGATGCATCAAGTAAGCACTTCATGTTCCAAGACATGCATTTTATGGTCATAATATATCTACATTTTACGTTCAAAATTTTAATGTTTATGATGTAAATGCTATAATGGGCATGTGTTAGTTGACTTTGAAAGTCAAATTAAGCTTTTGTTATAAAGTAACCACTAATAAGTATCAAGGGTCTTGCATGTTATTCAATTTTAAATAGTATAGGTAGATGTTATAGTAAAATTTGTTTCATCCTGGTGTTCTAGAAACCTTATCCTGATGAAGGGTTATTTATGTATTATTTTACACAGGCGTATTTATTACTTATCAATTATATAACCGCTTTGTGTATCATAGTGGAAATAATAGGTATAATTGTTATGTTGTTAAGCTATCTGTAAACCATAATGGGCTAATGCCCTGATGAGGTGGCAATCTTTTTGGGCGTTAAACACCGCTCCTAGGGGCATTAAATGAGTCATGAAGGTGAGAAAGGTTAGGCAGATAATAGGCGTGAGGAGGAAGGTAGGTGCCCCCCCCCCCCCCCCCCCCCCCCCAACAACCAATTGTCAAACAATTAGATTAATTAGTTCTTTGTTTTTTTTTTTAGTTTTATAGATTTAAATATTAGTTTAATGGGGTAGTGGGTAGTGAAATCATTACACACCAAAGATAAAAAAAAAAGTGAGCATGAACTCATGATTACGTGACAATGATATGACAGATACTTTATGATGTGACGGTATAAAACAATGAAACCATTACACATGGTCTTACAATTTATGAGTTATATTTACAACTTTTTAACATTTTAATTCAAATTATCATTTTGGAAAACCATTTATTCTTTTCGGAATACAAAACCTATTTTTACATGGAAAGCCTATTTTTTTTAATACTATAAAGGCTAATTACTAATTAGTTATGTTTATATATGCATTTAGAAAGCCGCTTTTATGTTTATATATATTTATTTAAAATTAAACGACCATAAATGGGTGCTCATGAACATAAATGAACGAACAAAACTGTGTGTTCATGTTCATTGAATTTATGCTATAACTATTTATCAATATGTGGTTTAGAAATAGAAATCATAACAGTTGACCTCATAATCAGAATTTTATGTTTCTGTAAAGTTATGTAATGTTTTTAAATTGATAAAACACTTTTCAGGTTGCAGCATTGTCACTATTCTACTACTCTTTGTTAGTTGTTCTGCAAGTAGGCTCTATCCACTACCAAGAATTGATGATAATACGAAAATACCGCTACAGACGTTTCGTCCGTTTAACGTTGCACATCGGGGTTCAAGTGGAGTACTCCCAGAAGAAACTGTTCCTGCTTTCCTGGTAAACATTGTCCTTTAATAAAGTCAAACATTGATGTTAGCCCAACCCGTCCGTTTGACCATCTAAAAGAAATGGATCAAACTTGTCAAACATTGATTTTGTAACTGTATTCAGCTTTTTATTGTTAAACTTAAAAGAAATGGATCAAACTTGTTTTTCAGGTTAGCCCAACCCGTCCGTTTGACCATCTAAAAGTACCTTTTCGACCCTTTTTTAGCGCGCCTGACACACCCAGTTTCCCACCAATGCTGGAATGATAACTGTTGGCTAACTGTCTCATTTCTTGAAATGTTTAATATGTACTTTTGATTCATGCAGAGAGCAATTGAAGAAGGTGCAGACTTCATTGAAGCGGATATATTAGCTAGTAAAGATGGTGTGCTTATGTGTCTCCATGATGTCACACTCGATGACACGACTGATGTTGCAGAACATAAGGAGTTTGCTGATCGAGTGAAGACCTATGAAGTTGAAGGAGAAAATATAACTGGATTTTTCATATGTATGCTTGAGTTTTGTTTGAAAATATGATTTGATTATTTTCATTATGTAAATGATTTGCTAATTGGTTCACTATTTGCAGTTGATTTTACGCTACCAGAACTAAAAACTTTGAGGACAAAGCAGAGGTATTCGTTCCGTGATCAGCAATATAATGGTTAGTAACTTGAACATCACACGTGTAATATAACTCATTTACCTAAACAAGTCAACCGGGTTGGGGTCATAAACGGGTTGAGCTTATAAAATATATATATATATATATATATATTTAAACAGGTGACTGTATAATCAAGCGGGCTAACAGATCACCAAACACGAACCCATTTAATTATAGTTGATTATCTTGTTCTTATTGTTTAATATATCATAGCACTTTTAACTTGTTTATCAAAACAATATATGTTTGTGAGTATTTAACATATAAATCTGTGTTATACCCATGAACAGGAAAGTATCCTCTTATTACATTCGAAGAGTACATTCAAATTGCGATTAATGCACCAAGGGTAGTTGGAATATATCCAGAACTTAAAAATCCGGTGTTGGTGAACCAACATGTAAGTTATATTATCAACATCATGTTGCTGATTTTACTGTCATCATGGCGATTTAGTTTAGTTAGAATTACTTGAGATAAAAAAGAAACGCGTATAAACATTGTTACAAGTTAGGAGGTGTGAAATACACACGTTTACAAGAATACGCTCATGGAGTGAATATATGATTTATGAAGTTAAACATGATTTTCAGCTGAAATGGCCGGAAGGAAAGAAATTCGAAGATGTTTTTGTGGAAATCCTTACGAAATACGGGTATAAAGGTTCATATTTATCAAAGGAATGGCTAAAACAACCTTGTTTCATTCAGTCATTCGCCCCATCGTCACTTTTTCATATGCATAACCAAACAGATCTACCAAAGATCTTCCTAATCTATGATGTGGACTATAGAACCCAAGACACTAATCAGGTAAATCGAAAACATTTGCTTTTCCCATTTTATTACAGCTGGTTATCTGATCATGATTATTCGTATGTAGACGTTTGAAGAGATCACTTCAGATCATTATTTTAACTATATCAAAGAGTATAATGTTGTCGGGATTGGTCCATGGAAAGACATCATTGCTCCTGTAAAAGACGGCCACATTCAAACGCCTACAGATCTCGTGACCAGAGCGCACGCTCATGATCTACAGGTACATGTGCATCAGTCACAGTTTGACTTTGATGTCAAATATGTTACTTCCAAAAGCTCAAATTGATGTAGATTTTTTTACTAGTTCCTCACAAAAATATTTTCCCACCTATATTATGCTAGTAAGTTCATTTTGATCATAGAGGTGTTCTCGAAATTTTCTTGAAAATTCATAAACTAACGGAGTTGACTTTTTATCGGTTTGACTTCAGAAAGTCAAAGTTAACTTCTTTTCTGTAACTTGCAGATGCACCCATACACATATCGCAATGAAGACCGGTACTTGCATTTCAACTTCAGTCAAGACCCTTATGTGGAATTTGACTACTGGATAAACACGATAGGAGTTGACGGACTTTTTACCGATTTCCCCGGTAGCCTCAACCGTTACCAGGAATGGACCTCTTAATCTTCCGATGAGCTCGTTGCCGACGAACTATCACGAAGGATTTCTAAAACAATTTGAAAGTTTGAATTTCTAATCAGAATTTTCATTATTCAAAACATTTCTTATATTCTGAGTGTGTTTTCTTCAAGTTTTGTATACTAGTAAACATGTTAGAATGTGATCTTGCTTTATTGTATTTTCCAGGCAAGAAAACGGTCATGTGAAATTACTATACTACCCTTGCCGCGGTTATTAGTTAGAAGAATAACGTTTTGACATGATGTAACAGGATAATGCATTATGAATGGACTTACAAGCTCAGATTTTAGCATCTATATTCTTAGATCATTTTCACTAATAAGAGTTTACATAACAAACTTTTAAAACACAAGATTAACGCGCTACTTGATTCTAAGTAATACAATTTGGGCTTCCATTATGTCGAGTTATCAAATTCTTGAACATCAGTGAAGGATATTCTCATGCCTTAGATAACGGTCGGGCCATTGACCAAGTATATATCTCAGGAGGGAGGGTGGTCATGTTTTGCGAAGGCGCATAGATATCCGAAACACCAATAGCACGGCCGTGCAATTGGTCATGTGTAGCAGCGGTTGCGATCGTTTCATCTTTGTCGATGGGCAATCTATCGAAAGTGGCGTTCATGAAAGTGGCCGCCATGATCACCACAGGTCCAGAGGCCATGAGTGGGCCAGCAATGGCACCACCCACGACCTGGCCCTGTGGGCCCACTAGGTATATGGCTAAACCAGTCACACCTAGTGGAGCAGGTGGCGGCAATACAGAACCCACCAATGATAAAATCTCAAACCGGCCGTGAAGGGTGACTACAGGCCCGGAACCCGGACCAGCCGATGACAAAGACGGCTGACGCAACATGACGTTGCTCACGAACCCGGTGGTACTTAGCACCCATACCCTTGTTGCTTCCTCCTAGCAAAGGTGGCTAAACTCTCACCAATGTCGCAACCCGTGCTAACCTCCATGGCGTGAGCCCGCAACGTGTTGGGACTGTCTCGAGTGACAATGATGGGTGGTTTGGGCTTGTTTTTGGAACCTGCTGGTCTACCTCGTGGCTTCCGAACTACATTTTCACCAGTTTTTGATGTAATGGCGCTAAGGTCTCCACTGCCAGCCATATTCGATATTTCTACCTGGGATTAGCCAAAATGTTCATGTATATGTAGGGAGATTGATGTGGATATATTTATGCTGAAAAATCAAAAGAATGACATATAATTAGGAGATAGTTAAGTAACACAGCAACCATTGTAATTAATCTTTTTTTTACTTATTTATGCATCATAAATTCCTAACTCTCAGCTACCACTAAATCGAAATGACAAAAAAATCCCAGGAACTAATCTTTGCAAACACAAATATGTTTCTCACATATAGACATATTCGTCTTACGTAGCACATTGAAAGCAAGAAATATGCGTGTTAATATGATCCACGGTTTTCTACTTAAAATTGATTGTATAGGCAGTGACGAAGCTTGACGTTTTTGACCGGGGGGGTCGAAAACGTATATACGCAAAAATTTCTATACGAAAACTGCATAAATAAGTACCTTATTTACAAATAATAATAAAAAACTTAGAAACATATTAACATGATGGACTAATTTTTACCACAATTTAGGTAACAGTGGTTGTAGCCTAAGAAATCTTCAGTTGTTTGCTTTGGGAGAAATTCTTTGGTTCCGATAACAAATATGCATCATGGTTCCTCGCCAGTCGGCAGTCGCCACAGAAGTATGGTCTGTCGAGATTGTTCATCGGGTGGTCATCAAGTTTTCGAGTGACATGTTTACTTTAAAAGCGATTTAGTTAAAGTTATTATGAGTCAAAAATAGATGTGAAGAGCTTAACAAAGAACATAACCAATCTTCAACTATGGGTTGGAGGGGTGGGCCTTCCCCTTCATGAGCCTTTGATTTTATACTGACGTTTGCTCTTGTCGGCTTGTTAATGCAACCGACGTGGGATGCTATTTATAGCCTGCCATAGAAAGGTATTTCTAACCCATCAATCTTATAAGACTGCAGGGTGTGGGGCTCGTCCCCTGCCCGTCTAGGCCCGGCTTGGACCAGGAAAACCGACCCCATGGGCCCGTCATCGTCCTCCCAATGCCGCCTGAGACGGGGCTCTCTCTTTTTATCACACACACACATATACATACATACATACGTATGTATATATAAAGGGGGTCACCCCACACCCTAGGCCCGTCCCTTTAGGCTCATCGCCCACACCTGCTGACGTGGACGCCTACGTGACGGATCATCCTCAAGGGACTTCCCTCTCCAGATCCTTTAACCTAATTACATCTGCCACCACTCATAATCTGAAGCAATAGCTAGAACTGTACTTTTTTCTATATATGTATTGGAGTTATTAGCTAGACTTTTTCGATGCATGAGGCGAAAAAACTTGAGAAAGAAATCAAGAATCATACACTTTTTGCTACCAAAATCCACACTGGTTGACCGGGGATTGCAGTAACACCAAAATGAGTGGTTCACTTGCCTGAAACGAGTTTATCATGCAAGTAACACATGGTATCATTTGCCTCGTCATGGTAAGGATTTGGAGGTTTACGTTATGACCAGCCTCCGACGTGAGAACAAGTATTAAGCGGATGATAATGTAATCAACGCTTAAGAAAGTGAGTAGTTGAGACAAATAGAATGCCTCTTCTCACCGAGAAGGGAGGCTTAAAGGCCTTATGCAGAGTCGATAAAATAGCATCAAATCCCCTTCATCGTGAGTCTTTGCCACCGGTGCAGCAAGTCTGCTTGTCGGGCCTTATCTGATGGTCATTAGCTTTGTTCGCTTGGTATTGGCATATCCTTTGGAACTCGTTCTAGATTGCCGGTCTAGGGGGCTATCCTAGGCAGTCAAAAGTGTTACAAGAGTGTCAAAACTTGTTACACAACAAACTTATGAGTGAGATTGCATTGCGGATTAGTATTCAGGGGACAATTAAACAAATCCTTGTGTTATCATTTACTTTTTCTAAGTTATTTTTGTGACATATTTCATTTTGAGGCAGATATTAGGGACAATGAAATCCGTCTACGATGAAATACCTCATTAACTTAAAGACATATTTACAACCAATCTGTGTTGCGGAAAATTGACCGCTAATGCTACTTACATAATGTTGGAAATTTCGTATACTTTTAGAAAATAATTTTTATCAATTTGTCAAACAAACTAAGCGCTGCGGAAAAAACAAGATTAAAAGTTGTAAACTAATCACAACTCCTTCATAATTATCTCATAATTATAACAATATCTCTCCTCATTATTATTAATTATCTAATAACTAACAATATGGATATACACATTTAATTTATTATAATTGACAATTTAATTATAATTTGTCTTATAAATTCGGCTCTACTTAATTATTCTAAAATAATTACATGTTTCTTTCATTACGCTTATTATTTCGTGATCCGGTGATTAACGATTAAAACACCGTTACTTGTTCGTTGCCCAAAGTGTGACGGCAACGTTGAATCTTAATCGATAATTGAACATTATATCCAACAATCTCCCACTTGGTCGATTAAGTTTTAACGTAGACAATAGTGCGTGCCTAGCTGCATCATATTGCCCCCGGTAAGGTATGACAAATTTATGTCTAACTAATTCTTTGCACTAATCAATTCTTTGTTATGCAAATACTACAGTCCCGGTTATCGACTCATTTATCCCTCTGTATTAAACACTTGTTGAACATGAGACATGGATCCTATTCATTCTCATATATTATTCAACAATTTCTAATTTCGTTCCTGATTTGAAGTGGTTTATCAAACTACTACTAGTTCGAGTGTAGCCACACGTTTAACACCAGTTTAAACCAACAAAAGGCGCCAAAGTGTTCCTCTCCTAAGTATAGAAGCACAGATCCCTTTGGCTACAAACAACTCCCACTAAACTTCAGATCATTCTCAAAACTATCCTTATTACTACCAGTTACGTACAACGTTAGATAGAATCAAAGAGCAACCATTCATTTAAGTTAGTTCTAGTATGTACCGCAGGTCTAAGGATACAATGATCGTACCTATTCAAAACGTCTTATGACTAAGACCCATGAAGATCGTTTTGAAACGAGTTACGCCCAATACGATTCAACTAATCATATCAGTGAATTTGGTTCTCAACACTTTGAGTATCCAATATATGGATCAACCATCTAATTCACAATAGTCTTTTACCAGATTGATTCTCACGAATCTGATAGACTACGAACATTTTTTAATACAATATTCATAGATACTTAACGTACTAATATTTGAACACAGATATAATAGTTTAAAAGACATTCAACCATTAAATTCAAATAAACTTAAAATATTGTTTACAGTTCAAAATGCACCAAATTACAAAATCAAATCCAATGTCTAGCAAATCTAAGACCTATACTATCAGCATGCTTCTCGTGTCTCACTTGAGTCATAGTCTTTCCCGACGACATTTCAGGACTCCCTCCTGTGAGAGAAGTCGAATTCCGCATCGATCTTGTACCTGGCGCTACACCAGTCGCAAAATCTCCTTATAGATTAGCCCCATTCGAAATGCAAGAGCTGGCCAGTCAACTGCAAGAGCTGACTGACAAAGGATTCATACGTCCTAGCTCCTCGCCTTGGGGTGCACCTGTTCTTTTTGTGAAGAAGAAAGATGGAACGTTTCGCATGTGCATTGATTATAGAGAACTCAACAAGTTAACGGTTAAAAATCGCTATCCACTACCTCGCATCGATGACCTCCTAGACCAACTTCAAGGCGCCACCTGCTTTTCAAAAATCGACCTTCGTTCTGGTTATCATCAACTCAGAGTACATGAAGAAGATATCCCAAAGACCGCTTTCCGGACTCGTTATAGTCATTACGAATTCATGGTCATGCCATTCGGTTTAACCAATGCCCCCGCTGTCTTCATGGATCTAATGAATAGGGTATGCAAACCCTACCTCGACCGTTTCGTCATAGTCATCATCGACGATATTCTTATCTACTCCAAGTCTAAGTCCGATCATGAGCGACACATTCGACTCATCCTTACGCTGTTAAGGACTGAAAAACTCTACGCTAAGTTCTCAAAATGCGAATTCTGGTTAAGAGAACTACAATTCCTTGGACATGTCGTCAATGACAAGGGAATACATGTCGATCCTTCAAAAATCAAGGCAGTACAGGAATGGCAAGCGCCACGTACCCCTACCGAAGTAAGGTCATTTCTTGGTTTGGCTGGTTACTATCGACGTTTCATTGCCAATTTTTCTCGTATTGCTGTACCACTCACGGCTTTGACTCATAAAGGAAAACCCTTCATATGGGGACCTAAACAAGAAGAAGCCTTCCAAACTCTAAAGCAAAAACTTTGTGACGCACCTATCCTCACACTCCCTAAGGGTTGCGATGACTTTGTAGTATATTGCGACGCATCAGGGCAAGGGCTAGGCTGTGTATTAATGCAAAGAGGAAAAGTGATAGCCTATGCTTCTAGACAACTCAAAGTTCATGAGAAGAATTACACCACCCACGACCTGGAACTTGGAGCCGTTGTGTTCGCTCTCAAGATATGGAGACATTACCTCTACGGTACCAAGTGTGAAATATACACTGACCACAAAAGTCTCCAACATATCTTCAACCAAAAGGAGTTGAATATGAGGCAACGAAGATGGGTCGAACTTCTCAACGACTACGACTGTGAAATTCGGTATCATCCTGGCAAGGCAAACGTAGTGGCCGATGCGCTCAGTCGAAAAGGTTATGCGAACTCCATTCGTCTTCTCTGTTCGCAAATCATAACCGACATCAAAGATCGAATCTGAGCAGCTCAACATGTTTCTGTAACAGAAAATGACGTACGCGATGAGCTGTCATGTGGAGCTGAACTCAAAATCGAAACCAAATCCGACGGTATTCTATACTATTTAAATCGCATATGGATTCCTGATCGCGATAACCTTCGTGATTTCCTCATGAATGAGGCGCACAAAACACGGTACTCTGTACACCCAGGAGCCGACAAGATGTATCAAGACCTACGATACACCTACTGGTGGCCTGGCATGAAAAAGGATATTGCTGTTTTTGTTTTCAAGTGCCTTACCTGTTCCAAAGTAAAAGCTGAACATCAAAGACCTTCAGGACTTCTAGTCCAACCCGAAATACCTTTATGGAAGTGGGAAAACATAACCATGGATTTCATTACTGGGTTACCTCGCACCTCCAGTGGGTATGACACTATATGGGTAATAATCGATCGTCTTACAAAGTCATCTCATTTCATTCCGATTCGCGAGGACTTCAAGAACGAGAAGTTAGCTCGTATCTACATCAGCGAGATCGTAAGCCGTCATGGTGTACCTTTAAGCATCATTTCAGACCGTGATGGTCGTTTCACTTCACGAACATGGCGAGCCGTACAAACCGCCTTGGGTACACGATTAGACCTCAGTACCGCTTTTCATCCTGAAACTGATGGTCAATCTGAACGCACCATCCAAACTCTTGAAGACATGCTTCGAGCATGTGTCATAGACTTCAAAGGGAATTGGGACGCTCATCTACCATTAGTTGAATTTTCGTACAACAATAGCTATCATTCAAGTATCGGCATGGCTCCTTTCGAAGCTTTATATGGTCGTAAGTGCCGAACTCCAGTATGTTGGCACGAAATTGGGGAATCACAAATCACCGGTCCAGAATTAATTCAAGAAACAACCGACAAGGTCATTCAAATTTGAAACAATCTTCTAGCAGCTCAAAGACGTCAAAAGAGTTATGCAGACAGACGACGAAAGCCCTTGGAGTTTGACATTGGTGATCAAGTACTTTTAAAGGTATCACCGTGGAAGGGAGTGATTCGTTTTAGCCAGAAGGGCAAGCTAGCACCACGCTACGTAGGACCTTTCAAGATACTCAAAAGAGTAGGTCCTGTAGCATACAAGCTTGACCTACCAGAAGAGCTCAACAGAATTCATCCCACATTTCACGTATCAAACTTGAAAAAGTGTCTCGCCGATGAAAACCTCCATATTCCTTTAGAAAACATTCAAGTCGATGAATCTATGCACTTCATTGAAAGACCAATAGAAATCATGGACTTCGGAGAGAAGCGTTTAAGACGAAGTCGTATTCCAATTGTCAGGGTACGTTGGGAGTCAAAACGAGGACCCGAGTTTACTTGGGAACGTGAAGACTCAATGCGTGAAAAATACCCGCATCTTTTTCCTGTTACCACTACTACTTAAATTTCGGGACGAAATTTCTAAAAGTAGGGGATACTGTAACATTCGTCGAAAAACGGGTTTCCAAACCCGCTTCGTTTATTAATCAAATACTCAGTTATAATTTTTCATTGCGTATTTATTGCTCAGATGAATTTTAAACAATACATAATTAATATATATATTAGAATTTTAAACCATAATTATTAAATAACAAAAAATGGTGAATTAAAAAAAATAATGGAGACGCCGGGTTTCGAACCCGGGTCACCCACAAACCCAAACACACAACACACCGCTCCGCCACACACTGTCTTTGTGATAAACACTAAAACAAATAACATATATAATAAAACTGAAAGTCAAATCCGGTAATCAACGCGCCAGAACACGCAATCACCGGAAAATCCGGCAATCCGCGATTATGGCCATTTTCCTTTTGACTGAACCGCACAAATTGATGTCGACGTCGGTTATAACCGTTGCCGGCAATCAATTTCAGTCATAACCGACGGAAATCTTCAATCGCGAACCTTGACTCAATTCAAACCCAATTCAGTCTGTTTCCACTATAAATACTCACTTGAACACTCTGAAAATCCTTTCGCTCAGAACCACGATCGTTTCCGAAGCTTTATTCATCCCAGAACACGTCGCCGGAGATTTTTGTATTCGCCGGACTTTCACCGGAAAACCGAGACTTTACTCCTAATCGGTATAATCCTCAACTCTTTTTCTTATAATCCATTATTCGGCATGTATTAACCTCAATCGTTCAACCAGAATCTGTCTCAGACAACGTTGCCAGAAATCCCGCACTCACCGGAAAATCACTGAAAAACCGGAGTCTCACTGTCGATCGGTATAATCATCTAAACCCTCTTGATATCTCTTGCTCAGTAACTTAATTGCATAACACCATGATCTAAACTGTTAAACAATTCACTCAGCCGAGAGTCACAAATCAGAGCCGACGACTCCTGCCGGAAATCTGAAGTAAACGCTCTGTTTTGGTATATTTTATTCTTTAATTTCTTTATCTATTCCATTCCAACAAATTATAAGTTTTGATGATCGATTTAAACAGAACAGTCGGATTTCACTGTTCTGTGTTCTTGTAAACGAAGAAGATGAAGTCGAGTATATGTATAAATATAATTAAAACCAGATAATTAAATGGGTTAGACACACAGTCCAGCGATGGACTGTGTGCAATTATAACATTCAAGTCCCGAGTTCGATTCGTGTACGTATCCGGTTCCCGCAATAACAAAACATTTTTCTTTTAAGTTTAACAGAACACCCCTCAGATAGTACTTAAGTTTAATATAAATCTTAATTTAAATGGGTTAGACACCAGCCCAGTTGGTTGGGCTGGGTGCAAATCAAAGCAATGGTCACGGGTTCGATGCGGGTTATACGCACCGGTTCTGCAGATTCTAAAACCTTTTTAAAATAACTAATTTCTGAAATATTCTAGTTAGTATATAAATATAATTAAATCTGAGTTTATTTCGGGTTAGACACGTAGCTCAGTTGGTAGAGCTGCGTGCACGTATACGAGAGGTCCCGAGTTCGAACCTCACTCAGCGCATATAAAAACACAGTCTGACCGGTCAACGCTCAAAAAGTCAAATTTTTTATTTCTTTTTCTTTATTTATTTAATTAGAAAATTATTTAAAAATACTTAAAAATAAGATTATTAAGGTTAGAAAATTTCCTTAAACTCATAAAAATAAATCTAAAAATCCCATTTAAGAGCACTAATTAAAAATATTAATCTCAACCAAAATTTATGTATTTATCGAATCATTTGGTTATTATCTAGGTTAGTTCTTCCCTCGTCAATCGAATCGTAAATTCGTGCGCCTTCATCATCATCAAAGAACGCACCCATTGTGAGTAAATCCCTATCAATTCCCCGTTTTAATCATATTTTGGGGTGTATCATGTGTCGTATAATTCTTTTATTATATATATAGACACTTGTGCATACATCATATCCGTGATCAAATGTGTATCAAATGTGTATCAATTGTTGTGTTGATTATATGTAGATTGGATTTATCATTTTCAGTGCACGCATGTCATTAGGCCTATCAGTTCCCCGTGGGAGACGGGTTGAGCATCAGGTGTCTCATAAGATCGGCTCCGTTTGATTGAGCCTTGATCTCACATTCATCATCATTCATATCATATACTCATCCAAAGTGGTTTGTGTTTGTTTACTTATATATGTTTGCTCACATGTGATTATTGCACAAATTTTCCATATTAAATAAAACAAGAAATTAATAACAATGTTTTATCAAGGTTCACTCGCCAACTTTTGTTGACCCAAAATATCCCCCGTTTTACACATGATACAGGTGATCCAGCTGAGGCAAGAAACACATAGGAAGGCCTAGAAGAATAAACCAGTTTAAGCTTTGGATTATTTACATAGTTTCATTTCCTTGTAATTGTATGAATTTTGATTTGGATATTTAAGTTGTAATTTGAAATTAATAAATATGAAACATTTTAGTAAACGTCATGAGCTTTGGTGATAACCCAATTACGCCCCGACTTTTATTCCGCTGCGGGTCGGGGTGTGACAAAGTAAAACCCTTTTAAACATCGATTTTCACACAAAATACAGACTAATGACGTATGTTTCGTTCACTTTGAAGTGTAACGAGGCGTTGTCAAGCAAAATACTCAGATCCGGAAGCACAAGGACGAAATCGTCACTTTGCACAAACTGTACTAACCCGTACGAACCATCAAGTTCGCCCGGATTAGTCTGAGTTTCTGTAAAATGGCTAAAACTCGCTCCAAAAGACCTCTCCAGCCTAGGTTTTGCTCAGTAGCTTAAGGTTGGAGGGATGGACACTCGATTTCCTCAGCAAACGATGCGAAAACGCACGATTTGGATGCCAAAATAGTCAAGTTCGCTCGGAAAACATCAAGTTCGCTCGAACTTGTCACCAGATTGGTGACCAAGTTCGCCCGAACTTGCCTAAAACCTTCAGCAATTCAATCAAGTTCGCCTGAACTTGTCAATTCTCAAGAGAATCAGACAAGTTCGCCCGAACTTGTGTCAAAATCAACCAAACATGCCAAGTTCGCTCGAACTTGTCCAGTTTCTTATGAAACCAGACAAGTTCGCCTGAACTTGTACTTTCAACCAGCCAAACAGTTAAGTTCGTCCGAGCTTGTACCAAATCCAAGAGATTTGGTACAACTTTGCCCGAACTTGTACTCTGCTCCTTCCCGTTTCGACCGTTTCAGCAATTCGGAAGACTGATGCACTTCTGTTCGATTACAGGCTGATCAGGCGCTCCATTCCATCTACATCAGATCCTATCTCTCTCTAATCGCTCCAACTGTGACTATACGTGACCCATTTTCGCTTTAATGCACTCTTTGGGTGTAACATACGTTCATTTCAAAGTTCACAACCACGCTAAACTGATTTATCACACGCGAATATCTGTTTTACATATTTATACGTGATGCTAGGAACATGTAAACTAGGACACATTTCCGTTAACTCCACCTTAGCTAGTATGGTACTATAGTTTGGCTAACACCCGACGGGGTCTAGTTAGGAAGGAACACATCGCGCTTCGCAGCCTTTTTCGAGAGCTTAACATGTTAAATTTGTCTTGTGAGTTTATATGTTATGTGTATCATGTTTATGTATGTAGAAATTCGCGACACTTTTTATCTACTATGTTATTATATCAAAACCTGTATGCTCGCCAATACATTTTTGTATTGACAATTATTTTAACGTATGTTGCAGGTTAAAGATTTCTACTCGCTGCAAATGGACTTAGGGTTTTGCTTAGAAACTCATAATAAAATTGTAATCGACATTATGAATTGTTTGAGAATGTTTGAGTTGTAATGATTATGGAATGATTTTATGTTGATTGTATGGGAAATTAACACTTAAATATTGTCATTTAAAAATAATCGTTATGGATTCTCTCGAATAATCTGAACCGCTTAGTGTCGCGCCCTGATGATTCCGCCATCGGTTGGGGTGTGACAAGCGTTGTGTATGTACTCCTTCGTGTGTCTTCATAAACCATTAAAGCAACCCGAACCGTCGTCCAAACCAAAGAACATTGGCCGGTTTAGTGGGTGTGACATGTCGTTGATCTTGTGAACATAAGTATATGTTTTGCGTTTTTTTAATCTAATTTTAGAAGAGTATTTGCTCACGTTGTTGTGTTACTCGAATCAACCTTCACTAAAACACATCTGCATTCTCTTTGCAGAAAATACCCCAGCTTATTTGAACTGAAAAGGGCAAAAAATGTTGTGATCGCGGATAGGTTGTCAATAGAAAATGGACTGAACAGGTTATCCGTATCGTGGCGGTGACAATCGGCGAGTACGGTGGAAGTGGCAGAGCTCACTGATCTGAAAAACGCAATCTCAATGTTTACAGCGAGGGCCGGGGAAGACGGGTGGACCTGGACACTGGATAGTTCATGCTGCTTCTTAGTAAGATCATTCCGCAATCATGTCCAAAAGCCCTCTTTTTATTGATTTGAGCTGGAGTTTGAGTGGAACAAATGGTCTCATATCAAAGGTTTTGGTTTTATTAATCTACAACCATGTATGAAACATGATTATTGTTAGTTAATCCGTAACTATATGCATTGGTAATATCTTTTTTTTGGCTCTGTTATCAAGTTCCATGGTTTATATCCCCTAGTTAAATTTTATTTTACTTTTTGTAGTATGCTCATCATAGATGTGTCCAAAGATGGTGTAATGAGAAGGGTGCTATTATACATGTCGATGTAAACTCATTTGATGAGTTCATATTATACAAGTAAACGTAAACAAAGACTTTTGTTATTAAGACGCTAAAAAACCCGTCCACCGGACGGGAATACTACTAGTTATGATATATGTGCGTGGTCATTTATGCAAACCCCCTCTTCTCTTTGCTTCATCTTCGATTTTTTGAAAGCCACTTAAAATATCCATCTTTGATCTTTAAAATCAATGAATTGTCGTAACTTTAAATCATCCTCTAAGATCATTTTAGGCTCCTTTACTAAATGATTAAACATAAATTTAAGCTAGTTTACACTATTTGGGTTAAAACCCAACAAAGGCTTCAAGACTTGAGAATTAGGTTTGATGAGATTGCTTATGAAAGAGATTGGCTTACTATAATCACTCAAAAGGAGAATTTAAAGAACTAGGTCTGGTAGCTTCAATTTAGGGTTGGGTTGGGTTTTCGTTCTTGTCAACTCCCATCTTCATGATACATACTCACAAAGTTTTGCGGATATGTGGCTTTTTATAGCATCCCCAACGGGAGATGTGGATGCCATCTGAATCTCATGTGGCAGTGAGGTGGAGGAGAGAGGGTAAGATTTGTTCCAATTTTCGGACGTGGGCGGATGGTGGTTGTGATGGGAGGGATGAGAGAGAATGATAAGAGATAGAAGAACGAATTCGCGGGCATCCAAAAGCTGTGATCGGATGGAGCCATCCTAAAACCGCTTACATTAGGGTGCTCTTAGTAAAATTCCTATTTTTTAACCAAGCTCCACTTCTCGATTATAGTTTCTTTAACTTTCATTGATCAACTTTAACCACTAAAATAGACATTTGCATATTAACCCTTTTTAACATTTTATTCCAATTTTACAAGCAATAAAATAGAGTATTGTCAACACATAAGTAAGATATGCTCATCACTAAAATATGAGACTAGAATATTCCAAAATATAGATTATCGAAAAGTGAGATATTAAATGTCATATTTTTTTTAACGGACAACGAATCATTCAAATGGGCTACTGGCGAAATTCACCACATCGAGATACACTTGCCTCCTAACCGGGAAAAACCCTCACCCAGGGCCGAAGCCCGTGAACACTCACCTGAAGGCACGACACTGCGGTGAGGTAAAACTCGCTCAGTTCAAGGATCTAACTAGCGATCACCACCTATTCGCATAGTCTCTCATCATCACCAGGTGCCGCAGAAAATAATGGAGAGGGTAGGATTCGAACTCGGGTCCCTTAGAACTCCACGTCTCTCCCTTACCACTCTACCACCACCTCATTAACAGATATTACATGTTACATGAGTGGTAGAATTGCTCATGTTACTTGGTTGTACGGACATTAGGTGTATGTTGAATTGAACAAATAAAATTAAATTGGAAGCTTACATTGCCAACATGAGTATATGGATATTACTAAAAATGAGTGTAAACTAACATGTTGATAATAGTATGATGTTAAAGTTGTCTAGATAATCAATTCTATGCATGTAACCCATTTTTAGTTTGATTGGGTGGCCTAATCTTATGTGTAATAGCATGATACTCCTAGTTAAATAAATTGTATAAGATATGCAGTATGCTCATTTATTTTGAAACTTACAAGTGTGACCTATGAAATATGATAATGACAAACATGACACTCAAAACATAGAGACATATGTTTGGTAAGGTTTTTTTTTCATCTCATTCCAAGTTCAGGAACCTAGGTAGGTTTGAAGTTTTGAACTCAAGTATGTAGTTTTTGTGAATTTATCATATCTCTAACATCTAGTAGTTTAGTTTATCAAAATATGCATACGCTTGATATAAAGTAGCATTTTGTGATAAATTATGGAGTAGGTGACAGTTATATTAAGATACATAGGTTCGGCCCACTTGATAGACCTTTGTGAATTAGGAGGGGCAAATTAGGGTCCGTGGATGTAGGTTCCACGCCGTTCCCGGACCACGTAAAATCTCCCGTGTTTGTTTACTACTTTTTCTATTTGTGTTTGTGTGTTGCCCGTTTGATCCTAACAAGTTATCAAATGAACTTGATATAATTTCCCTTAAAGTTATTCTGCGTGAAATTTTAAGGCTTGATTACACTAATGTGGCTTTTTACAAAATTTATTTATTCTGATGAAAACTAACTAAAAATGAAATTGTGTTGTGTTAATCAACCAAATTGGTGAATAACCTAATTTAGTACTTATTTATATATTTATTTGATCTTGTAATTTGACATGGAATGTGATGAACTCAATTTGAAGGATATTGAAACAAACATGCATGTCTAACAGAAAATGCACAAAGCTCAAATTCACTCTTAGGTGCTTAAACATTATCAAAGTTAATTTTGAATAATTAGCGTTGAATTGGTAATGTAGACGATACATTTAGTCACGGTGTCACTTAATTGTAATTTGTTTATATAATTCTTCATAAAGTTATAGTTGAAAACAATTGGCTTGTAATAGTCACTGAGAACTATGATTGTAACATCCGGCCTCTTGCACCACCAATATTGTCTGTTTTGCCTTCGATGGGTTGTTCATCCAGGAACTTACAAATTTGTTTTTTGTTGCCCTGGTGGAGACTTCCCAGGATGTCACCCATCCCAGTACTACTCCCACTAGCATTAAGCCCAAAACGCGTTGGTGATTTTAAGAGGCCGAGCATGTCTTATGAACCAAGAATCTCTCCTGACCACAACCGATGTATGATTTGTCTAAGGTGTCACAATGGTCCATGTTAACCTTCTTGGTAGTCGGTATCGGTATCGTTACAATGATTCTCATCAATCTCGCATAGACAACAATGATTCTCACAATATGATTAGATTGGGTCGGGACACACATCCAAAAACAATCTTTAATCGACTACGAAACAAACTATGCATCAGAGGTCCAACCTCTTGATATAAATTCAAGAACAAATTTTCTCAAAGTATTTAAACTCACTTCAACAGCGAGATAAATGTAAACAAAGAGTTTGAAATTTTGAAGTGGAGAAAATATTAAATAATGACTATTCAATGATTTTTTTTAAACTAGTTAACAAAGATAGCGTAAACTTAATTTTCTATAACTGATGCTTTATAAATCAAAGCTTTTAAAACATCATGCGAAAGATTTCTGGAATGAATATATCATCAAAATGCTATTGGAAGATGAGTGACATGTATGCAAACTAGAAATGCATATTTTGAGTCATTGTTGTTGCTGACTAGAAATGCATATTTTGAGTCATTGTTGTTGCTGCTGCTGCTACTGCTTTTTATTTCTCTTGTAATAAATGTATTGTTGTATTATAAGATTTCATGTATCTAATATTATAAATAATCCGTACATACTTTTTTTTGAACGGCAAGGAACAATGTGTCAATTACTGTGACACCAGGCGTTGTGACCAAGGTCGACTACTCGATCGCCGCCAGCTATTTGGCTCTCCCCAGATGCGTGGAAACCCGACCTCCACCCGCCCGAAGGCACGACAGTGGAATAATCGGTAAAACTTCGCCTTCCATATTCGTTCTTTCCTGGATGTCGTAGAAAATAATGAGAAAGTGAGAATCGAACCTGGGTCACAAGGAACACCAATTTTTTCCCCAACCAATAAAACACATTTAATATTAAAAATAAAACACATACACGTCAGATAATTTATAAACAAATCTAATTATTAATAAAATATTACAATTAATGCCACATGACAATTTCTTCTTCAACATCACAATTATACTTTTATTTTTATTTAAAAATATCTTATTATCCTCATCCTTATTATTATTATTATTATTATTATTATTATTATTATTAAATCTCTTAATTTTATCTATATTAATAGTTTAGATTATTAATATTATTATTTGAAACATAGTTTATCTAATAATGTAATAAACCCTAAAAATTAGTATAAATAAAATCATTTAATTGGATATATCCGTATCCACCTTATTATTTATTCACCAAAAACGAAATTAGAAGAAAATAATTAGTTATTAAAAAGTTAATTTATTAGGCTATCGGGTATGGTCATGACCCTCATGATCACCATGACTCTCCAAATCAGCGTCATATCACCTAATTATAATCCATTATCCAAAACCACCACTCTAAGGGTGTGGTCATGACCCAAATCACTATTCTTTTATTTTAAATTTTTTTTTTGTGAAAAGGAAAGAACATGTTTAATAAGAAAAGGAGGCTATGGTTGCCATGGTTTAATCCATGGGAATCATGATGGATGAGACAAGGGGGTGGTATAACAATCCATTAATGATCCTACATAGCAATTGATGACCCAACCATGCTCCCCATACACTATAGCCTTAGGGTCATTAATGTTAAAAAGGATAATTTTTACTTAACTAACTATTTGGAATCATTTACCAACTAATTTTTTTATTAGAGTTAAATGTCATTTTCGTCTCTTTGGTTTGTTCAATTATGTAAGTCCAAACCAAATTTCAAAGTTGTACCATTTCCGTCCCTGACATTCTTGAAACGTGCCACTTTCATCCAAAAAACTAAGGTGAAATCGAATAATTGGACAAACCACATGGACGAAAATGACAGCTAACTCATGTTTTTTGGACGGAATCGACATGTTTCAAGAATGTCAGGAACAAAAATGGTACAAATTTGAAATTTGACATGTACTTGCATAATTGGACAAACTACAAGGACGAAAATGATAGTTAACTCTTTTTGTTATTATTGATAAGGATTTGATCTAATTCGCATGGTCTAATCTAATTAATTTTATATAATTATTAAATTCTATTTAACTTATTGTTGTAATTTAATTTAAGATCAATCATATATACTACTCATTATTGTAGGAGATATTTACATAGCTCTTTGAGTTTACATTTTATCGATGAGATAAATGAATGTGATGGATTTAGTATTTTTAGTTATTAGTAGTAACAAATACATAATTTAAAGTTATAAATAGTGGAATCCCTCGTATAATGCAGTAGGAATTCAGCTTCGATCGGTATCAGTTTGATTCGTTACGATATCGGCATTAGGTATAACAACCTAAAAAGACCAAGGAAATAAAACCGTTAAACCTTAGAGTATAAAATCTTGTGATAACTTTTTTTTTCTATTCCCTACACAAATAACAAAACATGATATTATAGTGAAACTCTTTAAGGAAATATGTGCTCTTACTAATATTTAAAATTTAGGGGTAGTATTTAATGAAATATGTGCTCTTGTTAATATTTAAAATTTAGGCGTACTAGCAGATTTATCAAGTGTAGCTTTCCATTTTAGATTATTCATATTCCAGTTGTGTAAATTGTAAGTTTTATTAACAAATAGCAATAATTATCTATGATATATTAACATCGTAAAATGTTTTAGTTTAATTTATTTTTCTTTAACATTCATAGAAGTTGGCATTTTTTTTTATTGTGGATGGTTTTAAACATTTTTATGGTATTTATTATCTTTTACTTACGTAAGATATTTTCTTTATTTAACCCGTGTAACACACGGGGTCCCTAATCTAGTATCTTATATACTCACATGTAATTATAATATTCTTAAAGAATTGAAACTGTATGGTTTTGTTTTTTCGAAATAAACACAGTTAGTCGTCTACATAAAAATAAGAATCAAGTGCAATCTGATTAAAAAACAAGGATATAAATTTAAATATAAATGTAGCCGTTAGATTAAAGAATAGTATCTCTGACCAACAATGGTCGGGGCCTGGTAACTTGGTTTGTGTGAGCCCCCACCAAAACCATTCTTTACCCTCTAAAATAATAATTTTAAATAAGTTCTTTGAATAACTATATTTTTTAAACTTAAAAAACCGACTTAATTACGTTTTCCGTCCCCGTGGTTTGTTAAAAATCACTATTTCAGTCCATTAGTTTAAAATTTGCGAAAACAGTCCTTGTGGTTTCACTTTCGTAACTATTACAGTCCACCTACACTAACACCATCCAGTTATTCCTAGGGGTGGCAATCGTGTCGGGTTGATGGGTTGGCGGGTTGCGGGTTGGTGGGTTGAAATGTTCAACTCGAACCCGACCCATATTATTATCCGGGTCAAAGATTTCAACCCTAACCCGACCCATATAAATTCGGGTCAACCCGAACCCGACCCGTTTAACCCATATTTTTAAATGAGTCATACAAGTTGACGATTTATAAGTGAGTTGTTAGGCTTTAAGCGGGTTATCGATATCATGTTTAACAATGAGTATGAGTGTGACAAATAAATAATATGATTTGTCAAAATAACATTGTTATAACTAACCATGTAAAATAGAAACGGAAAAAAAAAAACAAAAATATAAAAGATATTTTTTAAATAGTTAAACGGGTTAATGGGTCAATCCGAACCCGACCCGTTTTTAATACGGGTCAACCCGAACCCGACCCGTTTTTTTAAAGGGTTGACTTAGTACACCCAAACCTGTTTTTTCGTGCCGGGTTGGCGGGTCGTGTGAAGAATTGCCGCCCCTAGTTATTCCGTTAGTTTACTTGAAATGACCATAATGCCCTTGTTATTAATATTAAAATTAAAATAAATAAAGACTTAGTTACGTTTTTCGTCCTTGTCGTTTATTAAAAATAACCATCATAGTCAATTAGTTCTAAAAATTGTCAAAACAATACCTGTATCATTCATTTTACTTTTCACTCTCTCCATTTCTTCCGGCCACCTAATTTTCCCCATCACAATCGACTTCAGTAGGAAAACTTGAGGCATAATGACGTCAAGCCACCCAAAAAAAGTGAGGTGTGGAGGGGGTGTGGTGTGGCGTGACCAACCATGTGGATTTTTTCAATTAAAGTAGCCAACTAAAGCCAACCATATTGGATCAGCCAACCAAAGTCAGACAACTCACCCTTCCCCCTGCCCCACACCAGGCGAAATACACACGCTAAAGGAGTAACGCCATGTCCAATGCTAACCTGGAGTGAAAAAGCTAGCGTAAGGGCAACCCACGCCCGCAATCCAAACCCACACTCGTCTTAATATTATTATTTTATGCATTTCTCAATAAACTTGGGAAAATGAGCTCACCCATCCCCCTGAACTTTTTATGGTCTCGTAACTCAAATAAAAACCCACTTCATCAAACCACTTCACACCCACTTTCTCTCTCTCTCTCTCTCTAACTTCATCTCTCCCAAAAGGTTTAACCTTCATCCATGGCTGCTTTACTTGTTTCCATGCTCATCATCTCCATGGCTGCTCAATCAAGTACACACATTTCCCCTCAAAACACCCCTCTACTTTCCCACATTTTTCTACATGTATATATACATGTCAGAATAATAACTTTATTATATATGTAGATCTGTACATTCACAAATGTGTGTATTCTTTTTGTGTGAAGGTGCTACATGGTGCGTGTGTAAAAAAGGAGGACAGGATAAAGTGCTACAACAAGCCATAGACTACGCTTGTGGTAACGGAGCTGACTGCACCCAGACGCACCAAGGTGGCAAATGTTTCAACCCTGACACCATTATTGACCATTGTAACTATGCGGTCAATAGCTATTTTCAGAACAAGAACCAGGCCCCTGGTTCCTGTGATTTCTCCGGTGCAGCCATGGTCACCACCACAGATCCCAGTTAGTCCCTCCACTTTTTTTTTTATAATGTTGATTAAATTAGTTATTTATTTTTAGTTAGTTTACTTATTTTTTTTGGGTTAATATATTAGGTGCTAATGGGTGCACTTATCCCACATCTGCAAGGTATGTTGTCCTTTTGAAAGCTTTATATTATATTATATTTTATTTATGATAGTACGTTTAAACTTTAAAGTATTTTGGTCCTTAGGTTCAAACCGGGTCGGTAAACAAGAAAACCGTGAAAATGAACCGTTTATGTCTCTAACCGGTCTACTTGCTTCGGTTTGTTGGACCGTTAGGATGATTTCTAGGGTTTTTGAGCCGAGCTTAATCAAGTACGAGCCACATTTTAAGTTTGAATAGGCCTACAAGTCTAAACAAATTTAAACAAGCCTAACATTTATCTAATTGTATATCACACATGTTAATTATTATCATAGAAAATCATGATAAAAATCGTTAATATATACATAAACAAGCCCTGGCCGAGTTTGAAAAACTTATTTACCAGCCAAGCAAAGCGTGGCAAGCTTGAGCCCAACTAGGCTCATTTACACACCCTTGACCACTAGTCTGCTACCGCGGTTTAATGGTTTGACCAGTCCGACCAGGCGTAAGAACCGGAAGGTGTCAAAAATATTATAAAATTTAATAGGGTAAAATCTGAAAAGATATACATAAAAAAAAGGCCCAACTCTTCTTAAAACCGGTTCGACCGGTCGGTTTCCCGGTCCAACTGCCGGGTCACTGGTTCAACCTCTGGTTCATCGGTTGCTGGGTCTGAAAACACTTTAAGAATAAAAGTTAAACAAATTATACATTTATACATGAATAAAACTATCTACCAAATTTATCAAACATAAAAATAACACTGCTTTTTATTTACAACCGAAATCTTTACAAAAACAATATATATATGTCTTTTATTACGTAAACTGTTTTGGTGAAAATATTTAGTAGCCCCCCCACATGTGATTTGTACAGTGTATATTGTACGGTTAAGTAGTGATGATGCTGTGACTGAGCCTCTGTCCAATAAATTTGTCCGTATCGAACCCACCGTCGACAGGACTTGGTGGCATGTTGTTACCACCACCACATATCAAACCCACAACCACAACCGTTGGATCAACCCCAGATCACTTTTTGAGATGTGTTTAAATAACATTTTATTTTTACGTTATGATTTTGAGGTTTAAAATTTTAAACTCTTGAGTTAAAGAAAAAAAGAGTTTAGGGTTTAAGGTTTAGATGATAATAGGTTTAAGTTTTAAAAGTTGTTTGGGTTTTGTGGTTCTAATTTTGTAACAAGTTTGGTCTATCATTAAATTTTGCTAAATTTTATGGTTATGTACATAGAATGACCAAAATACTTTTTATGGTTAATTTACATAGAATGACCAAAATATCCTTTAATAAATGAGTGATATTGGACCAAACTATATGCACCATTTTAAACTTTATTACGTATTTATGGCTTTAACAATCCACATGGTGGCGTGGAGGACCATCTACCAGGGCACGTTATTTAAAAAAATACTCGATTCGTATATGTAAAAAATATAAATTAATAGGGTATACCCATACCAACACTAACATGCCCACAGACAAAACTATTCTTATGATTTAGATTAGCTATTAGCCCATTGGCATTAGGTATTATACCTTTAATGAGCCTAATACTCAATTTCATTAAGGCTTAAGGACACGTTTTTTCAAGCTCAAACATGATACATGAATTCTTATGGCCGACCCTGACAATCCACTAACAATTATTGATGGGTACTTGTTACACATATCGTTATGCAGTGGCACAACTGGGTCTACAAACACTCGTACACCGGGTTCTTCGTTTGGCAACACTCCAGGCGGATTAGGTGGTGGAATGGGAAACTTGGGTCCGTCTGCATCCGACGACGTTAGCCATGGTGGGGTTAGGCTACATCAACAAACCAACATTTTCGGGTTTTTGGCTATTGTGGTTGTTGGAGTGGTGATGGTTACTTGGTGTTGATGAAAAATGGAGTTTTGTATTTGTTTTTGATGGTATGTTGGTGTCTCCTCCCTGATTTATGTAGAATATATGTAACATTTAGTTTAGGGTTTTTATTATTATTAGTTCTATTTTGATTTTCAATGGGTTTTTTCGAGTTTCAAATTTTGCTAGTGGTCGTATCCATGGCTCTTACTTGTTGGTTGTGTAATGAATTTGTTAAGTTCGTATAAAGACTTATTTTTATAAATTTGTGTATAACTTTTACTAAATAATCATACTATTTTTTATATTAAATAAAAATCTATCAAGTGACCAGCTTATTATTTTTTGTAACATCATATATTTCTAAAATGACCAGGAAATTTTAAGCATAGCAAAAGAAAAAAAAAGAAACGATCATAGTTATAAATGAGCCAGATGACTACACATCTAATTGTGTTGTTTTATACAATTAGTTATAAACAAAGTGTGACTATACCTTTTTAAAATAAATAATAAATTTTATATTACTCGTATTAAAGAGTTTAAAAATACTTGATTTTATGGTATAATTTTTTTTATTATAAATAATGTCGTATATAAATTTATGTACGCTTAAGCTTAAATTTAACGGGAAACTAAATATAACGGGGAAATAGTAAATTGACTCAATTACCTTTGCCTATAAAATATAAGGGATATTGGATTTAAATAACCTCAACTTTCATCAATTGACTTGACTGATAACACTCGACTTTCGATTTGTACCATAATACTCTCAACTTAATTTCCGCTGGCACTCTAAAATTAACTGAACTCTAACCCAATTAGCTGACGTCAGATGCCACGTCACTAAACAAGTGTCACATCAGATGTCACGTTAATAAACAAGTGTCACATCAGATGCCATGCCAACAAAAGTGTAATGTCAGACGCAACGGTAGCAAAAAAAATGACATGTCAGATGCCACGTCAACAAAAAAATTGACATGTCAGATGCCACACCTGTAAAAACACCACGTCAGATGCCACATCAGCGAAAAAAAACTAACCAGGTTAGGATTCACTTAGTTTGGGAGTGCCAAAGGAAAATACATTAAAAGTTGAAAGTGTTGTGATATAAATCGAAAGTTAGGAGTGCTATCGACCAATTGGTGAAAGTTTGACTTATTTAAATCCAATATCTCAAAATATATAAATACTTTTAAAGTTAAGACTATTGTGTATTGGATATCCTAGATAGATGTAGATATACACTATGTTGGCTATTTAGGCTTTCACACGCCCTTGTTCAAATACACAATTAACCACCTAAAAAGTCGATCAAATATAATTAGTGTGCTTCAATAAACAAATTTAACAACCAATTCACCCATTGATCAATTTTACTATTTTCATGGATTTGACAACCAATTCACCTATTGATCACCTTTAGTATTTTCATGGACAATTTAACCTTTTCTTTGAAAGACGAGGATAATATTAATAAAGGACCATACTAGCAAGTCGCTAGGAAGGCCAAATCACACCATACATTATTTGGGACAATTTATCTCTAATAATAACCCAATATGAATTAAGGTCCAAGAGTCCCACTTAATTCATGATTGGGTGCTTCCATGCTATCTTCATTCAACCTTGTCTTCTTGATCACCCGTAGGTTTCGGGTTTTCTTTGTTATGGACGATAATTTTGAAGTCATCAAGGTCACCGACATTGTTGAGCACATTTAGATAGAGATGGGCATAATTGGGTATTATTAATACCCGGAACCGGTTCCTACCGGACCCGGGTCCTGATACTATGGAGAGGAACCGGGTTCTCTGAGGAACCGGTTCCAGTTCCTACCCTGGTACTCGCCACTAAAACTAGAACCAATTGTAACCGGTTACGGGTACTGTGGACCCGGTTCTGTCGAAATTTTCAAATCAATAGCTACAAGTTTACTGTTTGGAACGAGTTTCAACGGATAGAATATCATTGGAAACCGATTATTTAATATAAAAAGCAGTTTTTTTTGTATATGTAACCCATCTTCTCCATTCCATTTCATTACTACTACAAACATTCAACACTTAAACCTTTGAATTCAAATTTTCGAAGATACAAATGATATGCAATGACGAGGTTGTGATGGTTTTCGCATTTAATGTTGTTTGCAACCTCCAAGAATCGATCCCAATGGCTAGTAACCGGTTCTAATAGTAACTTTATTCGCGGGTATAGTGGAACCGGGTACTGGAGGAACCGAGTACGGGTAGTAACCGGGTACGGGTTAGGAACCGGGTACGACCCATTTTTTATCCTAAAATGTGGAACCGGGTAGGACCCGACGGGTTTTTTAAACCTGAAACCGGTTCTACCATACATCGAGTAAAGATGGGCATAATACCCGGTTCCAATTGAGATAAACTTAAAACATTTCTATCCAAGTTTGGTATGTAGTGAACACTAGAATCACACGTATTCTTCATTAAAAAAAGAACTTCACAAATACCACGAGAATATAGGTTTCGTTTTAAAGAATTTTAATTTCAATCATTACACGTCGTAAAAGAATCGAACGTTCAACGAACAGTTCGTAAATCATTCGGCGGGAAGTTTGTATATATTCGTTCGATTAACTTAACGAACAAACACAAACAATTTTTTTTGTTCGGTTAGCTTAGCAAACGAACACCGAACAAAGGTCTCGTTACGTTCGTTTTATTCGTTTGTGTTCGAGACCAGCGTTCACAAATTGTTTTTGTTATGTTGAATGTTTAAGGTTAATAATGTTTTTATTTTTTATTTTCAAGTTAAACCTTCATTTATGTTTGTTTTATTCGTTTGTGTTCGAGACCAGTGTTTACGAATTGTTTGTGAACAACTGAATTTCCTTAACGAACGAACACGAACATAAACTTACGTTCGGTATACGTTCGTGAATAGTTCGCGAACAAGTTAGTTTCCTTAATAAACGAACACAAACATGGCCTCGTTCGTTTTCGCTCGATTCGATTACAACCCTAACAAAATCTTTAAAATTAGAGAACAAATCTCTATTTCCAGTCATGTATTTATCAAAAGATAAGTCCAAAACCCAAATTTCATCCCAAATGCCATAATTTGTTTCTTTTACTAGGAAACCCTTAGAGCATTCACATCTTTTCCATCAAATTTTGTGAGCAGAGTTTTTATAATATAAAGAGTATAAAAAATGGTTGTGAGTGAAAGAGAGATAAAATGTTACTGTTCATCTGTATATTTGGGAGGACAGTGTTTACTCCTATAATTTTTTTAATATATTTTGAAAGTGGAGGAGAGAGAAAAAGTAATGATAAAATATAAAAAATATTATTTAATTGAAAAAGAGAGAGAAAAGTGTAATGGTTTTTAATATAATTTAGAGTGAAAATATGATGGAATGAATGCGAATGCTCTTAATATTTAAAGATTTAGTAGGATAATTGATGTACTTGTACACTCAAAAGCACTATGTCCATGACGTTGACATTTAAAGCATCGGATTTTCTTCAATTTCTTGTTGGATGGTCTGCCAATTTTGGGTACCACAATTTCATTTGCTTCATGACCCTTGTTCTTTGCAACCATCGAATTAGAGAAATCCGAGTTCTGCCTTTTTAGAGTCGGTTTTGGATTTGGACCCAACTGTAGCCCCTCCATTCGTTTTTTCACCCTCTAGTGTTTGCAACAATTCAAACACTGGGCATCCGAACTAGTATCGGAATTTTGCACATGAATTCGTGGGCTTCGAACTATGGCTTCAACCCGATTGCCACTTGAAGTGCTTTACAATATGAACTAAAGTCCAATAGGTGAGAAGTTGGAAGAGATAATTGATGAACTTCTTAATGTTAGCTTATATAAAAAGGATGTTGGAAGGGCTGTTAAACTTTACTACAAAGATCCCGACAAAGCGAATGGGCTGTTTGTTGGAGAGAGAGACTTCACTTTTTCCTTCTGTTGATTAAGTTCTTGTAGCAATTGCGCAGCCCGTTTCTCCACGTCCAAAGATCGACGACTCTCTTTCTTCACTCCGACCAACTGCTTAGTTAGATCTTCCTGAGCGGCTTCGGCCTCAACCCAGCGCCTATACACTTCAGAAGCTAAGATATTAGACTAAGCTTGGTTGTTCAAAAAGGCCGCACCCAGATCTTCACCCGACAATTTTTGACTTTGGCAATGGTCCATTGGGGTGCAAATATTCAAAACAAAAAGTTCTGCCGTCAAAGCATCCATAACCGAATCCTTATTCTGCATATTCCATTCCGGAACAAACTTTGCATTAGCAGTAGTAGGGTCGACCTCCACGACATCTGTAAAAAGATCAACGTCACGACAAACAGTTATGCTGTCCGAGCCAAACCAAGAGGGGGGCAGAGGTAGCACCCTCCTCACCATCAACCTCAAGGTTTGGACCCAAAAAGGATACCGAATCTGTACCTGCTAAAATCCCACTCCTTCTCTGTTGCACTCCGGTCGGTATAGACTTCTCAACCTTCTCAAAGATGGGATCTTCTTCCTCATCCTCCGAATTCGATCGTGTAAAATCAACGTCCAACTCCATGATATTTTTTGGGGCCTCGTCCGTAGAGGATTTTCCCCCTACAAGATGTGCATGGAAATTTTGTAAGACCATCTCAGTCGCCTGAGATGCAGAAGGAGAAGCTTTAAATAGGCGCAGAAGATAGATACTGACGTTTGCGCGACGATGTAGGAGTAGTAGTAGAGTGCTTCCTCTTCAAATAATCGGGCGGAGAAAGATCAATAGATACATACTTCCGGGCCCTACCTTCTTTCTTCGGGATAACAGGCAAACCCTTGTTCAACTCTCGATCAAGCTCCACAATTTTCGGGTCACTATCCACCTCTACGATAACTTGTTTAGAACCCTCTGATACCGCTACTGGACCAGAACTAGAAGGAAAAGCGGACATATCAACTTGAACTGGAGCATCAGCCATGTCAACCGAGGAGGAAACAACTCCAGATGATCCTTCCGTCCCACCCTGAACATTAGGGCCCCCGACTCCTAATAGGAAAAATAGCAGACGAAGTCTGAACAAGAAAGGGATGGTCATCCTGAGTATTCTCTTCAAAAGTGCATTCAATATCATCAAAGCTTGGAATAGTCAGTGCATCACGAAGAGACATGACGGTACCTGAAAAACAAAGAAAAAGAGAAACATAAGAGAAAGCACCGCTAAAAAGGCGCAGGCATAGGAACAAAACTCACGGTCAGCTTTCCTATATGCCAATCCTTATCACCATGAGTCCAAATCCGACTTATTCGGCCTAATAACAAAATACACTCCGGAAGGGGACGGACTGGACTAGGAATGCCCACGAGTGATCGAGCCAAATCATGATCAAACTGAAAGTCATCTCGAAGTTCGAAATCCATCGAACTATCTTTCATCCTCCATACCAGATTTGTGGGGAGAGATCGGTCACCTAACCAAAAGAAATGGTCCTTCCAATGCTTTAAACTTGATTTTTCCGCAGAAGTGATACTAGGAGCCTTCTTTCGATGTAAAAACGCGTACCAATCCCCGGCCGTCCCAAACTTGTAAAAATACCGAAAAACGTTAAGGTCCGGTTTTCTATTGACGGCTCGGCATGAAAGCTCAAAATGGTTTACCCGGCTGAACCCAAACGGATTTATTTGACTGATGTGAACCCGGAAAAACCTAAGGACCTTTATCAAAAATCTGGTAAAGGGGACCCAGTAATTTGCAAAATTACATAAATGGGTATAAAAGGGAAATTTGCCAGGAGGAAGCGGATAAACAGCCTTATCCCTCGCCGGAAGAACTGGATTCAAGTCACGAGGAATCTGGTACTCCACTATAAACTTCTCTAACTCTCTCTCCTTCATAACGCTAAAACTAGACCTAAGGTTGTCCTTACCGGGAGCCATGTATGTAAAAAACAAAACAAAGGTGTGATGAAGGATGAGAAGACGCACCTCTGTAGAGTAAACTGAGAAGATGAAAAGTTTGAGATACACCACAGGAAGTGGAGGCGAGTTTAAGTAAAAGGTAGGTAAAGAAAACGAGGAAGATGAACTCCTTTATATAAAAAGAAAATAATGATGAAAAAACCGTCCCATCAAGTCATTGAAAGGGCGGCAACGCACGCTCCCGAAGAGAAGTTAGGTTAAAGCAACATGTGGGTGACTCAAAAACAAAACACGACACGTCATCAGGATGGATCACCGACGGTCACTTTAAAAAGTCTCTCAAAAATAGCAAAGCTATATCTGAGATACTGGGGGACTTGAAGAGGTAAGGCCGATAGCCGAGCCCGTCTCCGGAAGCTCCGAACGTATCATCCACATGAAAACGAGCCGGATGTATCGTCCATAAAGACGCAATGAGAACATCCGGCCATCGGCATACGTGACGTCATAATTGTCTAGTACATATACCCCCAAGTACAATGTAAGTACACCCTTGTTTTTTTAATGTAATTGTAATCATAAGTACATGTTTATGGTTGTTAATTATACGAAAACCGTTAAATAATAGTAAGGGTGTTACAAGTTGGTAATCAAAGCTCAAGGTTAAAGTGTAAAGTGTTCGGTTCGAGACTTGATCACATAACCCGGTAAGTTATAAGTATATTAACAGTTTAGCATGTTAAAGTGTTGTAAACAACACATAGGGTTATCGTGCAATACACGTTACCCTAACTAAATTGATAAAGGATCGATATAGATAACGAAATTACGTGTGTTGACACGTATAGTGAAAAGCTTTGTATTATAGTATAGGCATTTATTGATGTCGACATTACTAATATTTGTAAATTTTTTAGTTGAAGGACACTCGCAACTGTAGATGGCGAGAGTTTAACAAATTGCGGATATGATGGAGGAACGGTCCGAAGTATGACAAGTAGAGCATGCTCACCAAGGACCTAAATCGCGTAACAATCACACATAAGAGTAATGGCAAGGAAAGCCCATTGGGGCAAGCATTACAGGTGCACGTTTTAAATTATTGCACACACGGTAATATGCAACAAATACGTAGAGATTGACTGTTGCATATGTAGGATAAAAACTTGGAAAACCTGAATAGGATAACTATCCAGGGTGAATTTTCCAAGAGAAATTAAGTAGAAATATATGTTATTCACAATTGTGAATAACAAGAAAATGACAGAATTAGTTTACATAGAAACTTGGACGGAAGTAATCGTCCAAGTAAATAATTCTCAATATAATACTATTGAGAAAAGTAGTGATCACATTAACGAAGGTGATGGTATAACAGCTCGATAAAAGGAAAACATTATAGATGTTCAAGAATAAAACGGGTAAAACTGATGATTGTTAAATAACAATTAAATAAAGTTTAACTGATTGAAACCATGTATATGGGAATTATTAGAGGAGTTACTTACATGGGTCGTGATGCGAAAATTATAAAAAGGTCATGTGTGTCATGTGTTGATCGCTTACTCTGGCCAAGTAAGTAGTGAATACATGATACCATGAACTTCTTATAATGGACACATTTACGTCCAATGTGATAAGGATGGGGTGAATGAGACAAATTAAAAAGGTACCCAAACCAGATCAAATAAGTAAATAATTGATAATAAATGTAAACGCAAGCCGGGTAACGGAAGCGTATTACATTAGAATAACGAGCCCGAGGGAAGGGACAAGAATCAAAGTAAATGAAAATACAAACCGACTAATGAGAATGCTAAGGCATAGGGGATAAAGTTTGACTGTCATAAGTGATGAAATTCACACGGACAAGTCAAACAGATTGAATAAAGAAAAAAGGACTTGGTTGAATAAAAGTGATGCAATTCGCTAAGAAGACCAAATAAAATAAAACGAAGTCTAAAAGCATACGAGAATGGTTGCTTTGATGATGACTTCGGTAAAATTCCCGATAGATGGGTGGGATTTTGAGAATATGCGTAAACCAGGAGACGGGAACGCGGATTAAAAGTCAAAAGACTCGGATTATGAGTTATGACTAAAATACTATAAAATTTCGCAAACAAAAATTTTGATAATTATGTTCAACTATTTCGAGGTTGAACGGGTCGAATAAAGAATAAAGTTTGACTGTCATAAGTGATGAATTTCACACGAACAAGTCAAACAGGTCAAACAAAGTGTAACGTTTGATAGTGTAAGTAAGCGCAAACCGAATAATGGGAGCGCAAAATATTGATAAACCTATGTAATGGGTCATGAGAGAATATAAAAAGGAAAACGTAAACCAGGCAACGGGAGCGTTAAAAACACTAAAGATAAAAGAACCCGAGTATGTAAAGAAATATAGGTGTGAACCGGGTAACGATAAGCGTAGAACGAAGCGACGTTTAAATGATGTAAGAAGTCATAGAGTCGGAAGATTAGTCCAAAAGAGAATGAATGTAGCCCTAGACTACGGTCAAGGTCAATAGAAAAAAAAATGAAATGATGAATGAAAATAATTGATTTTAAAACTTAAAAAGGGTGCTTTGACACCAAGAATAAATATTTTAAGAATGAAATGACACGAGTAAAAAGATGATCTACGGGATCACCATAACCTTTAGGTTATAAACAATGAAAAGGTATACAGGACCAAAATGACCCTTGGGTCACAAATAGAAAGAAACGAACTATAAGGGTCTTACCTTAAAGGAAATAGCCTACGAGGCTAAGTGAAAGAACCTACGGGTCACTTAGGTAAAGCGTGGGAACTGGTTACGCTTCCGCGCATAATATAATAACCGAAAGGAATAAATTCTTGATTGTCAATTTCTTCATATGAGCAATTGACATAAGTTAAATAGAAAACGTTAAACTAAAATTCAGTTTTTAGTAAAAAGGAACGTTTTAACGAGCTTAATTAGTATGCGATGGTTTGGGAAACGATTAGCAATAAAAGGAAACAGGTCTTAACACCAATAGGTGTAAGGCGATAAATTCGAAAGGAAGACTTTTAATATGAAAGGTTTATATATAAACTTAAACATGACGTGATGCGATGCGATCATGGTCTACGAAAGTAATATAGAATATAATCACGTTGTAACATGAGTTACGGGATGAGAAATCATAAACACACAAAAGGCCGGTAATGGCAATGTAGTATACCCGAATGACGGGTATAAAGTAGCCGATGACTAATAAGTCTATTCGTAAAGACTATTTAAGGTTAAAATGGTAATTAAAACATAATAATAGTGTTGATCCTTTCAGGATTAGCGTAGGATAAGTGAAGTGAATGAGAAAGGTTTCAGGGACGAAACCTCTTTAAGGGGGTAAACTTGTAACACCCTAAAAAGAGGTTTGGTAACCAACCACGTTAATACTAATGAACGGGTGAAATACCGTTAGTGGTAAAATTAACCCGGTAAATATTAGGATTTAAATAAATAATCCTAATATTAATTAAAAAGTGAATAAAAACGTTTGAGGAAGCAGGTCAAACGAATCAAGAAGGAAAAGAAAAGTGTAATTTGGATGTGAGGTAAGTTACGCTTACACCCCCTTTGTAATTACAATACACTTACGTGTGAGTATTAGTTATGAAACATGTTAAATATTGGAAATATGACGTTCCGGCATGATACAATGCAAGTCAGAATAAATAAAAACGGTAAGAAACCATAAATTATGGTAATAAGGGTAAAATGGTAAACTAGTCGGGTGAAGACTAACAAACGAGGATTTTTGAATATCACGTTGTGGGGTGAACAATAACGGGTAAAAGTGGTCAAATAATAATCCGTACACGAGTTGACGGATGGATAAAAGATTTGAAAAGACACCATTTGGTGAAAGTTATAAATGGTCGAACAATTTAAGAAAATGTCTTTTAAGTAATAAGAACTCACGGCGCGAACCGGAATAGGTTCAAGGGGCATGATGGTATTAATATATGATCATATGTTGATAAATGGTCATGTCGACTAAACGGGTCAAACGGTGTGTTAACACCATTTGACAATAATAACTGATGACTACCTGTTGAGTTTTGTGATCACAGGAAATAACATACGTTTACGTTGCTTTAACTAGAAATTTTAAAGCAAAAGGTATGTAAACGGGTCAATGCTATGACCTGAGCCAGGTACGCATAATTAGAATTATGGTTAAAAGTGATATTTTGGTCAAATAATTAGTGAAAGTCCTTCGTCGTAAAATGAGAGACTAAAATTGACCAAAAAGCCCTTGATGGGTAAATTGGACAAACGACCCATATGGTTGTTTAGGAACATGTATTATGACCATATAAGCCTTTGATAAGCATAAAAGTTATAGGCATAAGCCTTTTGGATCAAACACCTAAAAATGGGACTTTCCGTAAAACGATTAACCGAATAGTACAAATCGGAAAATAAGATTTTATCATATGAGATCCACCACGAATATAGTTGTGGTTGAAGATAAATGAAAATCCTAGTGCGGGAATATGAGGTGTGGAAAGAATAAGCGAGATTCGAACTTAGTGCTCAAATCTTGAAACGGGTCAAATAATTTCGTAAATAAATATTAAGCCAAAGGTCTATAAGATGAAAATTTTGTTAATACAAATGGTGAATTTTGAGTCCAAATAATAGACGAACAAATTACGATCACATAGGAAGAAACGTGAGGTTAAACGGATAAACGATTTGAAAGTTACGGCCGTTTTCGTAAAAAGGACCAAAACTGAAAAATCTGCAGCTAGGCTGCAGCGTGACCTACGGTCCAGACCATGACCTACGGTACAGAGCTGCTATCTGCAACGTGACCTACGGTCCAGACCATGATCTACAGTATAGAGCTGCTGTCTGCAGCGTGACCTATGATCCAGATTATGACCTACGGTACAGAGCTGCTGTCCAAGTTATGTTTGTGTGCCGTAAGCTACGGTAAACCAACCGTAGCCTACAGCGAGCCCTCCAAAATGAATTTCGATTGTTCATTTGTTATTTATGAGTTATAAATACAAGTCTAAGCACCATATAACTAACTTATGAGTTGCTATTGGTGTATAGGTGATAGCTAGGACCTCACGGATGAAGATCAAGCTCAACGAAGAACCGAACACGATCAAGATTCAAGCTTCCGCACATCGTTTCGTCGTCATTTTAAACGACGAAATTCATACATATTATGTTGTATTGTTTCAAATCCAAAAATGTTTTAATTAACCCGTGTTTTTTTAATGTAATTGTAATCATAATTACATGTTTATGGCCGTGAATTATAAGAAAATCGTTAAATAATAATAAGGGTGTTACAATAAATGGATATTTTATTTTCAAATTAACTTGAAGTATGAGGCTATACTGAATTATAGATTTTTAATTTGAACATATATGAATCCATAACAAACTTGTGGTAAATTACAGATTTGTTGTGAAAATATATTTTCTTGATGGCATTGGTATAAATTTTCATATTTTCATGTTTAGAAGATTGTGTGAGTGGAATGAATAACCAACAATGGAGTAATGAGGAAGTTGAAGCTTTAGTCGATATTCTACACGAACTTGCTTGTGATCAAGAAAACAACAATACCATGGTTGAAGTGCGAAAAAGACCAGTGCGAAAATTTCCTGATTTTGATAAAGATGTTAACCCACACTTAGACTCTATGATCAAATATCTTAGAAACAAGCATATTGCGATTTCTGAGATGTTGATGCAACGTGGTTGTCGATGGGATGATGTTGATAACAAAATCAGTTGTGAGAAGCATTGGGATAATGACTGGTGTAAGGTAAGTGCTCTTAGCTATATAAGTTTATTATCTATTAAATACCAATATCGTTCTTAAATACATATCTTGTTTTTGTAATAATATTGTATTCTTTTAAATTTCATTTGTAGAATCACAATAATGCAGTCGGATTATGGAACTTGAAATTCCCGTATCTGCACAAACTGGATTCGGTGTGGGGCACAAATATAACAACACAACTAAAAACCGATGACATTTCACAAGCATGCCAGAATAACAGTGATGAAACTAATGGTGTTGCGACGATATCTAATTCTTGGGGCGATGAGATGTTGGAATAGATTATTGATGCACTTCTTAATGTTAGCTTAGCTAAAGAGGATGTTGGAAGGGCTGCTGAACTTTGCTACAAAGATCCCGACAAAGCTAAGTTATTGTTTGCTTTGCCAAGTCATATGAAAAGATCCTATGTGATGTCGTGCCTGTATCCAAAGTTTAGCCAAATCATATAAGAAGATCGTATTTGTAACTTTCGTTTATAAAATTTTCTCCAACTTCTTTCTGTTATCTCGTAGTGATTTGTGAACGTTGTGACATTCATTTCTTAGTGATTTAATTGTAACGCCATGTTTGATAATATATAGGTGTGTTCCTAATTCTAGGCAAATGTATTTTTGTATCAACACGGGTTTTATATGAATTATGTGTTGGATATAGTGTTCAATTATCGATTAAGATTCAACGCTGCCGTCAAGGTACGACCCAAAGAGTTACACTTTGGGCAACGGACAAGTAATGGTGTTTTAATCGTTAATCACCGGATCACGAAATAATAAGCGTAATGAAAGAAACATGTAATTATTGTAGAATAATTACATAGAGCCGAATTTTATAAGACAAATTATAATTAATTTGTTAATTATAATAAATTAAATGTGTATATCCATATTGTTAGTTATTAGATAATTAATAATAATAATAATGAGAGATATTGATATAATTATGAGATAATTATGAAGGAGTTGTGATTAGTTTACAACTCTTAATCTTGTTTGAAATAAAAGATATATATGTATATCTTTAATAATTTCTTGATATAAAAATCAAGATATAAAATCTCTTTTGGGAGAGTCGGCCCTCTCGGTGAAACCAAAACAATTGGTTTTAGAAGCTTTTGGAAATCTCACAAAAGAAACAGAACGAACAAATTTTTGACGTCACATGATTATTATTATCATTGTCGCAAAAAGGAAAAACAAGAGGAAAAGTTCTAATTGATTCCAGTTCTTCCGGTTCGTATTTCTTCGATTACGCAATAAGGTAAGTAAAGTTGTAAACTTTATTTTCTTTAGGTTAAGGTTTTGTTTGAAATTGTTTCAAACGAACAAACATGATTTCGTGATCAACGATCATCTAGCGAGATCGTTCGTTGAACCAAGGTGTCTTTCTTGGATGTCACGATTCTTTATTTTATTTAACCTACTAGAGTAGAACCCCGTGTATTACACGGGTTGCATAAATATAAGTTATATAAACGAACTTTGATATGCTATTTATATCACACCCCAACCGATGGCGGAAACATCGAAGCGGGACGAAATAGATTGCTCATTGCTCATAAAACTAATAGTGACAATAATTAATTGAATCAGATTTCATTTCATACTTAAATTGTCATACATTACAAGAGAAATTCAAATAAAACCATATAAATGACAAAATCTGATACAACAATAATAAACCTAACGTCTATGTGTGTATCTAGTCTCGACGCTACTTTATTTTCATAGCATCATCTTCATCAACCTGTAACATGTTTTAAGATACGATTTCAATGCAAAAGCAAAGGCGAGCATACAAGTTTGATCATAGCATACGTATAAGCATAAGTTTAAACAAATCCACATGGCAACTAAGTTTACATACGGGCAAATACAAGGCATGCGATATTTCTAGTCAACCCTCTGTTTACGCAACTAGTATAAATAATTCAACATGACCACTCGTTCACGGGTGGTGCGTTACTCCTATAGCACTATACATGTCAAATGGAGGCTCAAAATGCTATGATATTACATACGTTCGGTCCTAGTATAAGCATAACATACGTATCAAAGCGTTCATGTATAATGGATTGTTTTGTGCAAGTAATAAAGCATAAGTTTAGTGTTGTTTTGGTAAAGTAACATGTTACACCCCAAAAGTGATAAACGTAAAAGGGGGGATTCGAGTATACTCACGGTTTTGCAAGAGCTTTCCGATTAGCAAAGTCTGTGAAAGGTTTGTAAGTTGATGGAATGACACCGAGTTATCCTACAAGAGGAAACAAAGGTGTGAGTTTTGGATGATGTCGGGAGATTCGGATTTTAGAAGTTTAAAGTAAAATGAAAGTATAACAAAGTATCTTATATGAAAATAATCACTATGGTCTAGCACTCGTTTTGACACTATGAGAACCCCTTAGGGTTTATGTGATTTCATAGGTTTACACATATTAGAATCTCAACGAGGAACTAAACACTATAGTGTCTAACTTAGTAGCTTGATGATTAACCATATAGTTATCATCAAGGGTTCGGTCTAGGATTATTATATGTACATACATTATATTATAAGTCTAGCAAGATTGTCATTAAGTCATGTAGGAGGTAGAAGGTAGCACCAGTTCACCACTTCGCAAGTTGTCATAGACAACAAGGAGGGACAAGAACAAGATTAACAAGAATAAAATGTACACTAATTCTAATCAAAATGCCAAGTGATGTGTGGACTTGGATGTAGGATATCCCAAGCTAACCAAGTTAGTCACACAAGAACAAGTTCAAGACTTGCACCACTTGTAAGCTTAAAGCTCATACAAAAACAGAAATTTTGTGGGGATAAATCCTCTAAATTTGAATGTCACACCCTTGTTTTTAAGCCCAACTAACCATACAAGTGATTATAAGCATTAGGACATAGAAATGTATGAAGAAAACATGAGTTTTCTTCCAAAACATGAAGAACCAAAAAGATGAAAATAAGCAGAATTTTAAGTGGACTTTGGACCTTGTTATGGATGAGGATTCACCTTAGTTTGCCCAAGCCAATTTGTGAAAACCTTCCTAAAGGTTTTCCATGTGTTTTAGAAGAAGGAGCAAGAAGAAAATAGAAGTAGAAGTGAGTTAAAACTAACTTTAATGGCTTAAACTTTCTGATTTCGCTGCTAAAACTCAGCTGTGTTTAGAGGGGTTTTGAGAGTGTTTAAGGGTTGTAAAAGTAGAAAACAGTCTGATTATAAGTTATATTTATAGGAGGAAGGGTTAGGGTTTCAATGGGTTGGGCTTTGGACAAGGTTAGTGGGCATTAAGGCTTGAAATAAGCCCAAATATACCCTTAAAAGTGGGCTGCCATTTTTTTTATTTTTTTGCTAATTAAAGGTTATTAATTGGTTAATTTGTTACCTTTTAATAGGTTATGAACTTGTAATAAGGTGTGACATGATATTCCTAATTTTTGGTTATTATAACATAAGGTTTTATAAGCAAAAATAACATGTATTAAAGGTTACAAGTATATAACGAATATGAATAAGTATAGGAATCATGTTTAAGTCTCTTATGAAGTAGGAATGTCATGTATTTGCAAGTTTGTCACATGTTTACAAGTATCACGATTTAGGTATCATATGTATAAATGTATGAATATGTATAACATGAATAGGAATAAAACACGAGTTTTCATTATGATTCAAAGTCTCGGTTTACAATGATTACAACAAAAGAATGAATACAAGACACAAAGCTTTCCAAAAATAGAAATATAACACGAGCTTTCTAAATATGGAAAGTATGAAAATGCTGGGCGTTATAGTCTCCCCTCCTTTAAGAAATTTCGTCCCGAAATTTAGGAAGATGCAACGAAGAGATGCGGAAACTTAGTCTTCATATCACTCTCGAGCTCCCAAGTAAATTCAGCTCCACGTTTACCTTCCCATCTAACCTTGACGATAGGAATTCGACTGCTCCTTAATTGCTTGATTCCTCGGTCCATGATTTCAACTGGTTTCTCCCCAAAATGCAAAGTCTCGTTGATTTGAAGATCTTCAAGTGGAACTTGAAGTCCTTCTTCAGCTAGACACTTCTTTAAGTTTGAAACATGCAACACAAGATGAACGTTGTTGAGCATTTGAGGTAGATCCAGACGATATGCTACCTTGCCAATTCTCTCAAGAATCTTGAAAGAACCCACATAGCAAGGAGCGAGCTTGCCTTTCTTTCCAAAACGAACAACTCCCTTCCAAGGGGATACTTTGAGAAGTACTTGATCACCAACATTAAATTCCAAGGGTTTACGTCTTCTGTCGGCATAACTCTTTTGTCGGCTTCGTGCTTTGAGGAAATTATCACGTATTTGTAGGATCTTGTCCGTTGTCTCTTGTATCAGTTCGGGACCGGTGATTTGAATGTCTCCGATCTCGTGCTAACAAATAGGCGAACGACACTTGCGACCATACAATGCTTCAAATGGAGCCATTTGAATACTTGCGTAATAACTATTATTATTCGAGAATTCTACCAATGGTAAGTGTGAATCCCAATTGCCGCCAAAATCGATTACGCAGGACCGAAGCATATCCTCTAAGGTTTGGATAGTACGCTCAGTTTGACCATCAGTTTGAGGATGAAAAGAGGTGCTAAGGCTAAGACGAGTGCGGAGGGCAGATTGAAACGTTTGCCAAAGGCGGGAGGTGAAACGAGCATCGCGATCGGAAATGATGTCAACGGGAGTACCATGGCGACTAATGATTTCATCCGTGTAGATACGAGCCAATTTCTCGACTTTGTAATCTTCACGAATGGCAAGGAAATGAGCGGATTTGGTCAATCGGTCAATGATAACCCATATGCTGTCATGACCAGAGGAAGCTTGGCAATGAAATCCATAGCAATACTCTCCCATTTCCAGACGGGAATTTCTGGTTGTTCGAGTAAGCCAGAGGGGCGTTGATATTCAGCTTTCATCTTGGAACATGTAAGACACTTCGAGACGTAAAGACCTATATATTTCTTCATCCCAGGCCACCAATAAGATGCACGACGGTCATGGTACATTTTGTCAGCGCCAGGATGAATAGAGTATCGGGATTTGTGGGCTTCATCCATCAAGGTGTTTCGAAGGTTTAGACGATTGGGAATCCAAATGCGATCATGGTAGTATAGGATACCATCGGGTTTAGCTGCGAGTGGGTTTTCGACTCCACAATTCAACTCGTTATCGAGGTTACCCTCGTTAATGACGGCAAATTGCGCTTGGCGAATTAGCTCATGAAGTTTTCCCACGAGTTGGTGACAACGAACACTCTTGACATGAGTTTTACGACTTAGTGCATCGGCTACAACATTCGCCTTGCCAGGGTGGTAGCAAATGTGACAATCGTAGTCGTTTAACAATTCTACCCAACGACGTTGACACATGTTGAGTTCCTTTTGATCAAAGATATGTTGAAGGCTCTTGTGATCGGTGAAGACCGTACACTTAGTACCATAAAGGTAGTGTCGCCACATCTTTAATACAAAAACAAGTGCACCAAATTCAAGGTCGTGCGTAATATAGTTTTTCTATCTTCTACGACAAATAATTTATTATTATTATTAATTCAAATTGAAAACAAATCAATCTTTATTCTTGTCTATTAATTCAAACAGAAAACATAATCAATCTTTATTCTTATCCGAAGAATTCTGTTGTCTAATATTATTATTATTATTATTATTATCATATATACTATTAAAAAAGAAACATTTTGAACATTGATCAAAATATAAACAACTCTGGAGGAATAGTTCCAGGCAGCTGGCGTGGCACTCTTTCATTGGACCAACCGTTTATTATTTGTTTACGTTTTCAAATTACGGTTTTGCCCCCATTTTAAAATTACGTTTTTGCCCCCAACCAAAAAGTACAATTTTGCCCACGACTCAAAATTACGATTTCGCCCTCAGCTCAAAATTACATTTTCGCCCCTGTCAAATGAAAAAAATATGTTTTCGCCCACCTTAAAATTACGATTTTGCCCTCTCTTCAAAAATAGATTTTCCCCGATTAAAAAGTTATGATTTCGCCCTCAGTTAAAATTATATTTTTGCCCTGCTCAAAATAAAAGTACGCTTTTGGCTCCAAGTCAAATTTACGATTATGCCCTCGGTTCAAAATAAAATTATGATTTTGTCCTCGGTCAAAAATTACGATTGTGCCTTTAGTTTAAATTTATATTAATGTATTGCCCTAAGCTCAAAAGTACGAATTCGCCCTTGAGCAGATTTACAATTTTGCCCCTGGTTTCAATTTTCAGTACTGCCATCGCTTTAGATTTTTGGCAAATTACGAATTTACAACAGTGAAAAAATATAACTTTTCATTAGTTAAAAATAACAGTATTGCCAATGTTTTAGTTTTTTTAGCAAAACTATAAAAGTGCTATGTTTTTATTGGTTGACTCGATTTAATTGTTTTTCATGTGAAGAAGCTGCCTAACACTCGCTCATTATTCGGCCATCGCCCCGCAACGCGGGCGGGGCATCAACTAGTTAGTATTAATAATTAACATGTGAGACAAATTAAAAAAATATCGTGAGAAGGCACCAGAAAGCGACATGCGTCCAAAAAAGATTTTTATTTATTAGTATAGAAAGATTTTGATTGTAATGAGATCACTGGTGGATTCGTTTTAGAACCGAACCTCGTGTACATGTTTTCCGCTGCGTGCAGTTTGTTTCACAAATTGATAAAAAATATTTTCTAAAAGTATACGAAATTTCCAACAGTGGTATCAGAGCCACCTTACAAATCAAAGTAGATTAGTTTTATTAAAATAGTTTATAAAATTGCATGCTTAAAATCGAGTAGATTTTGTATAGGAACATGTCACGTATAACAGTTATAGGCAAGTTTGTATTAAGGCTAAAAACTAACACTTGTCAAAGTTCTCTTTGACAAAATTCTTGGTCTTAACCTATATCGTTTAGCTTAATGATCGTACTATGCAAATCCGGGTGTATAATTTTTTTTAACACGCGTACTAAATGAGTTTTGAAGATACGCGGGTTAAATAAATTAAAAAAACATAAATATTAAAATAATGATTTTTAATTAAAATATTAAACAAAAACCGTAACTTAATTTTGAAAATAAAGTTTAATTTTTTTTTCTTTTAAAGTGTTAAAAAAAATTTAGGTTTTCTTTAGATTAAAGTTTTATTTTTATTTTTGTGGATTGGATCCAAGATTAAGTGGGAGTACAAAAGGGTTTGTGTTACACTTAATGGGCTCGGTTCATGTTCTTGGCTCGAACGAACCGAACATATTCTGAACCTAGAATTGCATATTAATTTATTTTATTTTGCGTTTTGCCATGAGATGTTTGTTACGTACATAAAATTAATAATTGGTACACGATCATTAAAACGTCAATTTTAATAAAAGGTTTACTAAGTATTGGATAGATAACTAAAATAAATAGTTTATTTTAAAATACAAAATCAAAATTGTTTTTACAAAATTAAAAGTTAATTTGAAAACCGTAATTAATAAAGTTATTAATTAAAATAATTTTGCGACACGACCAACTTAGATTAAATAGGGTATTTAAAATTAATTGGTCGAGTGATTGAAAGATGTTTCAAGTCGTCACAAATTAAGACGTAAAATTGAATTTTACAAAGGAATTGTATAGCCTATGTTCATGCCATAGGCCGTACAAGTATTTTAAAACGACCCAAACTGGTAAATTTAAAATATAACCAAAATAAAATCGATATCTACGCCACCCTAAATTAAGAACACCCGAAATGATCTATCCAAACCCCTGGTGCTAGTGTTTACCCTGCATCCAGGCCTAGGGTTTTGGTTTGGGGTAGTTCCGTGATTTCCATGCTTACATGGGCCGGGCTACAGTTCTGATTTGAGGACAAATATCATTTTTGCGACACGAGACCGAATGTTAGTGTTTACCCTGCATTCGTCTTCTATGGTTGTGAAACTGGGCGTAGTTGGGGTTAACGTACCAATGCTTGATAATACTCGTCATGCGACCCCAAACCAAGAATTGTGTAGTTGACACAATTGGTGACCGTCACCTACCCTTCAATCTATGCCAGTGAAGAGTGCTAAGTCCATTCACTGAGTTATGTGGAGATGGGATCTCATCCTAATTCCTAAAATTTTGTAAATCTTGGGTCAAAATTGAATTAGGTTAATGCATGAAAATTACTAATAAGATTTTCTTCTAAATTCTACAGATGTCTACAAACACTTCTGATAACACCAAATTATCGCTTAAGTCCATCCTTGAAAATGCTAAACTTGATAATTCTAACTTCATGGATTGGTACCGCAACCTGAAAATTGTTCTCAGGGCGGAGAAAAAGACTTATGTCCTTGAAGGACCAATCCCCGAAGCACCTACTGCTACTTCGGGTCCTGCCCGCAGGACATGGGAAAAACATGTTGATGATTCCCAAGATGTGACATGTCTTATGCTTGCTATGATGATTCCAGAACTTCAGAAGAGTCTGGAAAACTTGGGAGCATATGAGAGAGCAGCTGAAAAACATGTTTCAGCAGCAAGCTCGCCATGAACGTTTTGAGGTGATGAGATCTCTTATTACATGTCGCATGCAGGAAGGTACTTCTGTCAGTTCGCATGTACTGAAAATGAAGTCTTTCGTTGATCAACTGGAGCATCTGAACACACCCCTTAGTAATGAGTTAGCTATGGATGTGATCCTTAACTCGCTACGCAGTTCATATCATCAGTTCGTTTTGAACTATAACATGGATGGGTGGGAAAGAACGATCCCAGAGTTGCATCAGATGCTAAAAACTGCTGAGACAAACATCCCTACTAAGAGCAATCCAGTTCTGGCGATCAGGGAAGGAAGAATTACCAAGACGAAGCCATCTAAGGGAAAGGGCAAGGCGGGTAAGCAAGATAAGGGCAAAGGCAAAAATGTCACACCCCAACCGATGGCGGAATCATCGGGGCGCGACACTAAGCGGTTCAGATTGTTCAAGAGAATCCACAACAACTATTTTTAAATGACAATATTTAAGCGTCAATTTCCCACACAATCGACATACAATCATTACATAATCATCATGAATCCAAATAGTCTCAAACAATTTCAAAGTCGATTACAATTTATTACAAGTTTTTAAGCAAAATCCTAAGTCCATTTACAGCGAGTAGTAATCATTAACCTGCAACATACATAAAAATAATTGCCAATACAGAAATGTATTGGCGAGCATACATATTCTGATATAATAGCATAATAGATGAACGGTGTCGCGAATTTCCACATACATAAACATGATACACATAACATACAAACTCACAAGACAAATTTCACATGTTAAGCTCTCGACAAGGCTGCGATGCGCAATGTGGACTTCTAACTAGACCTCGTCGAGTGTTAGCCAAACTATAGTACCATACTAGCTAGGGTGGAGTCAACGAAAATGTGTCTTAGTTTACATGTTTCTAGCATCACGTATAAATACGTAAAACAGATATTCGCGTGTGATAAATCAGTTTAGCGTGTTTCGTGTATTTTGATATAAACTTATGTTACACCCAAAAAAGTTCATTAAAGCAAAAATGGGTCAAGTATACTCACAGTCGGTGTGATTAAAGGACAGATGAGTTCTGAGGTGAGTTGAGGAGAGCGCCGGATCAGCCTGTAAGCGAACAGAAGTGCATTAGTCTTCCGAATTGCTGAAACGGTTAACGGTTGAGAGAACAGTAGACAAGTTCGGGCGAACTTGTGTTGTTACCCTTGGAAGAGTACAAGTTCGGGCGAACTTGTCTGGTTTCCTGGGAAACTGGACAAGTTCGGGCGAACTTACCTCATATGATGAGGTTGATACAAGTTCGGGCGAACTTGTCATGCACGTTCGAGCGAATTGGTTGGAATTCTGGAAACATGTCAAATGTTGATCAAGTTCGGGTGAACTTGTCACCAATCTGGTGATAAGTTCGAGCGAACTTGATGTCTTCCGAGCGAACTTGACTGTTTTGGCATCCAAATCGTGCGTTTTCGCATCGTTTGCTGAGAATATCGAGTGTCCATCCCTCCAACCTTGAGCCACTGAGTAAAACTTAGGCTGGAGAGGCCTTTTGGAGTGAGTTTAGCCATTTTACAAAAAATCGGACTAATCCGGGCGAACTTGAAGGTTCGAACGGTTTAGTCCAGTTTGTGCAAAGTGACGATTTCGTCCTTGTGCTTCTGGATCTGAGATTTTGCTTCACAACGCCTCGTTCCACTTCAAAGTGAACGAAAGATATGTCATTTAGTCCGAATCTGTGTGAAAATCGATGTTTAAAAGGTTTTACTTAGATCTAAGTATAGATCTAAGTGAAAAACAGAAGTTTTGCATAAAAAGATGAAGAATTTCGTAAACAGAAGAGTTTTGATGAAATCGAAGGTAGAAACCTTGTGCAAAATTGTTGTAAACGTTGTTGTAGCTTGAAAACGGGTTGAATCTTACTTAGAAAACAAAGGGTTTCTGTTTTAGGGAGCTCCGAACGAACTTGCAGCAAGTGCAAACGAAGAATGGAGCTGAATATTTATAGGTGGTGTGAGAAAAGGAGCTGGAATGACCAAGTTCGGGCGAACTTGCTACAAGTTCGAGCAAACTTGCTTGGTTCTTGAGTTTTAAGACAAGTCCGGGCGGACTTGTTGGATCTTGAAGAGTTATGGTGGCCTATGGGCTAAGCTTTGTTCGATATTTTCGCATTAAGCGTCCGTTTGGCGATTCTGGTCGTATTAGAAAGTTATATTAAGCGTTTTAGCAAAGAGTTAAGCGTATTAATTCATTAAATTAAGTTAAGATTCGATAGATAAGCGAGATAGCATGCGGCTTTGTTCCCAAGTCTTGCGAGAGTCGCGTTGCAGTTTAAGCGAGCAGATAGCCTTGGAAACTTGACACAAGGTTTGTAGTATTTAGAGAGTGCGATATGATGCGAAAATATGCGATATAGCGTAATAAGCGATGTTGGTTACATTATGATCCGAATCTCTAGTGCTAGGCGTAACGAGAGTGACGAGCTTGCGAGGAAGCGGGTTGTTACAAAAAAGGTTGCCACTCTGAAGGCAAAGCCTCATAAAGATGCCAAGTGTTTTCACTGTGATGAGATCGGGCATTGGAAGAGGAATTGTCCCAAGTACCTGGCTGAGTTGAAGCTTAAGAAGCTGTAGATAGGAGAATCCTCATGTATACACGTTATTGATCTATTTTCCTTTTCGAGCAAATCTTGGGTGTTTGACACTGGATGTGGTTTTCACATTTGTAATGATTTGCAGAGACTAAAAAGGATTAGGAAGCTAAGCAGGGTGACTTAGAGATGCACGTTGGGAACAGGCAGAATGTTGCTGTGATAATTATTCCTGAATTACCTTCTGGATTGTTTATTACTTTAAACAATATTTTTTATGTTCCTAGTTTGACTAAGAATATTATTTATGTTTCTGCTTTAAGAGAACAAGGTTTTAATTATGGTTTTGATATTGTTAATGGTAGCATTTTTGTATTTTTAAATGGTGTGTTCTATTTTGAGGCTAAGCCTCACAATGTTTATGAACTAGATACTTCTAACAATAGATCAAATAATATTGTATGCTCTCTTTTCTCTAAACATGTTAAAACTAGCTTTAATCAAACACATCGTTGGCATTCTCGTCTTGGCCATATTAACATCAATCGCATGAGGAAGCTCCAGATAGCGGGGATTCTAGAATCCACGGGTCAAGAGACTTATGATTTTTGTGAATGTTGTTTAAGTGGCAAGATGACTAAAACCCCTTTTACCGGAACTAGTGAAAGGGCCAAAGACCTGTTAGGACTCATACATTCTGATGTATGTGGTCCATTCAGGACTATGTCAAGGAACGGGGAAAGATACTTCGTTACATTTACTGATGATTATAGTAGATATGGATATGTTTATTTTATGAAGTTTAAACATGAAACCTTTGAAAAGTTCAAAGAATTCCAAAATGAAGTACAAAATCAACTAGGGAAAACGATTAAGGCACTTCGATCTGATCGAGGTGGTGAATATATTAATCAAGAGTTTGATGAACATCTCAAGAAGTGTGGGATTATATCCCAACTAACTCCACCTGGAACACCACAACTCAATGGTGTGTCTGAGAGGAAAAATCGAACTTTATTAGATATGGTTCGATCAATGATGTGTCATACAAACTTACCACACTCCTTTTGGAGTTATGCTCTTGAAACTGCTACACGTCTTGTGAATATTGCTCCTACTAAAAAGGTAGTAAAGACACCATATGAGATGTGGCATGGTAAACAACCTAAAGTCTCTTACCTTCGCATATGGGGATGTAACGCTTATGTTACTAGTGAGTCTTCGGACAAACTTGATCCTCGCGGTGAAAAAGTTGTTTTCATTGGATATGCATATCCGGTTGGTTATTATTTCTATAATCCTGCTGAAAATAGAGTTTTCACTAAGCGTCGAGGAACATTCCTAGAGGATGAGCTTATGGCGCGAGGAATTGGAGATAATCTTGTTGATCTTGAGGAAATCCGAGAACCACAAATTAATCAACCAATAGTCGAATCTGCCTCTCAACAAAATATTGTTGAACCTGAACCTGAGAGGATTCAGGAATCTGATGTAACACTAGGCACTCGCAGAAGTACGAGGGATCGTCATGAACCTAATAGGTATTCACCTGATAGGTACGTCTGATAGTTGATCATGATGAGCCCTCGACCTACACTGCTGCGATTTCAGGTAACGAATCTGAAAAAGGGCTCGAAGCCATGGGCGTCGAGATGCAATCCATGTATGACAACCAAGTCTGGGATTTGGTTGAACTTCCTCCCGAATGTCGGACTGTAGGAAGTAAATGGGTTTTCAAGTTGAAAACAGACATGGATGGAAACGTGCAAACCTATAAGGCTCGGTTGGTTGCTAAAGGTTTTACTCAGACTCAAGGAGTTGATTATGAGGAAACCTTCTCACCAGTAGCCATGCTCAAGTCTATTAGGATTCTACTTGCCATGGTCGCGTATTATAAATACGAGATATGGCAAATGGATTTCAAAACCGCGTTCCTAAATGGACACCTTACAGGAGATGTCTATATGGAGCAGCCTGAAGGTTTTATGGACCCTGAGAATCCTGAGAAAGTTTGCAAGTTGAATAAATCCATTTATGGATTAAAACAAGCATCTCGAAGCTGGAATCTTCGTTTTGATCAGAAAATCAAACAGTTTGGTTTTATGAAAAACGAAGATGAGCCATGTGTTTACAAGAAGGCAAGTGGGAGTTCTATCACTTTTCTAATCATGTATGTAGATGACATACTTCTCGTTGGAAACAATATCTCGATGCTGCAGACGTTAAATCCTGGCTTGGTAAATGTTTCTCAATGAAGGATCTTGGAGAAGCTGCTTATATTCTAGGAATAAAGATCTATAGAGATAGATCTAAGCGACTACTTGGACTTAGTCAAAGTACGTATATCGATAAGGTCATTAGGCGCTTTTCGATGCAAGATTCCAAGAAGGGTCTCTTGCCAATGGCAAGTGGAACCATACTGAATAGTCATTAGTGTCCAAAATTGGACAAAGAGAAAGAGGATATCAAAAAGGTTCCATATGCCTCTGCTATCAGTTCCATCATGTATGCCATGTTATGTACTAGACCGGACGTATCGTGCGCTCTGAGCTTGACTAGCAGATATCAACAGAATCCTGGTAAAAGTCACTAGATTGCTGTGAAAAATATCCTAAAGTACTTAAAAAGAACTAAGGATATGTTTATGATATCTGGCGGTTTGGAAGAAGAGTTGAAAGTAAATTGTTACACTGATGCAAGCTTCCAAACGGATCGTGACGATTCACGATCTCAGACAGGCTATGTTTTTACTTTAAATGGTGGTGCTATAACTTGGAAAAGTTCTAAGCAAAGCGTGGTGGCCCAGTCGACCACTAAATCAGAATATATAGCGGCTTCAGAAGCAGCTAAGGAGGCTGTTTGGATGAAAAAGTTCATTGCTGATCTCGGAGTAATACTAAGCATACAAAAGCCTATCGAGATATTTTGCGACAATACAGATGCAATTGCTCAGGCAAAGGAACCAAGGTCGCATCACAGCACGAAACATATTCTTAGAAAAGTCCACTACATACGGGAAGTTTTGGAAAGAGGAGACATCATAGTAGAGAAAATTGATACTGATCAGAATCTAGCGGACCCGTTTGTGGAAATTCTTTTACAACTGGAATATCTTCGAGTTTCCTTTCCTTGTTTCCCTTTTTGACGATGTGAGTTAGGAATGCGACATAGTTCTTGCGGAGATATTTTCGGGCTTGAAGGCAAGACATTAATTTGAGTCCTTTCGAAGGGGTTTCTCCAAAAATACGTAGGGTATGACCGTCTGCAAGAGGAATGCAAATAAACTTTTCGCGGCACACTACTTCAGCGTGATGCTGGCTGAGCCAGTCCATACCGATTATAACATTGAAACTTCCCAACTTCATAGGAATGAGGTCAACTGGAAAATCGTGATCGTTTTAGAGTGAGGGTACAATCGCGTATAATAGAATTTAACGAAATAGGTTTTCCGTCAGCAACTTCCACCGTTAGAGATTCCATGAGATTAACACGAGTTTGGTTGAGGATAGGTTCAAATTATAAGGACACAAAACTCTTATCCACGCCAGTATCGAATAACATGGATGCATATCTACCATTGATGAGAAACGTACCGTTAACCACGTTGTTGTCAGCCCTAGCTTGGTTAGCATTGATGTTGAAAGCTCTTCCTCTGGCAGGTGGAGGAGCTTGGTTGGCTTGGTTTACTGGGTTCGCTTGGGCTTGAGCATGGATGATGTTCACCAAGCGTGGACATGTGTTCCTGAAGTGGTTTGGGTCTCCACAGTTGTAACAAGCTCGCATGGGTTGCATCATGGGGTAGTTGGGTTGGTAGTAAGTTTGGGTTGTGTGTGGTGCAGGTGGTAGAAGTAAGGGTTGTTGGGCTTGACCCACTATCTGATGGTGGGTTTGGATTGGGGGTTGATTGCGGTTCATTCGTTGAAGAGTACGACAGGTTTGGATGGTGTGACCTGCGCGACCACAGCTTGTGCAATGTTGGCAAAGAGTTTCGGGAGGGTGGTGGTATTGACAACAGTTGCATTTTGGGTGTGGGCCGGTGTATGGCTTTTTAAATGGTGCAGCTGAGGGAGCAATTTGGGTGATTGGTGCAGCGGTGATAGGAGGGTTGGTTTGAGTGACAGCAAAATTCTTGCTGTTTCATTTCCTCTTACCAGCAAACCTTGAGGATGAGACTGAGTGGTTTGTAGTTGAGGTCTCTATGGGTGCTTTCTTCTTTTCATCTTTGAATTTGCCGTTCCGAATGTGATTTTCAGTGAGTTCGGTAGCTAATTCCATTGCGGCTTCAAGTGTTGCAGGCGAAGTGCTTAGAACCGGGTCTTGAATTTTCGAGGGAAGACCTCGAATGTAGTGTTCAACCAAGCGGTACACGGGGGTGACAAATTAGGGATCATCTGGTTCAGTTCGAGAAATCTCTTGTTATAGGAAGTGTGATCTCCTTCCTTTTGTTTTAGCGCGTGGAATTCATATTCCAACTTTTTGATTTCGCTTCTTGGACAGAAGCGTCTTGTCATCAGTTCCCTTAACTCTTCCCCTGTTAAGGCCATGGCATCTTCAACTCCTCGTTTACCCTTTTCCGTGTTCCACCAGGTAAGGGCTACCCCAAACAGTCTTCCACTTGCATAACGTACCTTGCGATCCTCGGGACAATCGCAATTGAGGAAAGTGTTCTCCATTTCTTCAAACCAGTGAAGGAGAGCGGTAACACCTTCGGTCCCTTCATACTTTGGGGGATCGCAAGATTTGAAGTGTTTGTAAGAGCACTTTTTGGAGGGAGGGTTGGCGACGCTCTGGTCTTCTTGATTGGGAGGGTTGATGGGATTTACGGTGAGAGCTTGTTGAACTTGAATCACGATGTCAGGAAGCACCGCGGCCATTTGTTTAGCAATTTGTGTGGCCAAGCACTCATTGGATCTTCCTGACTTTCTACCTCCACGTAGTTGCCTAGCCGACATCTACAGGAACATACATAGGAAGATTGTGAGTTTAAGAAGTTTTTAGGTGTTATGTGTCGTTAAAAGAATGAAAAATAACATAACTGACAATAATGCAACTACATCCATAGGATGTCTTGGGTTTGCTCATGTTTGGGCCTCCAATGTCCCCCATACCATCGCCTGTGTAGTCATGTGGGCCCCCATGACTATTGGGCTTGGTAGGTTTCACATTGGTGTTGGCGGATTAACACTCGCACCACCCGAATGAAAATCGGAAAATATAATTGCGAGATGTATGGTAGGAGGGTGTCCAGGTGTAGACACAATGACAACTCAAAGTGGGGTTAGCTCACACGACGTTTGGTATAGCATGCTTTGGCCTAATAGGTCCTTCGTACTCTCATCGTTAGTCCCCAGGTAGGCAAACTGGTCCTTTATTTTAGATTTATACGAATGCCAAGCCTAGACAGGACGTTCCGACTACCGGTACTCGTACCCTTCCAGTTACTACATGCCCGTCATGAGAACTCACTTTGATGTGATTTGAAAATACAAAAATCGTTACAAAAATCATGGAAATCGTGAGGTGTGTGCTCTCATGGATATGATATGTTATGAGGATATGATTCATGATGAGCATTGTATAATATTATGTATTTGTGAGCATGCTTGCATAACATTGAGTGTAACAATAAACATAAAGCATATAAACATCATGAATTTTGTATGTAACGCATAAGCAATTTAAAATTTTAATCAACTATAGTATAGCCTCTAAGGGTCTAATAACCTATCCTATATCCCTATAGTCATGGCTCTGATACCAATCTGTCACACCCCGACCCGCAGCGGAATAAAAGTCGGGGCGTAATTGGGTTATCACCAAAGCTCATGACGTTTACTAAAATGTTTCATATTTATTAATTTCAAATTACAACTTAAATATCCAAATTAAAATTCATACAATTACAAGGAAATGAAACTATGTAAATAATCCAAAGCTTAAACTGGTTTATTCTTCTAGGCCTTCCTATGTGTTTCTTGCCTCAGCTGGATCACCTGTATCATGTGTAAAACGGGGGATATTTTGGGTCAACAAAAGTTGGCGAGTGAACCTTGATAAAACATTGTTATTAATTTCTTGTTTTATTTAATATGGAAAATTTGTGCAATAATCACATGTGAGCAAACATATATAAGTAAACAAACACAAACCACTTTGGATGAGTATATGATATGAATGATGATGAATGTGAGATCAAGGCTCAATCAAATGGAGCCGATCTTATGAGGCACCTGATGCTCAACCCATCTCCCACGGGGAACTGATGGGCCTAATGAAATGCGTGCACTGAAAATGATAAATCCAATCTACATATAATCCACACAACAATTGATACACATTTGATACACATTTGATCACGGATATGATGTATGCACAAGTGTTTATATATATAATAAAAGAATTATACGACACATGATACACCCCAAAATATGATTAAAACGGGGAATTGATAAGGATTCACTCACAATGGGTGCGTTCTTTGATGATGATGAAGGCACACGAATTTACGATTCGATTGACGAGGGAAGAACTAACCTAGATAATAACCAAATGATTCGATAAATACATAAATTTTGGTTGAGATTAATATTTTTAATTAGTGCTCTTAAATGGGATTTTTAGATTTATTTTTGTGAGTTTAAGGAAATTTTCTAACCTTAATAATCTTATTTTTAAGTATTTTTAAATAATTTTCTAATTAAATAAATAAATAAAAAGAAATAAAAATTTTGACTTTTTGACCGTTGACCGGTCAGACGTGTTTTTTATATCCGCTGAGTGAGGTTCGAACTCGGGACCTCTCGTATACGTGCACGCAGCTCTACCCGCTGAGCTACGTGTCTAACCCGAAATAAACTCAGATTTAATTATATTTATATGCTAACTAGAATATTTCAGAAATTAGTTATTTTAAAAAGGTTTTAGAATCTGCAGAACCGGTGCGTATAACCCGCATCGAACCCGTGACCATTGCTTTGATTTGCATCCAGCCCAACCAACTGGGCTAGGTGTCTAACCCATTTAAATTAAGATTTATATTAAACTTAAGTACTATCTGAGGGGTGTTCTGTTAAACTTAAAAGAAAAATGTTTTGTTATTGCGGGAACTGGATACGTACACGAATCGAACTCGGGACTTGAATGTTATAATTGCACACAGTCCACCGCTGGACTGTGTGTCTAACCCGTTTAATTATCTGGTTTTAATTATATTTATACATATACTCGACTTCATCTTCTTCGTTTACAAGAACACAGAACAGTGAAATCCGACTGTTCTGTTTAAATCGATAATCAAAACTTATAATTTGTTGGAATGGAATAGATAAAGAAATTAAAGAATAAAATGTACCAAAACAGAGCGTTTACTTCAGATTTCCGGCAGGAGTCGTCGGCTCTGATTTGTGACTCTCGGCTGAGTGAATTGTTTAACAATTTAGATCATGGTGTTATGCAATTAAGTTACTGAGCAGGAGATATCAAGAGGATTTAGATGATTATACCGATCGACAGTGAGACTCCGGTTTTTCAGTGATTTTCCGGTGAGTGCGGGAATTTCCGGCAATGTTGTCTGAGACAGATTCTGGTTGAACGATTGAGGTTAATACATGCCGAATAATGGATTATAAGAAAAAGAGTTCAGGATTATACCGATTAGGAGTAAAGTCTCGGTTTTCCGGTGAAAGTCCGGCGAATACAAAAATCTTCGGCGACGTGTTCTGGGATGAATAAAGCTTCGGAAACGATCGTGGTTCTGAGCGAAAGGATTTTCAGAGTGTTCAAGTGGGTATTTATAGTGGAAACAGACTGAATTGGGTTTGAATTGAGTCAAGGTTCGCGATTGAAGATTTCCGTCGGTTATGACTGAAATTGATTGCCGGCAACGGTTATAACCGACGTCGACATCAATTTGTGCGGTTCAGTCAAACGGAAAATGGCCAAAATCGCGGATTGCCGGATTTTCCGGTGATTGCGAGTTCTGGCGCGTTGATTACCGGATTTGACTTTCAGTTTTATTATATATGTTATTTGTTTTAGTGTTTATCACAAAGACAGTGTGTGGCGGAGGGTGTGTTGTGTGTTTGGGTTTGTGGGTGACCCGGGTTCGAAACCCGGCGTCTCCATTATTTTTTTAATTCACCATTTTTTGTTATTTAATAATTATGGTTTAAAATTCTAATATATATATTAATTATGTATTGTTTAAAATTCATCTGAGCAATAAATACGCAACGAAAAATTATAACTGAGTATTTGATTAATAAACGAAGCGGGTTTGGAAACCCGTTTTTCAGCGAATGTTAGATACTTAGATATAAGTATAGATCTAAGTGAAAAACAGAAGTTTTGTATAAAAAGATGAAGATTTTCGTAAACAGAAGAGTTTTGATGAAATTGAAGGTAAAACCTTGTGCAAAATCGTTGTAAATCGTTGTTGTTTGCATAAAACGGGTGGATTCTTACTTGGAAATCAAGGGTTTTCGGTTTCGGGAGGTTTCGGGCGAACTTGCAGCAAGTTCAAATGAGGAGAGGAGCTGAGTAATTATAGGTGAAGGAGAAAATAGGCTGAGTTAGACCAAGTTCGGGCGAACTTGGCCAGTTTGCTTGAGCTTGTGCAAGTTCGAGCGAACTTGCTGAGTTTTGATGATATTAGAGGCCTGGTCAAGTTCGGGCGAACTTGAACTTGGCCTATTGGCGAAGTTTTGTTCGTTAATTCCGTGTTAAGTGCCCGTTTAACGATTCGGTTCGTATTAGATAGATATATTAAGCGTTTTAGCAAAGCGTTAAGCGTATTAATCGATTAAATTAAGTTAAGATTCGATAAGTAAGCGAGGTAGCATGCGGCTTTGTTCCCAAGTCTTGCGAGAGTCGCGTTGTAGTTTAAGCGAGCAGATAGCCTTGGAAACTTCACACAAAGTTTATAGTTTTTAGCGAGTGCGATATGAGTGTAAGCGTTGTGACGTGCGATGTGGTGCGAAAATATGCGATATAGCGTAGTAAGCGATTTAGGTTACATTATGATCCGAATCTCTGGTGCTAGGCGTAACGAGAGTGACGAGCTTGCGAGGAAGCGGGTTGTTACAACGCTCCCGTGACCGTTGTCATTTATGTAGGATCTGTTACCGCTGATCTTAATCACCAGTCATCTAAAACGGTTCAATCTACCAATCAAAAATCAAAATCGATATCCTGAGTCAAGTTAATCGCATTATAAAAGTTGTGTTTCAATATCTAAATCTGTAAGACACGTCTAATATAACATTAAAATACATATAGTTTAAATTTTCAAAAGATAGATGACAAAAACACGGAAGCATAGATCTAGAGTTGTGTTCGGTTCTTCGTATGCTTTGATCTTCATCCGGTCTCCCTGAATCACATTTCCTAAGATACCATATTCTCTCAACCAGTTAGTAATTCAAACGTTTGAATGAGATAGTTAAATCCGGAAATCAAAACGATATTTTTGATGCATTATGGAGTATTGGAAACATACACACAAGTTGGAAGTTCAAAACATGAAAAACGGGAAGGTTGGTATCATTTGGCGCCACTAGGTGCTGATTTCAGCGCACCACAGCAGAGAATTACATTTTGGAGTACTGTGCTCTGATTTTGGCGCACCGGGCGCTGAACCCAGACCTGACTCACAAATTTCATGTTTTTCCACCAAAAAAAGTGTTTAGATCACTCCAAATCAAGTTTTTATTTTTAAAACTCATTCTTTATCATATGTAAATCCATAACTGTAACACTTCGAAAATTTCGTCCAATAAAATTCCGACACGTGTCCCGAAAATTCTTGGTTGCCACGGATAGCCGAGAAGGACTAAAGGCACCGTCATGTTATTTTATTAACCTCTGAACGTGCATCAAGAAAAGTTGGGGGACCAATGTGATTAAAATGCCAAACTTTCAATCTCTGAAGGTCCTTACAGACCGTAACCATCCGAGGTTACGGACCGTAAGGTTAAACAGATCATTGTTTCAGTAATGCGGTTACGGACCGCAAGCCTCAATGGTTACGGTCCGTAACTATTCAAAATCAGTGGGCGCCAGAGGTCCTTACGGACCGCAAGACATGACCCTTACGGTCCGTAAGGGACAGCCAGCGACAGAATGCATGGCAGCCTGCTACCCTGCCACCTTGCTCGCCATGCCACCCTTCTCCTTGGTTATACCACGACCAAAAACACTTGTCTTCATCTAGGATCATGCCCCAACACCTGTCTTGATCCTATGCCTTCCCCTTTGCTATAAATAGCAACCTTGAGTGAGCTCCCAACTTGCTCATTCATCTCTTTCACCTCTCTTGCTCACTTGGAAAGCTCCTGCTCATCTTAGAGCATTCCCCTGAGTTCTAAGTCCTTATTTGGTTCACTAGTAAGTGTTCCAACTCAGTTCTTTCCTTTTAGCAGGCTTTAAGCCAATGTAAAAGCGTTTGACGTAAAAACGCTTTGACTTTGTGCTAAGACCATTATGGTCCAGCCAATGTTCGTAACGAATATGGCTACGTGATCGTAATAAGTTAGGTGTTAATACCTCAAGAGGGCACCTCCTGATTACCACGTTTGCTTGGTCAATTGACGGGTCAAAGTTATGTTAATAAAAAGTCAAACGGGTCAGTTTTGAAATAAAATCATAATTAGCAATGTAGATGTTATAAGACCTATTTTGACACCCTAATAACTTGGTAATAATTGTAAGAACATGTGGGAACATGTTCGGCTCGTCAATTCCAGGTCTCAGGTCGGTTCGCAACCGAAAGTTGCAAAATTTGACTTATGTGTTGACTTTCAGTTCTGACCCGATTTAGCCACATTACGTATTGTCCCTAAGTTGCATTATGACCATGTTATAATGTACTATAACCCTCTGGAGTTATGGGACATGGTCATGTAAAAATCCGAGTCATTATGCAAGTATCCGTTAAATATGCCTAAAACGCCCTTTTAATACATAAAATGGTTTAAACATAATTTCGACATCAAAACTCAATACCTACTGATGTAATATCATTATTAGGATTATTTGGGATATTAATTAAGGTTGCAAACTAAGTTTAAGCTATAGTTTGCCCACTATGCCTTTAAATGACGATATTGCCCTTTCGACACTTTAAATGGGTTATAAACATTTTTATGAATCAAAACATCATACTTACTGATGCAATATATATCTTAACATATTTTGGTCATTCAAACCTGGTCACAACAACAGTTTTACTTAAATATCGTTTAAATCGTCATTTAACGACTTAATCGCCATTTCGATGCATCATGTGGTTTAAAACCATATTGGAGCATTGAGACTTGATACCTACTGATTTCAAAACATATTTTAAGATTATTAACAGTGGGTACATGTCCCAAACTTAGATTCCCAAATAAGTTATCAATTATATGTGAAATGACCAAATTACCCTTTCGGGACATAGTTTGGTCTTAAACTATAAACCACGCATGTAATTGATGTCTTACTGATATAACATCATAAAATAAGTATTTTTACAGAATGTTTATATTAATAACATCAGTTTACATATAAGCTCGTTTATTATATTTTAAATGACGAAATTGCCCTTTTAAGGCATAATTTACTTTTAAAACCATAACGGGCCATCATATCAATAACCTACTGTTATAATAACATATTTTAAACATAATGGCATATGGAACTTGTATAGGATTCACCCGGTTTCGCTTATATACGTACGATTAAGCCTACGTGACTAGTTTACGTAATTTAATCGAAACGGGTTTAACCATATCAAAATACTCTCATATTCCAGAATGTAAAATGGTAACCCATATTATACAAGTCCTAGTACTTGTCGGGTCCAAAATACATTCTTTTTCGGTTATCGCTTAATCTAGCATTTTCATATCGTTATCTTTATTTTAAGTTAGCTGGTCTAAGTCAATGACTAAATAAAGACCCGCTAGCTAACTAATCGGTTAATATTACCATCTATTCCAGACTAGAGACTTCCGGTAGATTGTCGCCAAGCTAGTTTATTTTGATTACGGCTGTGCTTTGCTTATTTTCTTATTACTAGAGACTTTTGCAAGCCAGGTAAATACTTTAACTTATTTTCCCTTATACGGGCTTGGGATACGGTATACTAATACCGCATGGTTGGATATGGGATCAAAGACAATGAGTCGGGAATTCAAATAATCCATTTTAATTCATATTGCTTAATATTAAACATTTGGGGGTTAAAACGACCGTGTCCTGGATATCCACGGCTCATTTAATTGCAAATGGTTACGACCTAAGCACGGGGTGTAGGCATACACCCGTCAGATGCTAAAATAAAGTATTACCCAATAGGGGTGCACCTATTAAAGGTGTTAAAGTGGTGTGTCGATTAATCATGATCTCGACATAGTTTTCGGGCTCTAAATGTATTATTAGCATGTAAAACTGATAACATGAAGTTATTTATCCCAAGTTATTAAAACAAAGTACCATTGTGTACACTAAATGTTTTCAAAATGAGTCGGTTAAATGTATTTACCTGTGAAAACTGACGTATTTTCAAAAGACTAAGCGCAGGTGACAAGTATACGTAAATAGGCTGGAAGTACTCGGCGAAGCTTAAGAGGAATTGCAACCCTTTGCTTAGAAGGCCTTAGTCTGTCAAGTTTCATTTTGTATTCACATTTCGATCCGCCTGTGGATCTAGTTACAAGCGTTGTATTTATTATTTTTGAACTTTGAACATTCAAACGTTTGTAATAGTAATTATCCAGACTTCCGCTATGTAATAATGTATTGTTTGGTAATGATGATATCAACTTACGTCACGATATTCCCCAACCGGGCCCACCGGGTTACATGTGGAAATTAGGGGTATGACAATAACCCATTACTCGGATCCACAATTTTTATATTTGCGCTCCCGTTACCCGGTTTATGCGCATTTTCATTTTTTGCCGCAAAATATCTTATTTTTCCGTTTTTGTTACGAAAACTTCGGTAACTTTCTCATTTCTTATCCGTTTTACGACCCGTTTCTTCCACGCGATCGTAATTCGATTCTCCGTCATATGGAGTTAAAATTCAACATCCGAAGTAACAAAATTATACATTTTAAGCACCTGTCTCTATATTCAATTTCAACATATTTGACCCATTCATGTTTTAAACCACAAACTTGTTTCTAAATAATTATAAAGCATACACCAACGTATTTAACTCAAAATCTTTAGCTCGGGTTCGTAACTTTTATGAATTATGCGGCCAATGCCCAAGCTATGCGCGTAATTCGTTTTGACTCGTTAATGGATTTAAGCACTTAAGCTTAATCCTCGCTCTTTCTTTTCACACATCCTATTTCCACATTAAGTTATCTATTTATCCTCCACCACGACTATATTTTTGGTGGATTTAATACAATGAAACATTTAGTCCGAATTCTACCCTTCGGTTAGTCCTTTTACGGAAAAGACCCAATTTTGAGGCGTTTGGCCCAAAAGGGCTTCTACCTATTACTTTTTACACTCATCTAAGACTTACTTGATCATAATTCTTATTTATAACCAACCCTTAAGGGTCGTTTGCCCGGTTTATCGATCAAGGGCGTTTTGGTCAACTGTAGTCCCTCCTTTTTCGACGAAGGACTTTCAATAACCTATTTGACCAAAAGCGCACATTTTAGCTAAAAATCTTATTTACACATACCTGGCTCGGGTCAAATTATCGACCCGTTTTAATACCTTGCTTTAATAGCCGCTAATTAATAGCAACACAAATTTCCCATTTGCTATTCACTCATGTGAGCATAAGACTCGACAAACAATCATTAGTCGATAGTGTCAAATGGTGATATCATCACCTTTTGACCCGTTTGGTCTAAATGACCATTTTATCCTTGTGAGATGGTATTTATTTACCATCTCATCCATGTAACCCATTCCAGTTTACACCGTACAATCATATTGCTTAAAACTCAATTCTTAATTCTTTTGACCCATCATGGCTTACGCCATAGAATGTCTTTTTCAAAACTGATGTTTATGCGTTAACTCGTAACCGAATTACCATATTACCCATTTTACTCATTATGGGTTACACCATAAGGTAACTTAAATAAAAACTCGTTGTTTATTCGTCATTGCATGACCAAATTACCGTTTACTCCTTTTTAACCATCAAACGTGGTTTCATATTATTTTCACTTAATTCTTCTCGTATTACCACACATCGGAACATCATATTCCAAATACTTATTTACCTTATTCAAAATCAATACAATAAGGAGAATTCTACAAAATAAAAAGGGTGTAAGTTTTACTTACCTTGCGTCCAAATTACGCTTTTTCCCTCATACTTGATTCGTTTGACTCGCTTCCTTCCCAAGCTTCCGCCTAGCTTGTCAAGCGTCAAACTATCATATAACATTGTAGATCATGACCTTCACCTTATGAACCTTTATACCACTTTTACTTATTGAACTCTATCATAGGTCGGTTTGACTTTTATAAGTCAATCGTCTGTTTACTTATATTTTGCACAATTAAGTTCAATGGATTACCCGGTAAGCACTATTCTTAGGCTCCCATTTACTTACGTTTCTTAACTAAGTTTACGAAATTGTTAACATTAACTTAGCATACTTCAATCATTCATAACACATGATGATCTCAAACATCATTTAACATGAATATAACGTTCATTCCTTCATATCATACAAAACCCACTCAATGCCAAGCATGAACATATACCCAAAATCATAGATTATTCAAACACTTTCTTATTACCATCATGCATGATGATTATAATCATGTTAATATCATCAATTTCATCATAATATTAAACCCACTTATCTAAGTGTGGTAAATCATCCAAAAATCCAAATCATAGCAACCTATGTAGAATTTTCACTTAGGGTTTTGTTCCTAAGCAAGTATACATCACTAATTCGGCCATAGCTGATAATCATCAAATTTCACAATTTCATAAATATAAAAAATTCGACATACCTTATAATCCCCCTAGCTTGGGTGATCGTTAATTCGTGTTCATTCATGAATTTGAGCTCCAATTAGCCCTTCAATTTGATGAATTTGGTTGATTTAGGGTTTTGACTCCTTGGAGCTCTCCTGGTCGATCCAGAACACGCACACACTTAGTGTGTGTGGTGTTTTGTTTTAATTTTTTATAATTCAACTTTCAATTTATCCAACTTTAGCCCCTCATGGTTGGTTAGTTATTAAGTAGGCCACAACCTACTTAGTTCCAACAATATTTCCTTTTATTAACTAGGTTATACATTCCTAGGTTCGGGGAGATTACAACTCGTTTTATTTTAAGTCCCGTTAACTCAGGCCTTTTATAAACTTTATTTTCTCAAAAGCATTTATTTACCTTTTATTTAATATTAGGATTATTTATTTAAATCCTAATATTTACCGGGTTAATTTTACCACTAACGGTATTTTACCCGTTTATTAATATTAATGGGTTTGATTACCAAACCTGTTTTTTTGGGTGTTACAAAATCGATTCAGATTAATTTACATTTTCTAATCTACAAAAAAGGAATTACTGACCTGTCAAAATTAGTATTTTGCAATACCTTCGATTCTTCTTTTGATTTCCAGAATGGTGAAAAGCTCAAGAACATACACGAGCGGCATCCACTTGTACAAAATCTTTTGTTTGGTTCGTATTATCTATATGCGAAAAACCATAAGAAATCACCAATCAGGCAATTATTCCAACAAAATCCCTAAACATGTACAAAAAAAATTGGAAACCTACTACCCTCTAGATAGAAGAAACACATTGAAAATAAAGGCATGTGAACTCAAATCGCTGGAAATAACCTATGATTCACAAACATCCGGTGACTCCAACACAATTGATTCCTAAATTTGCTTCATTAATGTCAGATGCTATCGCCATTATCTGCCCATGAACCTATGGCTGCAAAATCACGATTTTTTCACTGGTAAAAACATCAATTTTCACCACGAGCCCTCCGGATATTACCCCGCCAGTTCGATAATCATAGGTTCTTGATAGTAATTAGGAATGTGATAGACGATAAAGAAGAATAAGGAGGATAGGTGATGCGTAGAATGATTTACAAGGTGGAAGGGGATTTATGGCCATATGTTAGGAGGCAATAGTTATAGGAGCGTCACATAACTGTTGAGATAATGGTAATGTGGGTTGGAGAGGGCGATAATGGGGAGGAACCGTCTCGGAGAATAAGGAGGAGGAAAGAGAGTGTTAAACTGACCAAAACTTCCACTTTTAATGTTACTTTTTTTAGTTTTAACGATGAGATATACTTTCAGATTGATCTAAGTGGCTTGCTTATATTGAATTTGAAAACAGTTGATGTACACACTATCTATAATATATATAATTATCCACTATAAACCCAAACACAGGGTGCATAATATCCACTATCCAGCCCAAACTAAACACCCACCGCTTTCAACAATGAACCGACCCGGCCTGAACCTTGGGCAACACTCCACCACGCACCACCATTCCTCCACCACCGGACCCTCCTCCCGCCATCACCAAACAAGAAAAATGTTGCTTGAACTGCCGCGATTAACTAACTCTCTCCGGGAGCCATTCGACGCCGATCAAGCTTATCTCAACCGTAAATCTCTTCTTCAATCGCTCACCAATCGCCGCAGGTAAATAATTCATTCCAAAACCCTCACATATCCAATCCTTCAATGATACTCAATCTGTAGAGTTTGTTTTTATCTTCGTTAACTGAAATTTTAATTATCTATAACTAGCTCGGCGAAACCAGTTGACGAGTTCGAAGTTGCTCGACTGATTGTTCATCGATGGGAGGAAGGTACTTGTTAGTTCATGAATTGTTGTATAATTGCGATTATATGTTGTATCGTGCTAAATATTTGATCTCTGTTTTCATCTTTTGTACCGATCAATCTGAAAATTTAGGAGAAAGTTGTGGTAATTAGGTTAGAATTTTAGTTAACGCAGTGACTCGACTTATGGAGTCTTATGATTTTATGATATTTGCTTTGTAAAACTGGTAGGTTTGACCTTGAGAAACTTTATGAAAATACAGAACACTATGAATTGTCTCACGGTAACTGTATAATTTATTGACGTTTGCTGTATATGCATACAAGATGTGACCACAAAACTAAGTTTACGGTTTATCCGGTGGTGGAATCTGTTTTTAACCTCTGTTTATGCTTATCGAGTGTGGCATTGATGGTTCTGTAGTTATTCCCTTCATTTGAAATAATGACGTTCCTTTTTACTTATTTGGAGGGCAACCGTGCCACCTACTGATTTTTTTTGTATAAATTATTGAATTAGTTAGACTAATAAAATAATCACGTCAAAATTCTGAGGAAACACTATAGTAGGATAAGGAAGGTGTTTCATTTTGTAAAAAGATTGGATAGACTTCACTTTTATAAATGGTGGGAGTATTACTATCAAGCATGGGTTTGTTTATTGTGTGGGAACTGGATATGTGTTGTTACAATACGAATCTGCAGTTTCAGTTGGCAATTAGCACAATAGCTTTAAGGGCCACTTGGAAACATTTCTAACTTTTGCATGCGTGCTTAATGCTTATAATTGGTGTAGCTTCTATTGAAGTCCGCCAAGCATACAGACAATTTGTTGGGGCGGTGGTTGAATTGATTGATGGGGTGGTGATCGGTGAGGAGTTCAAAGAGGCGGCGTTGGCATTATATAAGCTTTTTGGTAGTCGTGAAGAGGAGGAAGGAGATAAATATAAGTTCATTGAGAAGAAGTAAGCAATTATTTCTTTACCCTAATAGTCACGACTATTCCATGTGACGACAAAATGTTTATCATACAATGTGTTTGTGCAGATCTGACCTGCAAAAACTACTTGGCTATGCTGTTTCGGATGCAAAGCTACAGAAAGTTGTTAATGCCGTTCAAAGTCTTTCTAGTTTGCAGCCAGACAACCACGAGTCAAAGTCTTTACTTGAAAGGCAAGTAAACGGGAATGATGATGGGCAAGAATTCGGTGCAAATTTGGTTTTTCACCACCCAACCCGGTTCTTGGTTGATGCTTCTTTTGACGATCGAGAAATGTGGGGGGAGGATACAAATGTAACTTCTACCTCACTCCATGGAGGGTGGTATGATCATAGTGAGAACACAAATAAAGTTTTTGATTTAGAATGGTTAAGAGATGAATGCAGTAGAATAGTAAGTGGTAGTGCTTCTCAGCTTCCTCAAGATGAACTGGCAATGGCTATATGTCGGGTACTTGAATCAGACAAAGCTGGTGATGAGGTACTGTGATCTTGTCAGTTCTGAAGTGTATTTTATAAAACGGTATCTTGTTTGGATATTAAGTTATTCTAATGCTGTTATATCTGTTTTGAAGATAGCTGGTGATTTGTTGGATTTAGTTGGTGATAGTGCATTTCAAACTGTTCAAGACCTTATCATGGTGAGAGAACTCACAATATTGTTCTTTCGTTTTGGTTATAACTCATTTTCTTTTGTTTTGTCATTTGTCATGTTCTCACCTGAAAGTGATGGATTATGATATATGATTGTTTTGACTTTTGCGAGTGATGGATTGTAATATAATTGTAGATACTTTGAAGTCTGTTTCATTTTTAATTCATCATTATCAGCCATAATTAGTCTTTTTTGTAAATTTTGATTGTATTCAGCATAGGAAGGAACTTGTTGATGCCATTCATCATGGGATGCTGAACTTAAAATCTGAAAAGGCTGTTTCTAGCTCTCAACCACGTATGCCTAGCTATGGTACTCAGGTATGAAGTTGCTGATGTTATTGTCCTTTGCCATGTCATCATCACATATCTAGATGTCAAATTCCGGTGTCAACAATTTATGCAGGTTACTGTTCAAACAGAATCAGAAAAGCAATTTGATAAATTAAGACGCAAAGAGGAGAAGAAACATAAGCGTGGAGCAGATAACGAGTTTGACAATGACTTGTCTCTTACAAGTTTTAGTTCTTTACTTCATGCAAGTGCAAAGAAAAGCCCGTTTGATGATCTGATTGGGCTTGGTGAAGGGCCCAACACAATAGCAGCTACTGCTCTTCCTCAGGGAACTACTAGGAAACATCATAAGGGATATGAAGAAGTTACCATCCCACCCACACAGACCGCACCCATGAAGCCTGGAGAGAAGCTGGTACTTTCTGTTTCGTTTTTTATAAATAATTTGTAATTATGATCACATGTGTCAGATGAGTATAAACACTTCCGCCATCCTAATTGGTTATTCTTGTATGTTTAATGCATACGTCCATAGTTTTCTACTAGAGAAATATTATATTTCGATTTATACAGGGGCTTTTTGCTGGCTTACTAATGCCGTTAAGATGTAGTATTATTATTAGGTTTAGATTGAGGTGAAGCATATTTGGCCAGTTGATGATAACCTAGAAATGAAAATATGATGCAGGGTAGGTACATGGTCAATTTTTTATTGTGACTATAAGTATCATATTTACATTTCTTACCTATATTGTGTTTTTTACCACATGGTCAAATTTTTGATTGTTACTATAAGTATCCTTTTTACATTTCTTATCTATATTGTGTTTTTCACCAGATTGAAATAAAGGAGTTGGATGAATTTGCACAAGCTGCTTTCCAAGGCTACAAGACACTCAACCGTATTCAGAGCAGAATATTCCAAACTACTTACCATACTTATGAAAATATTCTGGTCAGTTTGAAACTACTTACCATACTTATGAAAGTATTCAGAGCAGAATATTCCAAACTACTTACCATACTTATGAAAATATTCTGGTCAGTTTGAAACTAATACAAATGGTGCCAAATCAAGATTCTTTTTCCTTAAGCAATCATCACGTGTTTCAGGTTTGTGCTCCAACAGGAGCTGGCAAAACAAATATAGCTATGATTGCTGTTCTGCATGAGGTGCACCCGTTCTCAATACTTTGATGTTCATTTGTTATCTAATACGTAGTTTGACAATTATGTTATAATTTACAATACACACTGTACCTGTTGTTTCTCACTGAGGAATCTTAGCGCTATTTTCATACCTTCTTGCTTTTGCGCTAATTATCTGAATCAAATGATAATTTTTCAGATTGGACAGCACTTTAAAGACGGATACTTACATAAAGATGAGTTTAAGATAGTTTATGTTGCTCCAATGAAGGTAGAACCGGTATTAAATTTGCCCCAATGTCTTTTTTGTGCTTACTGTTTTATTTGTAATACGATCATAGGCATTAGCTGCTGAGGTTACTAAGGCATTTAGCCATCGATTAGCTCCATTGAACATGGTTGTGAGAGAACTTACTGGTGACATGCAGCTTTCTAAAACTGAACTTGAAGAAACTCAGGTTTTTCACATCCCATATGATAAACGCAAACAGAATCATATACTTGCTTCAAGCTTTAATTTATAAATCTTTGCTCAGATGATTGTAACAACACCTGAGAAATGGGATGTAATCACCCGTAAAAGTAGTGACATGTCACTCTCGATGCTGGTAAAACTCCTGATTATCGATGAAGTACATCTGCTGAATGATGATAGAGGGCCTGTAATAGAAGCTTTAGTGGCTCGCACTCTTCGCCAGGTACATTTATAATCTAGTTAAGAACAATACAAGAATAATTGTTGATGTTTGAAGTGAGTTTGAAGGTGGTTTTTGAATTATGTTCTTGATAACTTTTGATAGGTGGAATCCACACAGTCAATGATCCGTATTGTGGGGCTATCAGCTACACTTCCCAATTATCTGGAGGTTGATCCGGCGATACCTTTGATTAAACTCTTATGATTTGTAGTTTGATTTACTTGTTTCTTTCTCAACTTCCAGGTGGCACAATTCTTGAGGGTTAGTCCCGATGCGGGTCTCTTTTTCTTTGATTCTAGCTACCGCCCTGTGCCTCTTGCACAGCAATATATCGGAATTACAGAACCAAACTTTCAAGCACGGAACGAACTTTTAAATGAAGTTTGTTACAAAAAGGTCTTCTTTAATTTTTGTTAACGACCTCGTGCTTTGCACTAAATCTGGATTGGCTTTTGTTTATTCTGGGGAGCTTTGTATGAGCAGGTTGTTGAGTCGCTGAAGCAAGGGCATCAGGCGATGGTGTTTGTTCATTCACGTAAAGACACAGGGAAAACAGCTGATAAACTGGTAATATCTTCTTTTTCTTTCATATTTTAAGAACCAATATGGATCATCTGAGATCTGTACAAATGGTTTTTTGTGTTTGACATGTTATACAGATAGAGCTTGCCCGGAAGTATACTGAACTTGACCTCTTTATGAATGAAGAACATCCTCAGTTTCATTTGGTCAAGGTAAATTATCATAGTCAAAATTTTAACAGTCCATCGTGATCAAACAAGATATGTCACCGACTCACCGTTACTTTTTTACTTTCAGATGGAGGTTGCAAAGTCCCGAAACAAACAGCTTGTTCAGCTATTTGGATCAGGAGTTGGCATTCACCATGCAGGGATGTTGCGTGCTGACAGAGGTTTGACCGAACGCCTTTTTTCTGATGGATTGTTGAAGGTACACAGATCTTTATTTGACTTGCTTTTGTATCTTTATTGATATTCCACCTAATGTGCCGCCATTCTTTTACAGGTCTTAGTTTGTACAGCAACTTTGGCATGGGGAGTCAATCTACCTGCACACACTGTTGTGATTAAGGTTGTTAAGAATGCTACTATTTATCACAATATGAATATCAACACTCCAATTTGAGTTCAAGTTCATTCAGTTTAATGAACCCTTTATATCTTTTATCTGTTTATTAATCAAATAAACATTTCGCATAGGGGACTCAACTGTATGATCCGAAGGCTGGTGGATGGCGAGATCTGGGCATGCTGGATGTCATGCAGGTGCCATTAATGCTCACACTGATCTGTTATCAGATTTTACTGTTTTTTGAGTTCTAATGTTCTATTCTCCTGTCTATTATGTTCTGCTACAGATTTTTGGACGTGCTGGTAGACCTCAGTTTGATAAAAGTGGCGAAGGCATTATAATTACATCTCATGATAAGTTAGCTTACTATCTGCGACTGTTGACAAGTCAACTTCCCATAGAAAGCCAGGTAGCTGCTTGTTCAGTCAGAAATTTATCTCAAATCGAATGTGGAAGCTCAAGTTTTTCTACAATTAGATTTCACACTGGAGCATTGAAATAGTTTGACGTATAACTTGTTTTGATTTTGTTGGCAGTTCATTAGCTCCTTGAAAGATAATTTAAATGCTGAGGTAACACTGGGAACTGTGACGAATGTGAAAGAAGCTTGTGAATGGCTCGGATACACGTACCTTTTCATAAGGATGAAAATGAATCCTTTGGCATATGGTATTGGATGGGATGAGGTATATTCCTCTTAATGGCACCTACATATTGTTGTTTGATCCGCATTATCTGTATTGTTGTATTGCTTACCAAACATTATTCTTTTGACTTCTATTTCACCGTGTGCTGATATCTTTAATAATCTTTTTTATGACTATATCTGTTAGAACTTAGAAGGTATGCATGGTAACTGTTTTTAATTTGATAGATTATCGCAGATCCTTCATTGGGTATGAAGCAAAGATCCCTTGTTACAGATGCTGCACGCGCTCTTGACAAAGCTAAAATGATGCGGTTTGATGAAAAAAGTGGCAACTTTTATTGTACTGAACTTGGTCGCATTGCTAGTCACTTCTATATCCATTATTCTAGTGTTGAGACATACAATGAGATGCTGAGACGTCATATGAGTGATAGTGAGGTAACACATTTTGTTAATTTACTTGCATAACCGGTTTGTTTGCACCACTGTTAAATTCTATTGCTAACTACATATATGCATATAAAATCTATGCATATGAACTCTAGTCACTTCAATTGCCCATAATTGTTTTTCTTTGCAGATAATTGACATGGTTGCTCATTCTTCGGAATTTGAAAATATTGTTGTTCGGGAGGAGGAGCAAAACGAATTAGAAACATTGTTACGCACAGTCTGTCCTTTAGAAGTAAAGGGTGGTCCCACAAATAAACACGGGAAAGTATCTATTCTAATTCAGGTATAGGATCATATATAGTACCATGAGCAATCGAATCTATGTGATTTGTTTTTATCCAACAATAAATTGGTAATCACGTTCTTTGCAGTTATACATATCTCGAGGTTCTATTGATGCATTTTCCTTAATTTCTGATGCGGCATACATTAGTGCCAGCTTGGCTCGTATAATGCGGGCCCTTTTCGAAATTTGTTTGCGTAGAGGATGGTGTGAGATGACGTCTTTCATGTTGGAGTATTGCAAGGCTGTTGATCGTCAAATATGGCCCCACCAGCATCCCCTAAGGCAGTTTGACAGAGATATATCACAAGAAGTTTGTCTACCCATCTCTGTGTGCTTGATGCTTCGTGCTGCATCTCTGTTATTGATTTCTTTTTTATTCTTTCAGATACTTCGGAAACTAGAAGAACAAGAGATTGACTTGGATCATCTTCAAGAGATGAAGGAGAAGGAGATTGGAGCTATGATTCGTTATGCACCTGGAGGAAGGGTACTATGTTTTACTAGTTATTGACTTATTGTTCTGCAATCTATTTTGAAATCTGAATTTTACTTCTGTAAGATTTTATAAGGCTGCTTTTAAAAAAATTGAAGGTGGTGAAGCAATACTTAGGGTTTTTCCCATCAATCATATTGTCTGCTACAATAAGTCCAATCACCAGAACTGTTTTAAAGGTAACCTTTTGTATTCAGTTCAAGTCTCTTAAATGCGGCGAATTGACATTCGGTTCTATCTTTCAGGTAGATCTGGTCATAACTCCAGATTTTGTGTGGAAAGATCGCTGGCATGGTGCTGCTCAACGCTGGTGGATTCTTGTTGAGGTTCTGTTTTGCATTTACTTTTTAATTTTATGCGAAATGGCCAATTGTTGTTGCATCTGGCTATTCTCTTCTAATCTAAAAAATGATAGAAATAACGGTGAATAAAAAAATATGGGCAAAGTAATCAACTTCTCATATAGTACTTTTATGCAGGATTCAGATAATGATCATATTTATCACTCGGAGCTGTTTACATTGACCAAACGAGCAGCAAAAGGAGACCCACAAAAGCTTTCCTTTACTGTGCCAATATTCGAACCACATCCTCCTCAATACTACATTCGTGCTGTTTCTGATTCTTGGTTGCAAGCAGAGGCTTTCTATACAATATCTTTTAAGAACCTTGCCTTACCAGAGGTAATTTTAGTAATTTGAAAATGAGAGAATCCAAATATTTGTGAATGCCTATTCTTGTTTTGAAGGTTAAATTCGGTATTTCCTTTTTTATTCAGAGCCATATGACACATACTGAACTTCTAGATCTGAAGCCACTTCCTGTGACTGCACTTGGCAACAAGGCGTATGAAGAATTGTACAGATTTTCACACTTCAATCCTATTCAAACGCAAGTATGGTCATCCTAAATTGTAGATTTTAGCCATGTTATCACCGGTTATGTTGTATGCTACTGATGCTTTACTTGGCAGGCCTTTCATGTTTTGTATCACACACAAAATAACATCCTCTTAGGAGCGCCTACTGGAAGTGGGAAAACTATATCTGCAGAGCTAGCTATGCTTCACTTATTCAATTCAGCACCGGATATGAAGGTACACGTTTCATTTTGTGATCTCAAGGAGATCACTTGTTATGTGTTCTAAAACCTAAACATATCATATCCTTATAAAGAGAAAAGAACATCTATCTAAAGAGATGCAATAATATTGAAACAGTTTCGGAATTAGTAGACGTAGAAGTAAATGTATACTTAAAAGTTAAATTTATATATGAAGCTGGATTTCTTCTTTTATTATCTTTCGATCACTATGCCCTATGTATATTGAAAAACCAAAGTTCTCGTTTCTGGTGAAATCAACTTTGCAGGTTATCTACATAGCACCATTAAAGGCCATTGTTCGAGAAAGAATGAATGATTGGAAGAATGGCCTTGTTACTAAACTTGGGAAGAAGATGGTAACTATTCTTTTTTTTTTAGTTTTATACCAGTGAATTAAACCTTATGTGTTTGTTATATTTAGCAAATGTTAGTTTTATGTTTGAGGTTTTTTATCGCTTTTGTTTATTAATTTTGGCTGGATATTTTTTTACGACAGGCGTAAGATTATATTTATCATCTGTTGAACATGAATTTATATTTCCACATGTTGTTTTATCAGGTTGAAATGACTGGTGATTACACACCAGATATGATGGCCCTTATGTCAGCAGATATCATTATATCGACTCCTGAAAAGTGGGATGGTATTAGTCGTAATTGGCACAGTCGAAGCTACGTCACAAAGGTTCCTTTCTTACTTTCTGTTTAAGAATTACCTTTACAGAGTTATATACCGACAATAACATATTATTTCTATTATCCATTCTTTGATTTTGTACAAAATGTTTCAAACGTTGTCTTGTATTATTTGGCAGGTTGGTCTTATGATTTTGGATGAGATTCACCTTCTTGGAGCTGATCGTGGACCTATACTTGAGGTACAATGCAATCTGCATTAGATGTTTAGTGTGTGTATATATAAAGGCTTAAATGGCATTTTAGCACAAATGCATTATTCTTGTATATTGTTCACTTGACACACCCATGACAAGTTTCAAAACATATGATGGCCTTCAAGGAGTATTCAAGCAGTTCATAGTGTTATTCTTGTCATCTGTTGGAACAAGCACTCGATAATGTGTTACACATAGTGTGCTTGTGTGTGTGTGTGTGTGTGTGTGTGTTATACATAGTGTTAATGTGTTTGTCTTCATGTCTTGTCACTTGCTGGAAAAAGATTTATGTACCCTGTATATATGCTCGTTTGGGATTAATGTTTTACCCTTCTCAACTTGATTGCCAGGTCATTGTCTCAAGGATGAGATACATATCATCACAAACAGAACGACCTGTTCGGTTTGTTGGTTTGTCAACAGCACTAGCAAATGCTCAGTGAGTTATCTTGTTCATGAACCTCTAATGAACTTTATGGTTTTTTGTCCCTTATTACTAGAACTAAAAAGTTCATCTACTACTTATACTAAAAACTCAAGCATGCATTACAATACGCAATATCAAACCTTATTCAGGTTGATTTAGTAACCTATTTTTTCCATTCTCTTTTTTACTTTTTTCGTATTCAGCGCCACTATCATCCTTTTTAACAATGCTCTGTGTTGTTTTATAACTCCTTTGTCCTGAACTGCTGTTTCTTGTTTCAATGTTGTGATGTGTTTCAGGAATCTGGCGGATTGGTTGGGAGTTGATGAGATCGGTTTGTTCAATTTCAAGCCAAGTGTAAGGCCGGTGCCTCTTGAAGTTCATATACAGGCAAGTGAAGCTTTTTTTGATCTATAACTTCGTTTCACCTGTTTTTATAAATATGCATGTACAAAAGTCTCAGATACACAATTTTGTTATAGGGGTATCCTGGGAAATTCTACTGTCCAAGAATGAATAGCATGAATAAGCCCACCTATGCTGCCATATGTACACATTCACCTACAAAACCAGTTCTAATTTTTGTTTCATCTCGACGGCAAACACGCCTTACTGCATTAGACCTCATACAGGTAAGTCAGTTGGTTTGTAACTTTGTATGATATGCAGCTCTTCTGTAATATCTTTGCACTTTTGCAACATAAAGTTTGCAGCTTCAGATGAACATCCAGTACAGTTTCTAGCCATGCCAGAGGGTGCACTACAGATGGTTCTTTCTCAGGTCACTGATCAGAATCTGAGACACACTTTACAATTCGGTATTGGTTTACATCATGCAGGATTGAACGACAAAGATCGATCTTTAGTTGAGGAACTTTTTGCAAATAACAAGATTCAGGCAATGACTATTCACTTTCATTGTTAAATGTTTTAAAATAAATAAATAAATAAATTCATCTTGATTGTTTATTTGACATTATTCATTGATATTTTATGGACCGTTACTACTTTTTCAGGTATTGGTTTGCACAAGTACTTTAGCTTGGGGGTAAACCTTCCAGCTCATTTGGTTATAATTAAGGTTAGTAAATAATGCCAGTCTCATACAAACATACACAGAATACTTTAGTATTATATAAACTTTGTTGGGATTTGATCACACGCTTGCAGGGAACAGAGTATTACGATGGAAAAGCGAAGCGATATATCGGTTTTCCGATCACAGACATCTTGCAAATGATGGGTCGTGCGGGTCGTCCACAGTATGATCAACATGGGAAAGCTGTCATTCTTGTGCATGAACCTAAAAAAAGCTTCTACAAGAAGGTGAAATAAGAAATGCAAGTTAAACACTAATAATGTAAAATATTGCAATTACTGATTTAATTTATTATTATTATTTTTTTTTTTTGCAGTTTCTTTATGAACCATTTCCAGTTGAAAGCAGCCTTAGGGACCAACTCCACGATCACATCAATGCCGAGATAGTTTCTGGAACAATTTCTCATAAGCAGGATGCAGTACATTATTTGACCTGGACTTATCTGTTCCGCAGGCTGGTAAAATTTATTATAAATAGTAAACTTACAAACGCAATTATTTCCCTTTTGACATTATTACACATGTGACAGATGGTTAATCCGGCTTATTATGGATTGGAAGATTGTGATCCTGAAAGTCTAAGTTCTTACTTATCCAGGTAAAACCACAAGTCAGCAATGCTTCATAATTTTATTTAACACCTCTGCTTGATTGGTTAGTAGTACTAAATGTGCGATTTTCATTGCAGCCTTGTGCAAAACACATTTGAAGATTTGGAAGACGGTGGATGCATTAAGATAGATGAAGAAAATGTGGAGCCTTTGATGTTAGGCTCAATAGCATCTCAATATTATCTGAAATATATGACGATTTCCATGTTTGCTTCAAATATAGGGCCAGATACATCTCTCGAAGTAATTAACAATTTTAGTTTTAACTTGCAACCATCTTAATATTCATTCTGCAAATGTTATTGGCTAGTGGTGATTATATATTATGTCATCTTTCTTCAGGTTTTTCTTAATGTACTTTCTGCTGCTTCTGAATATGATGAACTTCCTGTCCGTCATAATGAGGTAATTCCAGTTGTTTACATATCATAATTTATAACTTTTTTCGTATCTTTTCAGTTTTATCTTACCTGCTCGTTTATGTTGTAGGAAAATTACAATGAAGCATTGTCTGCCAAAGTTCCATTAGCAGTGGACAAGAATCGCCTCGATGATCCACATGTAAAAACAAATTTGCTTTTTCAGGTCAGCATTGTTTGCAATATTTTTAAAAACTTTTGATCATCTTTTTTCCTTTCTGAAACATAGCTTACCAAATTATCAAAATTTCATACAGGCACATTTCTCTCAAGTAGAACTGCCGATCAGCGACTATTATACCGACTTAAAGTCAGTGTTGGATCAGAGTATACGTATTGTTCAAGCAATGATAGATGTTTGTGCAAATAGTGGATGGCTCTCGAGTTCCATTACTTGTATGCATCTTCTTCAAATGGTCATGCAGGTATTATCAAATTTCCATTAAGGGAGGGACTACTTATTAATAAGTAAAATCAACTTTCATCGTCATCGTTTTCTATTTTGTGATTATAATCAGGGTATGTGGTTTGAGAAAGATTCTCCCTTATGGATGCTGCCATGCATGACTGAAGACCTTGTCATTTCATTGCAAAAAGGAGGAGTCTCTAATATACAACAGCTTTTAAATCTCCAAAACACGAATATGCAATCTAGATTTGGAAACATTGCTTCAAGACTACAGCAGGTAAGCAGAACATATGAGAATTCGTCATCTGATTACCAACACGGGTAACGGGTCAAAACGGGTTTGGGCCAGAACAGTAACTTCTAATCCAGGCCTGAACAGATCGGGCCAGTGGATTTTGCATGCCAATGTTTTCATTTTGTTTTAAAATATATTACCCAAGTTAACCAATTTATAAGTAAATGTCTCAAAATTACTGATTATGCTCGCTCTTCAGGATCTACAACATTTTCCTCGTATTCAAGTCAAACTCAAGATAGAAGGAAGGGATGTAGATAGTGACAGCAAACCAAGTCTCAGCATACGGTTGGAGAAATATAACCGCAGAAAAACAGCAAGAGCTTTTACCCCCCGTTTTCCAAAGGTATAATATTTCTTGTATGATTCTCTTGGTCACAGTCTGAAAATCATTCATCTTTGATATTGTTTTTATTTTGTATCTTTTCAGTTAAAAGATGAAGCATGGTGGTTGGTTCTTGGCAACACTTCCACCTCTGAATTGCATGCCCTAAAAAGGATTTCCTTCACAGATCGTTTGGTTACTCGCATGAAGTTACCATCAACCACAACTAGTTTTCAGGTAATTTAGTTATTTTATCTTATTTTGTTCCTTTTTTTAAGATCCTTAAATTCGTCAATATCATTTTGCCAAAATTGTTACCTTGTGGTCAACGAACGTCATACATTTGCAATGTATTTGATTATATCTCAAGTTGATTGTATCAGATTTTTTTTTTCTGTAGGGAATGAAGCTGCTTCTTGTTTCAGATTGTTATCTTGGTTTTGATCAAGAATACTCGATCGAAGAACTAATGGAGTCTTAGCCAGGATTTGTATATATGTTGCATGTTGATCAGCAGAAATACCAATCTCTTTGCCGACTTGAGCTGAGACTTGGAGATCTTTATGGTTGAATTGTATCCTATCATATACATAATATAAATGTTATAGATGGAAGTTTTTGTAGAATAATGAAAACCTCATCAGATATTGTTATTAAGAAAATCTAATATATCTTTTAGTTATAGTTAAGATTAGAATAAACCATCACTTGTATCTTATGTGTTTAATAATTCTATGTGGTGAAGAACATTGAGCCCTGCTTGCGGTATGCGCATATGATGTATATATGTGTGGGCGCTTGGGGGCAAAAATGAGAGTGCACTAATTTTAACGTTATTTTACTAATTTCGTGAAAATAACGTTAAAAGAGGGGATGGTTAATCATGCATCATGTGGTGGCGTTGATAGCCGAAAGACAAGTGGGTACATGCACTAATCGACATTTGTCTCAATTGTTGAGTGTTATGTGCCTTATGTCCAAGGCTTGATGCAAAACCACTATCGAGCCGGGGGGTCTCACTGGAAGCAACCTCTCTATTCCTACGGGGTAGAGGTAAGGCTGTCTACATTTTACCCTCCTTAGACCCTACCTTAGCTTTGCTATTGATGGGATTTATTGAGTATGATGATGATGATGATGTGGTGAAGAACATTAATTGTGTGATTGATATAAGATGTATATCTTTTTGGTTTTATCGAGCAAAGTTAACAACCAACTTGGGTGTTGATGAACATAGAAACCCACCGAAAGCAAACCTATTGTAACTGGTCAGTTCATGATTTGAAGCTTGAGACAGGCTGAGAATGGTGTTATTTAGTTTCGTTTTTATCTATAATAAGTATAAACAACATAACCGATAACTTAATTATAACCGAAAACCGCTATTAACTGTCAACTGATGGTTATGGTTATGAAACTTTGAGTATGAAGCTTTGGTTAACCAAAATAACTGAAACCGGACCGAACTTGTAATGTTAACTATATATAACTAGTATTAAGCACCCCCGCGTTGCGGCGGGGCCACCAACACTGAACTTGTGGCGTGTTAATGCGAATAACTTAGACCGAAACGTAAAACATATAAAAGAATAACTAAGTTGATCTAAGACTCGTGTGTTATGACGAATCTGTCAAACGAGAAAAAAACAGACGACGCACACACATTGCGTTGTGTTAACTCATAAAATTTAAACGGAACGTAAAACGAAAAATCTGCGTAAGATGAAAATTATAGGGGGACCAAAGTTGAAAGTACAAAAGTTGTGAGGTTAACTAGATGAAAGTTTTGGTGTTATAAATAAAAAATACAAATATTTGGGTTCAAAATGGAAAATAAAATAAAAAAAATTGGAACAACACCCCCCCCCCCCCCCCACCCAAAAAAAAAGCATGAGGTACACACCTCTATGCACACAAATGTTGCAGATTAAGAGTATGTAAATAGATTTATGTTTTACGTTAACTGTATAGAGGTTTTTACTAAGATAAAAGTATGTTAGTAACAAAAGAATCTTGATTTACATGCCCTTTGTTTTGATGAAGAGTAGAAGTGTTATGATCGTAATTTTTTTGTTAAGAATTACCTTGCTAAAAAACAATCGCACATCGGTACTTTAACCAAAAAGTGTAGTCTTGGTTATTAGGTAAAACTGTAAAAGAAAGACCAAGCTAAGTCCAAACCATCCATACCCCTAATGCATACCCCTATTTATTTCAAACCTTGTTTGGTTAATTAACCGAAATTAACCAAACAAAACCATAACCGGAGTTTGGTTACGGTTATGGAATTCCATAACCGAAGCTAGCGGTTATGGTAAACGGTAAAACTGAACCAAACCGACCCATACACACTCCTTGAAATGATGGCGTAACCAATGTTTTAAAAACCGGTTTTTAAATCATACCGGGTTAGGCTCTGAAAAAGGTTCAACCGGTTGAACCCGGTTGTACCGGACGGTTGAACCGTGTTACTAGTGAACCCTATAATTACATAAAATACAAACTCGTCTCAAAAAACAATCTAATCTCAATTAGAATTTATATAACTGATCATAGTTTTATCTAAAAAACAACTATTTTGTTATAAAATATTAAGCATTTCAAGAACATTTTTATTACTTATAAACAATATTTCATTGTACAATGTGAAAAGCAGTTTTAACAGTGATAAAATATTGGAATGGAAGCCACTAGGTTAATACCGTAAATATGGAAGGTCAATATTACCTTAATTTCGTATTTTATTAAAATTAAAAAAACAAATTCCAAGATAATGCAAACCGGTTCAACGGTTTGAACCGATAGAACCGGATTTACCGCCGGTACATATGACATACCGTATTTTGGTTTTACCGCCCCTTATCGTACCGGACCCGTATCCGGTATAACCGGCCGGTATGAACCGGTATTTAAAACATTGTGCGTAACTCTTTGCTTCTTGTCTTCTTTACTCAATTGTGACTATATGCTACGCGCACTTGGTATTTTTCATCCAAAAAAGCATGCATTGTCATCTGACATCAACAACTCCATTCACTCTAGAGCTTTTCCCGAAATTCATCTATCTTTTTAACTTGCACTACTACCTTTTCTGTACCATCATCACCTGCTAATCAAACTTTTTATTATAATATACTCTAGTCCAGTGATAAAGAGAATTCCAATCTTGCACTAAGAAAGGTCTTGTCACGACAACAAAATTTGTTCGGTAAACTACTAGCAGCTCCCCATGGTTTAGTGAAAGGGCGGGGAGATCTGCTCCTCATCTGAAGGTTCATTTCATTCGTTATGCAAATCCATTTACCCTTTAGCACGTTTAAAACATCAATCCAAACCGTTTTAACTTGAATTTGCTTTTCTGAAACGGTATTTTGCCGTTCTAACAGCCACACAACAGACCTAACTGAGCAAACACTCTGCAGCTAACAGAATAGTAATTTAGGTTTTAGCATAAGCACACCATAGCTTCCTTTCATAGGTTGGGTTTACTGATTCTCAAAAGTAAAAGAGTAGCCGATCCCCAGAAGTCAAAGCGGTAAAAAAATAGCATCTAAAAATCATATGTATAAGCAACCAACACCCAAATCCCAAAGGATAATGATTGAAAGCTACAACATCCATATGTTTTATAAGCCAAACAAGTCTTGGCGTCCAAACCAAATTAGGTAGTGTTAAAATCTATCTACATTTACTTGGCACAATAAGAAAAATCAAATCTAACAAGCAGGTTACATATCTATTGTATTTACAGAATTTCTTATTCCCAGTCTGAGTCAAAAAACCCAGCATCTCTCATTTCAGAATAGTAAGCATTGTCTAAAAGCAGGTCTTCCTCCTGTAAAAAGAATTAAAATAAAAAACAATATGAAGACGGGCATGAATATAAGCAGTCAAAATCCTGTCTTTAAAAAAGGTGTATAATAATAAAAATAAATAAATAAATAGATAAACAAGGACGATCGATCACCTGGAAAAAATCAGCCAGGAAAGTGATGTACAGAAAAGGAAGGTAGAGAGTGTGGTAGCAGATGCCTATGAAACTATACAACCTGCAAATACAAATTGGAAATTAATTATCAGATGTGAACTATTTTGTAAAGAGAGCTCAACAGCTCAACCTAAATCATTATACCATTATTATTGAAGTAATAAAAGTTTGTAAGCATGTTTGACAAACAAATTGTTCCAGGTCAGCTGACCCATATTCCAAAAAACTGTTTTGAGTGGTTACCAATCCGCCCATTTTCCCACCTCGGCTAAAAGTAATGTTTTTTGATTACCAAAGTCCAAAGCCGACGCTACTAGCACCTAACGCACAGGCGAACAATCCAGTTCCATGAACCATAAACATGACAACAGCATAGTTATAAAATGCTGGTCTGGCTGCATAGTGAAAGATGGTGGTGTAGTTAGAGAATCAAAGATCAGTTACTAACGTATATAGAAAAATGTAACTTTGAACTTGGTTAGTAGTTAACTCACGGGGTAACTTGTCTCTCCACTTTGAGTAATGCACAAACAAAATATAGCCATAAGCGCATGTAAGCAATATTTCATCAAATGTCCACATGCCCCATTTTACGCTATGAGTAGTTTCACCATCCATAAAAAGTGGCACGCCAAATCCAAACACAAATATTGCCTGATAACAAAATGTAAATAAAAGGGAAGCCTCAGTAACTATTTTAATTTTATTTACAACCGGATAGCGTACAAAGCTAACAAATTTCACTCATAACAGATATTATGGCTACACAAACTCGATTCGAACAAATGGTCAAAACAAAACCGCATGCTAACTCCGATTCTTATTCGATTAACCTATAAACTTCTAAAAGAATTCATATAAATGACCACTTATAGTTATTGCTAAAATTTACAGTATCTGACGAAATAAGTTGATTCTAGCGCATCAATTGCATTAGACATACATTTTTTAACATTATACATAAATTAGAGAACACAAAGTAACACGAGAACATAAAGCATTAAAAAATATCAAATTAACTGAATATTTTATGTTTTTGGAGTGATTTATAAATTAATATTGAAAAGGGAAACAATACAGGCAATCAGGCATATAATGTGTCATGTATTTATAACCCCACGGAAACAGGCAATCATGCACACGATGCATCATGTATTATAACCACATAAACAGGCGATTATGCACGCGATGCATCATGTATTATAACAACAAAACATGCAATTATGTACACGATGCTTTATAACCACAAAAAAACAGACAACACAGGCAAATAACCTTGAGAAGCATATCTGCTCCAACAATCAGCCCTGAAACCATGAAAGTATGAGCTAATGTTTCCAACCCAGTTGCATAGTTTTCCTGAAGTAAGAAAGCGATCAAACTGATTTCTAGACATAACGATCCAGATTCCGTCAACAATGACAACAAATTCCAAGAAACCTCCTTCCCAGAAGCGCATTGCCATGCCTGAATAAACACAAATTCAGGAGTCAATACCACTTAAAAAATCTAATAGGCAAAAAAACATGGTTTTCTTTCCTCATATAAGAAATAGTATCAAGAAATGAATTGATTAACTGCTGAGATTAGATGAACCTGAAAACCGAAGCACAAACAATTCATTGCAATATATGAATAATAATCATCTTAAGATTACATTTAGACACCACCATTAGAGAGCTAAAGCTTTCATGCTCTACTATACTTACGTTATTCAAATATTTTTATCTAGATTTTTGTATCCATCACTACAAGTAAAGGATATCAGTATTTTTAAGAAACACCTAAGATGACCAATTAGTTACAAAAGAGGCAATGGAAGCTTAACTCTCAAAAGGTCAACTAAGTGACACTCAACAAGTCTACAACTATCAGTTATTTATATAAACTAGGGACTTTATAAGCCATAATTTTCAAAGGTAATTTGATCAAACTAACAAACAGAATCAGAACATCCGTATTTAACATTTTGAAAAGATTAACCTCATTAATCGATCATCAATATGTTTCACATGCAGTTACATAGCACTGACACCAAATGTCGAAATCGCGAAAGGCAGCCTACAATCACTCAATTCCTAGTTCAATCTAACATCAACTACACCAATCACTTAACAACACTCTCATCAACCAAACCCAAAACAAACTTTCACAATCCACAAAAAAAAAAAACTACCTGAAGAGAGCACCAAACAAGATTAAGAAGAGCAGACAACCAAAGAAGCACATAATAAGCAACCATAACATGCGAACGACGGTGACTAAGCTTCTTAACATTCTTCTTCAAATAAAACCCTAGGTACACTATAAACAACGCAGCCGGAATCGACAAAGCAGCCGTATACAATACTCCATGGCAGTTGCTCTGATTGTGATCCGAATTCAACGGCGGTGATGATGCTGAATCAACAACGGAGTGGATGTCGGTTATGGCGGGAAGAAGGGTTGAAATCGGAGAAATTTGATCATGTTTGTGATCCATATTGTTTGTTAGAAGGCGGAGGAGGTGGTGATCGGAGGCATGGATCGGATTGAAACGTTAATTGTGTGTGAATCGATCGGAGATTTGAGAAAGTTAGGGTTAGTCGGAATTGTACAACTAGAAAGAATGGACAGCTGATTCAGACTACACGACGTCGTTTTCAGTCGATTATTATTATTGTAATTGGATCGGATCTAGGTTGTCCAAAAAGCTCGCGGCTCGGAGCTCGCTCGGATTTAGCTTGGAAAAAGCTCGCTCGATGTGGCTTAGTTTGAAAGTGAGTTTAGCCAGCTTGGTTCGGCTCAGCTCGTAACGAGCCGGATTGGCTCGGTTTGGCTCGTATACCGGCTCGGCTCGGCTTAGCTCGGATTATTTTACTTTTAATATATTTTATTTTTTATATACATTGTAACATATCACAAAAAACTGATTATTAGTTACATGTGATTAGGAGTGTCATTTGATATCTATACCATATTTAAAGGTTGATTACCATGCTAATTAACTTATATTGTATTTAGTTGAAATTAAGTTGGTTGAAATTAAGAACGTATTTTGTGTTGTTATACTTGATTTTGACTTGTAATGAGATTGAGCTTATTTTGGATATGTTCTTTTGAATTATTGAATAATATTTTAGATTACTGAATTTTGAGGGCCATATATATTAATTTTTCTTTTCAAAATCGAGTCGAACCAAGCCGAGCCGAGCCAGCTCGGTTTAAAACCAAGCCAAGCCCGAGCTTTGATTTCCAGCTCAGTTTCAAATCTGAGCCGAGCCGAACCAGCTCGGTTTATAATCGAGCCGAGCCCGAGTTTTGCACTAGCTCAGCTCGGTTCGGCTCGTGAACAGCCCTATTCGGATCATTTTAAGTCGGATAGGGACCTCCATGTGGAGCAACTCTTCTAGCTCAAGTCACTACTCCTAGAATACAAGGTGTGGTATAAAGCTTCTAAGGGTTTTATTACGTCACATCAACACCAGTATACCATCTAGACGCCACCTCATATGGGATGCTTTAAAGCCCCTTTCTTTAACATCCTTACAATTGTTTAAAAGCCCTTTTAAACAATAAAAAAAAGAAAAAGAAAATAAATAAAGAGGGAAATCTGATAGGTGGAAAAGGAATGAGTCTCACATACATAGTTAATAGCACTTGTTAATGTACTGGTGGAGACTCCATCCCCCCCCCCCCCCCCCTTTGGCGCCCAGTGAGTGGCTAAGGGGCGCTAAGTTTGATGATTTGGCCAGGGATGGTATACCACACCCCTGGCCTTAACATTTTTTATTTAAAAAACATAAACTAATTATATGAATAAAAAGTCATTTTCATTAATTAATTAAATAAAAATTACACTAATTAAAAATAAAAATGTATAAATAAACTTGATCTAAAAAAATCTAAAAGTTGTGTGCCCAACCAACCTCATTTTTCATGATTTACGTTTACAATATTGTAGTATAATTGACAAGTACGGTTTGACAACTTTATCATGAAGTGTAACACCACGTGTTTTTACGTCCAATAATTTTTCGACACGTGTCCTGTAATCCTCGTATGACGAATGCATGAATGAGAGAGACCAAATTCGTCATTTCATTAAATTATAATCATTATATGAGGTGATTAATAGTTGAGGGGCCAATAAAAGAAAATGCCAAATTTTCAACCTATGGGAGGCGGTTGCGGACCGCGACCATTAGTGGTTACGGTCCGTAACCAAACAATTACTGTGGGCGCCTGGGGTCCTTACGGACCGCATGGCCAAACCCATACGGTCCGCAAGGACCGGCCAGCGACCAGAATGGTGGCAGCTTCACATGCTGCCACCTTTGTCGACATTGCCACCCTCTAGCAGGTCTTGCCACGTCTTGGACACTTGTACTCGTCCTTAGACACCTGCAAACACTTGGCATGACCTCTTAACTCATCCTCAACTATACAAGGGCACCTTGGTTGCCATACTCTTTGCTCATTCATCTCCTTCTCCTCCATAGCTCACATTGGGAAGTTCCTGAAGCTTTAGAAGCAATCTCTGAGCTTTTTAGTTCTTCTGGATCGCTTGTAAGTGATTCATCGTTTGTGTTATTAGGCTTGTGAGCCAAAAGTCAAGTGTTTACGTAAAAACGCTTTGACCTTTGGCTAAGATCATTACGGTCCAGCCATTGTTCGTGCGAACATGGCTACGTGATCGTAATTAGGTAGGTGTTAATCCCTTAAAAGGGCACCTCCTAATTACCACGAATTCTTGACCAATTGACGGGTCAAAGTTTTAGTCAATAAAAGTCAACGGGTCAGTTTTATAAATAAATGCATAACTAGTTATATAGGTGTTATAAAATACGTTTTGTCACTTAAATAACTTGGTAATAATATTTAGAACATGTATAAACATGTTCGGCCCGTCAAGTCCAGGTCTAGAGTCGGTTCGCAACCAAAATGATGATCCACATCTCCGGGTCAGGCGCCGATGATATGAAGTTTGACTTCTTCTTTGACTTTCAGTTCTGACCCGATTTAGCAACTTAAGCTACTGACCTTAAGTCATCTTAGGACCATGTTTTAGTATAGTATAACCTCCTAAAGTTATACTACATGGTTCCATAGTAATCTGAGTTTTATGAACAAGTTCCGTAATTGTATTTTAACTTTGCAAAAAGGATCTTTTGTCATAAACTAAGGTTTTAAACATTAACAAGCATACAAATGAGTTACCTACTGATATGGTAACTTGATTAACTAAATTGATGTCTATAATCTGGTCATAAACTAAGCTTTGATGTAATGACGAAATATATGCTTTTAAAAGGACGAAAATGCCCTTTTCGGCACTTTAAAAGATTTAAACATAAATTCTTTGCTCAAACTTAATACCTACTGATGAAATATCATATGTAGGACTATTTGGGATATTAATTCGGATTATGAACTAAGTTAATACCTGAGATTCGCATAATGCCGATAAAGGACCAAAATACCCTTTTTCGCATAAAATGGTTTTAACTAAACTTTTCATAACCAAAAATTTTACCTATTGTTATAACACGATAAATAACATATATTGCTCATATAAAACAGGTCATGACTTCAGTTTACCTTAAACATCGAAATAAACGACATTTAGCGAGTTTTAACGCCTTTTGGCGCATAGTATGGTTTAAAACCATATCTATGACCCAAGACTTGTTACCTACTGATTTGTAAACTTATTTAAAAAAAATTACAGTAAGTACAAGTCCCAAACTCAGAATACCAAATATGACTACAAGGCTATGTGTGAAATGACCAAAATGCCCCTACGGGACATAGTTTGGCTTAAAACTATCAAGCACACATATACTTGATATCCTACTGATATAACATCATATTTTTACAGAATGATTATGACCTTGACATCAGTTTTCGTATAAATCTCTTTTTATAAATTATAAAATGACAAAAATACCCTTATAAGGCATAATTCGGTTTTAAAAGCATCACGGGCATATATATTGATATCCTACTGATATCATATCATATTTTAAACATATTAGCTTATGGAACTTGTATATGACTCCTTCGGTTACCCGGTTTCGCTTATACGCTTACGGTTAAGTATACGTGACTAGTTTACGTAATCTAACTGAAACGGGTTTAACTTTGTCGTTTCTTTATCAAAATCCAAAATGTTATTGGTATACCCATATTATACAAGTCTTGATACTTGTTGGGTCCAAATAACCTTCTATTCTGGTCACCGCTTAATCTAGCGTATTGTACCGTGTTTATTTTAACGTAAAGCTAACCGATTCAAGTCTAATGTAACAACTCCGATTTTCTCGTTGTTATCTTTATCCTTGTATTTTCATTTATTCCGAGATTCGAATTATAAGTAAAGTTTATGTTAATTAAATTAAGTTTATGTATGTTGTATCGCATCTAAACGCCTATTAATCGCTTGTTAAATCGCATCGCATAACTCATCGCTATCTCATCGCAATCGCAACGCAATTACTTATTTGGTCTATCGGAATTATGTGGTAATATTAGTTACGTGTTTATATGATAATTACGTGTTTGTGTGTGTGTTTGGTTATGATTACAATCGCTATCGCATCGCCCTCGCACTCTCGAATCGCTGAATCGCGCTATTACCTTAAGTATAACGCTTAACGTGTTACTAAAACGCTTAATATAACTAATTAATATTAACTGAATCGTCAAACGAACACTTAACGCGAAATAAACGAAGAAAACCCAACTTTTGGGTCAAGTTCGACCGAACTTGACTGGCCCAATCAAACTCCTCCATAACCTCAAGTTCACTCGAACTTAACCTCATAGAGGTCAAGTTCGGTCGAACTTGGCTCTTTTCCTCTCATTTTCCTACAAGTTCGCGCGAACTTGACTCCACCAGCCCTCATCTTTGCCTTCACCTATAAATACTCAGCTCATTCCTCTCATTTGAACTTGCTGTAAGTTCGCCCAGTGCTCTCAAAACCCGAAACTTTCGTGTTCTAAGTAAGAATCAACCCGATTTCAGCTGCAACAACGTTTATCAACATTTTACAAAGGTTTACAACGATTTTGGCACAAGGCATTGCCTTCGTTTTCATCAAATCTCTTCTGTTTATGGAAATCTTCATCTTTTTCCATCAAAACTTATGTTTTCACTTAGATCTATACTAGATCTGAGCAAAATCTTTTAAAACATTGATTTTACACCATTTTCGGACTAATGACGTATGTTTCGTTCACTTTTGAGTGGAACGAGGCATTGTAGAAGCTAGATCTCAGATCTGGAAGCACAAGGACGAAATCGTCACTTTGCACAAGTTGGACTAACCCGTACGAACCTTCAAGTTCGCCCGGATTAGCCCGAGTTTCTGTAAAATGGCTAAGTTTGCTCCAAAAGACCTCTTCGGCCTAAGTTTTACTCAGTGGCTTAAGGTTGGAGGGATGGGCACTCGATTTACTCAGCAAACGACGCGAAAACGCAAGATTTTGGACCCGAAAACATCAAGTTCGCTCAAGAATCACCAGCTCACCCGGTCAAGTTCGACCGAACTTGTACCCATATTGGGTCAAGTTCGACCGAACTTGGGTATTCATCACCAAAAATCCTAAAAGTTCGCCCAAACTTGCCTAGCTTCTTAGGAAACTATACAAGTTCGCCCGAACTTGCCTTCTCAGTAAGGTTTTCTCACAAGTTCGCCCGAACTTGACAAGTTTCTCAAAGAAACTCATCAAGTTCGACCGAACTTGACACTAAACCACCCAAAACCATACAAGTTCGCTCGAACTTGTGTGTACTGAACTTGCCTACTGCTCAACTCAAACTTCACCGTTTCGGCTTTTTGGAAGGCTGATGCACTTCTGTTCGTTTACAGCTGATCCGGCGCACTCCACAACTCTCCTTAGAATCTTAAGTCTTACCAAAACGCGCCCACAGTGAGTATACTTGACCCATTTTCGCTTTAATGCACTTTTTGGGTGTTACATACGTTACTATATTAAAATCACTTCACCAATCAAAACTGTTTAACACACGCGAATAATCTGACTGTATATGCTCGACACGTGATACTAGAAACATGTGACTAGGACTTACTTTCGTTAACTTGCCTCCTTAGCTAGTATGGTACTATATTTGGCTAACACCCGACGGGGTCTACTTAGGATGGTCGCGCAAGCCTTTTCACGGTAGTTAGCATGAGAAATAAGCCTATGTTATGTTAAGTGTTTTGGTGTATCATGATATGTAATTAGATTGTTTCGCAAACGCTTTCTCGACTATGCTAGTATTATTCAAACTCGTATGCTCACCTTTACTTAATTGTATTGACTTGTATTTTAACGTATGTAACAGGTTGAGGATTTAGCTTGGATTGCTTTGGAGTAGTTCTATTTAGTATTTTGCTCATTTTGTTTAGAACGGTTGTAATAAAAATCTAGGGGATATCGAACCATGTTGTTTTTATGAGAAAATCAGAATTTCTGTAATGGTTGTTTGAAATGTTATGTTTAATAGTATGGGATGTTAAACGTTAAGTAATGTTGTTGGATAATTGTTACGGAATTTCTCGTGAGACAATCTGGTCGCCTAGTGCCACTAACCCCGATGTTTCCGCCATCGGTTGGGGTGTGACATCTAAGACTTAACCTAAGGACCCGTTAGCATTCTAATTGATTAATAATACCATCACTCCAGACTAGACGCCTTCCGGTTGATTGTGTCTGTACTTGTCTATTGATTTGCGGTTGAGTTTTTTATTCTCTCGAAGATTTAGCTCATGTAAATACTCTTAACCTATTTTCCCTATACGGGCTTGGGATACGGTAAGTTATTACCGCTTGGTCGGGTATGGGATCATGTTTTGTCCAGTTGTGATAATTAACTAAATCACATAACCTTTTTTAATCTGTTTTGCCTGATAACTTAAACATTGGGGTGAGCTTGACCGTGTCTGGGATATCCTTGGCTCACTAAAGTGCTAGTGGCCACGACTTAAGCATGGGGTGTAGGCATACACCAGTCAATTGCCATTAATATTATCTGCTTTCTGTGTGAAAATTCAGAAGTGGTGTGTCAGTCGATCATGTCTCGGTTTCTGTACTGGGCCCCATATGTAGAAGACGGGCATGTAAAACTGTATACAAGGTCTTTTGTACTGTCCCAAGTTATTTATGAAAATGTACCTAGTGCACCTAAAATCATTTTTGAAAAGATTTTCAAAATGAGTCGGTTGATTGTATTTACCAGTGTAAACTGACGTATTTTCAAAAGATTAAGTTACAAGTACAGCACGTAATAGGCTGGAAGCTGTGTGGCATTGATACTAAGGATTTGCGACGCTGTAGTTGTGGCTTTAAGAGTCTGTTATCATTTTATGTACTTTATATTTCCGATCCGCATGTGGATCTTATTACAAACCGTGTATATTTGTATTTGAACTTTGGACACTATGGTTTGTAATAGTTTATTTTAAAACTCCAAGACTTCCGTTGTGTTGCTCTGTGTATTATTGGTAATGATAATATCAACTATACGTCACGACACTCCCCACCGGGTTACACGTGAAAATCGGGGTGTGACATGAAGTTTCATAAACGTTTTGATATCACGGTCTTTTTATTTTTCCATCATGATACTTAACGTCATTTCTTCTTGTTTTTTTTATTTTTTTTTCCGCCACCTTTTGCCGAAGAGATTCTTTTTTCCTTTTTCTACATCTTTTATTGTCTTGTACCCGGTGATGATATCTACCGAACTTTCCTTCTCTTAGCTAGATGACTCAATCTCTTTCTTCATTGTCCGTTGTGGTCTTGTCGATGTCATGTCCTTATTGATCTCGTTGAGTGCAGGAATGTTGCTTGTTAAACCATCCGTTGAACTTGTATAATTTCTTGTCTCTGATGCTTTTGTTCTTTTGTGTGAACGGCCTTCAAATTCTGCAACATCAACGGAATGGATTCCCATTTGACGTGGTTTCTTACAACCTTTCAAGAGTTCAAGTTGAAGAAACCTTTCGTGTACTCGTTTAGGGCCGTTGTGATAATGTTAACATCCGAACTTCCACTCAGCCAACGTTGTGTCTATCAAATTTTAAAATTAATTATTAATAAAAATGTAACAACTTAATTTATAAACAATTATACCAATTGAAGGTAGCTTCTGTGGAATCTACTTATTGAGTTAATTACGTTTTTCGTCCATGTGGTTTGTCAAAAATCACTATTTCAATCCATTAGTTTAAAATTTGCCATTTCAGTCCCTGTGGTTTCACTTTCGTAACTATTTCAATCCATTGGTTTGTCAAAAATCACTATTTTAGTTCATTAGTTTGCAACATAGTGTCAGAATAATTGGATGGAATTAACGAAAGTGGATTGAAATAGTTACGAAAGTGAAACCACAGGGACTGAAATGGCAATTTTTAAACTAATGGACTGAAATAGTGATTTTTGACAAACCACAGGGACGAAAAACGTAATTAACTCTTTTAATTTTTAAGAATTAAATCATTTTATTTCCAATTCACTTCGTCAACTATTAAGTTGCTTCCACCAACTAGACCGTTAAAATGTTTGAGAACCCGACGCCAAAACGACTCCTTTTTTTGCTGATTTTCTGATCTCTAAAAATATGAATCCGGTCCTTTCATAAGGCTACCTCCTCAGGGTCTAATGCTTTCGTTCCACTCGGTTCATGTATTTTCGTCTAGGTTTGACGGGGTGTCGTCTTCTTCTTTTTCCTCTTCTTTTTTGTCTTCTTCTTTCATTTACTTCAACACTTTCCACTTCATCATTTCCATCATATGAATTGGAAGCAAACCGTGTTGGGTTACGATACGGTAGGTTTTGGTAGTAGGTGTCACGATATGCGTATGGGTTCATTGTTGGCTCTTGAAGAGTGAGATGACTAGGTGCAATTTGAGTTGACGTGTTTTGATTATGTGGAACTTGGGGGTAGAACATTTGATGTTGTGTTGGGTTGGAAATGGTTGTGTGGGAAAGGATTCGTTATGGCTAGCTCGAATCTTTGACCTAAACTTTTATTTATTTCTTTTTTTTTTAATATAAAGCCTATGATGCCGTTAGACAAAGGCTACTCTTCTGGGTTGTGCAACTCATGTACGCTACTCGCTCCCCTTACTCCGGTTGGTTGTGGCGGTGTACCCGGCCAAAACGCTTCTATTCAGCCATACCCACACCCCTCTGAGTTACCCTAAAATTGATAATTCTTTGAATTTTATTAACTTATACATTTTAACTCGTGTATGAGCTTTTATGTGTGATAATAGTATAAAAAACATACTTTGAAGTAAATAAATTCAAGGCGAACCTAATTCGAGTATCAACTTTGTAGCTTGTGTATAGTAAAAAAAAATGCATGTTACACTTCACATGTCATGGCGTCATATGTGTGACTGTCATTACAAAAAGTCAAATCTAACACAAAACGTGAAACTTAGTCATGTAATATCCAAATATTTGTGCCTTCGTTATTTTCTTCATAGATTGTGTTGTTTACAAAGTAATATTTATTGATGTTTAAGAAGTGTTTAATTTACACAGACCGAGACAATTCACTAAACGATTAAAGTGTCCAACTGTTTTACTAGCTTGGAATTGTAGACGAATTGAACGAACAAGAATGATGGCTTGTTCATGTTTATTCGTTTGAGTTTAACCTAACAACCTAAATCAATGACAATCTAAACCAACAAATTATCTTGATTGATCGAGCTTAGGTTAAAAAATATGTTTGTGCCGGTTCCTCTAATATACATAAAAAATATAAATTATTATACACATAATTGGAAGACTAACTAGCTACAGGAAGTTTGACTTATATTTTTGATACTCACCCTTCTCAACTTTCGCATTGACAAAAACACCCTTTAATTTTTTGAAAACTTTGTAAAATGACATTTTAACACCTTCAAGTTTTATGTGCTTATTTTTATGTACGTGTCTGTATAAATTCATGTTTGTTACGTTTCCACATAATTTTTTTAATAAATAACAAGAAGGCCAATTAGCTATAGAAAGTTTGACTTTTATTTTTGAAACTCACCCTTCTTAACTTTCGCATTAATAAAAACACCCTTAACTTTCTAAAAGCTTTGTAAAATATCATTTCAACCTCTCTTGAGTTTTATGTGCTTATTTTTATGTACGTGTCGTTATAAATTCAAATTAGTCTACGTTTCGACGTAATTTTTTTAATAAATGAGTCATGTCAAATATAATACGTTTTTGTGCAAAAGGTAATTTTTTTTCAAAAATGAGTCATGTCAATTATAATACGTGGTGCTCATTTTTATGCACGTATTCAGTTGGTGTACGTTTTGACGTAAATTGTTTTTGGAAACAAGTCGAGCCAAATATAATACATTTTCGTTAGACGATATAACTTCGAGTTACTGTACGTTTCATGAGTCATGTCAAACATAATAAATATTGGTGCTTATTATTATTGACGCTTTCAGTTGGTCTATGATTTGATGTTTATGTACATGTCGGTATAAGTGCAAGTTGGTTTACATTTTGACGTAATAGCATTTTAACCCTCTCGAGTTTTACATGCTTATTCTTATGCATGTATCGGTATAAATGCATGTTGGTTTACGTCATGTCAAATTTAATACATTAGACGTTTTCAGTTAGTATATATTTTGATCGATAAGCAATTGTACTCTCAAATCACGTTAAAAAACCAACCCCGCAACGCGAGGAACCATTTCTAGTTAGTTATAAATAGCCTATTGTAAAAAATATATATATTAAAGTTGAAATATTAAACATACATATTATTAATATTCTTGGTATAATTGTTATTGTTTTTGTATATATATATATATATATAGAGGATCAAGATCAAGTGAAAACTCTTCCGAGTTGTGAGAACTTAGAGAACTCGGCCTTCGCTTGCGAGTTTTGCCCCTATTTTTTTCACATCCCTAGATTAAAATATTAGAAAAGACTGCCGTAAAAAAATTACAAAAAAAAAATTCGAAGTGGTGTTTTTGGGCCCCTTACGGCAGCTGTAAAAAGCTGATGACATAAGCATGACATCACTTTTTACAGCATTTACGGCTGCCGTAAATGAAAAAAAAACTAGTCTTTTTTTTTTTTTGGAAAATTGGTTTTTTTTAGAATATTTGGTAAAAAAAGTTTTTGAAAAAACTTTTCGTAAGGTCGAGTTCTCTAAGTTCTCACAACTCATATAAGTTTTCATTTTACCCTAACCCTACATTATATATATATATATATATATATATATATATATATATATATATATATAATAAAATTGTATTTATCTAATATATACACACAGGGGTCAGTTACTTACAAAATGGCTTATCGTACATTGCGTACGCGATAATCCCAGCCGTCAGATCTTCATCCCCCATGCGATTTCATCCCATAAAACACAATATGCGATTTCATCCCCATGCGATTTCCCAGATTCATGAACGCACTTTTTTTTATAACATGCGATTTATACTCACGTACGTAATGTACGTTAAGGCCAATTGTACGATACACTTTCTCTATACACACACGCATACAAACATATATGTAGGTAGTGGCGGACCTAGTGTATAACTAGGGGCAACCCCCGCTACGGCTTAGCGCTCCGCGGTAGTGTAAATTTTGTAAAAATTTGACGTTTTTTCGATTTCGTTACCGTTTTTTTATAAAACGTTACCGCTTGACGGATTTTCTAGATCCGCCACTGTGTAGGACCATTTACTCACAAACGTAATTGAATGAATGAAAACTTGTTGATGTTTATTCATTTAACTAAACAAAAAGTTCATTTACAACCCAATATAAGACTAGTCAAGAGCATACAACGGTTTAAGTGTTCAAGACTCTATATATAGTTGTATTTTCTAGCTTTTGGATTATGCATCCATTATCTTCTATAAGTTCTGAGCGATTCTTCTTAATCTCTTTAGGATTTTTCGACATTTTTTATTATAATTACATGCTTGTTCAGTTTATTTGAGCACCTTTTCTGTATCCAATGATTTGTTGAAGATGGTTTTTGGTGATTTGTAACAGTTTTAAGAGTTGTTTATGCTACATTGGCAATGAGACATCTTCTAGTTGTGGATAAAAAATCCGGGTAAAATTATCGACTATGCTTAACAAGCTAGGATAGGCATTTTCAGGAATACATGTTTCGGTCCTTGGCTTTAGGTCCAAAATACATCAGAAGGCCCTACGTCAGCGTACCCCTGAGGTGACTTGAGAGTTGAGACACGTTCATCATCATCATCATCATCATCATCATCATCATCATACTCAGTAAATCCCACCCATAGCAAAGCTAAGGTAGGGTCTGAGGAGGGTAAGATATAGACAACCGTACCTCTACCCCATAGAAATAGAGAAGCTGCTTCCGGTGGGACCCTCGGCTCGATAGTAGTTTTGCATCAAACCTTGGACATAAGGCACATAACACTCAACAATTGAGACAAATGTCGATTAGTGCATGTACCCCTTTGTCTTTCGGCTATCAACTCCACCACATGATGCATGATTAACCATCCCCCTCTTTTAACGTTATTTTCACGAAATTAGTAAAATAACGTTAAAATTAGTGCACTCTCACTTTTGCCCCCCGAGCGCCCACACATATATACATTATATGTGCATACTGCAAGCGGGGCGGCCATGCCATGCCCGTTGAGACAAGTTACTTTTCGGTACTGCAGATCAGGATATGATGTATTTGGTATACGAACGACAATATGTGGATGCCATGCCCGTTGTTAACCCGTCACGAGCAGTCATGAAGCATCTCCGTATTAATTTATATTCTCTTGATAGAATGACTGATAAACTGTCTTTCATGAACCAACGGTGAGTCACTACAATCAGCTTGGCTCAACAATCATGTAAACCGAAATAAGGTGACCCACAAGGAAGGCCACATGCGTACCATTTTCGAAAAGACCAAGCCAATGTCCAACGTGTTAAAGGGGTTGGTCCTCATCCACAGTGAGATTAAAAACATCATTGGCTGCTAATATACGCATCAATATCCGACACCCGACAGAAAAACGATCAAGCAACTGAAGTCAGGAACAAAATAAGACGCAATAATGACGAAACAGGTGAAGAAAATTATGAAAAGATCATATATAAAAAAAAGAAAGTACATAACTTGTCTATATGATGCTACAGAAAAACTTCAGAAAACTGCTATGTAATTTGTAACTTAAAATATGTTCATGTTCAGGCAAATACGATTGCTACAAGCAGAAACACAAAGAGAATATGCGCAGTTAGTTGCATTTTTGATCAGTTGTGGTCTTCATTGCATTGTTCTGATAGGTTTGCAGTTCTATGAAGAATCTACATCTGCATGTCCAGGATGTGTTTCTGTAAAGACAGAATTAAGGTAATAAGAAGGGTTAAAATCATATATCATCGTCAAAACTGAGTTCTAAAACTATCAGATGAATACTGCTTTCAGGGATGTATTTTATTTCTTTAATACTTGAATAGATGACGTTCACTTACCAACTCACGTATATTTTATTCTTCATCACTATCATAAACAAGTGCCTTTCGACGATGAGATGCAGCAGCTTTTCTTGGAGGAGACTCTTCGTCCGATTCTATCTCATGGCGCTTGAGACTGCTTCCTGAAGCCTTATGCTTCAACTCCTAAAGTTATTTTTAATTAAATTAACATGGTGGAAAAAAGTGAAAAATATAAAGAAAACACTTACTGTTTCTTCTTCTGATGCTTCATCAGCCAAAGCCTCTTCGTACTGATCTTCCTCCTCCTCGTCATCATAGCGGTCTGCCACATCAGCACGCCTACGTGGCGGAGACCGCTCATCTTCTTCACCCTCGGTTTCATACTCAGATTCTTCCCTTTCACTTTCATAATCATCAATCGGGCGTCTAGATGATTTCATGGAATGGAAGGATGATTTGCCTCGTGAAGTATCTTTGTGTCCTTGAGACTATTTACAGAAGACGTATTATTACATAAAATGGTAATGGTAATAAAAAAAAAATGTTTTTTTTTATATTTTTTAAGCTTATATACCTTCTTTGCATTGATAATACGCTTTTCGGCCCGAGCTTCCATTTCCAGATCTTCTTCAAAGCAGCGTCGACGCCGATTATCATAATAATCTTGTTCATCATCCTAATAATCATTAAAAATAGTATGTTACACATAAACAGTTGATAAGAAAAATGGTTACTGTCAACTCCAGTTATCAACTTACAAAAATACATATAGAACATGTTTACAGGTTCAGATAGTTCAATGACAGTAAAATAACTAGAACTATACCTCATCGAGTGCATCCTCCAAGAAACCAGGTGAAAGTTGGTGCTCCTTACGCACAATTTGTGTATACTTGCGGTTCACCTTTTCCTTTTTCTTACTAAGAAGTTCATTAGCCCTAATTGTTTGACTTTCGGCCTATAAAAATCAGTAACTTGATTAGTGGAAATTCCTAACCGAAGATTTCAAGAAAACTATATAATTTTCATGATCTCACCTTCTCCTTCTGCTCCTTCTCCCTCTCGGGATCGATGTCAGTGACGGTTTTTTTGACCCTGAATACCTTTTTATGCCTTGAGTCAACAAGTGCTGTCAACAATCTATGAGAATTGGATGTTAAAGACGAAGGCATGAATCTCATCTTTTTCAAGACTCTCCCCTGTGACTGAAGTATACCCTGGTTTTTTCATGAAATTCATACAACATATTATAGCAAAAATAGAACGTACATGTATACGCATAAACCTTATGCTTCTAGGGATACCATGAAGAAAGAAACGTGTTTTACGCACCTTTTCATGTCTAAGGAAAAGATGAGCTTGATCATGTTGTGCATCCTGCACTGAAATATCAAGAACTTCATTTCCAATTTGCAACTGTAAGCTGCCATCCGACCATCTCACAAAACGTGCATTGCTTTCATACTACATAAAGATTATTCGAAACAAGAAAAAAAAATTATGAAGCATTATATAAAGCTGAGTATGTGCAGATCATAAAAAGACATGTTAAAACTCCAAAACCGTTTCTAGTTTCCCACAACCTATGTGCAACAAATTTAGAACCAACATGGGACATTAATAGAGTGGAGTAATAAGAAGCACGATGGACGATGGAACATGTGAAGTTGTTTTGTTTATTTAAAATTGACTTACAGATGTTCCATCGGGATTTCTAACAGCCCTGTAACGAACGATATTATTTTCCAAACGAATACGTTTGCTATGCCCTGATTCATCAGCAACAAATGCATCTTCTTCAACATATGTCTTTGGATCAAATGGTTTAGGATTAATTCCCATAATATTAGAAACTTTAATCATGTTCATCTGCAAGCAAAACAAAGTGAACCGTATTTAGTTCGCAATCAAGTGTGACTGTGTGAGACATTAGATTTGAGACTAAACCTTTTCAGGATGTGAGGGAGGGGGTCGCAGCGGTATCCCTAACTCCAGAGGGGGTCCCACTGGTTTCTCCTTAGCTTTAACAACATTATCCTCTTCAGAATCATACCGACCCTCTTCATCGGCTAACATATCCTCTGGCCTAAGATCCTTCTCGTAACCTTCATCCTCCATAGGAGATCTCTGTTAAGATCAGTTAAAATTATTCTAGGAAAAATGATGATAATATAGATTATAGCAGTAACTGTTGTTTAATAATAATTACAAACATTTGCATCGTCATCTAGATTATTCTGAACAGCTTCGTATTCTGCTGGTTCTTCGTCATCTGATTCGCCAAATACATCACGGAGCTCGGGAGCTGTCTCTGATATGTGAGCTTCATCTTTCTCTTCATCAGGTGACCTACTTCCAAACAAGAAGCAAACAACTTAATCCATTATATGATCGTGTTGGTCAAAAACAGAGCAACCGTTTCAAAATCTTTAAAAATGAAAGAGTAAAATGCCATTTTCGTCCCTGAGGTTTCGCTAGTTTTGCGACTTTCGTCCAAAAGGTTTGTTTTTCCACATCCGGATCCAAAAGGTGTGAAATCTTGCTATTTGCATCCGGCTTGTTAACTCCATCCATTTGTCTCCGTTAAGTCAGGGGTATTTCTGTCTTTTTTGTTAACTTAAAGGGGAATTCGGTCTTATTACATTATGTATAAAAAGACCGAATTCCCCTTTAAGTTAACAAAAAAGACAGAAATACCCCTGACTTAAGGGAGACAAATGGATGGAGTTAACAAGCCGGATGCAAATAGCAAGATTTCAAACCTTTTGGATCCAGATGCTGAAAAACAAACCTTTGGACGAAAGTCGCAAAACTGGCCAAACCTCAGGGACGAAAATGGCATTTTACTCAAAATGAAATTACATTCATTACTAGTATATCCTAACATGCCACACTAGATGCCTTTAATCACAGATTTGAAATATTAACGTGAAATAGGATAAGAACGATCGATACCTTGGACTTCTAGGTTGATCGATTTCTTCATCTGCGTGATCCATATATTGATTTTCCTCCGATCGTTCAGATTCACTCTCGACAACTTCTCGGCGCCTGCTTGTCACGCCTCTTTGACCAATTTGGTCGCTTGCGGAATCTTTTCCTTCACTTTCATCTCGTTGAATTTCGAGATCTACTTCTTGAGAGCTTTGATCTCTTTCACCTTCACTCTCCATGTGTTCTTGATCCATTTCATGTAATTCACCGTCTGTTTCACTACCAGCCTCTGCTTCACCTTGACCCTCTACCACTTCTTCGCCTTCAGGTTTCGCCCCGACATCCCCTTCATCCTGAAAAAGTTTCAACTGAATAAAATTAATAATGATTCAAATCGGGCAATAATAATAATATATATATTTTTGAATCAGAATCTTGACTACTTCTATCTTTATAAAGCCTTGTGAGGATCTGCAAATACTCGCTTTTATTATAATTTGTATTTTCGGAATTCAAGAAATCCGTCTTTTGATTGAAGGTAAAAATTGACAATAAAGAAGCCGTACAGCTATGATACATTCGGCACACACGCTTTCACATGTGACCATAAACATGCTACACGAAATGAAACCGGCAAAAAACTCATTAAAGTAATGAAAAAACAACAGAGTCCCCCTTTCCAACTTGATACTGTTATTGAAAATGCAATTTATGTGTCTATTATGAGGATACAAAGAAAAGACTATATATTAAACACCTTGTATGGTTTTAGTTTAATTTCATATAAAAATGGCCATGCATAGGCAACATGTTGCCAAGTTTAATTGGTGGAAGTTAATTCTCATCCGCTGTCATGTGCCCAACTAATAACATATATCCGCGAAACCGATACACGTAATTATGAGTCTCATTCATTAAATGATAAGAACTTGGGATAATATATACATAGACCATCTAAGTATATAAAATTTTTAACTAAGGTCACTCAAATATTAATACAACTATACCACACATGTTTCAGTTTAGTTTATACCGTTTCCAACAAAATAACTTGCCAGAAAATTATAAAATAACCAAATACCCCTGTGTATAAAGCTTTTATCACACCTTAAGTTGTAAAATATAAAAACGTCCATGAATATACTCACCATAATCAACTATAGATTGATTGTCAAAACATATTTTAGTACATGCAATCAGGGGCTTTTAAGGATTTTTTTATCAGTCCAAAAAAAAGATATTATTGAACAATACGGTTATATAAAAAAAATTCTCTAAACACAGATTTAATAAGTTAAGCTATGTCAAAACAAATAATACTTCTGCAATTAGTCCCACGTCGTTATGTAATATATGCAACATATATTTTTATTGCTTAAGTATACAAAATCTAGGAATAGTTGTTCCATGTATAAAAAATACTGAATCCCCAATTTAGCTCTTAAAACGAAAAGCATATGTGTGCCCATGTGGAAATAAATTCATTTTATCCATAAAAATAAAGTTTAACAGTTATATAGCATAAAGATTTTATAATAGCACATATTGAAGAAAACTCAATATTAGCTAATAATATATCTGGTATACAAAGAATTACAACTTCAGTCATAATAAACAAACTGCAATACAGATTGTATCTAATCACTGACTAGAGAAAAGTAAATATGAATTTATGATCGACTGTTTACTATATATAAACCGCCAAAGACTTCCATGGAGGCCTACATGGAATGTGAACTGGAACGTGCCTACCTAAATAAGACCGTAGTGTAAAAGGTTATTATGCATTGTGTATGCCCAAACTAAATGTCTATATATGAACTAACTGAGTTTAGGAAAACAAGATCGGAGAGTTTGAAGCCAAAAGAGATGTACCCGTTAACAACTTGATTGATAACCTTTTTTTATCGTGACAAGTTCTGTGATAACTTTTTAATATTACACATTATAAAGACGAAATAGTTTGATGCTAAAACTATGAATGTAAATCCATGCTATGATAGTAAAATAATATTTTTAATTTCCGTACTTATAACTGAATTAAAACTTTTTCTTTTTATTATTTAAACAAGAGTTACTATACAAAATAATTTCATGTAACATTAACCAATTGTAAGTGTCTGTAATTTTCTCATCAATGTCCCAACGCCGATGTAAAATCCAATATACAACCGCGCCTTATAACTTCACTCAAGTAAATGTCTTGAGACTGTAATGATAAACCTAAGTATTAGCAGTATCAACACTTAGCTTATGAGATTAGTCATTTACTTAATTCGCTACAATCTGCCAAAATCAACATATCGATACTTATAACAAAACGGGAAGTAAAATATATTGTCCTCATTCCTAAGAAAAAGAATAATAATCAGCTTTCAAGCGTTATTCCGAGTTCTTTACTGGTCAATTTATAAATAGCAGTGCTATGCAGTTAATATCGGTTATCGGTCCCCATGTAAAATATCGGTGTCAAATATCGGTCAAAATATCGGTACCGATACTATCGGCGATATTGACTGATATTTGACGGATATAACCGACATATCACCGATATTTGACCGATATAACCGATATATCACTGAATTGTTAGTGTTAAATTGCTATGTGTATAAATCCAGCATGATAATAAAATTACCAATATCTCACCGAGATAATCTATATCTCAAACACCGGTCCTAGACCGATATCCGATATTTTATCGCAATAACTGTATAGGAGCAGTATCATGTCAATGTGTCATTAAGTAAAAAAAACTATAACCTTCTGCTCTAACAAGTCAACTTACATCCTTTTAGTGTAAATGCATAACAACCTAACCAATAAAACTGCACAAAACATACGCCAATAAACCCTCAGAGCCTCAATTCTTAGCATTCCAAATCAAAGCTAATTATAATACTTCAAATAGAATCACATAATTGGTCAATATTAAAGAACAGTACAACAACAAGCCCTAACCCTAGAACTCCAATTTAAACAACAAACAAGTCACAATTCAACTCAAACCCCCAAATTCACAAATTCACAAATTCACAAACAATTACCAAAACCTAACTACCAAATTCACAAATAATTACGATACGGGAGCAATTAAACAGCAAAAAGTAGCGAGAGTGTAAGTGAATTAAGTAAGAGGAACCATACGGATGCATAATCGGGTTGTCGGTTGGATTCGTGCTCCGATTCAACCTCTTCTTCCTCTTCTTCTTCTTCCGATTGATCACCGAACAGATTCTGCATCATCTGATGCCGTTTCTCTTCGCCCACCATTGTCGTAAATTGATGTTTCGGAAGAATAAAGCTCGAATGACCTCCCGCCGATGATGAAGAAACCCGTACACGATTGATTATATATATACCGAAGAAACGTTACTGCTGCTGTCACGTGATTCAGGACCAGTAGAATTTATAATTAACTTAAAGACTTTAGGTTAATTCGAGAACTTTTTGTTGATAAAAAGATTATAGGCGTAGAAGGAATATAAATAATAACACACGAGACTTAAGAAGCACACAACCAAAATTATTAAAAATTGAACAAATAACTTATTTTGTTATCATGTGTAATAGAATAAATTATTACCATATATTGTTTGGTAGATACGAAAAGATGAAAGAATGAAATCGACGGTGAGTGGTGGTGATGGGTGGTGATCGACGGCGGTGATTTTGGGTGGTGATAGGTGGCGGTGGTGGGTGGCGATGGGTGGCGGTGACAAGTGGGTGGTGGTCGTCGGTGGTGGTTGGTGGCGGTGGTGGCTATCGGTGGTGGTTGGTGGCGGTGGTGGTTGGTGGCGGCGGTGGTGGTTATCGGTGGTGGTTGGTGGCGGCGGAGGGGGCGATGGTGGCTATTGGTGGTGGTTGGTGGCGATGGAAGTAGTGGCGAGTATCAGTGGGGTTGATGGGGGTGGCGGCGAAGGCGGTGGCGGGTTGCGGGTGGCGGCGAAGGTAGTGGCGGGTTTCGAGTGGCGGCAAATATTGGGTGGCGTCGGTGGTGGGTGGTGGCGACGGTGATGGGTTGTGGTGTTGTTAATGAAGGGTGCAAGATGGGAAGGAATAAAAAAATGAGAGGCAGCTAAATTGATTTTGAAGGAATAGAATGTCTTATGTAATGGGTGATTTCATTCCATTGACCAACCAAACCAAAACACCATTTTTTTCATTCCCTCATAATGGTTCATTACACTCCGTATCTGATTCTTGGATACCAAACGTTACCTTAATGTGTGAAAAAACAAACACACAAATAGAACATAAAGATAATTACTGCAAGTCCAACCCTAAATTCGAGAGACTAAGAGCTAAAGAAGTTGTGTCCGAAAAAAATAATTAAATGTGAATCGAACATAGAGAAACATTAAAAATATTAAGAATTGTAAACTTTTTTTTATTGGTGAACTGCCCATGTTCAAAAGATTATATTATTTAACTAACAATTATATATTGTATATTGGGGTATGGATCGAATATGGAGTTTGATCTTCCTAGAAAGATTAAGAAGGCACCTTAGGCCTTACACCTGGCAAAATTGAAAAATAAGAGAGAATTGTATTTTAGTCAATCTTCTTTTATCTATTATATTTTTCTTTCTATATATCTTCAAAACTCACAATCTTCAAAACCCATCATCTTCAATTTTTCCTTCACTTTTTCTCTTTTTAATTGCTACATCATAGTGCGATTTTCTTCATCAATAAATGGTTCAAACACTCAATCAATGTGCTCTTCAATTTATTTGAAGAAACTCAGTTAAATTTCATACAATTTCTCATTTTTTTTCAATTTAACATATTGCGATGGAACATGAGAAATCGGTTGAAACGGGTATTTATCTTCTCAAATTTCTCAAAACTTTTATAGTCAAAGTGAAAATATATGTGATTCTAATTTTCTCTTGGTGTATTCATGTGTTTGGGCAACACCACTGGTTCCAATTTCATTGAGAAATCATCGGTAAAAAGATTTACACCAGGTGTTTGACAAAATGTCTCAAATAAAATTACAAAACAGTTTATGTATTTCATATTTTATACAAACCGAACTAAATTAAACTGAACCATTCGTATTTTCATATATTTTAGCTTTTATACCTTAAGTTCATGTATTTCATATTTTATACATCCATTTTATGTATTTATATTTATGTTTCATGTATTTATACATCCCTTTCTTTTATTTATACCTAGATTTCATGTATTTCTAAGCAAAATTTTTAGCCCAAATTTGGTTTTGGCTATTAACCAAAATTAAGGAATCAAACCAAAAATGGTCGATCTAAACAAAGAAACCAATAAAATTAATAGAAAACTGATTAGTTAATAAATAAAACTAATTGATGACTTCGGTTTCGGTTGAGGATAATAACCGAACCAACCGAACAGTGCATACTCTGGCAGTGCCTATATATCATGCCGCATCGCGTGGACACCCTTCTAGTTTTATATTTAAGGAGAAAACTCTCATTGTCTCGAACAAGTGTTTACATTGCATAGGCTTATTTATACATCAAAAGTACGTATAAACATAAAATGTATATTTTGTTAAATTCTGTAATAAAAATTAATATTTTTTTATAAAACTAACATTTAAGTATTTAAACTTTCAAAAAGATATAAAATTTTAAATATCACAAATAGATAAACTAATTTATGCTTACTGTAAGGACCTAATCTAGTGGCTTATGTATCAACATTGTGTAATTACGGTTTTGGGTGTAACTATACGGTTTGGCTGTTTTGGGTCGTAGGCCATGTGGGTCGTAAACCCTATATATAGAATGTATGTATATTGTTTCAGAGTTAGTAGTTCTAACTGATATGATTTTAGCCATTGTACTAAAAAACTATTTGAAGATCAATACATCAATTGTTTACTTTGGTTAATCATTATTCTGAATCACCATAATCAATAGATTATGCCTAATGATTTTGTTGCTGTTTTGATATCATTGTGATTAAAGATCCACGGGTTTCGGATTTACAATTGTTATCAGAGCTTTTGAAGCTTGATCAAGGCTCACACGACATCAATATTCAAGATTAAAATGTACCTTTTCACTGTTTTTTGGATTTGTATTGCTAATCGGATTGATCTTGTGATAAGAAGGTATTATTGAAGATTTGGGAACTTGGTAATAAAGAAAAACGAACTCAAAAGTGTTTGAAACTATAATTACATGGTGGGATGGCTTAAAATACGAAGAACACTTTGAAGATCTTCTTCGTGTTTATCGAAATTAATTCAGATCTCAAAATTGTTGATTTGTTAGAGTTTCCAGGTTTATTGGTTTGTTTGTTTGGAAACTTATCTGCAAAGGATCCCGATTCAATTCACGATAGAGTTCTCGGGACTTTGTTTAAAGTTTATCAATTCACGGAGTTGGTTTACAGATTCTCAATTCATGGGAGTTTGGTTGATAGTTCATGGTTTCTTAGTGTGCACAGATTCTTAATGTTCACCGATTGGTAATTAGTTTATGGCGGTGTTCTCGAAATGCTTTTCATGGAAGCAAGTACACGGTAGTGAAGTACATGGGTCAACTGTTATCGGTATGTTTCACGTTGTTTTTGAAGTTCACTTTTTTATAAACTAGTTCATGTCTCAAGGCTTGTTCACGGTTTCAAAGCTAGTTTGTGGCTTTAAGGTGTTGAATTATTCACACTTTTGAAGATTCCCTTTCATGTGTTCGATTTTTTGGGATTTATAAGACTCTGATTGAAGAAATGACCTCATAACAACAAAACATGATCAATTTGGTGAACAATTAGATACTCAGATTGGTACAAGCACAAAACCACCTAGATTTGCAAATCATTTTTTTTTTTTGAATGGAAATTCATATACAAGAACTATGTCAAATTCACTTATCCATAGAAATGGAGATCCATTTAAAGGATCTTTAGATTCTCATGTACCAAAAAGATGATGTTGTAAAAACTAAGGCTCTTAAACTTGTTGAATCGTACACTGGCGAAGATTTTGAAATGGTTGAACTATACGAAAAGGCTTTGGCTTCTCTAACCATGGCCTTATCCCCTAAAATAACTTAAGGTTTAAAGGAATGTACTTCAGCAAAGCAAATATGGGAAGCATTGATCCAGATGTGTGAAAGAAATGAAGACATGAAGGAAAGCAAAAAAGGATATGTTAAAACAAAGGTTTAACATGTTTAATCACATTTTGGGATAATCTTTTGGAAACTCGAATTCAAAGGTTTGTCCAACTCATCACTGAAATGAGAAGTGTATAAATTCCAGTCTCAAATAGAGAAGTTAACAAGAAACTTCTGAAGGGTCCTCCCCTGTAGCATAGTGGTTGTTCCCATCTCGGTGAAGGCTTGGCCTGGGGTTTTACCCAGGTTCGAGTCCAAGGGGGGGCGCAGTTTTACCTATTCCACGGGGTTTCTGCGCATCAGGGGTGTGCTACACTTTCTAGCGGTGGTCGAGTAGTCGGCTTTTGGACATAGCTTCGAAAGGGTGGGTTTACACGTGGAAAGCAGTTAGCCGTTCAAAAAAAACAAGAAACTTCTGAATGATCTGCCACGTAACTAGGATATAAATGTTTCTCTCATTAAAAGGACAGTTGACTTATACAAATATACTATGGCTGAGCTTATCTCTACTTTTATTTTTTATGAAATGGATGATAAGCAAATCTTAATCATACTGGCAGTTTAAGCACAACAAGTATGGGTTTGAGAATATTTTATTGGATTATGCTAGATTGTGTATAGAAGTATATAAGTAATTGTCATACTTTTGAATACTCTCCTTTCTTTTCTTTTTTCTTGGATCAATTGGAAACAAGAGAATATAAGAAATATGTTTTATTTCTTCAAATTTGTAACCCAAAGACCAAGCATGGGTTTTGCAAATAAAGTATTCATAAGTTAACAGCTTATATTAGGTCTTGAGAGTTTAAGAGTTAATTGGTTTCCAAGGGGTAATAATTGAAAGATATACAAGATAAAGGAAAAGTGAGATTGTATATTTTTAAACCCAAATTCCATTCTCAAACTCAAGACAATTGTGAGCTTCACAGCTCATCCTCTTAGAAAAGTTTGATCTTGAACTCCTCTCCTTCTAATTCTCATCTAATATATCAACATATTTCATCTTATTTATGTCACACCCCAACCGATGGCGGAAACATCGGGCGCAGCACTAGGCGAATCAGATTGTTTCAAGAGAAGTTCCATAACAACTAAAATGACAATATTTTAAACCGTCAACTCCCCATACAATCAACCAATATCTCACATTAATTCTTACAAAACATAATATCTCTTAAAACATATCCAATCCGCTCTTCCCTAGATTTCTATTACATGAGTTTCTAAAGATAGCCCCAATCCATTTCAGCAAATGTCATCAACCTGTCACATATGTTAAAATAAACGTCAATACAATTAAGTAAATGTGAGCATACATGTTTGCATAGATAATAGATATAAAAGCGTTTCGCATACACCGCATGAACATACGTAAGAGATGCGAATTATACTACTGCATTGATACATGTAAACCAACAAACCGCAAGTGCGAGGCTAAAGAGAAAATAAATGAGAAATAAAAGTGCGAGCCTTAACAACCCCGGGCCTCCGGGTGGCGGGTCAACCTCTAGCAAGCTATCATGTTAAGGGTGGCATACAAACCAAGCAATAAATACAATTCATCGATTCACGTATAATCATGTAAAGGCGGGTTGCGAATAAGCGTTTTGAGTTGTGTGATGTGTTTTGATATAGGAACATATGTGACACCCAAAAGTGTGTTTAAGCGTAAAAAGGGTTCAAGTATACTCACAGTTGGTGCATTAAGAGAGAGAGATGGGATCTGATATGGATTGAAGGGAGCGCCGGTTCAGCCTGTAAACGCGAACAAAAGTGCATCAGTCTTCCGAAGTGCTGAAACGGTTGAAACGTGAAGGGGCAGTGGACAAGTTCGGGTGAAGTTGTACCAAATCTCTTGGATTGGTACAAGTTCGGGCGAACTTTCCTGAAAGCTACTGGAATGTACAAGTTCGGGCGAACTTGACATGTTTGCTTACAGATAGTACAAGTTCGGGTGAACTTGTCTGGTTTCCTTGGAAAAAGTACAAGTTTGGGTGAACTTGACTAATTTTCTTGAGAACTGGACAAGTTCGGGTGAAGTTGGTCATCAATCTGATGACAACTTCAAGCGAAGTTGCTCTTTTTGGAGCGAACTTGACTGTTTCGGTCACCAAGTCGTGCTTTTTCACGTCGTCTGTTGAGGAAATCGAGTATCCATCCCTCCAACCTTAAGCTACTGAGAAAAACATAGGCTGGAGAGGTCTTTTGGAGCTAGTTTTAGCCACTTTACAGGAACTCGGGCTAATCCGTGCGAACTTGATGGTTCGTACAGGTTAGTCCAGTTCGTGCAAGGTGACGATATCGTCCTTGTGCTTCCGGATCTGAGATCTTTCTTGACGTCGCCTCGTTCCACTTCATAGTGAACGAAACATACGTCATTTGTCCGTATTTTGTGCAAAAATCAATGCTTAAAAAGGTTTTACTCAGATCTAACACTTGGTGAGTCGAAATCATAGAGATTTCTAGCTTGGGAAGCCAAAGCTAAGCCCAAATACACTCGTTTAGTGTAGATCTAAGTGAAGAGAAGAAGTTTTATAGAAAAAGATGAAGATTTTCATAAACAGAAGAGTTTTGTTGAAAACGAAGGTAATCCTTGTGCAAAATCGTAGTAGAAACGTTGTTGTTTGCATAAAACGGGTTGATTCTTACTTGGAAATCAAAGGTTTTCAGTTTTGGGAGCTCTGGGGCGAACTTGCAGCAAGGGGAGCATGAATGGAGGTGCTGAGTATTTATAGGTGAAGAGGAATTAAGTGGGCAGACACCAAGTTCGGGCGAACTTGGCCAGTTCTGCTGGAATCTGTGCAAGTTCGAGCGAACTTGCTGATTTTGGAGGTTTCTTGAGGCCTGGTCAAGTTCGGGCGAAGTTGGGGTACCCAACTTTGGGCGAACTTGGCCTTTTGGCAAGTTTTGTTCGTTATTTTCGCGTTAGGTTTGGCGATTCGGTTCGTATTAGATAGTTACGTTAAGTGTTTTAGCGAAGCGTTAAGCATTGTTTTACCATTGTAATGAGAGAGGGCGAGTTGCGTGAGCGTATGAGCGTTTTAAGATAATAACACATGACATAAACAAGTATAACACACATATAACATAATTCCACATAAACTGCATTTGCGATGCGATGTGATAAGCGATGTCGAAGGCACAAGTGGTTATTGTACAACAACACACTCGGCTCTTAAGGTAACATAGTTACTCGTGATTGTGTTGAGTTAGCGTTGCGTTTAATAGGCGTTTAGATGTAATATAGTTGTGACAAAATGTATTTAATAAATATAAACCATTCCCTTAATCAAATCTCGGATTGCAATGACAGATACAAACGAAATAGACAGAAAAAGATAACAACGAAAATACGAGTTGTTACAATTTAAACCCTCTCTGGAACAAACATAATACTTAGGTCTTTTAACACCCTGTGAATCAATAGTTTTAGTACCTTTGCGAACAACAAAACCAACGGCTGAAGCATACTTCTGATACGAAGAATAAAAATCTTCAAGGATGTTAAATGTCATTCCAATCTTGGGCTTTAAATCTTATATAACATCAGGAATGTACAACATTAAGCTAGTTTTTGGACAAATTCTTTCATTGGGTGTGACAATACCATCTATAAAAGAAATACACAAAAAGGCCATGGCCATCTAAAAATATAAGCAATAAAGCAAATCATTAAGATAAGAAACTCCATAAAGTTGATTATACAGGAAAGTGAACGCGGTATATACGTAAACACCATAAAATCTTTAGTATTGTATAATGAGTTAACATGATATATAAAACGCCATATATAGATGAAGGTATAAACAAATATATAGAATCCTCGTCATATATACAAAAAAACGCCACAAAAGCACATACAAACACCAAACATTGAATCTCTTAGCATAGTTACAAAACTCCACAGAGTGATTATATATTGAGATTATTTAACATGATTTGTCTATATAACAATGTAAACGTCATATATAAATAAAATCCATAAATTCTTTAGTATGGTATAATTAGTTAATACGATATATAAAATGCCAGACAACGTTACTACAATTAAGTAGCATTAACAGAAAGATGATAAACACCGTATATAGAATTCATGGACTCATCAGCTTAGATACAAATTTCCACAACAGATTATATATTGAGATTTAATACAATTTGTCTATATAACCGTATAAACGCCAAACAATAAAAAGGAACACACAAAACCTATAACACCAAAACTTAGAAAAGTGACAACGTAAACAAGATACACTACATTAAATAAACTCCATACACACCATAACCATGAAAACACATGCACAACTAACAAAATAAGTGCATATTGTTAAAAAACGTCACATTGTGCTACATATTCAAGGTTGTTAATATGAAAATCCTAACGGATAATTAAAAACGTCAATAACGTGGACCAGAATGTTTCTCAAGTTTCTCAATTAGCCTATTGCTTCTCACACGATCCTGACCCTACATATATAAGGTATGGTTAGTTTATATAGGGTAGAGTTAATTATGACTCTAATACCAATTTGTCACACCCCAACCGATGGTAGGAACATCGGAGTGAGACGAAACTAGATTGCTTCAGACTTCATAACATGCTAAATTGTGACAATAATTTAAACAACAATATTTCAATTTCACACTGAATGGAGTACATGGTCTTGCAAGGGAAAAATACGTTTTTTTGCAACTTGAACATAAACTAACGAAAGGAAATACAAAACATAGAAATTAAGTGTGTTTCTAATACACCCTGAGTAGAATTGTTCGAGCATCTCATACATTTCCTGCAACATATATTAAAGTATATGTCAACACAAAAGGTTGGCGAGCATACAAGTTTGGTTTTACATAAATAAAAAAGGTCCTCAAATCCAACATGGAAACTCGTATACTAAGTTAAATTACATACTAGCATGCACAACCTAAGTGTCAAACCAAAGATTCCACGAGCATAATCTTGTCAACAAGTGAACAAGACTGTTTACGATTGTATACTTAACATAAACCATGAAAACGGGCTGTGTGCTACTCCTATAGAATTATACATGTTAAGGTAGGCTAACAAAGTTAATGACAAGTAGCTGCATGAATGAATCTCTGGCATGAATAACCTAAGCATAACAAATAACATGTTTGATGGATTGAGTGATTCCATAAGTTTTGTTATGTGCATAGGTGAGTTTGATTATCTTATATATGTTACACCCAAAAAGTGATTAAAACATAAAAGGGATTCTACTATACTCATGGTTTGCACAAGCTTCCACAAACGTGAGTTGATGACAATTGAAAGTTTGGACAACAAAGTTACCCTTCAATGTGGAAACGAAGGTGTGTGAGTTCATGGTATTGTTGATGGATTCGGATTCGGAATTTTAATTACTAGAAAGTATGTATATAAGGAAAATTACATCTTGTCTAAACACTTAGGTAGTGTTTGGTATGCAGGAATGAGAGGCGGGATGGAATGGACTATTACGAGAGAATGAAAAATCTATGTGTTTGGTTGGTCAAAGTAATGGAATAACCCATTTCATAAGGCATTCCATTCTCTCAAATTCATTCCATCCACCACCCCTGTTTTGTTTTTTCCATTCCATTCCCTCTTACCTTTCCTCATCAACATCCCGCTTACCACTATTACCACCCGCCACCACCACCACCCACCGTCGTTGCCAACACCCGCCACCACCACCCCATGTCACCGACCAAACACCCCTGTTGTCACCCTCCACCATTGCCGACCACGACTAACCCCTGCCACCACCACCGACCACCGCCACCCACCCCCACAACCGCCGACCATGCCAGCACCACCACCACCCACCCCCCCCCCCCACTGTCACCCAATGCCGATTTTATTCCTTCCTCTTTTGTTTCCTACCAAACAACACAAGGTGATAATTCATTCCATTCCCACATGGTAACGAAACAAGACCATGGAATGGTAATGACCTATTTCGTCCCTTTGTCCATTCCATTCCCTCACCCATTCCATTAACCCATATCAAACAAACCCTCAATTTGGACACTATGTTTTGGTGTGTTTTCATGGGTACCAAATCACCCATTAGAATGCAATTTGAGGAATCAAGAACAAAAATGATATCTACTGTAACTCATAACATTCAACCATGATTTGGTTGACATTATGGTTTGGTTTATATATATATATATATATATATATATATATATATATATAATATAGTTAATAGTCCAATGTTAGGTTAGTCATGTATGGTCACGTAAAGGTAGGATTAAAATCTCATAACCTTGTGAATTCACCAATGCACAAGATCATCACAAGGATGATTTCGGATGGTCATGAATCTATGAACAAGAATAAAATCTTTTAATTCACCAAGACAGCCAACTGAGTTAAACAAGATGAGTGCATTTCAAACCTGGATAGTGTTTGAAGACTTGGTGTAGTTTGTTCACTTTGTTTACTTGAAAGCTGTTTGGTGACTTAGGGAGTGAACTAACTAATTAGCTAAGTAATCAAGTCAGGTAGGTGGAATCATATTTGTAGAACCTAAGTCCCATTGTACACACATTTAACCCTAACACAAATCCTTCAACAAGTCTTGGTTTGATTTTAACTCACTTAGAGACAACTTGGGGTCTTTAAAACATAAAGTAAGGAGGTGTTGAACCTCATACTTTATGGAAAGACACATTAACTCAAGCCCCTCAGGGACAAGGTTTCGTACAAGTTCATCTAAGAAAGATAAACATAAGTTGTATAAGTTGAAAGTTTTATAACAACATAATTTTAAACTCACTTTGGACCTCAACAATTGTGATGTACCTTTGTTTACCTTGGTAAACATTGGGTAACATCCCTAGAGGTTGTCCAAGTTGAATGGAAGAAGAAAACAAGAATAAATGAAGAAGGAAGTGAGTGGAAGCTCACTCGAACACTTAGAACTTTCTGCCTAAAGTTGCAAAGATTCTTGAGAATTCTTGAGTGTTCGAGAGTAGATATGAAGTGTGGAAAGTGAAACAAGGTATGGAAGTCTTGGATTTATAGTAGGGGATTAGGGTTTATGTCATAACTAAGTTAGAGGCCGATTCGAGGAGAATTGAGGTGGAAAAAACGGTTGAGAAGCATAATTTTACGAAGCTGTCCAAATTTCTGCCGCCTTGGTTCCCTTGCGGACCATATGGACTATGTCTTATGGTTTGTAAGGTATGTCAGATTTCAATTTTTGCATTTTTGGCCCTTGTTGTTTAGTGCTTTGTTCATTTATGCAATATCTTTAATATGTTAAGAGTTTTTTAGGCATTTTAAGGCATGTATAAGCATGTGTATAGTATGAATGTGTATGAATAATATTCCGAGCATAAAATGAATATAAAGTATGATTCAGTTTCATATATAAAATGCATTTCCATGATTGTGTGGGCATGAATTAAACAAGTATGAATAAGATGTAATTTCCATTATGATCAAAGTCTTGAGATTACAAAGATTAAAATGAAATACGAATACAAGCTTTCTAAATATAGAAAGTATGAAAATACGAATCATTACAATGTAGGCATCATGTTTTGGACTTCGAAAATGATGTGTTTGGATTGTTTTGGCAGGATATTATATAGAAAACATCAAACATAACAATGTAAAACACAATACAATGTGTTGCAGACATGAATTTAAAACACAACTAAAATACAATACTTAACACTTAAAACACACTGCTTAATGTTCTTGACATGGTGTTTTAAGTTTGAAGCCTAGAATACGTTGCATTGTGTTTCTAATTGTTACATTTGGTATTTTCTATACAATACCATGCCAAAACAATCCAAAATACCATGTTTAAGTCCAAACCATGATGCCTACCTGTCAATTCGTATATTTTCTTATGATTTTTATCCTTTGTAGATGAACTATTACCTATATATGTATTTGAACGATGTCACCACACTACTTGTAGTTCTGCTTAAAACCATATTATTGCAACTTAGATCAAATAATAGACAATTATGTGATCAAACATGAATTTTCTATATAATAACAATTAGCAAATTTCAGTATACTCACAAATGTTATTGTTCATCGAACAATAACAAGTTTTTTGTAATTAATTTTCAAGTGTTTTATCATTATAAGTACTCTCATCATATTTTTTTCTCTAATAACTTCCAAGATACGATATTTTATAAAGTTTCAAGTCTTTCCTTGCGACATGGAAAATATATTTACACACATGGATAAAGTTTTTGTTAGAATGTCATCTGAGTAAAATGTTTGTGGTTTTACAAAGGCTTTTTTTACATGTTTTAATTGATTTTTGGTGTTCCTACTTTCTTCAAGGGTTTAAAGTCTTAAAACGCTGGACACGTCCTTTTTTTGTGTACCTTGTTCATTATAACATTTTTTATTTCGATTTGGTGGAATGTGTTTCTGGATGACATTTTATTAATAAAGGGTGTCCTTGTGCTACTTTAAGGCAAAAATAAGCAACAAAAAGTATGTGATTTTGAAGGTAAAACTAAAGTGCTTATAATTAGAGAAAAGGTGAACACAATTAGTCAATTTCATCTCCTTTTGTTTTATGAAAGGAGGATGTATATAAGTGTTAACTAGGAGTTTTCTTGTTAATCTTTTTAGCTTTCATATAAGCTTTCATACTCGCAACGCTAACGCTACACGAATCATAGTAGCTTATGTTACTTTATAAGCCGAGTGTGTTTGTTTGTTCGGTAACCACTCGTGTCTACAACCTCGCTTCTCACACAAATCGCAATCGCAATTATTTATGTTACTTTAATGATTGTTTATGTGTTTATGTGTATGAATTGTATTCGTTCTCGCAAAATGCTCTCGCTCACACAACTCGCTATATCGCACTACAATGTTAATATAACGCTTAACGCCTCGCTAAAACACTAAACCAAACTAACTAATACAAACGAACACGCCAAACAAACAGCCAACGCGTGAATTAGGAACGATTCGCACGAAACAGGCCAGTTCGTACGAATTGAACCCTTTCTCCTCCCCTCATATAAATACCCAACACACTCATGCTCCCACTCTTTGCTGCCACTTCGCACAGAAACTCCCTCTACTCGTTTTCTCTGATTTTCAAGTAAGAAACAACTATTTTCCATGCAAACACAACGATTTCCACTACGATTTTACACGACTTTATCTCCAATTTCATCTAAACTACCCTGTTTATGAAAATCTTCATTATTTTCACAAAAGCTTCTGATTTTACTTTGGATGTACACTTAAATGAGTGTATTTGAGTTAGCTTTGGCTTATCAATATAGAAACCGTGTTGTTTCTGTAACATTTGTAAAAATCGGGTCTCCAAAACCCGCTCCGTTTTGTAATCAAGTACCAAGTTATGAAAGTGCATTAATTATTTATGGTTATTTTGAGTTAAAACGATACATAATTAGTAAACAAACTAAACTATAAAAAGTATATTTGATAAAAAGTTAAAATAAAATAAATAAAAAACATTTGAAGCTGCCGGGACTCGAACCCGGGTCAGCTGAGTCACTCAATGACTTAACATCCTTTTCCTAAACCACTCCGCCATAATGTGTTTTCTGTTAACACTAGGAAAACAATTGGAACTTATACGCAAACTCAAATTAACCGTTGATGCCATCTGAATAACGGAAATCGGCAAACCAATTGCCAAATCGTTGCGAATTCATCTGGCCAGCTTATAACCGATGCATTTCGGTTTCTAATTAAGTCAGAATTGAATGAACTTTAAGTTCTATCATTTTCGGCTTTTGAAACCGAAAATTTATCAAGCTCTGATTTAATTCAAGTTTCCGATCATTTGCACGATTCAGAACTATCACAACAATATTCAATTTCATTTTCGTCGCATTCCTGAATCATAAGATCTTCTGAATCAGTCCGCCGGAAAATTTCTGCAAGTCACCGGAAAACCGGGACTTACATTCTCACGGTATTTCCTCTGACTCTTTTTGTTTAAAACATGTGATTAGTCAGTCTCTAACACAACTCCATCATCAGAATCGATCCTAGCCAACGTTTATCGGAAATCTTATCTTCGCCGGAAAGTTTCTGAGACTGCCGGAATCCCACTGTGAACTGGCTAAGATATCCTACACTTCTTTTAAACCTTGTTTAGGTGACTTAACTTTATGAATAATCGATCAACGCTATTAACTGGTTCAACAGTCGGAGTTCATTTCCAGTACCGACGAACCTCCGCTGGAATTCAGTGAATAACATCAATCGGTATATTCTGTTCCTTAAACTTTCTCCATTCTTTACTTTTGAGTTACTGTTGATGTCGGAGAACTTTGTAAATCACAAATCAATCATAATCAGTCGAGTTATGTTGCCTGTGTAATCGGTGAAGAAGATGAAGTTATAACAGAATATAAGAGTAATTAAAATCCGGATTATAAACGGGTTAGACACACAGTCCAGCGGTGGACTGTGTGCAAATTTCACATACACGTCCCGAGTTCGATCCTTGCTACGCGCACGCTTTGTGTAATAACATTCCTTTTTTAATCATGAACTAACCCGGGTTAAAACAGGTAGTTGTTAAGTATAATAAAAACCAAGAATATAACCGGGTTAGACACACAGTCCAGCGGTGGACTGTGTGCAAAATGAACTTCACGTCGTGCGTTCGAATCTTGTCACGAGTACCGGTCCAGTTGAATTAAAACGTTTTTTGTAAATAAAGGAATTTTCGGTTAATTCAAATAAGTATATAAATATAATTAAAACTGAGTTTATAACGGGTTAGTCACGTAGCTCAGTTGGTAGAGCTACGTGCACGTGAACGGAAGGTCGCCGGTTCGAATCCCGCTCGGCGCAGAAATATCCGCTGACCGAACCGGTCAGCGGTCAACAATAAAAAAAAATATTTTTTTTATATATTTATTTATTTAATTTAATTTAAAAATCAATTAAAAATACTTAAAAATAACATTTTTAAAGATAGAAAATAGCCATAAACTCATAAAAAAATATATCTAAAAATTTCATTAAAATCCTTAATAACATCCATCCACTTAATATATTTTTTCCATTATTATTTAGGTTAGTATTCCTCGTCGACTCGCTCATCTAAATCGTGCGCATCTCACCATCTCAAATTCAACGCACCCAATGTGAGTGAACCTTTCAAATTCCCCGTTTTAATCACGTTTTTGGGGTGTATCATGTGTCTTTGTTTATTTACATATTATAACGAAACTATTGTGCATACATCATATCATGACATGTGTATTAGTTTGTTGCTGTTAAGTAGTTATTGGATGCAAATTATTATTACAGTACATGCATTTGCCGAGGCCGCAGCTCCCCATCCATGAGGTTGAGCTTGTTTCCCCATTTTATTATGCGGTTGAACTGTGACGTGCCCGCAACGATCGGCTCCGTTTGATTGAGCCTTGATCGGTTATTTCATTTTACATTTCAATACATGCAATACGATCGGCTCCGTTTGATTGAGCCTTGATCGCACAATTCAATTTACATTTCCAGTTCATGCAATACGATCGGCTCCGTTTGATTGAGCCTTGATCGCACAGTTCAATTTACATTTCCAGTTCATGCAATACGATCGGCTCCGTTTGATTGAGCCTTGATCGCACAGTTCATTTATGTTAGTTATCGTATGATATTGGTATGTTCATGTATGCTATCAAGTGTTATTGTATGTTATAATTGTAACTGCTATTTGCCAATGCTTGATTACTTACATTGCTCTTTTATGATTATGCACAATATTTTATTGATAAACTAACCATAAAATCCTTATCAAATGTTTATCTAATAAGGTTCACTCGCCAACTTATGTTGACCCAAAACCTCCCATTTTACACATGGTACAGGTGAACCAGCAGCAGCTAGGAACACATAGGACCTGGGTTAGAAGAATAAAACGATTTAGTATTGGGATTGTTATGTTTGGTTATTTTCCCTTGTATTGAATGAACATGTTTGGATGTTTGAAAATGTAACTTTGACTTCATTAATTATGAAACATAATAGTAAATGTCATGTGCTTTGGTGATAACCCAATTATGCCCCGACTCTTATTTCCGCTGCGGGTCGGGGTGTGACAGTTTCAAGCTCACTAATTGTTTGATCCAACTAGAACTGTTTCAAACTCGATTTTTGCACTAAAACGGATTAAAACCGACATATGTTTCTGTCACACCCTAACCGATGGTGGAAACATCAGGGCGCGGCACTAGGCGAACCAGATTGTCTCAAGAGAAATTCCATAACAATTTACATGGCAATATCTTAAATAGTTAACTTCCCATGCAATCAACCAATGTTTCACGTTTAATCATTACAAAACATAATATCTCTTAATACAAATCAAGTTCGATCTTCCCTAGATTTATTACATGATTTTCTAAAGGCAAACCTACAACTAAGCGTCCCAAAGCAGATACCCTCAACCTGCCACATATGTTAAAATAAACGTCAATACAATTAAGTAAAGGTGAGCATACAGGTTTACATACATAATAGATATAAAATCGTTTAGAATACACCGCATGACATTACGTAAGCGTTGTGAACTATGTAACTACTTAGATTCAAGTAAACCAACAAACCGTTATTGATCGAGGCATGCAAACAAGTGTCCACATCCTAAAGAGAAAATAAATGAGAAATGAAAATGCGAGCCTTAAAACCCCGGGCCTCCGGGTGGCGGTCAACCTCTAGTATACTATCATGTTAAGGGTGACGTACAAGCAATCAAGTAATACATACAATTCATCAGATTTCACGTATAGTCATGTAATAGCGGGATTGCGAATAAGAGTTTGAGTTGTGTGATGTGTTTTGATATACGAACATATGTGTCACCCAAAAGTACATTTAAGCGTAAAGGGGTTCAAGTATACTCACTGTTGGTGCATTTTGAGAGAAGAGACGGGATCTAAGATGAGTTGAGGAGAGCGCCAGATCAGCCTGTAAGCGAACAGAAGTGCATCAGTCTTCCGAATTGCTGAAACGGTTAACGGTTGAAGGAACAGAAGACAAGTTCTGTGAACTTGTACCTTGGGGTACAAGTTCGGGCGAACTTGACTATCTAGACTTACTGGAGGTACAAGTTCGGGTGAACTTATCTGGTTTTCTGAGAAATGAGACAAGTTCGGGAGAACTTGCCCAATTTGGTGAGGAGTGATACAAGTTCGGGCGAACTTATGTCATTTTGTGAAGAATTGATCAAGTTCGGGCGAACTTGGTCACCCATCTGGTGACAAGTTCAAACGAACTTGATGCCTTCCGAGCGAACTTGACTGTTTTGGCATCCAATTCGTGCGTTTTCGCGTCATTTGCTGAGGAAATCGAGTGTCCATCCCTCCAATCTTAGGCTACTGAGCAAAACCTAGGCTAAAGAGGTCTTTTGGAGCGAGTTTTAGCCATTTTACAGAAAGTCGGACTAATCCGGACGAACTTGAAGGTTCGAACGAGTTAGTCCAGTTTGTGCAAAGTGACGATTTCGTCCTTGTGCTTCCGGATCTGAGATTTTGCTTGACAACGCCTCGTTCCACTTCAAAGTGAACAAAACATACGTCATTAGTCCGTATTTTGTGTGAAATCGATGTTTAAAAGGGGTTTTACTTAGGTCTAAGCATAGATCTAAGTGAAAAACAGAAGTTTTTGCATAAAAAGATGAAGATTTTCGTAAACAGAGGAGTTTTGATGAAATCGAAGGTAAAACCTTGTGCAAAATCGTTGTAAAACGTTGTTATTGCTTGAAAACGGGTTGATTCTTACTTAGAAAGCAAAGGGTTTTGATTTTGGGGAGCTCCGTGCGAACTTGCAGCAAGTGAAAATGAAGAGAGGAGCTGAGTATTTATAGGTGAAGGCCGAAAGTGGGCTGGATACATAAGTTCGGGCGAACTTGCTTGTTTTCCTGAGTTTTAAGGCAAGTCCAGGCGGACTTGTTGGATTTTGAAGTATTCTCGTGGCCTGATCAAGTTCGGGCGAACTTGTGATGCACAAGTTCGGCCGAACTTGACCTATTGGCCAAGTTTTGTTCATTTGTTTCCCGTTAAGAGTTCGTTGACGATTCGGTTTGTATTATATAGTTATATTAAGCGTTTTAGCGAAGCGTTAAACGTTATATTACTGTTGTATTAAGAGAGAGCGAGTTACATGAGCGTGCGAGCATTTTAGCGATATCAAACCATAACATAAACAAGTATAACACACATAAAACATAACCCCACATAATTGACTGCGTTTTGCGATGCGATGAGATAAGCGACGCGATGGCACAAGTGTTTATTAAACAATAACACACTCGACTCGTAAAGTAGCATAACTACTTGTGATTGCGTTGAATTAGTGATTAATAAGAGATTAAATGCAATATAGTTATGACAAAATATAATTCCATTAACATAAATTTCTCATAATAAAATCTCAGAATTACAGTGAGAGATACAATCGGGAATAAAAGGAAAAAAGATAACAACGAATTTACAAGTTGTTACAGTCTCCCATACTTTAGGAAATTTCGTCCCGAAATTTAAGTAGTAGCCGTAACAAAGAGATGCGGATATTTAGCCTTCATGTCACTTTCCAATTCCCAAGTGAACTCGGCACCGCGTTTGCCTTCCCATCGAACCTTTACAATAGGAATGCGAGAAAGCCGTAGTTTCTTGGTTTCTTGGTCCATGATTTCGACTGGTTTTTCCACGAAATTAAGAGTCTCGTTTATTTGCAAGTCCTCGAGAGGGACGTGGAGATTTTCTTCAGCTAGCCATTTCTTGAGGTTCGACACGTGGAAAGTCTTATGTACGTTGTTAAGTTCTGCCGGTAGTTCGAGTCGATAGGCCACTTTGCCGATTCTTTCCGGAATCTTAAAGGGACCCACGTATCGTGGCGCTAGCTTTCCTTTCTTTCCGAAACAGATCACTCCTTTCCAAGGTGCAACCTTTAAGAGAACGCAATCTCCCACTTCGAACTGTAGGGGCTTGTGGCGTTTATGGGCATAAATCTTTTGACGACTCCGAGCTTTCAAGAGATTGTCTCTTATCTGGAAAATCCTGTCCGTCGTTTCTTGAATCAGCTCGGGGCCGGTGATTCGTGCTTCTCCGATCTCGTGCCAAGCAATAGGCGATCGACATTTCATACAGTGCCTCAAAAGGAGCCATTTGAATGCTGTGTGTGATAACTATTATTGTACGAGAATTCAATTAAAGGTAAATGCGTATCCCAATTACCACCGAAATTTATGATGCACGCACGAAACATGTCTTCGAGGGTGCGGATCGTTCGCTCAGTCTGACCGTCGGTTTGAGGATGAAAAGCGGTACTGAGATTAAGCGTAGTACCGAGAGCGGATTGAAAAGTCTCCCAGAGACGTGAGGTAAAGCGACCGTCTCGGTCAGAGATGATGTCACGAGGCGTCCCGTGTCGACATATGACTTCATCGGTATAGATTCATGCTAATCGTTCTACCTTAAAGTCTTCTCGTATGGCAATAAAGTGCACATATTTAGTAAGACGATCAACGGTAACCCAAATGCTATCGTGACCAGAGGAGGTGCGAAGGAGTTTTGTTACGAAGTCCATGGCTATGCTCTCTCACTTCCACATCAGGATTTCGGGTTGTTCGAGCAAGCCAGAGGCCCTTTGATGTTCGGCTTTAACTTTCGAACAAGTTAAGCACTTTGAGATGTATACGGCGATATCCTTTTTCATGCCTGGCCACCAATACTTAGGACGAAGGTAGTGGTACATTTTTTCGGCTCCGGGATGAATGGAGTATTGAGATTTATGGGCTTCGGTCATTAGCAATTCACAGAGATTATCACGGCTAGAAACCCAAATACGATCGAGATAGTAATAAATACCATTAGGTTTAACTACAAGCTGAGTTTCGGCACCACATTTCATTTCATCCTGCAGGGTGTTCTCGTTAAAACAAGCGAACTGGGCGGAGCGAATCATGATTTCGAGATTATTCAAAGCTTGAGAGTCACGAACACTATACACATAGCTTCGTCGACCGAGAGCATCGGCTACGACGTTTGCTTTGCCAGGATGGTATCGTATCTCACAATCGTAGTCGTTGAGAAGTTCAACCCATCTGCGTTGGCGCATATTTAGTTCCTTTTAATTGAAGATATGTTGTAAGCTCTTATGGTCGGTGAAGACCGTACACTTAGTACCGTAAAGGTAGTGTCGCCATATCTTTAATGCAAAAACAACTGCACCGAGTTCGAGATCGTGGGTTGTGTAGTTCTTCTCGTGGATCTTGAGTTGTCGAGACGCATACGCGATAACTATGTCTCGTTGCATGAGAACACAACCAAGACCAAGATTAGAGGCATCGCTATAAACAACGAAGTCATCGTTTCCGTCGGGTAAGGCAAGTACGGGAGCGTTGCATAGCATACGCTTGAGGGTTTGAAAGGACTCCTCTTGTTTGGAATCCCAAACGAAAGGTTTGTCTTTATGAGTTAAAGCGGTAAGCGGAACGACGATTTTCGAAAAGTCAGTGATGAATCGACGGTAGTAACCCGCCAATCCAAGAAAGGAACGGATTTCAGATGCATTCTTCGGCGTGATCCAACTCTTGACAGCTTCAATCTTTGCAGGGTCGACGTGAATTCCCTAACTATTAATGATGTGGCCGAGAAATTGGACTTCTTCAAACCAGGATTCACACTTAGAGAACTTAGCATAAAGACGATTACCTTGGAGAAGTTCGAGGACTAAACGAAGATGGCGCGCGTGTTCGTCTCTCGACTTCGAGTAGATAAGGATGTCATCGATAAACACAATGACGAAACAATAAAAAAAAAAGCTTTACACACACGGTTCATCAAATCCATGAAGACCGCGGGTGCATTGGTAAGACCAAAGGGCATGACCACGAATTCGAAATGGCCATAACGAGTACGAAAGGCGGTTTTCGGAATATCTTCTTCCAACACGCATAACTGATGATAACCGAAACGTAAATCGATCTTAGAAAAACAAGTAGCACCTTGAAGCTGATCAAATAAGTCGTCGATTCGGGGAAGAGGGTAGCGGTTCTTTATCGTAAGCTTATTAAGTTCACAATAATCGATGCACATTCAGAACATCCCATCTTTCTTTTTCACAAAAAGAACGGGTGCGCCCCAAGGTGAAGTGCTCGGGCGTATAAAGCCTTTATCAAGAAGTTCTTGAAGTTGGCTAGATAGCTCGCGCATTTCGGATGGTGCGAGAAGATAGAGAGCTTTAGCAACGGGAGTAGCACCAGGAATTAAATCGATACAGAACTCAACATCTCGAGTAGGGGGTAAACCGGGTAAATCGTTAGGAAAACTTTAGGAAATTCACAAACAATGGGTACATCTTTCCAAGTTTTCCTTTCTATCTATGGGTACACGATGTGGGCTAGGAATGCAACGCATTGCTTTCGCAAATGCTTTTGCTTGGGTACATGTCATAAGCATCAACGTCTTTGAGGGAGTCTCGCCATAGACATGTAGCTGATCACCGTTAGGGATAGGAAAACGAATCATTTTATCGAAGCATACAACTTCAGCGTGATTTTCACGAAGAAAATTCATGCCTACTATGATACCGAAGCTACCTAATTGCATAGGTATGGGATTGATCGAGAAGCTGTGGTTGTTGAGATCGAGAGTACAACCACGTAGGATGGAGTTAACGGTAACGTTTCTTTAGGTGGCGACTTCCACATCGAAAGTCTTTGGGAGTTTAGCGCGTTTACATTTTAAAACCTTTTCGAATTCTAACGATACAAAACAATTATCGGCACCAATATCAAATAAACATGAAGCATATATACCATTGACAAGGAACATACATTGTTGTCGTTATGAGCCTAACGATGATTGAGATTGAATGCTCGTCCACGCGCAGCCTGTGGTTGTTGCTGCTGAGGCTGTGGTGGTGGCTGCTGCTGGGGCTCTTGTTTCACGGCTCGGTTAGGGCAGACATTACTGAAGTGGTTTGGGTCACCACATGTGTAGCAAGCACGTGCCTTTGGGGCTGGTGCTTGTTGCTGGAACTGCTGCTGATTAGCCTGAGGAGTGCGAGGTGGAGCTGGTAGAGCTGGAGGTGCGGGTGCTTGAGGAGCTGGATGACGAGGGCCTGAACGGCAGCTGAGAGTAAAGTGGCCGTAAATGTTGCAGTTGGTGCAGAAGCGACAATTGCCTCCAACTGCATGGTGATAAGTGCATTTCGAGCACAATGGATGAGGACCGATATACGCACGCTTTATTGGAGTGCGTTTGGTGCGGCTGACTGAAGCGGCTGAGGGTTTGGCAGTGCGGTAAGTGCATAGTTCTTGCTCGGGTTTTCTCTCTTGCGACCTCCGCGACTGGACTTTGACTCTCGAGACTGATCGGAGGGAGCTGCTGATTCGGTGATGGCCTGTTTGTGACTTTGCTGTTCTTAAAATAACCAGCCTGAACCCTTTTGTCGTTGATTTCTGCGGCTAGCTGATAGGTTTCCTCAATGGCGACAGGGCGTGCTGCTTGAACAAAATCAGCAACGCAGTCTGGTAGAGCACGTAGGTATTTCTTGATTGCTTTCTCGGTAGTGTCCACCTGACCGGGACAGATAATACTCAACTGCTTGAAACGAGCTGTTAGACCAGCGTTGTCGGGACCGTCTTGTTTGATATCCCATAACTCATTCTCCAGCTTTTGAACCTCATGCAGAGGACATAACTCTTTCACCATGATTTCCTTGAGTTCCTCCCAAGTGAGCCCGTAAGCTTCATCGTTCTCGCGCTTGTTGCGCTCTGTTGTCCACCAATCAAGAGCCCTCGATTGGAACACGCCGGTAGCATTGATGGTGCGCAGGGCTTCGGGGCATCCGCTTTGGCGGAAGGTAACCTCGATGGAATCGAACCAGTGGAACATAGCACTCGGTCCTTCCGTGCCAGAGAAAGTAAGAGGTCCACATGCTTTAAATTGCTTGAAGCTGAACGAAGTCTTGGGCGTGTCGGTCTTGGAATCCGCCGATGAGTTGCTGCTGACAGCATGGATCTTGCTGACAATCTGAGGAATCACCTTGGCCATCTGCTTGGCCACGAGTGAGGCAATTCGCTTGTCGGCGTTGTTGCGCTGGATGTTCCTCCGTGTGTTTGATTGAATGAGATTTGATTATAATAGGTTTATGTTCAAAAGTTTACTATTATTATTATTATTCAATTAAGGCACTGAACACATAGACACGTATCCACATAAGCACGTAATCACCAGGCACATAATCACACAAGCATATATTTTGCACGTATTCATCTTCAACTAAATCATGCAAAGCGCGTACGAGATGCGAGATAATAGCGTAAGTAGCGAGTAAAGCTGCGTTTGAGACACGAATGCCCTCATGAGCGTAAGCGAGTTGAGCGATTAGTTTGGTTGGTGAATTAATTAGCGTTTTAGATTTCGAGAGCTGTGCGAGTTGTGTATATACCGATGGAGCGTAAAAGCGATAAATCGAGAAATTGAATAAGCGAAAAAATCCATAAATTTAAACACATAAATAATAAATAAACTCGATGATGCATAAAATCGACGATTGTAGGCTTAAATCAACTGGGAGCGTCCTGGGTTTTGAGACAGTGACTACCCAAAGTGGTTCGAGAATTCTCTGAGTTCGAACACACGATTTGGCCTAATAGACAAATGCTCTCGCCGTACAACGGTTAACGGCATTTGTCCTTCCAGTTACGTCGTGTTCCGAGTCATCGAAATAATCGAGACTTTGGTTAGATTGAAAATCGAGGAGCGGAACTAGTTATTAAGATGTGGGTTTCACCCCTAACTTAACAACTTTATTCCTAGTTGTGGTTAAGCTCACTGATCAAATCGGGAGTTCCACTAGATAGAATTGGAGATTTTCGTCGAGGTTTGGATATCACTCCTAACTCAACGAAGACATCTCGTGCGAGAGAATGCGCGGAGTGAATGATCTCGTCGAGAGTTCTTGGTTTTCACACCTATTCTCGACTTGATCACTCGTTTTGTGTAATACGAGCGTTCTTCACGTGTATTGTGGTTGCTTTAGGAAAAGCAATGTTTGAAAAGCTCAATCAAAGGCTTCTGGTCAAGTTCGGGCGAACTTAGCATCAGCCTGATGTCAAGTTCGAGCGAACTTGCTCAATCTCAGTTGAACTTGTTTGATGTTGAAGGGGACTGACAAGTTCGGGTGGACTTGGGTCAAGTTTAGGCGAACTTGATCAAGTTCGGGCGAACTTGGTCAATTTCGAGCGAACTTGCCCTCAAGTTCGGGCAAACTTGTCTGTTCGTATCCGTTTCGAGCGTTTAATCGATGTGTAACGGTCTAATTTGGTGTCTTAACTATAGACTAGGTCAAACATGGCAGTTCTACCTAATTTTCCCTATAGTTATGGCTCTGATACCAATCTGTCACACCCCAACCGATGGCGGAAATATCGGTGTGCGGCACTAGGCAAACCAGATTGTCTCAAGAGAAATTCGATAACAATTTACATGGCAATATCTTAAACAGTTAACTTCCCATACAATCAACCAATATTTCACATTTAATCATTACAAAACATAATATATCTTAATACAAATCAAGTTCGATCTTCCCTAGATTTATTACATGACTTTCTAAAGGCAAACCTACAACTAAGCGTCCCAAAGCAAATATCCTCAACATGCCACACATGTTAAAATAAACGTCAATACAATTAAGTAAAGGTGAGCATACAAGTTTGCGTACATAATAGATATAAAAGCGTTTAGCATACACCGCATGACATTACGTAAGCGTTGTGAACTATGCAATTACTTAGATTCAAGTAAACCAACAAACCGCGATTGATCGAGGCATGCAAACAAGTGTCCACATCCTAAAGAGAAAATAAATGAGAAATGAAAATGCGAGCCTTAACAAACCCGGGCCTCCGGGTGGCGGGTCAAACTCTAGTATACTATCATGTTAAGGGTGGCGTACAAGCAATCAAGTAATACATACAATTCAACAGATTTCACGTATAGTCATGTAATAGCGGGATTGCGAATAAAAGTTTGATTTGTGTGATGTGTTTTGATATACGAACATATGTGTCACCCAAAAGTGCGTTTAAGCGTAAAGGGGTTCAAGTATACTCACTGTCGGTGTGTTTTGAGAAAAGAGATGGGATCTGAGATGAGTTGAGGAGAGCGCCGGATCAACCTGTAAGCGAACAGAAGTGCATCAGTCTTCCGAATTGATGAAACGGTTAATGGTTGAAGGAACAGTAGATAAGTTCGGGCGAACTTGTCTGGTTTCCAGAGAAATTAGACAAGTTTGGGCGAACTTGCCCTATTTGGTGAGGAGTGATACAAGTTCGGGCGAACTTGTTCTGATTCCTTGGAATCAGTACAAGTTCTGGCGACCTTGTGTAATTTTGTGAAGAATTGATCAAGTTCGGGCGAACTTGGTCACCCATCTGGTGACAGGTTCAAGCGAACTTGATGCCTTCCGAGTGAACTTGACTGTTTTGGCATCCAATTCGTGCGTTTTCGCGTCGTTTGCTGAGGAAATCGAGTGACCATTCCTCCAACCTTAGGCTACTGAGCAAAACCTAGGCTAAAGAGGTCTTTCGAAGCGAGTTTTAGCCATTTTACAGAAACTCGAACTAATCCGGGCGAACTTGAAGGTTCGAACGAGTTAGTCCAGTTTGTGTAAAGTGACGATTTCGTCCTTGTGCTTCCGGATCTGAGATTTTGCTTGACAACGCCTCGTTCCACTTCAAAGTGAATGAAACATACGTCATTAGTCTGTATTTTGTGTGAAAATCGATGTTTAAAGGGGTTTTACTTAGATCTAAGTACAGATCTAAGTGAAAAACAGAAGTTTTGCATAAAAAGATGCAGATTTTCGTAAACAGAGGAGTTTTGATGAAATCGAAGGTAAAACCTTGTGCAAAATCGTTGTAAAACGTTGTTGTTGCTTGAAAATGGGTTGATTCTTACTTAGAAAGCAAAGGGTTTTGGTTTTGGGGAGCTCCGGGCGAACTTGCAGCAAGTGCAAATGAAGAGAGGAGCTGAGTATTAGTAGGTGAAGGCTGAAAGTGGGCTGGATACATCAAGTTGCTACAAGTTCGAGCGAACTTGCCTGTTTTCCTGAGTTTTAAGGCAAGTCCGGGAGGACTTGTTGGATTTTGAAGTATTCTCGTGGCCTGATCAAGTTCGGGCGAACTTGTGATGCACAAGTTCGGCCGAACTTGACCTATTGGCCAAGTTTTGTTCGTTTGTTTCGCGCTAAGAGTTCGTTTGGCGATTCAGTTTGTATTAGATAGTTATATTAAGCGTTTTAGCGAAGCGTTAAGCGTTATATTACCATTGTATTAAGAGAGAGCGAGTTACGTGAGCGTGCGAGCGTTTTAGCGATATCAAACCATAACATAAACAAGTATAACAAACATAAAACATAACCCCACATAATTAACTGCATTTGCGATGCGATGAGATAAGCGATGCGATAGCACAAGTGTTTATTAAACAATAACACACTCGGCTCGTAAAGTAGCATAACTACTTGTGATTGCGTTGAATTAGTGATTAATAAGCGATTAAATGCGATATAGTTGTGACAAAATATAATTCCATTAACATAACTTTCTCATAATCAAATATCAGAATTACACTGAGAGATACAATCGAGAATAAAAGGAAAAAGATAACAACGAATTTACGAGTTGTTACAGTTTTGTTCACTTAACAGTGGAATGGAGCGGTGTCTAAACCGTCATGAAAAGGACTCGAAATCACACCCGATTCAGACGAAAACTCAGTTCTGGACGCACGAAGACGCAAACAGCCAGCTTGTGCGAACTGGACTGGCTCATACGAACTGGCCCAGTTCGTACGAACCAGCCCAAGTTCCTATAAGGGACTAAACTGCTCTAAAAGACCTCCCCAGCTTTTGGTTTGCTCAGTAACTTGAGGTTGGAAGGATGGACACTCGATTTCCTGAAGAAACAACGCGAAAACACTCGATTTTGGACATGAAACAACCTAGTTCGTACCAAACTCAATTCGTACGAATTGGTAACAGTTCGTGCGAACTGGCAAGTTTCTCCCACAACGACACTCCGTTTTGACCGATTCAGCACTATGGAAGACTGATGCATTTCTGTTCCTGCTTACAGGCTGACCGAACACTCTCCTCCCTCTTACAAACTCTCTTTACGCACTCACTGTGAGTATACATGACCCCTTTTGCTTTAACGCATTTTTGGGTGTTACATACGTCCTCTATATCAAAAGACTTCACACAAATCTCAAACGATTTAAAACGCAACCCGCTCTTACATGACTATACGTGAATCGCTGAATTGTATGTTATTTGCTTGATGACTTGTATATCACCCTTAACATGATGGCTAGCTCTCAAATGATTTAAAACGCAACCCGCTCTTACATGACTATACGTGAATCGCTGAATTGTATGTTATTTGCTTGATGACTTGTATGTCACCCTTAACATGATGGCTAGCTAGAGGTTGACCCACCACCCGGAGGACCGGGGTTGTTAAGGCTCACATTTATACTTTTCACTTTATTTTCTCTTTAGTACGTGGACACTTGTTCGCATGACTCGCACTCGCGGTTTGTTGGTTACTTGTATCAATGCTGATTAACATAGTTCGCATCTCTTACGTATATTCATCCGGTATATGCAAAACACTTATCTACTATTATTATGCAAACCTGTATGCTCACCTTTACATTCTGTATTGACTGTTATTTTAACGTATGTGACAGGTTGATGATGATCTTGAGCTGCAAAACGGATAGGACTCCTAGAAACTCACTAAATAAATCTAGGTTGTCGGACTATGTTAGTTTAAGAGATTTGTAATTCGTATTGACTGTTTGATGATGATATGTTTGATTGTATGGGAAATTGAACGTTAAGAATATTGTCATTTAAATAGTTGTTATGGATTCTCTTGAGCAATCTGGTTCGCCTAGTGCCATGCCCCAATGATTCCGCCATCGGCTGAGGTGTGACAGTAATTCATAAACGCCTTGTGCTTGTTTTCAGTTTCTTAAGTTACTGCAAATGAATCATTGATAGAAGATTTTAAACATGTTTAGATAAGTATATACCTTTATTTATTCTATTAAAAAAACTTGTATACAAACCCCAACAAGTTGATATGTTCGTAAGTTAATCATAAGATGAGAAGTTATATACTAAATTAAATTGATGGCTACCCTATATATGACAAGATGCTTAAATCATTAATCTACGCTGATTGACTTCCTTTATTTTAGCATTATCCATAGTTTCGAAAGTATACATAGTGATGGATCTTTAGTACTCAACATGCCAAACATGTTGTTTGCCATCACACCTTTTTTAATGGGTCACTTAACAATCTGGTACCCCACAATATAGGTTTCATGAGTTTGGGTCTAACTATAACAACAGTATATTTATATAAAATTATGTATATTGGCGTACTCGATGTTAACGTCTTTCTTAATGTTTGAACTATACAGGAGGCCATTTATGGAACTAAGTACACCATAACTTGGTTTCTAGGTTATTTACCAACCTCATTGCATTTGGATTACTTAAGTGTGGCTCAGTATTCGGTTAATTGCTAAGTGCTTATACGTGTTAACATAATTAGGAGTTCCTCGACTTATTTTACTACTTGATTGGGCGCTTGGACTCTTAGTTTGATCTCAAAAACTTAGGAACACTAGGTTGTTTTTTTGTTAGCCATGTTACCTTCTTTGATGATGTTCTACATATTTCTCAGCAACAATATTTACATGAGCTATTACAACACACTGGACTCGGTCATTGCCCATCTATAACTACCCCCATCTCCTCTCCTCGATGAAAACTATTTTTTTTGGGAAGCCATGTAACCTTCTTCGATGACGTTCTACCTATTTATTAGCAACAATATTTACATGAGCTATTACAACATATTTGACTTGATTATTGCCCATCTTTAGCTACCTCCACTTTCTTGGATGAAAACTATATCAATATTCACATGTGACTATACTACATGCTACTATGCTAGTGTATATTTCTTGAACCCAACCTTATCATTTGGAGTTTCAAGAAACAACATGCACCGAAACATTCTCGTACCAAGGTGGAGTATCATGCCTTACACATACCATTATTGAGCTTTGTTTACATCCCTACTTCAGAGCCACACATTCATCTTTCAAATCCACCCACATCATGATGCGACTATATTGATACTACATACTTAATGGCCAGTCCAATGTTTCATCATTGTAAGAACATCTTGAGAGTGCCCTTCATTTCATTCGAGATATAGTCCTAACACAAAGTATCGACTTACATTTCATTCGAGATACAATCTTAACGTTTGCTCGGTTTGATTAGTATATTAGCACGAGTAGTTCAAGATGCAATCTTAACGTTAGCTCGGTTTGATAAGTATATTAGCACGAGTAGTCAAGTACTTTGATTAGTATTATTTCAATTGTTCTCTTGATTACATTCACATATACTTTTTTAATAACTAGGTTTATAATAATAGCGAAATTCAAATTGGATTTAATCTTTCTTGTAACTTTTAATTTAATAACTTTACATCCATATCATATAAAAAAATCATTTTCTTCACTACACGATTCCCTTTGGTTCCATTTCCTTTTTATTATATTGGATTAGGTTTGCTCCAACCCAAACCACACGGCTCGTATTCACCCGAACCTCCGCTTCGGCACCCAACCTAAGCTCATTCTACAGTTCGTTGAAAATTTCTCACGATCACTTTATCTCTCTTGAATCCCTCATCTTCTCACCGATTCAAACCCTAAACCTCATCGGACCTTCAAATTCAGCCTCTACAAGCATCCACAGCTCAATGTTCTCACGTAAGTTCGTACACACCTTTTTCGCACGCCTCAAAACCCTAATTTTTCACAATCTGAAAAGCAAACGCCTTTAATTTCACTTTTCGAACGAATCGCCTTTGTTGTTGTGCTTATTTTCTGCTTTTTGATTGGATGAATTGTTGATTTGGTTTGAATTTAGGTGTGGAGATGGTTAGTAGGTATGATTTGTTGCTGTTTTGTGTAGATTTTGGGGTTTAGATGTTGTTGTTTGGTTTGTGTTGATGCAATGTGTGTGTGTTTGTGTGTTTATGGTGGTTTTTGAGTGGCTAGTGGTGGTTACTTTTGGTAGTTCTTGTAATCTTCTGGTTTTGAATTAGGAGCTGCAGATTTTGTTTATTGTGGTGAAGTGTTGGTTTTGAAGTTATCTAGATTTGTGTTAATATTTACTGATGCTTAATTAGCTTCTGCTATGTTAGTTGATAGTGGTTATTTATGGAAAGTGTAGGGGTTGTGATAATAGATAGCTAACTTCTATAGTGTTGGTAGGAGTTATCTAGGGTTGACTTAATGATCCATAACTGCAGATGATAAGTTAGCAAATAATCAGCTTGTTTGTGCACCTGTATATATGGTAAGTCGGTAACCAAATGTTGCCAGTTTATCTAAATTTGTTAGAGTTTCAGTTTCCGCTTATAGTTTTTTAATTGGTGTTTTTGTTCTATGTTAAGTTAGATCAGTAGGATTTCTGAGTTTTGAACAATTTAGAATGAGGTGTTTGAGCCATTAAGCAAATTTTTCATAGGACTTTCAGTGAGGTGGTTGACAATGTCTAGTTAGTGATATGGTTGCTAAATGGGACGGTCTATTTTAAGCTAGGTGCATGGTTAGTGCTCCGCAGGCCTTTTAAAAAGATTATGCGAGTAATGTTTCCTTTTGCCCATGGCATTATAGCCTAGTGGCATCTTGGGGGTGAGATAAGGCTTAGGAACCATTAGGTCTTGGGTTCGATTTTCACAAGGGGTTTTTTTCCCAGATTTATTGGGTTTCCTTATGAATTGGTGTATAGGCATTATTGCCTAGTGGAGATGGATATGATCGGGTGGTTCCAGTGGTCCGTCAATGATCCAAATTTGCCATTCAAATAAAAAGAGTTATGTTTCCTTTTGTAATTACCGTATGTTATTTTTATGTCACATCTAAATGGTATCAGTTTACCTGTTTACCTTGCTTTCTATCTCTATTGATGTAAGCCTGTCGTATTGATTTTATGATATCTCAGATTTCTTAAATGAAGTAATCCAACATCATAATTCATAGATATACATCTGTTGCCTAAAATATAATATGATTCTCTATATATTCTACCCTGGATATTTTCTGTTGCTTTGGCAAACAAACGTGTATATCATATTATATTATTATATATAATTCTATATCTCTTACCTTAATCTTGCTATGTTGGTTGGTTTCTGTGCAAATTTATTGATACTAAACTTATTTTGTAGTTACTAGCCGGACAAATAAAAAAGATTTATTGATTTGCTTAAATCATAACGAATGACTAATGAGACGAGACAATCTCCTGTGGTTAATATACGTACATTATTGACTTATAGATCATTATAATATTTGCTTTTATGTTTTGTACTAAATGTACTTGACATTTTATTTCAGCATTTTCTCTGCGAGGGTTTACATTAATCCAAGACTAACTTAGGAAAGACCAGTGAAAATTGTAATTTTATTTTCTATAATACTCTTGATGAACACTTACTGTTCACGTGTATGACTGATTGACTGTATGCATTATGTTACTATTATTGATTAATTTCATTTGTTCTGACACTTGAAATTTGTTGTTTAAGGCTTGACCTGAACTATGGTAGTTTTAGATAATTTTAGGTCATCATATCGTTGTACTATAAATGTTTCTTTTGGTAATAAAACGGTAACACCAACAATGACCGTTTGTGTATGTGTGCATAGGTTATGCTATACTTACATTTGAATGTATACCATGTCATAACACTTCTTTGTCGTCGATTGTCTATTTTTTCTTGGAAAATGTTCTCAGTCAATAAGGACAACTAATGTAGAACAAAGTAGCCTATACTAGGAAACATTCAATTCATGGTATTTCTTTATATATCCATTCCTGCCAAAGATACTGATATATGTTACATAACATTTATTGCTTGGAATCCTAGATACTAATAATTAACGTACGAAATAGTTGATTTTTTGTTTCATAGCATTTAATCATTTATTAACTCAGTCTTGGGCCTAGGAAAGAACCATTAGAAGTTGTTGGACAGTTGGAATAGCTTATCTAGTAATATTTTTAGTCCAGAAACGGATGTGCATGCGGTATAAATCAAAATATATCATTCTTGTCTTTCTGTCTTATTTATAAAAGATTGTCAATAACTGAATTTTTATTATCATCTCCAAACAAACCCTTTTCTTTCCTTTTGTATGGTCTGTAATGAAATATTCAATATTAATATCTAACAAAAAGTAAAGCTTTTTAACCTCAAGACTCAACTATGATTATTTCTCTAGAATCTTACATGATTATTTAGTGTTCATTTTTCTTATATCACGTCAACCAAAGACTGGTCAATTCAGTTACATTGGAAAGTAATAAATAAATAATCGTCGAGTTAGTAAAGAAAGGATTAAACAAGAATGAGAAGTTAAGCGTTGTATTTATTATAATACAACCAAACTAATAGCTTATGAAAAAAATGTTAGATTTGTTATCTTTCTGCGAATCTGCGATATAAAAGGAAGAGAAATTTGCATTAATTCTATTATGTGTTATGGATGCACTTAATCATAGGTAGCAGTCGCCCCATAATTGTTAAAAGCTCAACTTATTCTTCTAGCTTTTATGATACTTTTGGCATTTAAAATGCTTTTCCCATTAAATATATAATTTTGTTACAAAGTACATCGATTATATAGGATTGATGAGTTAAAAGAAAGTACAATTTCTTTTTATACGTAACAGGTTATCTTGTTTTTAACTCATTTTTAAAATGTGCATAAAGTAGCTGGATTCTTATTAGCTAACACTTCATATAATGACTGATTGTTAATTTGTTTTTCATGTTCAGGATTTTTCCAAGGTGAGTTAGCTTAATGGAAGTGTGATACCAGATCAGTGTATATATGCTGGAGTTACATACAGTTTTTGAAGGTAGCTCTACAAGAAAGTGAGAAGTCTTTAGTTTTAGCCTCAATCGTGGGGCTTACATCATTAATGCCTGGCAACGGAGTTGGGGATAGGGTTCACAATTTCTTTGCGCAAGAAAACTTGCGATCACAGGATGGGAATTGGCCTATAAACGACAATCTGTGGGTCGGTAACCAGAAACAGTTTGGTGTGTCAGATTCCAGTCCAGGAAACTACAATTCTCAACAATCAGAAACTGAGAGAGGACACGGTGGTAAACGTGTTTCGGACCCACATATCTTCAACACCACACAAACAAATGCAAGGGCTGAGTCCGCTAGAAATATGTCTCAGTCTCACCATGAACAACCGAGCTTAAACGGCTACGTGTATGGACGCCAAAATTTTCAAACGAGGCCAGATGAAGCAAATTTTATGGGAGTGAATAGAGAATACAGTCAAAATAATGTGAACCAAAGGGGGTTTCCATTCTTTGAGGCCCAACAAGAACCTGTTCCGGAACAACCTCCAAAGAATCTGTTTAGACCTGAGAGTTCTGAAGCTCATGGTAGTCTTGACCTTTTTGGTGGTCAACATCAGACCAATAGTCAATATCCTGGTTTACTACAACAACAGCAGTCAGGATTTGGCGACATACAGCAACTTCAGCAGCAACTTATGCTCAGAAAAATGCAAGAACTTCAACGGCAACAAAACTCGTTAAACCAAGCTTCTCAATTTGCTAGACAACAGGGGCATGTTAATGGCACGCCAACTTCTAATTCATCCGGTTATGGTTGGACCGAGCCTGCAGCAGTTAATCCAAACTGGTCGCACCGTGCTTCACCATCGATGCACCCTGAGCAGGGTCAGCCACAGCGGTCCATGGGGTTTGTTCAGCAGCAGGTTGAACCGTCGTTATATGGGGTTCCTGTTTCTAGCTCAAGAGGGTCTATAAGCCAGTTTCCTCATAACAATTATGCTGTAATTCCGGAGCAGAAAGGTTTGTTTGGGAACGCGTTTGGTCAAGGGTCAAACCGTGGGATGAAGATGGAACACATTCAGCAACAAATTGGCCTACAAAATCCATCTGTAGAGATGATGCAGGATAAGTCAGCGGCAGATGCAGCTTCTTTAGATCCCGAGGAGGAGAAATTCTTGTTTGGTTCAGATGATAACGAAAACGTGACCGGAGGAATGTCTAGTTTGTTGGATGATAACGAAATTGCAAGTGGTTTGCCTTCTATGCAGAGTGGTAGCTGGAGTGCCCTTATGCAATCTGCAGTGGCGGAAACTACTAGCGGTGAGGGTGGCGGTGGCGGTGGTGTAGGCGTACAAGAACAATGGCCTGACGTCAATTTTCAGAACCCCGTACTGGGACCTGCCAACCATGAAACACAAACAGGTTCAAGTGATATTAGCTTACCTAATATAAACGATAAGCATCATAGCAACATGGGGTTCCAACATTCTTTAGGACTATATGAAAGTTCTGTGCCAGGTCAGCGTACACCTCAGCAGCATGGAGCAAGCCAACCGAATAATAAAAGAAATCAATTCAATGCAAATGAGCCTGTTCCGTCATCTGTGAAAACCGGATTCAACATGAATGATACCGAGAGTTCGTTACATCAATCTCAGAATAATGATTGGAAGAGAGTAAACACTGCTGGTGTACCAAGTTTAAGCAACTTGCAGCAGGGTGGTAATCATTCTAACCAATTCTCTCCGAACAATATTAATTACTGGAAACATGTTGATTCTTCCGTGAAATCTAAAGGGAGTGAGAACTCCGAGATTTCACAACATCGTCTGAATAATAAGGGTCCACAGATATCTGAATCATCGTTCAATAGCTCAGATAAAGAGGATCTAAATAGCAGTAGAAAGGAGAACTCTAACGACAGCTACAGGTCCAGTTCATCTCACCATCCTAATACAGTTGGTCAACGGGAACAATTTTCATCAGATGCTGGAACAAAACAGAGTTTATTTAATCAGGCTGGTAGGATGATTTCGGGCCCAGGCCCACGGAAATTTCAGTATCATCCAATGGGAAACCTGGATGAAGACGTTGGAGTGTCTTACGGAACAAGACAAGGTACCGGTACAAAGTCTGTGCCCCTGCAGCATTCTCGAGGGTTAGGAAGTCAAGATAATGGAAGTTTTGGACTTAACAAAACTGGTGGCCAGGTTTGTAAAAGCTCTACTGAACTGGCTAGATGGGCCTGTTGGGCGGGTTGTACGGTTAAAAACAGGTCGTGTTGAACAAGTTATTTTTCAGTATGGGTTGATCTACAAACACTTATTGTCCAGTTTGTTAGTTCTAATAATTAGTTGATGTGTTAAATACGACTTTCAACCTGTTTGACCCGTTTTCTTTTGAACTACTTTTTTACTTAACCTAATTGATATAAAATGCTACCCTAATTTACCCATCGTTAAGTAAGTGGTTAACGTTGTCACCTCTATTGTATATTCATACTATATGTTCTATAACATGGTGGTTACAACTTACAAGTGACCACTGTTCTTTTTTCAGGGATTTGGGCCTGAGGTTGAAGGTGCCCTGAAAGGATCTGATGATACGCGTTTCAAGGGCATGGTTCCTGATCATGTTTCTAATATGTTTGCTCCCCATGACAGATCTGTAGGTTTATCCTCATTAGATAAGGCATCTCAACCTAGGTATTATTTGCATTCTGATGTTCTTTATTTCCTGCCAATTAAAATGCCATTTTCGTTCCGGAGGTTTGACCAGTTTTGCGACTTTCGTCCAAAGGTTTGTTTTTCCGCATCTGGATCCAAAAGGTTTCAAATCTTGTCATTCTCATCTGGCTCGTTAACTCCATCCATTTTTCTTCTTTAAGTCAGGGGTATTTCTGTCTTTTCTGCTAACCTAAAGGGCAATTCGGTCTTTTCACGGGTATTCGTTTTTTACATAAAGTAAAAAAGACCGAATTTCCCTTTAGTTGGCTAAAAGACGGAATTACCCCTGACTTAATGGAAAAAAATGGATGGAGTTAACGAGCTGGACGAAAATGGCAAGATTTCAAACCTTTTGGATCCAGATGCGAAAAAACAGAACCTTTGGACGAAAGTCGCAAAACTGGCCAAACCTCAGGGACGAAAATGGCATTTTACTCTTTCCTGTCTTTTATGTAAGAGATTATGAAAGCTTATTTTGCTATTTGTTGACTTTCTTTGCTGACTCAGGCAAAGTCAAAATATGCTGGAGCTTCTTCACAAGGTGGATCAATCAAAGGACGGTGGAGTTCTAAGGCATATGAACTCGTTGGAGCGTAATGTTTCATCTGAGATCCCCGAACCAGAAAATTCCGATGGATCTTTTGGTGGTCATCAAAGAAGTCAATCATCCAACTCTCAGGGTATTGGTTTACAGCTTGGCCCACCTTCACAGCGGTTACCAATGATTATGCAGGCGGTCAAACCTAATTCCTTGAGTCAATCTCAGCTGTCTGCTAATTCAAGGGGCAAGGGTCATGCTGATCTGTCTGCGTTTCCTCCGTTTCAGGAACAATTTAAGAATGATAGAATGAGTATATCAGGTCAAAATGAAAGTCAACCTGCAGGACATAAGATGATGACAAACTTATCTGCTGTTTTAGGTGGTACTGATTTTAATAATGTAAGAAATCAGCTTCAAAACCATTCAACGGCCAGTAATGAATCTTTCAATGGACAAGCTCCTCATTCTAATGTTTCTCAACAAGGTGCATTTCCAAAAATGTTGCCCAATGCATTGTCAAACGTCCAAAGTCAACAACTTTTTTCAGCAACTCAAGCTCACAGAAGTCAATTAAATATTGTGGAATCAACTTCATTAGGTAAGCAGAATCTAGAGGAACAAGAAGCAGAAAAGGGGAATAAAAGTTCGTTGAGTGCACAGGGGATTATTGCTTCTGTGGGCGAGCAGTCAACTGGTCAAACGATGAATGGACCAGCAGCAGGCAATGATCCTGTTAATACTGCATCTCAGAAAGATCTTGAAGCGTTTGGTCGTTCTCTTAAACCAAATAATTTTCATCAACAAGTCTCGCTACTGAACCAAATGAAGGCTTTTAAACATACAGATGCTGACCCAAATAACAGGGTAATGAAGAGATTGAAAGACGCAGATAACTTATCGCCTGGTCAGCAAGTGCCAACAGATAATGTTGACCGGAGTCTAGCTTCTCTACCTGCTAACCCACCTTCAAAAGATGCACTTGCATCTCATCAGAACTCTCACATAAGTCCTCAAATGGCTCCGTCATGGTTTGATCAATATGGAGCATTCAAAAGTGGTCAAGTGTTGTCACAAAGAGCTGATGCTGTAAAAACTGTGGAACCGCCGTTTAAAGGTTCTGGTAGTTTGGAGACGACACAGGATGCAAAGGAGCCGCCAGCGAGTGGTGCAGCTGATAACAGTCAGGGTGGTGTTATCTGGAAAACCCCATTGGTTCCATCATCTGTGATGGTTGACCACCAGTTGATCTCCCCGCCACTGAAAACAGCTGTTCAAAGTTTGGTTACCGTGAGAGCAAAGAAACGCAAGTGGTCTAGAGATGATATTCATTCTTGGCTCAAGGAAGTATCTGGGAGTTCTAAAATTGTCCGAGACATCTGGTGTGTATTGAAAGTGATAAATACTCTGATTTGTTGGGTGGGTTGGATAACAAGTCCAAATGGGTCTGGTTTACATGAAACACTTTTTATGAAATTATGGATTTTTTAAATAATTTGTGTGTCAAGTCAATAAATCAAGGTAGGATGTTTCATGCATTAAAAATATGCCATGGACAACTTTTTACCTTTCTCTTCAAGCTAACTTTTTTTTACGCGCTTGACATGAAAACATCATGTCTTTATATTTTACGAGTTATCAATTCGTCAAATATTACTAAAACCTAATATTGATTTAATACGAATGTTAATTTTTGTATAAAATAATTACGAGGTTTTATGCATAAAAAATTACACTTTGTGCAACTTTTTACAAGTTTGACCCATTCAATTCGTTTTTATTTAAGCTACTTTTTACTTGTTTGATATATTAGAGATGCAAAACATACTACATTGCCACCTCCGCTAGCTAGGGATGAGATTTTTTCTCGAGTACCGGTACCGATTTTGCCTATTCGATACATGCATCGATACCAAGTTTTAAGGATTTCGGTATTCGGTACGTACTGTATTAGTAACAGTACATGTTTGGTAAAAATGGTGTTGGTACCAAATTTGATATTATGCTTCATTTTTGTATTTGTGGTATTATGGTTTCTTGAACGCCGGCACACGTATCAATTTAGCCTATTTGGTACCTTTATCTTATTGGTACCCCTACTGATTTAGCCTATTTGGTACCCATACTACCAGTATCAAGATCAATGGAGTGCTCGAAAAATTAAAAAACAAGGTGGTACTAAAGTGGGTACCGTACCGAAATACCGGTACCGATACCCGTCCGTAATAGCACCGTATCAATATAATTGGTACGCTATTCGGTACCTGGTTTTGTTCAAATTTGATATCAGGATTGTCCGTACGGGTACGAGTGTTGTACCAATCCCATCCCTACCACTAGCTATAGGAATACAAACACCAAAAGAAAATATGTTTAGCACATAACATTTATTTTCTTTAACCTGCAGCACTGCTTCAATGGAATGGTGTCAAGCAACCAACCGGTTGATGGAAAAGGCAGGATTTGTCACATTCTCATTTATTTTTTATAATATTTTTATTAGTGTGGTTCTCAGTGGTTTCTAATAAGAATTACGGTGGTGACAGGTGGAAGCTGATGGGGCGTTAGTTGAATATGTACCTAGACCAAAGAGACGTATTATCTTGTCAACAATGTTAATGCAACAACTGTTTCCCCCTCCCCCGTCCACTCTTCTTTCAACAGATGCTACTTTAAACTATGAAAGTATGGCTTTTTATACTGCTCGATTGGCACTCGGAGATGCATGCAATTTAGTATCATGTGGTTCTCATAGCAAATCAAATCTGTAAGAGTGGTTCTACTAGTTTGAATTTTAATAACTGTTATGTGCTATATCTAAAATCATTTTTTCCTTTTCCTTTTTGAAATACAGCCTCTCTAATAAAAGCAGAGATTCTGAGAGAAGCGATGATAAACGCCTTTCAGAAGCCGTAGAAGACTGCATGAGTAAATTAAAAAGGGTAGAAAATGATTTTTCAAGGTATGTTGATTTTTCTTTTTTATCACTGTTATTTAGTATTTTTGTCAGTTTCAGTTTAATGATCTTGTTTATATGACAGGTTGGATCAGAAAGCATCAATCTTGGATTTTAGAGTGGAATGTCAAGAGTTGGAGAAATTTTCGATCATTAACCGTTTCGCTAAATTTCATGGAAGGGGGCAAGCAGACGGTGTAGCTTCATCGTCTGATACAGTTGCAAACACACCAAAACCTTTCCCTCAAAGATATGTTATTGCAGTCCAATTGCCCAAAAATCTTCCTGAGAGGGTACAATGCCTATCACTGTAAAAAAAACTTCAATTATTCGCATCCTGCGTCAATTTTGTTGCATGTAGAACCGTTGCTGACGTGCACCATGGGACCCACCATTTATGGAAAAAGCAAAGTAATTATAATATAGGTTGGAAAATGATGATGGTGGTGATGATGATGATGATGTTGTGGGTTTAGGTTGCATATTCTTGAGAAGTAGGTGGAGTTGGAATTTTGTTTGGGGGTAAATGTGGAACTGAAAAGGGTAGGCAATTAGTTAGCAAGGTTCCTTTTATAAGTAGATAAAAATGTTTGACTTAAATAACTCCATGAGTTTTAATGGATCAAATATGTATTTTGATGGGATATTCATTGTTATATGCATGCAATATATATCTATCAAGATTCAAGAGCTCCCTATTTGTTTTTAATGTAGATAAAAACATGTATTTCTTGTGGAGAAGTCTAAGCTTGAAAATCCAAGTTTATAACTAGTTTTGTTTTTTGAATCATGAAACCGGACAAGTGTTTGAAATTGCGATCAAATATAATCATATAATGTACCATAGTTTAAGAAAACACTTTTAAAGGAGTTAAAGAATAATAATACATATTTCACCATTAATGCACTCAAAAAAAAAAAAAAACTGCACTATCACCATCTTTTTCATCCCCTTGCTGTTTCAGATCACCTTGAATGTACATACTGCGGCAACAGCAATTCGAAATGTGCCCTAAAAGCGCAAGGTTGAGAACCTTCTTTAGGCATATTGACTGACCATTTTTTGCACTTCAGGAGACCAAGTTAACATGCATTTCTTCACCCACTTCAGAAAATATATCCTCCACCCTGAATACAAGACCGATATTTCACCTTTTTTATCATCTGAATTAACTTTTGGGCAAAAAAATGTTCTAATCTGTTTAACCATATTAAAATGAAGCATTATTTAAAGACATGTATGTGACAATATTAGTTTTTGACAAAGGTTAAAAATGACACAAAACGCAATTAGGTTTGGTGTAGAAATTTCTAGCATGCTTAGTAAACGAATCATGTTCCAACTTGTCAACCCGTTTAAAATTAAAATATTTGTAAGGTCAATCCGTTTATTGCAATATGCTTACAACCCGCCAACCCATTTACAACATGATTACAACCCACCAGCCAGACACGATTGACACCCCTAGTATTTAGACCAAAAAAGAGAAGCGTAGCCTGAAAAAGTGATTGGAAGATGACATTTGGTAGTCAAACAAATATTTTCTAAACATGTACTACTTTTACCAGTAATACTTTATCAAACTTCATAATAATATATGATGATTCCCATACCTCTGCTTATCTATATTTACATCCGTCAGCCAGGCTGTTAAATAAATCTGCAAAACGATAGCAAAATTTATATGATAAATTGGTGCTATTGTATTTAAGGTTGAATCAGTGATAACTATGGCATAATATCCCTATATTCATCAAGTTCTAGATTGAATCAGTAGCTAGGTAGTTAAAGGCTTAATGCGCACCCAAGGCGCAAAGGGTGAGCCTATCGCTTAGGCGCTTATAAAGCGCACGCCCGAGACAAGCGATGTTTTCAAAGATTTAGATTATATTGTAAGTTGTAACCATTGTTTTCATGATCATAATTAACCCACTAATTGCCTATAAAATATAAAAAACATGGACAATTTAGCGTTTGCATGCCAACCCAACATGACACGTGATTACCTGAACCCATTTTGACCCGTTACCCGACACACCCGACCCACCCATCTTGCCACCTCTACTTATATAACATTGCATAATTACATGAGCTTCTGAGTCATATACCTGTAAGACATCAGAGTCTGGTTGGCTATATGGGTTGATTAATATTTTCAGGTATGAAACCATCCAACTTTGTAGAAGCAGATTCAGAAGCTTCTCTATGATCCAAGTTGCACCTACTTAAATCATCGAATTCCCCTTGATAAATTTCATCTGACCAACACAGTTTTTCGATGATCGAATCTTCTTTACTTCTAAGTGAGAGAAACTCTATCACAAGTAAGCGCTGCACTTTCATACGCAAAGCATTGTATATATCATGTAAACCCATATTATCATAAATTGTAGATTTAACTTATATTGCTGTGGTTCGAAAAAATTCAAGATGTACCTTTAAATTTAGTTCCAGTTTGAACATCTGAACCAGTTCCGACGCTAATTTTTCTAGCATCATTACAAATGGAAAAAAATGGTCAGAAAATACAGATGTTTTCCGAGAATAAGAATACAAGTAGAGTGGGAACTATATAACATCTTAAATTACCGAAAGCAGATATAGACCAAAAAATAAAGACTGGCATCCCTCCACCGTCACCATTGTCATTTGTGTCATCGGAACTGTTCGAGAATTGTATGAGTGGACTATTAATTCCACCTTTAAGAAAACATCTTAGGGACATACTCGTGTTGACCATGTTGACTACTGTACCCACCTGTAAATCATGATAACATATCACTCGTTAAATCTTCATATTGAAGACCTAAGTGAAGGTGTTAAAACAAAAAAAAGGAGAGACAATGATTGGAGACCTCTATGAGCTTGTGTGTATGCGTATGTATGCATGCACCACAAGCGCGCATATATACATAATGCATTTTTATCTAATGTTGATTTTTATTTCTTTCGTTCTTTCTATCGATTTTATTTTTACCATGTATCCTCTAAACTTTACTACAATATAACCACTATTAATGAAATGAGCATACCATTTCCTTGTACGAAGACAAAAGATTATCGCGATGAACAACCTACAAGGAATAAACACATATTAGGTAGCATCCAAAATATCAAACACAAACTATATGTTTACTCATACTCATGGGTTGTATTTGATATCATGAACCTTAATGATTTGAATCAAAATTGAAGCTAGGGGGTTGAAATGTACAACCCAAAACCCGACCCATATTATTATCCGTGTCAAAGATTCAACCCTAACCCGCACACAAATAAATTCAGGTCAACCCGAACATGACCTGTTTAGCCCATTTTTTAAGTGAGTCATACATGTTGACGAGTTATAAGCCGGTTGATGGGTTGTAGGCGGATTATTGGTAACGTGTTTAATGGTGAGTATGAAAGTAATATGGTGTGAAAAAAACTAATGTTATTATGACCAACCATGTAAAATGGAAGACGGAAAAAACAAAAAAAAAATATATATTTATATTTTTTTCTAAATACTTAAACAGGTTAATCGGTCAACCCGTTTATATATGGGTCAACCTGAACACGACCTGTTTTTTGAATAGGTCGTGATAGTCGACCCAAAACCTGTTTTTTTCGTGTCGTGTTCATGTCGGATTTCGGGTTGTGTCAAGATTGCGGCCACTGATTGAAACAACATTCTTCAATTTCAAAAAATATCATGCAAGAATCCCTAATTTCAATCCCAAAAGACCAAGAAAAACAAGTGTCACATAAAACCACTAACCTATATGATCACAAGCTTAGATGCCAAACACATAATAAAGATCACAACTTGAATCAGCAGGTTAAACCCAATCAATCACCTGTTGCTTTAATAACTTCCAGCAAGCTTTATTCTGAATGTCAGGCATATCACTCAAAACACCCAATTCCATATCTTTCATAAACCTGAACCCAGAAAATGAGATACATAAACAACATATCAACAAAGAAAAAAGCCCAACTAGGATACCCAATATAATAAACAGATGTATCTGTTATGAATATACACATAAAGATAACAACTGTGCATTATTCAAACATGCCAACCAGGTGTTTGAGGAAATGCCTCTGAGAAAGATAACCATTAACAAGTGAAGTCAGGATATCCAACATCATAAACAGATGTATACGTGACAAATATACACATAAAGATATAAAATTGTGTATTAATAAAAGATGCCAACAAGGTGTTTGAGGAAATGCCTCTGAGAAAGATAAGCGTTAACGAGTGAAGTGGCGTGCGATCTCGCGGTTGAAGAGGAAGAAGCCCATTCTTGTCTGAGGGAATTGAGTTTGGACCATTGGTTTTTCATGTTTCTTTGTGCTGCAGGTCTCCATAGCCGGTTTACTGAAGATGGTGAAGATTGGGGTGCTGTATTTTGAAGGGTTTGTTGGGTTGTTTCAGATGAAGGAAGTAAAGAAACTCTTGATTCCATTTTCGATTTCTGGATTAAAGTGAACAAGGGGTTTATGTAGAGAGTTGCAGTCCGGTGTTTAAATAGAACATACAAAGATGGTGTTGACCTTTTTTAGAATCCGAACCGGGTAGAAACCGGGTCCGGGTTTGGTCAATAAACTCAACAACTGGTTCCGGGTATGTTTGGGTTTATGACCAGTTTGGCTAGGTTTTGGCCGGTTTGGATCTGGGATTTGTGTTTTGATTAGGTAGAGGTGGAACTGGTTTTGGTGGTTATGACTTGGTTCCTTTTTCTAAACCCGTGTCTGAAACTGGTCTGTACTTGCGGTTCGGGTAGGGTAGGAACCAGTTCCAGGTTGGGTCCGAAACCGGGTTTTTTGTGCACCTCTAAATCCAACTCAGATGGTCAACTCGAAACCAGAAAATGTGTAAAAATGGATATACATTAGTTATAAACTTTCATAGGTGATATTCGGTTAAATTACCACCCGAAACACACATATGTGTCGACCTAAACTGAACTCGTAAACATTTTGTATTTGAATTTTTGTAAACTAACGTTTTCGTTTTTATATTTCTAATTCCATTGGTTATTAAAAGTATTGAAAATTAGAATAATAAGAAATGTATTTAGGAATACCAAGAGGTAGTTTTTAATAAAATAACGGAGAATAATAAGAAATGTATTTAGGAATACCAAGAGGTAGTTTTTAATAAAATAACGGGTGGATACCCACGGATATCATATAACAATTGGGTATCCAATGGGTAATCGTAGAAAACCTAAGTGGAATATAAATAGGAATATGAGTTGTATTAGTGTTAGAAGATGTTATAAGCAATGGAATATGAATTCCAATTTTCAAAGATAACATGATTGTTCAAGTAATGAAAGGAACTGAAATTCGAAGTACTATTCGTAGTAACCATCGGAGTGGTTGCGACGATTTGGGGGTTGATAGCGATAGTGGCGATGACAACAAAGGGGACCGATAGGTGGTGGTGTGGTGGCAGAGACCGCAAAGTTGTAAGACCATGTAGGGGGGATGTCGGGCTGACGACTGCCCAGTTTTGGAAGGTCAAGGACTTGTAGGTGGTGGCGAAGATTGTGACAATGGTGGCAGTGATGACAACATCAATTGGTAGCTAGTGGCGATGATTGTTGCAGCGGTGACAGTGGTGGTGGCAACGACAGCAATCTGCAGGTGTTGGCAACAATGGTAGATTCCAATTCCTTTATGATTGTTTTGTCAACCAAATGTATAAAAAAACTCAGATATTTTGATAGATTCCGAGTCATTCACATTCCAAAATACTCTGACAGATTTTAGTTACAAACCCAATATCTTCAAATCACAGTTTATTAAAAAAAACTCCGTCAACTAAACACCCCCTAAAAGTAGCATCCAGATGACGTATAAGGTATGTGTCAACGTGTGACGTGAAGCGACTAGTTAGTTTTACATATGCATGTTTTTTTAATGAAAATGTTGGCTAGTTTCAATTTACATGATATATGTTGATAGTTATATTACTACATGATATATACACTATGCATGCATTACAATTTTAGTTAGTTAAGTTGTTTATTTGTTCAAACAAATTTAACAAATCAATTTTGTGTTTGTCACGAATGGTGACGCATGCCGTTGAAAAAAAGGAATGGTGATGCATGGGACACAAAAAGAGAATGGATCTGAGTTTTTCAGTCGTCGAAGTTTAGGTCGATAAGCGACAAGTATGGTTACAGTTTAAGGTTTAAGCATAGTGAAGTAAACAGGTCTGAGCCGCTTCTAAACTATTTGAGGACGAATCGTAAAAGCTCGTATTAAGTCAAGTTTCAAACCAGCTCGAGCTTATATTAAAGCTCTTTTAATAACCGAATCCAAGCTTTATGTATAACTCATCATATTTTATATAAATATACCATTTAATATAAAATATATATCACGGAATTAATATTAAATTAATATTATTATACATGTAATTATTATAAGAAATAGCTAAGTAATATATTACATTATATCAACTCACATGCTACGATGAACCGTTGGGCACACCTTGATCGCGAGGGTATACGAAACAAACAGTTATACATTTATATGATTGAAACAATCATATGTTTAATCAAAGTTAAACGAGCCAAACTGGAGCTTCAAAACTTTTCTCGCAAGCTAAGCTCGAGGTCTGTTAAATTAAACAAGACGAGCTAAGCTAAATATGATCCAATATGGTTAGAATCATGATAGATCAGATGGTCCTCATTGAAAATGGTTAGTTGTGTTTTCTTACATGAGTTGTACAAAAATAATGTGTTGCATAAGCATATTGGTACAAAAGTAGCAACCTAAGCTAGTCGGTCCTTGACGGATTTTCCCTCATGGCTCGATAACAAGTAGAGGCTGCAACCAACAACGGTGTTCTTAGTCACACCATGAACAAAACAAGATACAGTATAGACAGTTTGAACTGTTTACTTATGAATGGATTAATTTGCATTGTCTATTATCTCAATCAGGTCAAATCAAAAGGTTAAGCTCAAAGGGGAACAACGAGTCAAACAACCTAAAAACCTTTTGACCCGTCACCCAACCCACCATCTTGCCACATGTCACTTCAAACCCTATTACCCTATATGTGTATGAACTTCTTAAGTGTGTGTGTGTGGAGAGAGAGAGAGAGAGAGATACCATATCCAGACTAACTGGTTTTCCGTCCTCAGCAAGAATGTCAACTACGGTTCCAGATTGATCAGCCTGACAAAAAAAACAGATGGGAAGAGTGGCTGCATATACTATCTACCTTGTTATAAGTTTCAAGAAACTACATCCTTGGTTGGTTCACATAATCTCATGCATTCATATATTGATGAAATCATGAAACTTGGGTTGATACCATCATTTAGCCGATCTTTTATACGCATAAAAAATATTATCTTTAAAACGGTACACTCCAACATGTTGGGAGGCATTACATAAATAAATATTGAACCAAAATGTGAAAAGAAGTGCAGAGAATTACCTCAATCTCATTCATCAACTTCATTGCCTCAATAATGCAGACAACCTGACCTTTTTTAACCTTGTCTCCAACCTGGAAAACAGAAAAATGACAATGCAACATATTACCACGGGAAAACGATAGCTTGACAGTTCTTTTTTTTTTTGAACGGCCAACTAAATCACCGGGTAAGCATCCTGGGATGCCCTCAATCGAGCAAATGCATCCCCTCCTCCATAACGGTCAGAGTTGGATGCATACCCGAGCCACCAAGCCACCAATTCCGGAGAAAACCCGCCGCCCGAAGGCCCACTGCGGTAAAACCCGGTTCGGCTCGGTTTCGAACTGGCAACCTCCAGAGAGGCCTAGTTCTAAACTTCATTGCCACCACCAATATCCTTCAAAGTGATGCTAGTGGGAGTTGAACTTGGAACCTCAAGTAGAGAAACCAACTTGTCAGGACAATAGCTTGACAGTTCTATAAATATTAAAGCAATTTCATCAACTTGATAACTTGTCCACTTTTTTGTAAATATGTTATATGATTACAATATTGATTTACTATTTCAATAAAGCCTTTAAGGTAGCCGCATTGAAAATTCATTTTCAGTGAAGTTCGATAAGTTTGACCTGTTTCCTCCTTAGCTAAATAACTTGATTTTACCCATTCAACTCGTTCGGAAAAAAAAAACACAACCCAAACGGCCCTTAAAAAAATGGGTCGAAGGGAGGGTGAGCAAAAACCGAACCGAAAACCGACAAAACTGAACCGAAATTAACCGAAAACCGAATTACTCAATCAAGCGAAGATCAGTTATCGGTTAACCGAAATTAACAAACCGAACCATTCATATATTTATATATATCTAACTTTTTATACCTCCATTTCATGTATATTATGTTTTACACCTCCATTACATATATTTATACATCCAATTCATGTATTTATACCTCAACTTTATGTATTTATACCACCATTTCATGTATTAATACCTCCATTCCATGTATTTCTAAGTAAAAATTTTAGCCCCAAGTTTGGTTTGGTTATCAACCAAAATTAACCGAACCGAACCAGAAACCCAACAAATTAATCGAATAAACCAAACCGAAAACCGAATGCTTAATAGAATAGATTAACCGATGCTTCGGTTACGGTTTCGGTTTAGGCTTATAACCGAACCGTGCACACCCCTAGTCGAAGTTGCTTCATCTTTATTACCTTCACAAAAGGGGTGCGGCTGGCGCAGGAGAACGATAGAAGGTTCCAGCCATGGGGGATTTTAACGGAGGATGAGAAGACTTTGGCTTTGCAGGGGTTGCTGGTGCAGAAGGAGCTGCTACTGCTGCTGCTGCTGTCGGTGGTGGTGGTGGCGGCGGTGGTTGTGATTGATACATAGCCTGGGGTTGTGGTGATTGCATCATAACCATTGGAGATGCTGGTGGTGGTGGCGGTAATGGTAGCGGCAAAGCTTCCTTCTTTCTTATCACAACTTCACAGCCCTGTTGTTTTAGTTCCAGCTCCACAATGTCTCGAGAATCCACAAGCCTGAAATACAAATTATGAATGATCTCACCGAAACCAAAAGTTGCTATAACTGTTCGTCTGTGTTGACTGTTGACTCTGCAGGTAAGACAAAAAGTTGTGTATCACCGTATGTAAAAGAGAATGACATACCGAACAAGCTCTGCCACTTGATTCAGTAATGCATACATTGATGCAGCATCGGGAATTGTGATTTCTGATGAAGTTGATTCCACCGACTTTTCAGAAGATGGTGAAGAATTTGATTTCTGAAGGCCACATTAAAACAAACATGAGGCTTACAGCATCCCATATGCATTTTGTAATCTTTTGATTTATCTATTAACTAAATAATTTTATGTATTAAATAAATACGAATTTACACAAAGGATCTATAGTATTCATAGATTGTAATGCTCTGTATGCACTCATTGATGACAAGTAGCTAACCTTTTTATGCTGAGCAGATATTGCCATACCCTTGTTCTCATACTTCCTTGATGCCTACTTATACAGATAAGCAAATAACATTAATGTCAAAAATAAATCAGCTTAGCTGGAAACGAGAAGGCTATGCCACAAACAATGGTATTGGGCAACATTCGATCATTATTGCATACCCGTAAGCCTTAAGAGCAACAGACCAACATTTGAGTTTAACCAAGTATTCAAGTTGTCTAAACCCGAAACACTAAAAGGTCTGAACTTATCTGATCATAGTTGTTAATGGCAAATAGCGACAAGGTACCTATATGCTACATAGCAAATACCGATAAATAGCGGGTGGCTATTTTATAAATAGCGATACACTAGAAAAAAAATTGTGTACTATATCAAAATATATGCTATTTTACATTGTATATTTAACAAAAACCTAAAATCTAGCTATTTTATAATTGTATTTAATTGCTATTTATATTAAAAAAAACATGGTTGTAAAAATCCCGACTAGTCTCCGATTAATCACTAATCAGAGGTTCACCGATTAATCGCTAGGCAGTCAATGGCGGTCCTATTCTGGCCATATTTTGGCCAGACATCAGTCGAATTTCGGCCAAACCACATAAATTTCTTCCAATTACTTAAAAAATGGGTCACTGAGGGGTTAAAACATGTCTACTTTAAAAAACTACATATAAAAATTTGTATGTATATATATAACTAAAAATTACATATAGAAAACTCAATCCGATAAATTTCGATTAATCGCTAGTCAGTACTCCACCGCCCGACTAGCGCCCAGCTATTCTTACAACATTGAAAAAAAATAAAAAATTGTCACTATTATCGCTACAACCCTAATTGCGAACCTAGACCTATACGGCTATACCCTACGTAGCGCGCTATAGGAACTCGGCAAAATAGCCCTGTAACTTCGGGAGAAGGGGTGCCTCCTCATGAGGGGGTTGCAGTGACCAGGCCTGGCGACTGTTTACCAAAAAAGCGCGCTCCGGTTGCTACTGATGACAATGTATCTGATTATGAGATACATATACAAACTATAAAGTAAGCTTTAGCTAGTTGATTGTTACAGCTGATTTCTTACAATGATAAGCATAAATAATGTCTAGGAAACCAGTAGCTAGCTAAAATATACACAATCTGAACACTAACACTAGTGTCAATGAGATAACTTGATAATCAATCAACAACTGAACCACACACACACACACATATATATATATATATGTAGAGGCTAAAATTGAGATAATTTAAACCGAAATTAACTAAAAATAAGCACCGTAAACCCTAGAGGGGGAGTTCCAGCAGTGTTGGATTTCAAACTCCACTTGAAATGAACGCCGGAGTTTTGGCCGTGCTTGGCATTCCGCCTGTTTCGTTGAAACGCGAACACAGCAGATGTTTTCGGCGAATGAACAGCGAATGACGCCATTGATGATGAGTTACAAGTAAGTATGTGAGGAATTAGGTTCAGTTAGGGCTGTTTAAAGCAGTGGCTCGTGGTCGAAATTCACTCGAATAAAGTTCGAAAAAAATTCGGCTCAAAGTCAGCAGGTTCGGCTCGGTTTGTAAACGAGCCGAGCCCGAGCCAAGGTAGGTGCTCGTTTGGCATGTTTAAATTACCCCAAATTATGTGTGCGAGTGTGTGTTTATATATATATATATTTTTAATTAGTAATATGGTTACTTTTTTTATCGACATAAATAGATTGTTAAGCTATAGTTTTAATTATTATTGTTGAATTAAAAGATATAGATTAAGGTAAGTAATAATAAATCTTTTCTTGTTCGTTTTATAGTTCGCCCAAACTTACTATTCTATTTAAAAAATCCGTGGCTCGAGGCTCGCCCGAATAAAGTTCGAAAAAAACTCGTCTCGAAGTCAGCTCGGTTTTAAACGAGCCGGCTCAGCTCGATTTGATTTTTAAATGAGCCGAGCCTGAGCCCACCTTGGTTCAGTTCGGCTCGTTTACAACCCTATTCTAAACCGGTTCGGTTCGGCTCGTTTACAGCCCTATTCTAAACCGGTTCGGGTTGGTCAACAAAAGGTCAATACTGGTTTTGGATTTGAGTAGGATCGGGTTTTATTGGTGACTGGTTTTTTTTACAAGTTTTATTTGGGTTTAACTGGTTTTAAAAGAGAGTATATAAATCGGTTAGAAGCCTATGAGTTGTAACGGTTTCTATGTGTATTGGTTTGGTTGTGCACCTCTACACGGTTTTGGCTCAACCCAAAAAAACAAGAATGATTCACCATGTATCGGCTCGGGCTTTGGTTTTGATTTTTTGAAAATTTGGGCTCTACCCGGTTATGAATTAGACTACACGGAGTGGGAAAGCTTGAAAAAGGGGCGTGAAGTGCCATGTGGCAGCCACGTCAACACCCGTTAGAAAAGTGGTGTGGTGCAAAAAGGGCGGAGTGGGACGGGGCATGAAAGGGTGGTGTTGTGTGACACGTGGCGTACACTTTTTATATTTAAAAAAAACAAATAAGAAACTCACCACCCAATCAAAATAATTCAACACATCACCATCTTCTTCACCACACCGGTGAAGAATCAAGCGCCCAAACTTCCACGCTGCCCTCCACGCCACCGATTGGCGGTGTGCCCGACATGATGATGCTTACACGCTTCCAAACAACGCCTACTCTGTGTAATCTTTCAAGACAAGCAATAAGCAAGAGACAATTAATGTATCTACTTTTTAAGATTTCAGTGAACTAATAAATTGACTTAATTTTGTATAGGTTGAGCCAAAAAATCCGAACTTCAACATAACCTTAGTTGTGATTAACACAGGTTAACTAACAATTTGTTATATGAGTATCCAATTAAGTTGAATGTAAAGGAAAAATAATTTAAAGGAACAATAATCCAAGACATTTAACTTGAATGTAAAGGAACAATAATTTAGAAATGTATCAATTATAAACACGAAGAAATGCCACGTGACCTGCTTAGTTTTTTTCTCTTATAACTTTTAAAATACGACCTGCTTAATTTTTTCTCTTATAACTTTTAAAATATAAGTTTTATAGAATTATGAATATACCGTTGCAACATGCTTATTTATTTACATTTCAGAGTAAATTTTATTTAAAACGGAGTTATTTGTAACAATGGACAAATCATAGAAGCACAAACATACAAGCCATCACTAGGTATAGATAGTATAACACCTCTTGAGTAAGTAAGTGATTGTAAATTCTGCTCATGTGGCATCTATGTTACGTGATAGTATCTCACCTCACCACTCACTAGGTATAACACGTGCCCTTATAGGTTACTTGAGAAATTTATTTTTGTATATGCCTAGATACCCAACATCAATGTCTTATTTCGAAGGTTTATATTTTTTTTTCGATGCCATTTTCTACACAAATGTCATGTAACACTTGTTTGATGATTTGTTAAGTTTTTGCAGGGATAGTTGATCATAATATGATAAATGAGTAGTGCATTTATCTTTTGGTTGCAGTATGTTAGGTTTATTGTCACACCCCGACTCGCAGCGGAATAAGAGTCGGGGCATAATTGGATTATCACCAAAGCTCATGATATTTACTAATATGTTTCATATTTATTAAATTCAAAATTACATCCTCAAGATTTCAAACATGTTCATACAATTACAAAGAAAGATAATCAACTAAACAATCCAAAGTCTAATCCGGTTTATTCTTCTAAGCCATCCTATATGTTTCTTGCTGCAGCTGGATCACCTGTATCATGTGTAAAAATGGGGTTTTTGGGTCAACATAAGTTGGCGAGTGAACCTTGTTAGAAAAACATTTATTATTGATCTCTTGTTATCTTTATTATGGAAAATTGTGCAATAATCATATGTGAGCAAACGTAAATAATCATACAATAACAATAACAACAAACAAACAATAACATACAATAACAAACCAACTTGCATGAATATATAACATGAATGAAACTGTATATGTTGGCAACGTCACGTTCACGCTCATAGGTAATGGGGAACGGACGGCCTATGATAAATGTCTTTGCGATCAAGGCTCAATCAAACGGAGCCGATCGTATTTTGGCAACGCCTAGTTCACGCTCATATGTAATGGGGAACAGCTCAACGCTCATATGTAATGGGGAGCGGCGGCCTATGATAATGTATGTACTGAAAATGATAAATTTAATCTAAACAATAACCACACAAACAGTTGATACATGTTGAATACACATTTGTTCTTGGATATGATGGATGCACGATAGTTTAAATGTAATAAATAATAGACACATGATGCACCCCAAAAACGTGATTAAAACGGGGAATTTGTAGAGATTCACTCACTTTGGGTGCGTTCGGTTGAAGATGTTGAAATGCGCACGAGTTTAGAGGATTGATCGACGAGAATTAACTAACCTAAATAATAACGAAAAGGTATGGTAAATGAGTGGATTTTATTAATAATTTTAATAAGATTTTTAGATATATTTTTGTGAGTTTAAGGTTATTTTCTAACTTTAAAAACATTATTTTTAAGTATTTTTAATTGATTTTTAAATTAAATAAATAAATAAAAATATAAAAAAAATGTTGACTTTTGAGTTGACCATTGACCGTGACTGTTGACTGTTTGACCGGTTTGCTAGTGTGCAAGTATGCGCCGGGGAAGGCTCGAACCCGAGACCTCCCGTACGCGTGCACGCAGCTCTAACAACTGAGCTACGTGTCTAACCCGAAATATTTCTGTTTTTAATTATATTTATATACTGTTTTAATTTATTCAAAATCCTTTTATTTTTAAAAAGGATTTTAATCATCGAACCGGCGCGCGTAACAGGTCTCAAACCCGGGACATGTGGATTAACTTTGCACACAGTCCACCGCTGGACTGTGTGTCTAACCTGGTTAATATTATGGTTTTTATTAAACTTAACATCTCTCTGTGAGTTGATCCGGTTCAGTTTAAAAGGAAACATCTTTATTACCGAGAATGAGATTGTGTCAAGGATCGAACTCGCGGCGTGTGATAAATGTTTGCACACAGTCCACCGCTGGACTGTGTGTCTAACCCGGGATATAATCCAATTTATATTAAACTTATATACAAACTAACTTCATCTTCTTCGTTACAATATCACAGACAACGATTACCCTACTGATTTTGTTTGATTCGATTGACAACCATTTAAGTGATTAAAATGAAATGGACAGGGAAGATTTTGGGAGTAAACATACCGGAAAAATGATCTTTCTCAGAACTCCGGCGAAGTCGTCGGCTCTGTTTTTATGAACTTCGTCTGAGCGGACCAATTAACAGTTTTAATTAGCTAGATGTGGAATTGAAGTACTGAACAAGAGTTATCAGAAGGTTTAAAGGTTTATACCGTTTCACAGCGAAAACTATAAATTTTCAGAAGTTTTCTGGCGAGTGATGATTATCAGATATCGTCGCCTGTAACTGATTCTGATTGAAGGGTTGAGTTAGCAAAAGCCTAACAACTGATATAAGGTAGAAGAATTGAGAAACCTACCGTTTTGATGAAAGACACGGTTTTCCGGCGAAAGTCCGGCGAGTTCAGAAAGCTTTTCCGACGAACTGAAAATAGAGCGAAAGTGAAATTGGAGGTTCTGCGGATGATTTTGAGTCGCGAGATGATGCTATTGTTGGAGTAATTCAGGAAGTGAATGTTTTCGGTTATAAAAACCGAACATCACCATAATTCAAGTTCATTCAAGACTGAATTGATTAGGACGTCGGTGTATCGGTTATTTTCAGGAATCCGCGATCACTCAAACGTCCTGGACGTTTGGAAACCGATAACGGTTTCAGTTTGGCGCAAACAGGTTAATTCACGGTTGTACATATGTTTTAATTGTTTCCTAGAACTCACAAAGACATCAAGTGGCGGAGTGGTTATATGTGCGCGAGTTAAGACTTTGAGGCTCACCCGGCTGACCCGGGTTCGAATCCCGGCAGCCGGTTTTCTTTTTTATTTATTTTATTTTCACTTTTTATCAATTATAGTTTTTAAATTCTAATTTGTTTATTAATTATGCATCGTTTAAAATTAAAATAAACATAAATACGCAACGAAAAATTTATAACTTGATATTCGATTACAAACGAAGCGGCTTTGGAAAACCCGTTTTTTGACAAATGTTACATTTATAACATATCGTGCAAGAACCATTATTCCATTAAATACTTTTGTGTTTGATACCTTTAATCTCATGAGCTCTGTTTTTTTTTAACGACCAACAAATTAATCCCGAGCATTCTCGGGGCATCCACTGGACAAACGGAGTACTCCGAGAGTAACTCGAGTCGTCCACCACCACTTCGGGGAAAATCCAATAACCCACTCGCACGTAGGCACGACGGTAAAATTACCGGTAAAACCCGTTTGGCTCGAGGATCAAACCCATGTTTCCCTGGGTCTCCTATCATTGCCCACCAGTGCCTTTAATCTCATGAGCTCTAGTAGAGCTTGTCTCATTCAAGTATAAGCTTCATATACCAAGCTACTTAGAGATCACGTTTTCATTTTAAGTAACTTGAACTTTTGTTAACGGTAAGAGAATTTGGATTTTGATAATTCAAATTTGTGGGTTTTTAGCCAATGCATATTAATTGAGGATGTAACACTTAATACTTAAAAACAAAAGTTAATTACTGTTTTCGTCCCTGTGGTTTGTCAAAAATCACCATTTCAGTCCATTAGTTTAAAATTTGCGATTTCAGTCCCTGCGGTTTCACTTTCGTAACAATTTCAGTCTCTGTGGTTTCACTTTCGTAACCACTTCAATCCATTTATTTTGTAAGTACAGGGACTAAAATGGTTGCGAGGTGGACTGAAATGGTTGCGAGGTGGACTGAAATGGTTATGAAAGTGAAACCACAGGGACTGAAATCGCACTTTTTAAACTAATGGACTGAAACAATGATTTTTGACAAACCACATGGACGAAAACAGTAATTAACTCTAAAAACAATAGGAAAATAATGTGGTATACAAAAGCTAAATGTTAATCAAGCTTTACACGTGATAAAAAAAATTGATTATGTGTTTACCAGTTTTATTAGGCCACCCGGTGTGGTATAAAGCCCACCCTCTGCCGCATAGACTAAAATAGCGCTCCCCGGGAGTCACTGACCATCCCGCCGGAATTAATGGGGGCGCCATCCTCCAAGCGCCAACGTGCTAACGAGAGGGAAATGAGAGGATCGAGGGTTGTTTGGTCAAATTTGACCGTTTGAAAACGGTAACATTTAAAAAAAAATTTAAAATTAAGTTTAACCTATAAATACCCTTCCCCTTTTCTATAATTTTCATACCTTCTTTTTCTACCCTACCACTAAAATCTTTACAATTTTTTTCATAATCACACAATTCATCATGGGCATGCATTTACGATGATGTCTTTGTGGGAGCTTCTTCGCAAATCTCCCAAGTGGTATCTTGTACCGTCGTTTGACCCAATGGCCCATAGGTCAAAACGGTACAAATCAACATCCACCACCGAACCATCAGAGTCCGACGCTCGTACCAGTATTAATCTAAACGACGACTTCCATGAATTTGAACAATCACAAGAGCTGCCAACATCTGATTTTCGTTGTACCAACAAACAACCAGGGGCAGTTTTTAGAAGGGTTCTGCCAGGGCCCTGGCACTGGATTCGGTCTTATACATACGCGAGGAAGGTAATCAAAAAAGAAACAAATCCTGTCATCCCTACCTATTACTGCTCCTTTGAGCAGTAACGAGGGATTTTTTGAGATCAACTTTTTCGGCCAGAAATGCTAATTTTCCGCGGCGGTTCGATCGAAATTTTTTATACCTACTATGTTCGACACGGGCATGTTATTTTGGATAAAAAAGTTATAGTGTTTTCTACTTTGATAACCCAACCCAAATTAGGGATGACAATGGGTCGGGTTTGGGACGGGTTTAGGTAATCCCAAACCCATACCCGATTATGTAAGCTTGTCCCAAACCCGTCCCAAAACCCGTCGGGTTTCTAACGGGTAAATACCCATCGGGTATCGGGTATACCCGCGGGTTTCGGGTAAAGCCATATATATCTGACCCAAAACGCATTGTGTATCTATCGGGTAACTACTAGTCAATTACATTTAATTTTATCACTATAGAAATATATTAAATAACCACAATGTATATGAAATAAAATATCTATATGTATAAAATATGAATGTATCATATATATACATATTTAAAATATATAAGAAAATATGTCTGGTATACAATCGGGTAAACGAGTACACTTTATCGGGTAATCGGGTCGGGTAAATGGGTATATCACCAAATCCCAAACCCATCCCAAATCCGCGAAAAAATCCAAACTAGTCCCAAACCCGATTATCCGACCCTAAACCCATTCTAAATATGTCAGGTTTCAGGTTTACCCATCGGATTCGGGTTCAATTGTCATCCCTAACCCAAATTAAGTAAACATGTTTAGCCCATAAGCCCAATAAAAAATAACCCCCCTCCCCTCACTGCCCTGGCACGTTTTTTGGCCAGACATTGCTGATTAGCCGATTAGGGTTTCATTTGATTGCCAGGAAGCCTCAGCCAGGCAGGGAATACAAATGTGAAAAAAAATTACCCTCTGCGTTACATCTAAGAACGACTCGAGCCGTTGCACTCTCCCTCTGTGGATTCCAGGCAAAAACACTGGTTCGCAGCGCAACCCTAGCCACCGGAAAACTAACTCCGGTCGCGTATCTTCATTACGCAATATTTCTGTCTGCTGAGCTGCTCGAACTCGAACCAGAGGTTTGTAAACTGTAATATTGCTTCAATTTGATAGAATTAGAATCTGAATTGCTTCGTTGCTTCAGTTTGATTTGGGTTTTTGTTTCAATTTGATAGAATTAGAATCTGAATTGCTCTAAGCTGTTAATGAGCTTAAAGGTCGTCGAGCTGAATTGCTTCAATTTGATTTAAAGAGCTTAAAGCTGAATCGTCGAGCTGCATTGCTTCAATTTGGGTTTTTGCTTCAGTTTGATTTAAAGAGCTTAAAGATCGTCGAGCGAGCTGAATTGTAATTTTTTTCAGGTACTCATGTTTTCTTTTGAATCTTTATAAACATTCTAGGTCGTTTGTTATAAAAATAACCGTTGTTATGTTTGAAAATGACAATTTGAATTATTAGACGAGAAAACGACCCGACCCGACCCGCTGACCCGAGGCGAATTGTCTATCGGATTCGGAACGACCCGTAAAATCGTGCCAAAAGTGTTTTTTTTAGTGCCCGTGGCTTTCGGCCCTGGGACGTTCAACGGGCAAGATCCACCACTGCAAACAACAACATCCAACTTTGCAGACAAACAGTGAAAACTTGGAAAAGTGGCCCTGAGATTCTATATGCTATTATGCGTATATAGCAAGCATGATGAGAGAGAGAGTAGCAACAAGAATCAGCTAGCTACAGCTGATGACTTATTAATTGACCAAACTAGCTCCTACACCAGATACGCTGCTATCAACAACACATAGAGCAACCCCACCCTGGTGCACCAAATCTTAATGAGTTGACCGCACCAAATCTCAATGAGCAACCCCAACATACCAATCTATTAATACTAATTCACAAGATTATAGTTTAATTTATCAATTGCAACACTTAAACGACACAAGAATCGTCGACTAGGATTAGCTTCAGTCAAGGATGTCCGGTAGCAGGTAGCTACGCCACAAGAGCAAGTCACATCTGATACATCAAACATATGTGAGCTCAATTTTGTGTTGCATCCAGCCCACAAAATATTTTGAAACAATTGTGCGCAATCCGCCAATATATATCTTCCGCCCTAAACACCATTGTTGCACGTCATTTTCATCATCTGCAGGAAGAGAATTGAAGAATGGCAGAAGAGTTAAGCCTGGGGATCTTAATCGATGTTGTAGACGAAGAATGGATGAGAGATACTCTTCCTGACGACGGTATTTTTCTCATTTCTTCTTCCTTTTATTAAATTAAATATATATTCCTACTGATTTTTACATATTTGCTAACAGATCTTGAGTTACCTCCGGCACTCCTCCCTCGGAATGATGATGCCGAAGATTCCAGTATGTTTTCTCTTCATTTTACGAATCAATATCTTTTGCTTTTGCCTGAATGAGAAATTAGTTAATTTGTATTAGGTTTTTTCTTAGAGATAAAAGGGTTTTTCTTCTCTGTTAGGCTATGCAGTCAATAGCGGTGCTATAGCGGTTAGCGGACCTCAGGGTGTGTAGCGGTCCAAATAGCGGTGGCCTATAGCGGTTTCGCTATTAGCGGCGCTAAATACCGCTATTTGGCCGCTATTTGGAAACCTATATAGCGGTTATAGCGGTTATAGCAGTTACGGTGTTTGACTGTGTTAATTCTTAAATTAAATATTTCAAAGTTACTATTATGTTAGATTTGCAACAGGTTTTTGATAATGGAATGATATTACTATGAATTTTGATATTACTGTTAATATTTTTCAAAGATATATTTATATATATATAAAAATACAAAAATTATGCATGGTATAAAAATTACCGCTATATCACCGCTATAACCTATATATCATATAGCGGACCTTGAACGCTATTCGATTTTGGACCGCTATAACTGCATAGCTGTTAGGGAGTTTTTCTGGAAAAGAGTCATTTGTTAGAAAGCCGGAGATTAGTTTGGTTAAAAGGACAATGCCATGACTTGTCTCTGTTGTTTCTTTCAGGCCTGTATTGTGTAGAATGTTGCTTACAGTGAGCGTTTTTATCAGATCATGAAGCAGCACAAGTGGATGGAGGAGATACCTGGCAGGATCTTGCACTCGGAACAACTCAATAGCAAACAGGTGTACATCTCTAGTTTACACTTGAAACAAGTTTTCATCATGTCTGTCTTTTTACCATACTAAATCAGTTTACTTTACTTGAAAAAGGTGAATCTTTGTAATAAAATATTTTATTTAAGAGATTTTATTTATTTATTTATTTAATACATAATAAATAATAAACTGTAACAAAGAGGGACAAAAGTTGTTACAAGTCTTAGAAAAATAATCTATTAACTCAACTATATGAAAAACTAGTGGGCCTAGGTAGTTAAAAGGCCCAAGACGCAAAAGGTGAGCATGTCGCCTAGTAACAAAGGCGCACCTTCGAGACAAGCAAGACGCACGTTTGGTCCATGCCATTTATTACTGTTTTAAACTTTCTATGGCTTGTTCAGACAAGCGTAGACTAGTTTTGGGCGTGTTTAGATTCTATTTTGGCTGGTTCAAATCGAATCTTCTGAAACTACTTTTTACCTGTTAAGAGGGCTTTGGCAGTGCCTTGCTGCACTCATGGCAGTTTTGGCTCACCTCGCTTGAGCAACTAGGCATGCGCCCTTTAACTACACAATGATTTGGTTTGATATTATGTAATTTGCTGCATCAATTTTGATTTCAGTTTTATAAATTTACGAAATCAAACGAAACCATTAGAAAACGAATGACACAGCTTATTGTGTTTTTTAGATTAGTTTATTATTTAATAACGCCTATTAATGCTCAGGTATACATCAACTTTGTTGAACTGTCAAAATCCAATTTATATAAAACTTGACCCGATTAAGCCACAGGTTTATTAACTAACTGAACCGATTGGTTTTTACATTTTTGAAGCAGAAACTCAGTTATTGTTCTGTTCTATGGGTTAAGACTACATGAACCTCTTTAAGTCTTGAGCCCTGAGGCCAGAGGGACCAGACTAAAGCCGAACCCAACTACTACTATACCCAGTAGCAAAACTGTGTAGAAAACTGGAGTTTTTCACACGAGCGTTGGTTCATTACCTCCAATAATAAACCTTACCTTTTGATCATTTAACCAACCTATTATTGATGTTGTATTATTTGTGATTATGTATGTAAACAAGTAACATCACCGCATTAAAAAAGTCCCTCGACCTTATTTGTTAAATATATACGAAAACAGTCATTAAACTAATGGTCAAAGTCCCTAAACTTGTATAATATTTTCTCAGAAAATGTTTAATGTCAGCTTAATCAAATATGAAGTTATTATATTAAGAAAACAATTCACATGCATGTGCATTTTAGACAAGTTTAAAGATTAAAAAAAGTAGTTCAGTGACTTTTTCATTTTCTTTTACATGTTGAGGGACTATAAAATATCAAAATTAAGTTGAAGCTTTTTCGTGAAAAATAAGAAAGTAATTTTTTTTATAACCAAAAGAAAATCATTAAAAAAATCCAAGATATAGTTATATACCACCCACCCATAGATTCATAGCTTCATAGTACTACTGGAGCCTGTCTTGCAGCCTGGAAATCTCTTTATCTTTAGATCCTATGATGACCTGTGCAGCCAGCTCAGCTTCGACCCTTGCTTGAGCTTTCCCCATTGCTTCTGCTACAAATCTAGCAACGATCACTTCTTCCGAAAACTGTTTGATTGCGTTAATGTCAAACCAGGTAGAACTGCTGTCATTTGATGAAGATTCACCAGTCTGTCTGAGATATTAGGACTTTGCTGAATGTGTGCACATGGCAGCCACGTCATCTTCAGCAGCCTTCCGTTTCTCAATCTCCTCGAGCCCTTGCTGTATGCAACTCTGATTCTATGTTAACTCACCAACACAGATCCATCTGAAGAGAAATCTGGACAAAAAAATTACAAGAACAGAAGCAGAACAAGTTAGACCATTAGACAGGGAAAAGGCATAAACCAGATAATGACGACGATAAAACAGCTGACATGTGGTAAGCGGCCACACCGCTCGCACGACAAATGATAGATGCGTTGGTCCCAACAAGAAAGAAAGACATGGAGCTAAGATAGTCTAGACTCCAACAAATCAAAGGTGGTACAAACACACTACCAACCTGGCAACCTAACCCCCAAGTACGAGTTTCTTACATTTATTACACCCTGAACATTAAAGAGCTGAAACTTATGCTCACGTCCGAGTATAATCCCAACCCTCAAGAGCCGATGAGGCTAATAGTATTTGTTTTCATCCTACTAAGTCCAGATGTAGAAGATCCTAGCATGCCAACATCTGATTTTCGTTGTACCAACAAACAAACAAACAAACAACAACATCCAACTTTGCAGACAAACAGTGAAAACTTGGAAAAGTGGCCCTGAGATTCTATATGCTATTATGCGTATATAGCAAGCATGATGAGAGAGAGAGTAGCAACAAGAATCAGCTAGCTACAGCTGATGACTTATTAATTGACCAAACTAGCTCCTACACCAGATACGCTGCTATCAACAACACATAGAGCAACCCCACCTGGTGCACCAAATCTCAACGGCTGCCTGGCACTATTGGGGACCACCCATATAAGCGAATGGCAGGGAAGAACTATTCCCTGCCATGACTTTTGTTAATTGTTAATATATAAAATAAAATAAAATAAAATGTCTGCATCTCCCAGATCTTTTTTTTTTTTTGCAATTACTGAGAAATTTTCTTGTATTTATATGCAGTTTGACTTAATTTTCTTCTTCTTCTTCTTTTTTTGGCAAAAGGCGATTGGTTGATAGCAAGGAAAAGCTTCATGTTCTCTGTAGTATAGCTAACGCTAGACAACAACACATCTTAATAAAGGTAGCGTATATACTATTCTCTTATTCCAATATGTGACACTACAAAGCTCAATCATCATCATCATCATTTCCTGTTTTATTACTTCTTTTCACAAGGTTTATTCAATCACCTTTTTTTTTTTTAAAACTGGTTCTTAGGTACAAGAGATTAGAAATCGGAATTATAATTTGAAGATGCTTGGACTTTTCTTTCCTCTTATAGAACAATTGATCAAGTGTTCTCTGTATAAATTTAGGTGTGTAAACTCGCGAGCTACTCAAGCTCGAGCCTAAGCTTAAAAATAAGTTTGTTTAGCAAACAAGCCCGAGCTTCACCTATCAAGCTTAATCCGCCCAAACGAACTCATTATTTATATAACTTTTAATTAATATATTTAATTAATGTACACATAAATAATAATTAGATTCTGCATTAATATGTCTAATAAATTTGTGTTTTTCGGTTATATTTGTTTCATCAAATTGTTTCTTTGGAATATTTTGATCTTTTACATTAGCTTCTTATGCTATTCTCTTATCTCAAAAGGAAATTATGCATGACAGGATCAATATCAAGAGAATGAGGTCAAAATTGCTTTTGACCAGAGGGAAGCTTTACTTTCCTTGAAGAAGAGTGGCGGAAAATGTATATTAGAAAACTTACAAGTATAAGAACTAAAAATTTATATTACTATAATTAAGTTAAGGGTTAAAGGAGTAAAATTTATGTTGGCCACCCAAATCATGACAAGTGGCATGGGTTGGCCCACTGACGTACCATTTTTGTGTTATCCTAACTTTAATAGATTAGTAAGTTTACCTATCGTGTTGCAGCGAGAGTTTGATTGTATGTATAGCACCAGCACTCGTCACAACAATCGAAAGAGATAACGTAAAACCATGGGAAAATGATAACAAACCGTCAACATACGTATAGGGGGAAAACACTAAAAGACGAAATACTAAAAGCAAGAAAAATATTGGTTCTGCTAATACCGATACTGGTGACGATATTGTTCGGCTGGACTCGATTTGGTTTGTCACGCTACCAAAAACAAAAAGAACACTAAAAGGAATATAAGTAGAGAGACTAAACATGTATATTATGAAACTTAAAGTATAAGGACATAAAATGTATACGGGTATAGTTAAGGGTTAAAGGAGTAAAACTATTGTTCGCCACCACAAATAATGACAAGTGACTGTCGGATTTGCTTGCCGACATAGCATTTTTTCGTTAATGTACAACAAATCATAAGGTTGATTAATATAAAAATTAGATAATTAGTTTATTTTTTTCCAGAATGGTGAATGATAAAAATTAAATAAAATAGTTTTTTTTTTTTTTTCAGAATGGTGAATGAATTAGTCATAAATGTAACGTAACTTTTCGGTCCAGTGTAAAAGCCTAAAAGGATGGTAAAAATAGCTTTTGCACGTACACTAACCATCAATATTATAATGATGTGAAAGTTTTTTTTTTGAAATATACTTGTATAAAAAAATATGCTGGAATGTCTAAACAAACCACGTGTTACACTAAGGTCATCAAACGTCCTATATATTAGTATGACTAAGTTAGTATTACAATCTTTTTTGTCGGGATTTAAACTCAGAACCTTCAAGAGAAGCAAAGCTTTCTACCTTTTTCTTAACCACTGGATTATTATTTTATTTATGACACATACAATAATTGGAGATCAATATTGTATGTGTCATAAATAAAATAATAATCCAGTGGTTAAGAAGAAGGTAGAAAGCTTTGCTTCTCTTGAAGGTTCTGAGTTTAAATACCGACAAAAAGGATTGTAATACTAACTTAGTCATACTAACATACTAACTACTAACCCGGTTAACGATATCCTAACCATACACCGTTCAAAAAAATAAAAATAAAATAATAATAGAAGGGCATTCATACCTCCATTTTAAATACATTCACACCTCCAATATTTTTATATAAAATAAAATAATAATATTTGTTTAACATATATAATAATACTAAATAATAAAATTTAAGGAAACTATTTAAATTTAAAATTTTAGATTAAAATAACCAAGTAAATAGTTAATTTCTTTTTAGCTAAATAATATAATAAAGCTCACGTTATTGTCCTTAGATTGGAGGTGTCTATCTACAAGTAAAATTGGTTGAGCCGTTTGAACCAAACCAAATTAGTGGTGTAAACGCGCTAATAGAATCGACGAGTCTGAACAATCTAACTAATCCAATCAATTTAGTTTGTCGTTTTTTAAAACCGTAGTTAGTAGACCTAGATTTTTTTGAGTAAATTGCCAAAATCGTCTCTGGGGTTTAGGCATGTTTGCTAGTTTCATCCAAAACAACTTCTCTGTACCATATGGTCCTTCTCTTTTGAGATTCTTTGTCATTTTCATCCAAACGTCTAATTTTTTTTTGCCAAAATTGTCCCTAAGATTTGGGATTTTTTTGTCATTTTCATCCAAATACCTACCTGACATAAAAAACAAAGCAAATTAGACGTTTGGATAAAAATAACAAAAAATCCCAAAATTGAAGGACGATATGGTACAAAAGAAGTTGTCTTTGATGAAACTGATAAACATGTACAAACCTCATGGACGATTTTGGCAATTCACTCTTTTTTTTAACCAGAGAAATTGAAACGTGAAATTCCACTTGGACACCCTTTCACGGTAGATCTCATCTTTTATTTGTCAAAAGATGTGTTTATGTTGGGTGTCATGTGGCATTAGGTCTATTCCCCATGGTCAGATCATCTCCACCTCACCTCCACATCATCACCTTCTTCTTCCTCCTCCTTGTCTTCCCCCAACCCTAGGAAATGGTTTCCCCATCCATCCACCTCCATCCAATCAAAGATAGAGAGAGAGATATATATTCAAGAGAGAATGGGGCTCGGGGGGGGGGGGGGGGGGTGTTCCCGTCGGGGGAGGTTGTCCACCTCAGCCTCCCGATGCCTTTCCCCGATCCACATCCATCAGTCTTATTGCTTTAACTCCACTAGTAGAGTATATAACCTTATGAAAATGACATGACATATAAGGCCTTGTGTAGTCATAACGCCCCCAAAGGGGCGTTTTGCGACATGTGGCGTGCCACGTCAGCATACCTCATCATTACTCAATTATTAATTTCCAATTTTTATAATTAATTTATAACTTTATAAAATTAAAAACAATTTCATTAAAATAAAAACATTACACATAAAAAAACATTACGCTAAAAATAAAAATAAAAAAAGTTACACTAAAATAAAAATAAAAAAGTTACACTAGAAATTAAAAAAAGAACATCAAACTAAATAAAAACACTCAAAGATTATATTTTTTTTTCGATTCGCTCCTTTGTGCCAACGCCATCTTCAACGCTTTACCGGTTAGGTGGTCATGCGGTTTCGAGTAGAATTCAAAGTCGTAGGCCCATTGCCTATCCCGCATAATCTCGGTCACTTCCCGGTTCTCCTCCATACGTTTAGTCCCTAAGTTGTGTATGTCTTGAAGGCGTCGGTTTACCTCCAAAATTGCATTAGTCATGTCGGATGACATCAACGATGACTCGGGCCTTTTCGATCTTGCACCGCTTCTTGAAGCGGTTCGTCCGGTGGGTCGTGGTAGCTCTTCAACCGGCTCTTCCTCCGGAATATCATTGTTTACATCGATGTTTCGAGCGTCGGAAGTCGGCGTTTCGGGTTCACCCGACTCGTTGGTTTTTGATCTCTTCGACGACCTTTTATTCGCCGACCGACCAGAATTCGCTCCTACCGTAGGGACGTTGGTCCATTTGGGGCTATGCCGAAGAAGTTGCCAACACCTCATGAACGCGAAACTACCTTGAGTGCTTTGATACTCGATCGAGGCGGCTTGTGTAATGTCCTCGTCGTTGTGCCCGCTTTTCCATCCGTTCTTTGTCCGTTGGTAAACGGTATGAAAATTTGTACACTTCTTGTTGATATCGATCCATTTTCCGATATTGAGTCCGGCTTCCGGTATTCGTCTCCCCTACCCATTTGCTCGAAAAAAGGGTTCGGACTCGGTTCCAAAAGACGGTTTACTTTGGTTATTTGCTACAAAATAAACAAATAATAAAAAATAAATAAATAAATAAAACTCAAAAGAATTTATAAAAAAAATAATACCTATTACGGGGTCCTCTGACACGTCTAGGAAAGCTCGGGTTAACGCGTATAACTCATCTTCATCCCATGATTGCACTTCTTTTTTTGCTCGGTCATCGATTTTCTCGCCTCTCTTTTTATGCGAGCGTTTTGCTTTCCCTTTTTGCGTCTCCGCTACTTCCGGTTGTGTTTCTGGAACAACCTCGGGCTCGCGTAGGGGTGACCCGAAAGCTTGTGCGGAACCAAATGCTTGTGCGGAACCAAATGCTTGAGGAGACCCCATTTCGCCCATGTTTTGATTCGGGTTCCAACCGTATAGATTTGGGTCCCATGAAAGTGGTTGGTTCAAAAGGTTCAAGAACCCGTGGGGATTTTGATTAAACTCGACGAAACCGGATCCGTATGGGGTGGGCCGAGTGGGTACCGGAGAAACGAGACGAGTAGAGTGGCTTGGTTGGTTCGTATCGGCGCTCGAACGTGGAGGAATGAAACCGCGGTTGAAAGGGTTCATGGTGAAAGATTGTAGTTTAAAAAAAAGAGTGTAGAGGATGAAAGTGGGTTGAGAGTGTTGAATGTTTTATAAAAAATGAGAGATGGGGTGTATTAATATGATTAAATGTGTTTAAAAAATAAACAAAAGTTTGTTTTTATGTTTTGACCGTTTGCCAACGGTCACTTTTTGAATTCCCCTCCCCAAAACGCCGTTTTGCACAACGCGTCCACCACAAAAATCCACCCCATAGCGCCCGCCGTAGTGGTGTGGCGGCGCTATGGGGGCGTTTTTGCCCATATGGCGCCCACAAAGCGCTCGACTACAGTCGGCCTAAGGTGTGCCGAAACCCACAATCTTTTGGAAGAAGATTTATTGCTTTCTTTTATTTTTATTTTCTTATTAACCTTTTAAAAATACTCTTGTTTTCAAAATCTACGGGCTTCTATTAGTGTGTTTAAATTTTAAATTAATAACAATAATCTAAAAGATGGTGAACATGTAGGACTGTAAACGAACTGAATAAACACGAACGAGGCCTTGTTTGTGTTCGTTCGTTAAGGAACAAGCTTGCTTATGAACTGTTCACGAACGCTTACCGAACGAGATTTCTTGTTTGTGTTCGTTCATTAAGGAAACGAACATGTTCGTGAACTGTTCACAAATACTTAGAATACACAAATGAACTGTCTCTGACAAATGTTCATTAACATAAATGAACATAAACGACGTTTATGAACACAAATAAAAACAATATTCATTTTAGAATAAAAACTGCATTTTCATCACAAACATTACCAAAAATCTACAAAAAATAAATAAACACTTTACATAATTATCCGAACACAGTTGACATGATTATCAGAAACATAATTAGCACAAAATTAAGAGTTTGTCAAGCTTTAACACAAACTAATTTTAAATAGTGAAATAAGGGATATTATGAGAGACATGTAAGATAACTAAGGTTTCAAAATTTAAAAAACTAAAAACAATAAAACAAAATACAACATATAAAAACCTTTAAATGAACAAACACAAATAATCATTAACAAGCAAACATAAACAAACGAACGAACGAATGCAACCTCTGTTCATGTTCGTTCGTTTAACTTAACGAACAAAATTTCTTGTTTGTGTTCGTTCATTCACTAAACTAACTTTCCGCCGAACGGTTCACGAGCTGTTCGCTGAACGTTCGGTTTGTTTACAAACCAATAAACATGTTAATATTAAATTTTACATACTTTTATACAGTTACAAATCGTCAAATATTGATGAAATAAAATATTACATGATAGTGGATAAGCTGCTATAGAATCTACGAATAGTAAATTTTCAACGAATCTAGAACTAGGATGAAAATGGCACACTTGAGCAATCTACAATAAACCCTCTTCAAGTTAAAATGAGAATCAATAACATAAACTCCAATCAACCCACATTAATGTATTAGGGTTAAGTTCATGTACCTAGTGTCATATCGTACAAAAGACATGAAAAAGCCAAAAAACATTGTGGCATTTTTCGTAATTATTTGCTCGTATGGTAATTATCAAAATTACTATACAAATGATCTTGTAGGGTAATTATGATTTTGTAGAGTAATTTTGTAAAATGATCTTGTAGGGTAATTATCAAAATTACTCTACAAATGTATTAAAATTATTCTGCAAACTTATCAAACAACATACAATTCAAATTACTCTACAAGATCATTTGTAGAGTAATTATGATACTCTACAAAATTATCTTACAAGATCAAAATCACTTTACAAGATCAAAATTATCATACAAGATCATTTGTAGAGTAATTATGATACTCTACAAAATTACTCTACAAGATCATATGTAAATAATTACTAGAATGCCACCATGTTTTTTTTACTTTTTCACTCTATTCGTACGTTTTGTATAAAATATATTTGTATTTGATCTATTATCTAATATATTAATGAGCATATTGTTCTAATGTTCACATGTATGTTTAAAATTCAAACTCTAATAATATAGTAATCAAACCCTTATCCACAAATTTTGTTCATGATCGCTACATCAAAGCATAAGATATATGCATCAAGAGATCGCTACATCAACGCATAAGATATAATGCATCAAGAATAATTTTCTATATGGGATAGTTAATATTTCCATATTACGGTTATAATATTACGGTTATAGTCCCTAAGTTGAGAAGTTACACTTTTTTTACTATTCGTTGACGCAAAACACGAATAGTATCTGACATGGACAACCATCTAGTTTTAAGATGACTTTTTAATATTATCACTATGCCATACTTTTAGAGGGGGGGGGGGGGGGTGTTTTTTGTTTTTGAAAAGCTCTTATTGACTTCTTATGTCTGTCTCACACAGATCACGCGTAAACGTTTGAGTCTGCAGTGCGTTTGTTTTCTCGAAGACATTTCATTAAAAAAGGTTTGCGCGACCTCTTTTTGGTGTAGACATGGATGAGGGTCTTCTTACCTCTTCTCCATTTTTCCTCAGATACAACAAAAACACATTGAAACCCTAGTTCCTTCTCCATCTCCTCCAACTCAGCCGCCATCCTCCTCCTCCTCCTCCAACTCAGCCGCCATCCTCCTCTACATCGCCGGTCATCCTGCTCTTACGTCGCCTGTCCTTCTCCTACGCTGCTGCCGACCGTCCATCTCCTCCAATGTCGATTGTTAGGAATATTTGGCTGTGAAGAGTGATGATTGATCGATATTTGTTTAATATCGGTATTGTTTTCGAAACATGATACTGCTGATTCTGATCTTAAACTTTGCAAACCGTATATTTCGGTGTTTTCCTGTGTATATATGTTTATTGCAATTAGATTGACTATTTCTAGCATTCATCATCATCATTATCATCATTATACTCAGTGAATCCCACCAATAGCAAAGCTAAGTAGGGTCCGAGGAGGGTAAGATGTAGACAGCCTTACCTCTACCCCGTAGGGTAGAGAAGCTGCTTCCAGTGAGACCCCCGACTCGATTGTAGTTTTGCATCAAGCCTTGGACATAAGACATATAACACTTAGCAATCGGGACAAAGGCCGATTGGTGCATGTACCTCTTTGTCTTTTGGCTATCAGCGCCACTACATGATGCATGATTAACCGTCCGTCGCTTTTAACGTTATTTTCACGAAATTAGTAAAATAACATTAAAATTAGTGCAATTTCACTTTTTAGCATTATATCAAATTATGTTTTCCTTGCCTTTTCTCAAAATTGTAGCACTGTATTTATTATGTCGACCACATTGTGGGTTCGAAAAATATGCGTTGATTTACTTGTTCAAGAAAAGTGTGAAAACGGTTTTATCACATCGGTTCATTTTGATTATAAACATATACTTAAATCACATATGCCAGTTCAACATATGTCATGAAACAATACACCTGCTACTTTCAATATGTAATGTTTTTATTTTATTTACTAATTATATTCCAACCACACATATTGGAATATAGATGTTGATTTTGATAAATTATTTGATTATAGTTTTTTTTCAGAAGTTAAAAAACAAATAGTCTTCTTCTTATAGACTGTAGAGATTTAGTCAACCTCTTCAGCTACAGATGTCTGCAGATGTGATCCGCAGACTGCAGACGTTTTATCTCTGAAAAAACAAACAACACCTTAATTATTATTTTAAGTAAAAATAATAACCCCCAACCGATCTTACCTAAAATGAATGGTTGTTGACCCTCTCTCTGATCACTCTATCTAGCATCTGCCGCTAGCTCCTTTCACAACACCACCATTCCGATTCCTTAAACATTCCCCCTTTTGCCCCCATTGACCTTTACGAGTGGCAATCAGACGATCATTTGTGTTACTCATCAATGAATAATAATAATAATAATCAAAGATGTTAAATCTAAAAACCAAAACTATAAGATAAAACATATAAACATATCACAAGTAGAGACACAATAAAATGTTTCTTTAATTAAAGAAAATCAAAGTTATTCAGACGTCTTAAAATTTATTTTGACACCCTAACATGTACGCGAGCTATATAAGATATCCGAAAATGTTTGGGGTTGGTTCTGGTACAAACCATATTTAACCTACAAACCGTAAGAACAAGTCCTAGCACTTAAAAAAAGTTAAATTATCACATACCAAAATAATACATACATAAAATTAGCACGTTTGAATTATATTAGCATATGAAAAATAAACAAGATAATTGATTTTAGCACATATGTGAATGATATCAAGTATCAACACTTTTTTAATTAGCACATTGAAAACAAAAGGAAGATTCAAATAAAGAATTCATTACTTGTTAGCATAATTACAGGAAATTCAATACTATTGATATTATTTAGGTTATTATTTTATCATTTTTTTATAATTGATTGAATGCCACATGACACTTTTTAAATGATTGTTACAGTTTGTATGTGAAATGTGGTTTGTATTTGATCTTACTCCATGTTTTATACAACCCATATACACTAATACGAGCATCTTATACGACCCGTATACACTAAGTTGTGTGACGCAATCGTTTGATGTGAATTTTATACGGGCCGACATATAGCAAAAATGAATCAAATGATGTGACACTATATAGTTGTGTCCCCGTGCGTCACAAATCAGCCTTGCTACGGATCCGCCACGTATAAATCGGTGAATGATCTCCTGGTCTGGCGCGCACATAACACTGGAAAGAATCTGAATCTTCATCAGAACAACAACAAGAAGAAATATTTCCATATACGCGTAATATTATTATTATTATTATTATATATCTAAAACCCACAGATCTATCTATCTTTGCGTGATTCACACGTCTTCTCTGTTTCCGGTTAGGGTTTATCATCTCCCTCTTCCAATCCAGTCTTCTTTTCTCCGATCATTCATCACACACACATACGCTTTTTGTAAGTATTATTCATATTAACGTTTCAATCATGATGATTACCGTTTCTATTGTTCTGTATCACTCACTGTATGCGTATGTTTTGTCTTAATTTCTGATGAATTTTAGGAATAAAGCCTGGTAAAATGTAAATGATGATAAATTGTCGCTGAATATGTAGATTTAGTATGTAAACCTAAAATTTTGTTATTGAAGTTGCATTTGTTTTGATTCACTTATTGGTAAATTTAAGACATGAAACTGCTGCCTATTTAATCCTCTGGTTTGTGAATGAGTTCTGTGATGATGATGCTGTTAGGTTACCTTGCAGTTATCTGAATGCATATGGAAGTATTTACTGTGAAATTATACTTTAATTGGGTGATATGGTTGTAACATTAATGGAGGCGTGGGTGTAAGTAAGTACAGTGTAGTTATGGAAGGATAGGGTTGTTGAAATTTATACCTTGGTTTAAAAAAGCACAACAAGGCTCAAGCCTCTGCAATTCTGGTAGCGTAAGGCGCGATATGTTGGCAAAATGTTGATGCTGAGGCGCGTGCCTCATGTATTTTCCATAGTTTTGTGCAGCAGGTTGTTGTACAACATGCTTTTTTGGTTGTACATGTGTGTAATTTCCATATTTATACATATGTAAAGCTTACTTGTCTCTAAATATTGGTAAATGATGCTATAAACGTATAGGAAATATATAAAAATATATATAATTATTTGCGCCTCGGGTTCTAAAGCAGAGCTCTTTTGCGCTTGTCGCCTCAGTTTTAGACCTTGTCGCTTTATTGCGCTTTTCGCTTTTTAAACGAAAATTTATACTTTAAATTAGTTTTGTTGTTGCTGTTGTTGTTGTCAGATTTGCAATTTTTTTTTTGTAATTTGCCTAATTAGCACTGTCACACCAAAGGGCATGTAGCCCAGTGGTACCAAGGTGTTGAAATGGTGTCCCTCACAAGTGGTGAGGTTCCGAGCCCCATTGTGAGCATATGCTGTAGATTTAGCTTGTTGTTAAAAAAAATCAATGCTCACACAATTTATTCTGTTTTCTTAGGTGATATATAGTTGTTATCAAGCTCTCAGAAAAAAAAATCTTGGTTTATCTACATCCAGATTAACTTTTGAAGACTTGAGTGTTGAAGATTGCAGGAGGACCTGAGAATGTTTTAAACTGATCGTGTAATCTTTATATCTTGGTATCTATACATCTGTTACTCTGAACACCGACATCATTTGTATTAGGTGTGCTAGATGTATAATACCTGAAATTAGCGAATGGATGACTACGGACAACCCGAGATTTTGCCTCCAGCATGGATAAACAAGGATCCATCTGAATTAGCAGAATCACATGTCTTCATCATCGCATGTTTTGTCGCTGGGGTTATCGGTATCCTAACTATTGTATATACCGCTTTCCAGTGGAGAAGAAACATAAGCTTAAGTTTAATGAAAGCTACCGCAAGAAAAAAGAAGGATCCTAAGTCAAGAAGCAAGGTTCCTCTAGCGGCTCATACCTGGTATCTGGAGCCTGGATCGCGTGGGAAAAACTTAAACTGTTGCGTGTGCTTAAAATCACTTTCATCCTCTCAGACTCGTGGACCAATGGTGGGTTCGGGTTCAGATAGTTTCATTCACCGTTGTAGAATATGCGGGGCTGCAGCTCACCTCAGTTGTTCAAGAAAGGCTCACAGAGATTGTAAATGTGTATCTATGATTGGGGCCACTCATGTTCTGCACCTATGGGCTATCCGGTGGAATGAGGTGGTTGACCAACCTGACGAAATATCGTTTTGCAGCCATTGTGAAGAGCCGTGTAGTGCTTCTTTTCTTGGTGGTTCGCCAATATGGTGTTGCTTGTGGTGTCAACGGTTGGTTCATGTTGACTGTCATAGTAGTTTTTACAGTGACACTGGTGATGTTTGTGATCTGGGCCCGTTTAGAAGGTTGATCGTGTCGCCCCTTCATGTTAGGGAATTGAGCCGGACTTCATCTGGTGGAATCTTGAGTTCCATTACTCATGGTGCTAACGAGATTGCATCTTCTGTGCGTGCAAGTATTATAAACCAAAGTAGGAAAAATAAGCAAGGAGATGAAGTATCTGTGGAAAGTAGTGATGGTATCGTAAACGAATCTTCTACTGAAAGCACAACCGACCGTAATTTGGTAAATGATGCCGTAAATAGATCACAAGAAAAAGAAAACTACAATGGGAACATGAACATGAACACAAATGGTGCAAGTCGAAACCAAGATGGTGATGTGGTCAACAAGTTAGGTAGAAAGCTGAGTATCAGAAGAAGCTTATCAGATAGTAAAAAATACGAGTCCTATGTAGCAGGGATGAAACATAAATATGAGTTGACTGATTTGGGTCCAGACGCAAGGCCTCTGTTAGTCTTCATTAACAAGAAAAGTGGTGCTCAAAGAGGAGATTCACTCAGGCTACGGTTGAATATACTCTTGAACCCTATTCAGGTCAGTAGATTTTATATAAACGTGTCAAGATGGGCGTGCCCGGTTGGTTGAGTTATGGGTTACAGCTCAAAAGTAAAAAACCGGTCCGGTTTGAAAGGAAATATGTTTTTGGGACAGGTCGAAACATTCTGGGTCGTGTGGGTTGACCCGCAAACTCATCTTTGTTCCCGGTAATTGTTTTAGAAATACCTAATGTATTAATCATCATCATACTTAGTAAATCCCACCAATAGCAAAGCTAAGGTAGGGTCTGAGGAGGGTAAGATGTAGACAGCCTTACCTAATGTATTAATCATGATTAGAAAACGATACCATTAATAAAAATGATTTAGGAGGTTGTATGCATTAGCAATATACTTTGGCCGACTTCCAACCTGTTTAGCCCTTTACGTGTTTAACTAACTCTTTTGATGTATTTGCCTATATCTGAATAAAACGTGCTTTAAAACTTTTAGGTTTTTGAGTTGAGCTCAACAGAGGGGCCTGAAGTCGGTCTTTATCTATTTAGAAAAGTACCAAATTTCAGAGTTCTTGTATCTGGCGGTGATGGGACGGTTGGATGGGTACTGGACACAATCGAAAAACAGAATTTTGTTTCTCCGCCACCTGTTGCTATTCTGCCAGCTGGAACTGGAAATGACCTGGCGAGAGTTTTAGGTTGGGGAGGTGGTTTGGGATCCATGGATAGACAAAGTGGCCTCTGCACAATGTTGCAAGACATCGAACATGCTGCTGTAACCCTTCTTGATCGTTGGAAGGTTTCCATAGCTAACCAAAAGGGTAAACAGCTTCGAGCACCGAAGTTTATGAATAATTATCTTGGTATGTGAAATGTGATTTCCTTAGAATAATCTGCAATTTTTTTCTTAGGATGCCTTGTTATACCTGATTTTGTTTTAAAGGATATTAATCGTTATATAAAAGGTTTTTAAACATGTTAACGTAGGTGTCGGATGTGATGCAAAGGTTGCTCTAGAAATCCACAATCTGAGGGAGGAGAATCCAGAGATATTTTATAACCAGGTGTGTATTTTATACTTATCTTTCCCTGTTAACTGTAAATTTGGAGTACATCAACTACTAAACTCTTTGTTTAGTATATGTTAGGGGTGCGCACAGTTCGGTCCGATTCGGTTTTATGGTAAAACCGTAACCGAAATGTCCAGTTTTCAGTTTTAGCAACGGTTCGGTTTTTGGGACAAAATCGTAAGATTCAAAAATTAAAAGTGTAATCCAAGATTTAATAATCTTTCTTAGATGTTTACATTTAAGTTATCATATTTAACCTTTTTAATTAATATTGTTCACATAAACCTAACCTTCTAATCTATTTTTATGTTTCTCCAAAGTTTTTGTTAAGACATTTTCTTTTATAACACTCAGAAATCATTTAATTTTGATGTTAAATTTTGTTATTTCTTGTAGGCAATGGAGAAATCATTTTAAAGATAAATAAACATGGTAATGTTTTTATTATAAATACTTAGCATTCAAGAATAAAATTAATAAGTCCTAAATCAATATATAACAAACATTAAAAAAATGATTTTTTAGGTTATTTGGTTCGGTTTTTGTGCGGTTCATTTTTTTCAGTTCGGTTAAATCAATTTTTTTCAGTTTCGGTTTGGTTTTTTCGGTTTTCTGCTTTCCCCTAGTATATGTTATTCATTGGCATGCAAGCAAATCACTTTATTACATTCGGCTCAATTGGCTGATTTGTATCAAGTGGCAACTGGTCATATTTTTGTTCCCTGCACTCAATTATCTTCACTAAGCTGAAACTAATTTTTATAATTGCAGTTTATGAACAAAGTTTTGTATGCTAGAGAAGGTGCTAGAACTATTATGGATAGAACATTTGCGGATTACCCTTGGCAAGTTAGAGTGGAGGTAGATGGCGTTGATGTTGAGGTCCCTGAGGTTAGTTTAATTGTTTTCATCCAAGTTAATTTCGGTTATTTGTGACTTGTGCTGAACATCGATCCAATTTTTGTGGTTTTCGGTTTTTTAGGACGCTGAGGGTATACTTGTTGCCAATATTGGTAGCTATATGGGTGGTGTAGACTTGTGGCAGAATGAAGATGATAATTATGATAATTTCGATCCTCAATCTATGCACGATAAGATACTTGAAGTTGTGAGCATATCAGGGACCTGGCATCTTGGAAAGCTTCAGGTAAAGTTATTTCACAAAATTTTGCCTCTCTTTGCTTCTCGTTTTCGTTCAATTTAAGAGCGGTTAACATGAAAAAATACGTATCCTTTTGTTTTGTTTTAAATATCAATCTAAGGAGGAAGTATTTTAAATAATTCCCAGGTAGGGCTTTCTCGAGCCCGAAGGCTTGCACAAGGGCAGACCATTAAAATTCAGCTTCTTGCTCAATTGCCTGTTCAAATAGACGGTGAACCATGGATGCAGTCACCATGCACGTTGACCATCTCACATCATGGCCAGGTCCTCTCTCAAACACACACATAGTGTGATGTAGATTTAGTTTTGTGTAATTTATCTTCACTATTGAATTTGCCTATGTATTCTTACCTTTATTTGAATACTAAAATTAAGGAATAATGGATTTTAATAATCCCAACTGTTTGTCATTGGCCGGCAACAGTCTCAACTACAAAAATAACCACTGATGGTCCCACCTTTTAACCTATTGTCCACCAACGGACCTTTTCTAACTGAGGTCTAACCCAGTTAGTTTTTTTTGTGTGACGTGGACACTGACATGGCGCAAACATTTGTTATTTGATGAGGTGGCTGCTTATGTGGCACTCTCATCACCACCTCACCTCCATCACCACCACTTGCCACCACCTCACCGCCACCATCAGCCACCACCACCACCACCACCACCATAGGTATTTTATCAACTTCAAGAACTTTAAGCAAGATGGACAAGAATCTGATCCTCAATCCAGTAGCTCCATATCTTCAACCAATAAATCGAGGTTGTAATAGGAAAAAAACTCACTAGAATTGTGACCCGAAGTCGTTCGGTGGTGATTGCTGGAAATAACAAATGTTTGTGCCACGTCAGTGTCCGCGTCACCAAAAAACTAAATGGGTTAGACCTCAGTTAGAAAAGGTCCGTTGGTGGACAGTAGGTGAAAAGGTGGGACCATGAGTAGTTATTTTTGTAGTTGGGACTGTTGCCGGCTAGTGGTAAATAGTTGGGATTATTAAAATCCCTTATTCCTAAAATTAAAAACTGATAGCATTAATCCTTAACTATAATGAGCTGAATTTTTATTGGGTTTGGTGTTGAATAGGCTTTCATGCTGAAAAGATCCTCAGAGGAACCTCTTGGTCATGCAGCAGCTATAGTGGCCGATGTGCTGGCACATGCCGAAACAAAGCAAGTGATAAATGCAGCACAGAAAAGAACTCTTCTTCAGGAAATGGCACTCAAACTATCTTAATACACACTACTAGTGAGTTTTACTTGTAGCAAATCGTATATTTATAGTTCTTATCCTTTCCCCGCGTGTCATATGTTTCTTTCACACTTGTATACAAACCTTATTATAAACATAAAATGAAAAAGTTTTTGACCAGTTTAACCTGTTAATGATACACCATAAGCCAAACCGACCCGTTCAGAAGTAAAAAGTCTGAAGTTGCCTACTAATATCAGTGAACATGAAATTGTGTGTCTGTGCTTTTATCTAGTGGGAGTTGAAACTAGAAATGGGTTGCTGATTAAAATGATTATTTTGTCCATCATGTGCTAGGCATGTGATTAAGTTAACTAAGAAAACTAACCCGGTTTGTGGTAAAGGACGTGCACTGCAACAAAAAATAAACATAAAGGACGTGCACAGAAACTTTTAAACATAAAGGACATACAGTGCAATTTAATGTAAACGTAACGAACGTGCACTGCAATTTTGTCTAATATAAATCCCGGTTGCATCATGGTCTTGTAGACACTCAGAATCTTTGGTTAATAGCATCTTATTAGCGTATATGTATTCACACATTTATATACATATGTGACATGAATGCTAACGACAACATAGCCACAAGTAAGTGTTTCAAAATAAAGATGAAAAACTAAGACAACCTTCGTTCGATACACGATCACACAAGCGAATATGTACCCAAAGAAAGCCCTACATTAACCAAGTCTGTGGGTCGATCAACAACTTGACTATAGATACACTTCGCTTATAATGAAAGCTCCAAATAGACTAGTCAAGGTTCAAAGACCTAGTAGAGAACTATGCCTAATTAATGATTCATTTGTAGATGATCGACTGTTTTTCTTTCTGGGTAGGTCTTTTAAAAAAAGTGAAAGTGCACTAATTTTAACATTATTTTACTAATTCCGTAAAAATAACGTTAAAAGAGGGGGATGGTTAATCATGCATCATGTGGTGGCGTTGATAGCCAAAAGACAAAGGGGTACGTGCACTAATCGGCATTTGTCTCAATTGTTGAGTGTTATGTGCCTTATATCCAAGGCTTGATGCAAAACTACTATTGAGCCGGGGGGTCTCACTGGAAGCAGCCTCTCTATTCCTTCAGGGTAGCAGTAAGATTGTCTACATAACTCAAACCCTACCTTAGTTTTGCTATGAGTGAGATTTAGTGAGTATAATGATGGTGATGTCTTTTCCACTTTATCTGATCACTAAGGTTAAGGCCTTTTGCATAATGTTTACAAGCATGGTAAACTACAAACAAATTTTTGACCCGTTACAATGATTAAACTTTCTTGAGAGAAAATTGCTCCAAAGAGGAGCACAATCGACCTATGGTTCGGTTGAAGATCAAATGTGAATCATCATTCAACCTTTTTGAAAGTTTATCTCACAAATTTAGAAACCGCTTTACAACCCTCACCCACCTTTACATTCTAAACAAAAAAAACAAGAGCGCTACTAAATGTATTTACCTTCCTCTCACATATTTACGGATGAGGCTCCTCACTTTTTCTCTCACAAGGAAAAGGGGGGGTGTCACACCCCAACCGATGGGGGAAACATCGGAGTGAGACGAAATAGATTACTCGAGACATCATAACACTATTGTGACAATAATTAAATTCAAAACCGATTTCATTTCATTGATCAAATTGTCAAGTACAATATAGATTCAAATACAACATTGGAAAGTCAAAATACAACAAAGTTTAACATATTAAATATAACAAAATCTAGTATTTCTAAATGCGTTTCTAGTGTCGTCCCTACTAGATTTCGTCATAGTCAACATCATCAACTTGCAACATGTTTAAAAGTATAGTTCAACACAAAAGCATTGGCGAGTACACAAGCTTAATATACGTAAGTATGTAAAAGCGTTTAAATGAATCCACATGGCAAAATAGTATATTAGATTAACGTATCATGGCATGCAACTTTTCAAGTCAATCCTCAAGTGTACCACAAGAATTTGAATACTTAACATGACCTCAAGAATACGGGCTGTGCGTTAATCCTATAGCGCTATACATGTTAAGGGGAGGCTCATACGAAGTTAATTACAAGTGAATCACATAAGAAAGTATCACGTATTTAGCATGTATAATAGATTGTTTGTGTTTGCATAAAGTATGAGTGTGAATGCGTGTATTTTGATAATTTAAACATATTGCACCCAAAAGTGTAAAGCGTAAAGAGGGTGTTCGAGTGTTCTATCCATCCAACTCTCCAACTCTTCACGGGATTTCAAATGAAACTTTGCAAAACCGTGAGTATACTAGAAGTTATGCCATGTCTTAACTTGCCCACCCGCCCGTCAACAAATACCAACTTAGCTCACAAACGCTTTAATGATCTCACGTTGAGATGATCTAATACCGAAAAGACGTTATTCCGTTTTATTTCATTCTGATCTTCTTATGTGTATTATGCACTTAGAATCTTTTATATATATATATATATATATATATATATATATATATATATTTTTTTTTTTTTTTTTTGAAAAAAAGTCATTTAACACATTACATTATCTGAAACCCGGATAGTGCATAGATAATTAGTTTTGTAGTCACAAAAAATAAAACATCTTCTACTCTAAATATTAAAAATGAATTCCAAAAAATGCCATGTTTCAATACCATATCATTCCTTAAAAAAATTGATATTAATACTTTAAAAATTTAAATTATTGATATTATTGTTTAAAACATAGTTTATCTAATAATGTAAACCCATAACGGGTGTTTTTTAAAAAAAAAAAAACTTTTCCTTTTTCACTCCTAATCTCATTGGAAAAAAATCATGTTAAAAAGATAAGTATTTCTAGTGTAATTTTAATAATTTTAGTTTCCCCTGTTTTTTTAAATCACTTAAATTTATATATGATCGTATTATATTTTCAGTTAATTTATGTTTATTCGGTTAATACATACAATTAATTTTAGTTATTTGCACATTTTTTTTGAATTTAGTATTAAATGTAGTTTTATTTTTCAATCTTATACAATCTTCCTCCTAACATTTAACTTTTAAAATATCATTTATTCAATCCATTTTACAACTCAGTTTTCATTTTGCTTTTTTTATTTTCTATCTTTGCGATAAATAAATGTCAGACCAGTTTAGATATATAATTTCTAATAGCGGAACTAGCTTTAATAGTGGAACTGATTTTTTTTAACAACAAAGCCAACTATAATAGAGGAACTGATAATAAAAAAAAGTATATACCATATCTTTTAAACATGAATTTTGTTAGTTGAAATTGTTTGATGATTAAGTTCAAGATTGTATCACTAACTTTAATAATGGAACTGATGATAAAAGAAAATATAAACCATATCTTTTAAATATAAATTTTGTGTATCAATTTTAAAGAAACACTGATAACGATAAAGTTAAAGAAAAAGAAAAAAAAAATAGATCAAAACCCCTTTTTTGAAGCAACAATATATGGTTACGTCTACCCATGCTGCTGTAATTGGTTTTGACTTTTGTGTTTCTTGCTGTTGTACTATGATCTTGCTATGGGTCTAGATGTAATTTTTTTTTGTTTGTGTGTAGCTTTTAATTCACCTAGGTTTTAATTTGAAAGGCAAATTGCATTAAACCACTCAAATAAGTAAAACAAACTTCCAGCAAAAGCAGGAAGCATAGAAATACTTCACCTAAGTTAACAATGTTTCTCATCTCCATATCACCATTCTCTTTAATCGGACTCAAGAATCCAACAAACATCTCAATGAAGAAGCTCTTGTTATTTGCATTCTTCTTGATTTTCTACGCAAATTGTCGGTTTACATAATCAACAAAGCTCCAAATGCAAGAAGGTAGGTGATTGTTGTACGTACGTTTTCATTAATCACATAATGGAGTGATTGTTCTAAGTTTTCATTAAATAGTTAATGGAGTGATTGTTGTACGTTTTCATTGACTATTTAATTGAGTGATTGTTGTGGCTGAACTAGTGCAGTTAAGGTACTCAAAGAAATTTGGAGTAAGATAAGGATTCTTGGATGGGACTTTGACAAGGATCCATGCAGTTTCGACGGGGACGGGCTCTACAATGTTGATTGCAATTGTTCTTTTGACGGAAATACCATGTGTCGTATTACTAGAATGTACGAATCCCTGGTATTATTTTGGTAATTTGTAAGAGCCATGTGAAAGTGAAATAAGAAACAAAACGTTGCCACGGTATGCGAGTTCGAGATGTGGGCAAACCTTACTTCGTCTCACCCTACTCTAATTTTACATTTCTCTTACAAACTCAATTACTATTCTCAGAAACTCAATTACTATGCTTTATGTTTTAAGCAAATCTATGTCAGCTAATTAAATATTAAAAATCTTCTTAAGACTGTCTCACCTAGATCTTTCATAATGAAATAATGGCATAAGACATGTGTTATTGGGAGGTTAAGGCGGCGTGGAATCCCTACCATGTAGGCCGAAGGGTACGAAAGCCCCTCAACTGTGAAGGGGTGCGCAAATTGGTTTTGCGACGGAGGCTACAACTGCTGTTTCAATTATTATTTTATATAGAAACCAATTATTCAACTGAGCACATCTTTTTTTTTTACTAACTTTATATTGACTTATCTAATCACATTTCACATGTCTAGTGAATGTGGGCGTAGAAACAACCACTACTTACACGACACTCTTTATATATATATATATATAGGGGAGAGTTTAAATGAGAACGTTAAATATCGCGATAACCATGAGAACGAATGAAAAAACCGCAAAAACATGATCAAAAACATTTTAAATTCAAAATTTTCTTTTACACTTATCATTATTATTCGAATACAATATTAGAAATTAAATTTACACATTTAAATTTACATGTTTTCGGAAATAAATAAAATTTACACATGTGTAAGTTTACCATGACGTACGTAAACGTACGTAAAATTTTTATTAAGAGTGATTTTTTGAGGAAAGATAAATTATTTAAAAGGTAAATTCTTTCATCAATGTTGTATTTTAACTATACTGAAGTTTGTATTAAAAAAATTGATTTTGATTGGTTTTTTCATTCGTTCTCACGGTTCTTGCAATATTTAGCGTTCTCACAATTTTACCTATATATATATTTTGAACGGCCAACAAATCAATCTCGAGCACTCTCGGGCACCCACTGGACAAATAGAATACTCCGTGAGTAACCCGAGTCGTCCACCACCAATTCCGGGAAAACCCCGGTAACCTACCCGCCCGTAGGCGTGACGGTAAATTACCAATAAAACCCGTTTGGCTCAAGGATGGAACCCAGATTTTCCTAGGTCTCCTATCACTGCCCCAATGCCTCACACCTTTTTGCACCAAATATGAATTGAACTTGAGTCTTTAAAGAAGAACTTAAGTCCTCCTACCACTTGAGCTTGAGATCATTCGCTTTATATATATATATATATATATATATATATATATATATATATATATATATATATATATATAGTGGGGATCCTGCGTAAAGTGTGTTTTTCCTAGAAAGTCTAGGAAGCGATCTGGGTCATCCGATGTGTGTGTTTAATGGTTGAGATCATCTTGGTGGCATTTTGGTAATATGTGTGTCTTAAAAATAGGATTATTTAATTAATTAGGGGTATATGTGTCATTTAGCTTGTTTTAAATATGGAATTAATTAATTGCGATTTTCTCTCTCTCCCTCTCTCTCTCTTTCTCTCTCTTCCTTCTATCCTTAATGAAGAAACACAACATCAAGAAAACACATCGTAACAAATATCAAACAGCGTGAAGAAATCCAAGAAAACCATCATTCCTAAAACATAACATGTTACAACACACTGTGAATTAACTTGTAACTGGTAAAACACAGTGTCAATAAATGACTCAATATACAAACTCTATAAACTACCGAAAATCCATCGAATAAATAAATTTAACAAACTCTACAAAACTTCCCCACACTTAAATTTAATCAGGAGGTTTTTCTTTGATCTGGATCTTATCTAACCCGTTTAATTCCACCCGCTCCTCAAAAATAGTTAAAAATTTATTGGTGAAATAATAAAATATTTTAAAATTTTTAAACGGGTCAGACCACCAAAATTTAAACTTGCCTAGAAGAAACCTGATATGATGCATGTAACGAGGAAGATGGTTGTCTCTGCACTTTAGTGTTGCCTTGAACTTCCTTTTGCACCATCTTTGTATCCTCAAACTTTGTCGATCCAAGTTCCTTCGTGCCTTCTCCCGTGTTTTTAATTGTGGTGGCGATCCAACTTCTGGCTTCTCCACGGGCCGGCTATCAAACTCCTCAGCCACTTTCTCTTCTACGTTTGGTGCATATTCGATTACCATGGTCGGTTTCTCTTCAAGTAATGTTTCTAAATAAGCAAGATCACCAACCGGGTCAAATTCTTCATCTTCAATAGTTGGCAAACCTACCAACTCCTCACCAAACTCCTCCTCCCAAGATGGTCCATGCTCTTCATTCTCATCCTCCATCTTGTCAAGTGGCTCATCTTCATTCCGGGCCATGCTATAGTCAGGCACCTCCAGCTCTGCCTCTTCTACTACCCCCTCATCATCATCACTCCAAAAGCCATCATCAATATTCCATGGCGTGGGACCCCTAACGACTTGCTGAACCGGAGGTGGGACTGCAACGTCCATTATCGTCTCCGATTCATGAGTTGATCATCATCTTCCTCACACAAGGGCTCAAAATGTGAAACCTGCACGACATCCTCCTCACAAGACAAAGGTAAATCCGACTCATAAAAATTATAATAATTAAAAGTAGTATCGTAAGTTTTACCTGGCAAAGGGGTCTCAATGCACATTTCTCCCCCTGCGTCTGGTACTGTGTAATCCATCTCGCCATCAGCCGTTTGAAATCCTAGATAATTTCCTTCCACGTACATGTGACGACCTTTACTCTTCAAGCTCGTTGATTTTAAAATCTCAAGTACAACTTGAATTCCCCTCTCTTTCCTCCTTAGCAGCTTTAATCCAGTCACGTAATTCGTACGTTGTTCGTTCTGGTTGCAAATACCAAGGCTGATATGACTGTGGCTGCATCAAAGGGTTAGCATCGAAATCTATGGAACACCCCGAATCGTTCGGACAATATTTTGTGTAACGGGGCCCTCCATACATGAAACACATGATAAAAAAAATAAATAAATAAATAAAACTAATAAAAATATATTTACAAAACTACTATACACACTACTACTGGATAGAAACCCTAAGACTCAAATTACAAATAAGACCAATTAAAGAAATAAGATCAGTCAAAGTTAATAATGCAATCGCCTAAGTGTCCCCGGCAACGGCGCCAAAAACTTGATGTGCAGAATGCGGTCTGTAAAAACTAACCTAATATAGACACCCTAGTTTTAAATTTATAAACTAAGACTCTCTAGATGCTAGACCACTGACAGGTAAGTGTACCTATCGTACGTAGTAAAGCCTAATGAAGTCCGAGTATCGAACCCACGAGACACTAGCGACGCTAACTAGACTCTGACTCAACTAATTACTTAACTGTTTAATTTGTGTTTTTGGGATTTTTCTAATTCTACTAAAGCGAGTAAACAAGAGAACAAAGCAAGCGAGCAAGATGGTGAAGTGACGGGAAGCAGACAATGATGAGAAAGAACTACCCCGGCTTCGAATCCCTATGACCAACCTATGACCTCTAGTCTTGACTAATGGCTAAAGCTCCGAATCTACCCAGAAAACCTCCCGTCTAGGGATGATCAACCAAAATAGAAGATAGAATAGAGAGATGAAGTGCTAAATTGGAAACAACTCGACCTATCGATACCGAATCCCACGACTATCAGATTAATAACAACTATGGTGCTAAAATCCTCCAATCATGAAGCTAAACCTGCAAAGTAACTGAAAACCTAGGAAACCCTAAACGCGAATAAGTAGCTGGATCCAACCTATCGGTCACCCAAACTACCAAACAATGCCCAGCGAATAATGCCCCCTTTCACAACAGGGCTTCTTTGGCGGCTTTCAAAGATCAATTGAATGGGCCTGTGCTTTCTCTAGCGAATCACAAAGGGAATTTGGGCCAGGTCTCCCTCGTGCCTCCTGATTTGTGTGCCACCCCAATATTTCTTCCAAGTCAATCCTCAATTAATTATATGAAGTTCATTATTGCTATCCCTTATGGCCCCACCTAATCAATCGTCCAACCAATTCTCCAAGTTCACCTTCTGTTTCTATTTTCACCTTCCATTAATTAGCCCAATTATATGTTTCTTCGTTACTTGCATAAGCCCATCAATTGCATTCACCAAACTAATTAAATCATCATCCCATCTTGCTTTAGTAAAAACAACCTACGAATGAAAGAATAAGAAATCATTTAATGGCCATTTATTTTGTTAATTAATTCTAATTTTAACAACACTGAATACAATATAATAACAAAGTATTTATCAATTTGGTACAATTTTCCTTTGAAGTGAACTACACCATTTTTAGCTCGTTTTCATTTGAAACTTACAAAATTCAAATGTGAACCAAATTGGAGTAATATTCAATAAAAACAATTCTAAAATTACGCAAAAGTGTAGGGAAATATTAATAAAAATATGTATAATTTAGAGCATATCACCAGCATGATAAAACATAACGGTATTAAGAAATCCTCCAGCATTACCAGCTTAAATGCTAAAACACAGCAGTATTAATCTGCTTGCTGTTAAAACACAATGTCAAGAAATCCTCCAGCATTAACGGTAAAACACAGCGGCAAGAAATCCTCCAACATTACCAGCATGATAAAACACAACTGTATTAGTATTCAAAAAAATATGAACAAAAATCGTCTGGATGTTTAAAGAAAAAACCCTGGAAGTTTTTTGTAACTGAAAATTTTGAAAATATGTGATACAGGGTTTCCTAAAAAATCTTATTTTATTGTTTTATAAATTATCTCTTCCCAAAATGAACTTATTTAATGAATTACCATTGTGCCCTTTTGTTAAAATTGTCTAGATGACACTTGTCATCACATAGTTGCTTCCTACACTTAGTAGAAAAAAATGACTTTGTAGCCAACTCCCACTATATATTATATATATATATATATATATATATATATATATATATATATATATATATATATATTACAGGTCCATAACCATGTTATCTAATAAACTGAAAGAAAATCTCAATTTGGTGATTTGTATAGATCTTTTTATCAAATGGTAGGAACCATAAACTATGATTAGGGGGTAAGATCAAATATGAAGTTGATTTTGCCTAAGTAGTATAAGAAGGAATCTTAACCATTCATTTTTCAAATCAATGGTTAAAATGAAAATGTAGGAAAAAAAAGTAATTGTAACATCCGTCAAAAACGGATGTACCAAACCCGCCCGTTTATCAACCGAACAGTCAGTTAAAATTTTCGTTGCGAATTAAATGCCCAAAATAATTTTAAACGATACGTAATCAATTATTATGCAGGGATATATAATTAGTTTTTGAAAAACTGTCAAAAATAACAAAATAAAAATGTTTTACTCATGCCGGGTTTCGAACTGGGGTCTGTAACCGGCTCAACAACAACTTATCACTCAGCCAATCAACCGCTCCGCCGCTTTGATTTTATGTTAATAACAAGAAACAATTAATTCAAATATTCAAGTTCGGAAGTCAAATTCGTCAATTTGCGCCCAATTAGCAGTCGTCGGAAATCCCGACGACTTCGCCGTTAATATACGTTTCCGCTCAAGATAACCGTAGAATTAACTCTCACAACGGTTATAACCGACGTCTGAACCCGCGACATCAGCCATAACCGCCGGAGAACGGCTGACTTCGAATTTAGACCAAATTCAGACCCCATACATCTCGATACTACCCTATAAATTCACCCACTACTCACCAGAAATCTTTCACACTCAAATCGCACCCTTTCTCGGCGAAAACTCACTCGCCGGAAATATTTTATACGTCGCCGGAAAACCGTATCATTAATCTCTGAGCTTTACTAAACCCCCTAAACTTTTACCGAAGTCACTCACACCCTTTGTAAGCTTTCGGAAGACTCTCTGCTGCAAGACACTCGTCGCCGGAAAGAGATTGCTGTCGCCGGAGTTCTGCCGGAAAACAGAGGAATACCAGTCGGTACTTTTCACGCCTAATTCCTTTCCTTTTTACTTTTATCTCGTCTGTAATTGATCATACAACGCTAAAGAAACCTGAATCAATACTTCGAATCAGTCAGTCGTCACTTCCGGTGAAAACCAGTGAAGAAGACGAAGTTTCGGTAATGGTTAAGTATAATTAAAATCAAGTTATTTACCGGGTTAGACACACAGTCCAGCGGTGGACTGTGTGCACTTTGAACGCTAAGGTCTCGAGTTCGAGTACTGTCCCTCACACGCTGCCTTAATAAAAATTCCTTTTTCCGCAAAACTGAACCGGATTGTTTTAGATATATGTTAAGTATATTGATAACCGAGTTTATAACCAAGTGAGACACACAGTCCAGCGGTGGACTGTGTGTACGCTAACCCACAGGTCCCGGGTTCGAGACCTGTGGAGCGCACCGGTTTTCGGGATTTAATTCGTTTTTAAAATAAAGGATTTCTGTTTAAAATCTAATTAATATATATATATAATTAAAATCGGATATATGACGGGTTAGACACGTAGCTCAGTTGGTAGAGCTGCGTGCACGCGTACGGGAGGTCTCGGGTTCGAGCCTCACCCAGCGCACAACAATATGCCTTCGAACCGGTCAACGGTCAGTCAAAGTCAACGGTCAAAGTCAACTGTAGCAAAAATCAAATATTTTTTTATTATTTTTATTTAATTATTTTAATTAAAAATCAATTAAAAATACTTAAAAATAACATTTTTAAGGTTAGAAAATAGCCTCAAACTCACAAAAATACACCCAACAATCCTACTAAAATAGATTAATAAAATCCGTTACTTACCGAACTAAAATGCTATTTATCTAGGTTAATTTCACTCGTGGTTAAAACCACTTCGCGTGCACTCAACATCATCAACCGAACGCACCCAATGTGAGTGAATTCTTACAAACTCCCCTTTTTATTCATGTTTTGGGGTGTATCATGTGTCGCTTAAACTAATTCTCTTATGCAAACTCGTGCTATACCATTATATGATTCAAACTAGAATGTAACTATTGTTGTTTGTGATGTATTACATATTGTCAAAGTTGTATGCAAATTATTTAGGCCCATCAGTTCCTCGTGGGAGACGAGTTGAACAACGCGTGCCTTAAAACTCATTCATTAGGCCCATCAGTTCGTAAGAACAACGCTTGCCTCAAAACTCATGCATTAGGCCCATCAGTTCGTAAGAACAACGCGTGCCTCAAAACTCATTCATTAGGCCCATCAGTTCGTAAGAAAAATTAATTAGGCCCATCAGTTCCTCGTGGGAGACGAGTCGAACAACGCGTGCCTCAAAACAATCATTTGGTGTATGTGTGTTCAATATTCAATATTATGTGTTGTGTGAATAAATTTACATCTACATTTACTCATATGTGGTATGCACATTATTTATAATCAATTGGATAAACTTGTTCAAATGTTTTTCCATAGGATTCACTCGCCAACATTATGTTGATCCAAAAACCTTTTTACACATGATACAGGTGAACAGGTTGAAGCAAGGAAAACATAGGATATGCCTTAGAAGAGAACCAAGAAGCTTAGACTGATAGTTAGAACATGTTGTATCATTTATTGTAGATTTCCATTAAATTGTATTAATGAATATGAAACGTATAATAAATGTCATGAGCTTTGATGATAACCCAATCATGCCCCGGTCACCTTTTCCGCTGCGGGTCGGGGTGTGACAGTAATGTAAGGGTATCTTGGAAAAATCATATTTATTGACTTTCTCTCTCCACATTCAAGACACATGCATATTACACCCCCATTTTTAAACGTTCATAACTTTTTTAAACGACATTATTTTTCATAAAATTTTCACTATAAAATGGAGCGTCTTTTTATCTTTAATTTAAGTACCATATTGCTATATAAAATATGACGACTAAAAAACCCACTAAATGTATTTCTATGTTGTATAACATTTTTTTGTGCTGCATTTTTTACTACATTTTTTGTGCTATATTTTTTTGTTGAAATTTTGTCTTAAACTTTATTGTCTGAATTTTTTGTGCTAGATTTTTTGTACTAGATTTTTATGCTGATTTTTTTTGTGCTGTATTTTTTGTGCTATATTTTTTGTATTAGAGTTTTTGTGCTATATTTTTTTTGCTAATTTTTTTGTACTATATTTTTTTGTGTTTTTTTAGAAAACAAAAGGGGTGTCACATGTCATTTCCACACTCCTATTTATATAGACCAAAATGTTTTAGTATCAAAATGCTCTTCCTTCCTATTTATAAGGTGTACCACATGTCATCATCACAATTTTTTAGGCTACTTAGGCAAAATTCACTTTTTAGTGGATCCTTCCACCTATCAGTGCTAATACCGCGAACTTCGCGGTTTTAAGAAATGATATGTTTTATTATTGTTTGACAAAAAAATTACGTTTATACTGATTATAAAGAAATTGTACGCATAAAAAAATTATGGAAATCTGAAGTTGACGATGAAAATACAACGAACCACCATACGATAGCTATAAAATAACCGAAATGATAAGTAAATGAAGGAATACGTTTTTGTGGTTTGAAATATAAATTGAAATCCTATTACTGTAATACTTCTGCTTGCTAGAGTCTCGTAACCAATAATCTCGAATTCGTACTTGCAACACTTATAATGAAAGGAAAAAATGTAGAATATATATTTAAGGAAGAACAATGCTAAATCATACTTAAAAGAAGAGTTATACATCAAATCTTGACAACATTGAGAAATATTTTACTAATAGTATGTAAAGAATTAGTTATTTCTTTTTTCATATATAAAATAAATTTGAGAACTTTAAATTCATACATTACGATGAACAATATCAAATATGAATTATGTAAATAAATACACTGAATGAGATAAAAAAATAAACAGAAAAAATAAGATACATGTCTTGACAAAGAACATTATACGTTTATGATAATCATAACGAAATTCTCTGAAGGAAATTATTATGGAACTCTTAGGTTCATAAAGTAAATAAAACAACCAACGTACTATTGATATAAAAAATATTAGAAGATTCTAACCATGTATAACAAATATGTAAGTGTCAGATTTTTGTTTTCAGGCCTCACACGGTTAAAGACCTTACAACCTAATCAAGGAAGTAGCTTCACAGCCCTTAATCATTGATAACTGCACAATGAGTTTTGTAATTTTATAAATTGCAATATAAAAATGACTTTCTACTATATAATGTTCTAAAAAAGTTGGTGGATGCTTATAGATTAACAAATGAATTCATTATGTATATTTGAAAATGTAACAAATAAATCCCATCTAATCTCACCTTAGGAGATAGTGCCATAAAAGATCATTAAACACAATCCAATCCCTTATCGAAACACTGAAACTAAAAAGAACATCAGTTTGGAAACGCAATCCAAACAATATCTAACCTTGAGAATGTGACCAAAAGTTGGACCATGATAGATATCTCTAAAATCTAATGATTCTAACATGGATATAGGATGGTGACCCAAAACTTGGCTTCTGAACCTGCTTCCGAAAAGAACACCACACACTCCAGTTCCCGAATATCTTGCAATGAAAGGAAGCATTTTTATAATGGAAATTTTGATATTATTTGATACAAATACAAATAATTCCAAATAAAACACAGGGTGAGTAAAAAATAGGAAAAGAAAAATAGAATAGAAATCAAATAATCAATTCTACCTTTCTTAAATAATAATCAATGACCTGATGGGTCAGTTCCACCAATACTGATGATTCTACAGTAGCAGAGAAGTTAGGAGCTACATGTGGACCAAAACCTACCATGCCCAATGTGGAGTAGATCCCATACTCTTCTATATTCTTTTCCCCTGATTATGGCTAGTATAAATGTATATGTTTTGGAGTTAATAAACCAATATACATTCATGAATGCAAAAAAAAATCGTTGAAGTTACCTGGTCAACAGGATAAAAACTGAAAGCTACAACACCGCTTAGGTTGAGAGGGTGGGCCTGAGGTATTTGAGTTCCCAGTGCCATACATGTGCAATGCTCAACCTGAATTGGTACAATGAAGATGGCTTAAGCCGGTAGTCGAGCTCAAGTATGTAAAAATAATTAAAGTGTACTTTCTATTTTACCATTGTTCTTCTATCATCAGAAGTGTTGCCTAAGAGACATTTAACTTGATGTAAGCACACTAAAGTGTATTCACATTATACCTCCTGTTAAATGATCAATTTAAATCTGAAAATGATAAAAGACCGGATAGAAATTTTGTGCTAACCTTGCAGCTTCTATTTCATTGTTAAACAATCCAAGATAGATATACCTAATGCAAAACAATGTAAGGAAAACAAAAGTGCACACTGAATAATTCATATTTCCAAAATCAGGGTTAATATTAGAAGCTACATTCATCTCAGTCAAGGATTTTAACATATTTCATATTTAGTTATTATTATGAGCCAAAAATATCAAAAACACATTTTATTGATGTTTTATAAAAATATTAATATATTCTTAAAACATACTTATAATAATTCAAATGATATTGTAAAGCATACCAATGCTAGCATCTTGAGTAACAGAATCATCTAAAATAGTCTGAAAGCTTCAAAAGTTATTATTTTAATGATTTAAACATATATAGTAACAACTAATAAATGTTTTTAAATTGATTGTTAAATAATCTGAATCTAATTAGTTATATAGAAACCAATAATTATTGATTAGAGATTATTAAAAATTAGGATAATTAGCAATTATAAAATATGAATGTTGTCAAATTTTGTTTTAGGTAACTTTATTTAAAAAAAAGTTAAAGAGAATTTAATTTAAAATTACTATAATATTCAAAAAGAATTTAATCAAAAGTTATATATAAAATTTTAAATTTAAACCATTAACATGTCTAGTTACATTGAACTCACCGAAAAAGGTAATCCAATTAATGTTATTAATTGCAAATCATTAATTTCCACATTATCATCCAAATCAAATTTTAATTTAGAATCAAGCAACTATATTTCTTCTAAATAAGGAAATAATAATTACCAATTATAATTTTATAACAAATAGATGGATAGTACCAAACCATTATCATGATCATAAATTCAAATGTCAAATATCAAGGATCAAACAATTAAACTCCAAGAACACATATGATATCCAAACAATCTTAAAAAAAACAATAGAAATGTACAGCAAAGATTTGACAGCATATTGAAATATAAAAACAACCAAACACTTCTAAATTTCGGAAAAAAATTATCTAGCCTAACGACAAATTACAAACACAATAATTATAATCCGATTATAAATTACAATATCAAGTTACTAATTTAAAAATAAGTCAAATAGACTTTAATTTAAAATTACACTAATATTCAAAAAAATTTAATCAAAAGCTATATATAAAATTTTAATTTTTAAACCATTAATATCTTTAGGTACATTGAACCCACCGAAAAAGGCAATCAAATTAATGTTATTGCATATAATAGATTTCCACATTATCATCCAAATCAAAATTTGAATTTAGAATCAAGCAACTATATTTCTTCTAAATAAGGAAATAATAATTAACAATTATAATTTTATAACAAATAGATGGATAGTACCAAACCATTATCATGATCCAAAATTCAAATGTCAAATATCAAGGATCAAACCATTAAACTCCAAAAACACATATTCAAACAATCTTAAAAAAAACAATAGAAATGTGGAGCAAAGATTTGACAGCATATTGAAATATAAAAACAACCAAACACTTTTAAATTTCGGAAAAAAAAAAATTATATAGCCTAACGACAAATTACAAACACAACAATTATAATCCGATAATCAATCACAATATCAAGTTATTAATTTAAAAATAAGTCAAATAGAATTTAATTTAAAATTACATTAATATTCAAAAAGAATTTAATCAAAAGTTATATATAAAATTTTAAATTTTAAACAATTAATATTTATAGGTACATTGAACCCACAGAAAAAGACAATCCAATTTATGTTATTAATTGCATATAATAGATTTCCACAATATCATCCAAATCAAAATTTGAATTTATAATCAAGCAACTTATTTTCTTCTAAATAAAGAAATAATAAATTAACAATTATAATTTTATAACAAATAGATGGATAGTACCGAAAAGCTCTACGCTACCTTCGCCTCATCCTCACATTCTTAAGAACCGAAAAGCTCTACGCTAAATTCTCCAAATGCGAATTCTGGTTAAGAGAAGTACAATTCCTTGGACATGTTGTCAATGACAAGGGAATACATGTCGACCCCTCAAAGATCAAAGCAGTACAGGAATGGCAAGCGCCACGTACCCCTACCGAAGTAAGATCATTTCTTGGTTTGGCGGGTTACTACCGCCGTTTCATTGCAAATTTCTCTCGTATTGCTGTACCACTCATGGCTTTGACTCATGAAGGAAAACCCTTCATATGGGGACCTAAGCAAGAAGAAGCCTTCCAAACCCTTAAGCAAAAGCTTTGTGACGCACCTATCCTCACACTCCCCGAAGGTTGCGATGACTTTGTAGTATATTGCGACGCATCAGGGCAAGGATTAGGCTGTGTATTAATGCAAAGGGGAAAAGTGATAGCCTACGCTTCTAGACAACTCAAAGTTCATGAGAAGATCTACACCACCCACGACCTTGAACTTGGAGCCGTTGTGTTCGCTCTTAAGATATGGAGACATTACCTCTACGGTACCAAGTGTGAAATATACACTGACCACAAGAGCCTCCAACATATCTTTAATCAGAAGGAGTTAAATATGAGACAACGAAGATGGGTCGAACTTCTTAATGACTACGACTGTGAAATTCGGTATCATCCTCGCAAGGCAAATGTGGTGGCCGATGCACTCAGTCGAAAGGGTTATGCGAACTCCATTCGTCTTCTATGTTCGCAAATCATAACCGACATCAAAGATCAAATCCGAGAAGCTCAACATGTTTCTATAACAGAAAACGACATACGCAATGAGCTATCTTGTGGAGCAGAACTTAAACTCGAAACGAAATCCGACGGTATTCTGTATTATCTAGATCGCATATGGATTCCCGATCACAATAACCTTCGTGATTTCCTTATGAAAGAGGCGCACAAAACACGATACTCTGTACACCCAGGAGCCGACAAGATGTATCAAGACCTTCGATACACCTACTGGTGGTATCACACCTCGACCCGCAGCGGAATAAGAGTCGGGGCATAATTGGGTTATCACCAAAGCTCATGATATTTACTAATATGTTCATATATATTAAAGTCAAAATTACATTCTCCATAATCCAAAGATGTCCATACAAATACAAAGAAATATAACCAACTAAACAATTCCAAGCTCTAAATCATTTTATTCTTCTAGGCCAATCCTATGTGTTTCTTGTTGCAGCTGGTTCACCTGTATCATGTGTAAAAATGGGAGTTTTTGGGTCAACATAAGTTGGCGATTGAAACTTGTTAGATAAACATTTATTATTGATTTTCTTGTTATTTTATCAAGGAAAAATTGTGCATAATCATAAGTGAGCAAATGTAAATAGTCAATCAGTAACAATGACAACCACAAACTATAACATACAATAACATACAATAACATAAATGTGGAATAAACGGCATATGATGTATGTACTGAAAATGATAAATGTCTGTGCGATCAAGGCTCAATCAAACGGAGCCGATCGTATTGCATGTACTGAAAATGATAAATGTCTGTGCGATCAAGTCTCAATCAAACGGAGCCGATCGTATGTTGGCACACCAGGTTCACGCTCATAATGTAATGGGGAACATGCTCAACGCTCATAATGTAATGGGGAGCGGCGGCCTATGAAATTGAATGTACTGAAATAAATAAAATAAATGTGAACAATAACCACACAACAGTTGAAACAAGCTGAATACACATTTGTTCATGATATGATGCATGCACAATGATTTAAATATAATAAATGGTAAGACACATGATACACCCCAAAAACGTGATTAAAACGGGGAATTTGTAAAGATTCACTCACATTGGGTGCGTTTGGTTGGAGATGATGAGATGCGCACGAGTTGGAAGGATTGAACAACGAGTATTAACTAACCTAAATAATAACGGAAAATATAGTAAATGAGTGGATTTTATTGATAATTTTAATAGGATTTTTAGATATATTTTTGGTAAGTTTAAGGCTATTTCCTAACTTTAAAAGCATATTTTTTAAGTATTTTTAATTGATTTTTAAATTAAATTAATTAAATAAAAATATAAAAATATGTTGACTTTTGCATTGACCGTTGACCGTTGACCGTTTGACTTGTTGACCGGTTTTATTGTGTAATTGTATGCGCCGGGTGAGGCTCGAACCCGAGACCTCCCGTTCGCGTGCACACAGCTCTACTAACTGAGCTACGTGTCTAACGTGAAATAATTCTGTTTTTAATTATACTTATATACTAACTCAGTTTATTCAAAATTCTTTTATTTTCAAAAATATTTTAAATCATCGAACCGGTGTCACTAACAGGTCTCGAACCCGGGACCTGTGCTTTATCGTTACGCACAGTCCACCTAGACTGTGTGTCTAACTTGTTTAATATACGGATTTTTATTATACTTAACATCTAATTGCGAAAAGGATCCGGTTCATTTAGAAAAAAAAAGAACATTTTAATTACGAGGTATACGTGTGTCAAGGATCGAACTCGCGGTGTGTGATTTGTATGTGCACACAGTCCACCGCTGGACTGTGTGTCTAACCCGTTTACAATATCCATTTTAATTAATCTTAATATCATCTACTACTTCGTCTTCTTCGTCTATAACACAGACAACGGTTATCTCGCTGTTATTTGTTTAATTCAGTTAACGAATAATATGAACAAGTTGAAAGGTGATGAACGGAGAAGGTTTGGGGAAAGAAAGTACCGGAACAGGTCGTCGTTCTCGAAACTCCGGCAAGGATCGTCGGCTCTGATTATGAGCTTCCTCTGTTCGGGTCAATTACCAAATTTGATTGATTAGTTATGAAAGTGAGGTACTAAACAAGGATTAACAGAGGTTTTGAATGTTCATACCGATTCACCGCGTGAGATTGGAAATTCCAGAAGTTTTCCGGCGAGAGCTGAATATTCCGGCTATGTCGTCTGGGATTGATTCTGATTGTTGGTTTGAAGTTAGTAACAGTCTAACAACGGATTGAAACTGAAATAGTCGAAGTATTTACCGTATTAATGAAGGTCTCGGTTTTCCAGCGACTTGCAGAGATTTTCCGGCGAGTTAAAAAAAAAAACCTTTCTGATGAACTGAATGTATAACGAAAGTGAAATTGCAGGTTTGTAGAATGATTTTGAGTCGAGAGAGGAAGCAATTGTGGGCGTAAATCAGATATTGAATATCTTCGGTTATAAAACCGATCATTATCAAAATTTAAGTTAATTCAAGTCTGAATTGATTAGGATCGTCGGTGCATCGGTTATAAACCAGAATTCACGATTACTCAAACGTTTTGGACGGTTGAATAGCCGATTACGGTTTTCAGTTTGGCGCAACCGGTTGATCTATGATTGACTATAAAATTTATTTGTTTCCTAGAGTTGACAAAAAACAATAAGTGGCGGAGTGGTTATGTGTGTGTGTGATAAGGCTTTGAGTTTCAAAACCCGGCTGACCTGGGTTCGAGTCTCGGCAGCCTCATTTTCTTTTTAATTATTTTATTTTTACTTTTTATCAAGTATAACTTTTATAGTTTAGTTTGTTTATTAATTATGCATCATAAAAATTAAAATGGACATAAATACGCAACGTGACATTTATGACTTGATATTCGGTTACAAAACGGAGCGGGTTTGGTAACCCGTTTTTGACAAATGTTACAGTATCCCCTACTTTTAGGAATTTCGTCCCGAAATTAAAGTAGTAGTAGTAGGAAAAAGATGCGGGTATTTTTCGCGCATTGAGTCTTCACGTTCCCAAGTAAACTCAAGTCTCCGTCTCGACTCCCAGCGTACCCTAACAATTGGAATGCGACTTCGTCGAAGACGTTTTTCTCCGAAGTCCATGATCTCTACAGGTCTTTCAATAAAATGCATAGATTCGTCAATCTGAATATCTTCCAGAGGAATGTGGAGGTTTTCATCAGCGAGGCACTTCTTCAAGTTTGATACGTGGAATGTGGGATGAATCCTGGTGAGTTCTTCTGGTAGATCAAGCTTGTATGCTACAGGTCCTACTCTTTCGAGTATCTTGAAAGGTCCTACGTAGCGTGGTGCTAGCTTGCCTTTTTGACCAAAACGAACTACTCCCTTCCACGGTGATACTTTTAAAAGTACATGATCACCAATGTTAAACTCTAAAGGCTTCCGTCGTTTATCTGCATAACTCTTTTGACGACTTTGAGCCGCTAGAAGATTGTTTCGAATTTGATGGATCTTGTCTGTGGTTTCTTGAATCAATTCTGGACCAGTGATTTGAGCTTCCCCAATTTCGTGCCAACATACTGGAGATCGGCACTTACGACCATATAACGCTTCAAAAGGTGCCATGCCGATACTTGAATGATAGCTGTTGTTGTACGAAAATTCAACTAATGGTAGATGAGCATCCCAATTTCCCTTGAAGTCTATGACACATGCTCGAATCATATCTTCAAGGGTTTGAATGGTGCGTTCAGATTGTCCATCAGTTTGAGGATGATAGTCGGTACTGAGATCTAATCGCGTACCAAAAGCGGCTTGTACTGCTTGCCATGTTCGTGAAGTGAAACGACCATCACGATCTGAAATAATGCTTAACGGTACACCATGTCGGCTTACGATTTCGCTGATATAAATACGAGCTAGCTTTTCGTTCTTGAAATCTTCGCGGATAGGAATAAAGTGAGCTGATTTTGTAAGTCGATCAATGATTACCCATATAGTGTCGTACCCACCAGAAGTGCGAGGTAACCCGGTAATGAAGTCCATGGTTATGTTTTCCCACTTCCATACATGTATTTCGGGTTGGACCAGAAGTCCTGAGGGTCTTTGGTGTTCAGCTTTCACCTTAGAACACGTAAGGCACTTAGAAACAAAAACAGCAATATCCTTTTTCATTTCAGGCCACCAATAGGTGTATCGAAGGTCTTGATACATCTTATCGGCTCCTGGGTGTATAGAGTATCGTGTTTTATGAGCCTCATTCATAAGAATTTCACGAAGATTGTTGCGGTCAGGAATCCATATCGATCTAGATAGTACAGAATACCGTCAGATTTAGTTTCAATTTTAAGTTCAGCTCCACAGGACAGCTCCTTTCGTACATCATCTTCCGTTACTGAAACATGTTGGGGTTCTCGAATTTGATCTTTAATGTCAGTTATGATTTGCGAACATAGAAGACGAATGGAGTTCGCATAACCCTTTCAACTGAGTGCATCAGCCACCACATTTGCTTTGCCAGGGTGGTACCGAATTTCACAGTCGTAGTCATTTAGAAGTTTGACCCATCTTCGTTGCCTCATGTTTAACTCCTTTTGATTGAAGATATGTTAAGACTCTTGTGGTCAGTGTATATTTCACACTTAGTACCGTAGAGATAATGTCTCCATATCTTAAGAGCGAACACAACGGCTCCAAGTTCTAGGTCATGGGTGGTGTAGTTCTTCTCATGAATCTTGAGTTGTCTCGAAGCATAAGCTATAACTTTTCCTCTTTGCATTAGGACACAGCCTAATCCTTGCCCTGACGCGTCGCAATAAACCACGAAATCATCACAACCTTCAGGCAGAGTGAGGATTGGTGCATCACAGAGTTTTTGTTTAAGAGTTTGGAAGGCTTCTTCTTGCTTGGGTACCCATATGAAAGGTTTTCCCTTATGAGTTAAAGCCGTGAGTGGTACAGCAATGCGTGAGAAGTTTGAAATGAAACGACGATAATAACCAGCCAAACCAAGAAAAGATCTTACTTCAGTTGGTGTACGTGGCGCTTGCCATTCTTGTACTGCTTTGATCTTTGAGGGGTCGACATGTATTCCCTTGTCATTGACTACATGCCCAAGGAATTGTACCTCTTTAACCAGAATTCGCATTTGGAGAATTTAGCGTAAAGCTTTTCATTCTCTAGAAGTGTAAGGATGAGTCGAAGATGTCGCTCATGATCAGACTTAGACTTTGAATAAATGAGAATGTCGTCGATGAAGACTATAACAAATCGATCGAGATAAGGTTTGCAGACTCTGTTCATTAGATCCATGAAGACAGCTGGAGCGTTGCTTAAACCAAATGGCATGACCATGAATTCATAATGACCATAACGAGTTCGGAAAGCGGTCTTTGGGACGTCTTCTTCATGTACTCTAAGTTGATGATAACCAGACCGAAGGTCGATTTTTGAAAAGCAGTTGGCACCTTGAAGTTGGTCAAGAAGATCATCAATGCGAGGTAATGGATAGCAATTCTTGATTGTTAATTTGTTGAGTTCTCTGTAGTCGATGCACATGCGAAACGATCCATCTTTCTTCTTCACAAAAAGGACAGGTGCACCCCAAGGCGAGGAGCTAGGACGTATGAATCCTTTGTTAGTCCACTCTTGCAATTGAATGGCTAGCTCTTGCATTTCAGAGGGGGCTAACCTATAAGGAGACTTTGCAACTGGTGTAGCACCAAGTTTAAGATCAATACGGAATTCGACCTCTCTAACTGGAGGAAGTCCTGAAATGTCGTCAGGAAAAACTTGCGGGAAATTTTTTACTACTGGGATGTCTTCAAGTTTCTTCTCCATGGTTCCCTTTTTGACGACATGAGCTAAAAACGCGACATAATTCTTGCGAAGATATTTTTAAGCTTGAAGACAGGACATTAATCTGACCCCTTTCGACGAGGTTTCTCCAAAGATTCGTAGAGTCTGACCGTTTGAAAGAGGAATGCGTATAAACTTCTCGCGGCATACAACTTCAGCCTGATGTTGACTGAGCCAGTCCATACCAATTATAATGTCAAAGCTTCCCAACTTCATTGGAATGAGGTCAACTAGAAAATTATGATCGTTTAGAGTAAGAGTACAATTGCGTATAATAGAGTTCAATAAGACCGGTTTCCCGTCAGCAACTTCTACTGTTATGGATTCCATGAGCTTATCACGATTTTGGTTTAGGATGGGTTCAAACTCTAAGGACACAAAACTTTTATCCGCGCCAGTATCAAACAACATGGATGCATATCTACCATTTATAAGGAACGTACCGTTAACCACATTGCCGTCAGCTCTAGCCTGATTAGCGTTGATATTGAAAGCTCTTCCTCTTGCAGGTGGAGGAGCTTGGTTCGCTTGATTCACCGGATTGGCTTGGGCTTGGGCTTGAGCATGAATAATGTTCACCAACCTTGGACAAGTGTTTCTAAAATGGCTTGGGTCTCCACAATTGTAGCAAGCCCGCATAGGTTGTACCATGGGATAGTTGGGTTGGTAGTATGTTTGGGCTAAATGTTGGGTAGGTGGTAATAGTAGGGGTTGTTGGGCTTGACCCATTATTTGTTGGTGGGTTTGGGTTGAAGACTGGTGGCGGTTCGTTCGCTGAGGCATGCGACAGGTTTGAACGTATGACCTGCGCGACCACAGCCGGTGCAATGTTGGCAGGGATGATCAGGAAAATGGTGGTATTGGCAACGGTTGCATTTTGGTAACGGGCCAGAGTATGGTCTTTTGTATGGTGCAGGTGAAGGGGCAACTTGGGTAATGGGTGCAGCAGGAATAGGGAAATTGGTTTGTGTAACAGCGAAGTTTCTGGTGTTACGCTTCCTCTTGTTAGCAAACTTAGAGGAGGGGGTGGAATGGTTTGATGTTTGGCCCTCAACGGGGGCTTTCTTCTTTTCCTCTTTAAACTTACCGTTGCGAATTCGATTTTCGGTCAATTCAGTCGCTAGTTCCATAGCAGCTTCAAGTGTTGCTGGTGAAGTGCTGAGAACTGAATCTTGAATTTTCGAGGGAAGACCTCGAATATAATGCTCAATCAAGCGGTAAACTGGGGTAAACAAGTTAGGGACCATTTGGTTCAATTCTAAGAACCTCTTGTTGTAGGAAGTATGATCTCCCTCCTTTTGCTTCAAAGAATGAAATTCGTCCTCCAACTTTTTAATCTCACTCCTAGGACAGAATCGCCTCGTCATGATTTCCCTTAACTCCTCCCACGTTAAGGCCATTGCATCATCAATTCCCCTCTTCCCCTTTTCAGTATTCCACCAGGTGAGAGCTACCCCAAATAGTCTCCCGGTTGCGTATCGAACCTTGCGATCCTCAGGACAATCGCAGTTGAGGAAGGTGTTTTCCATTTCCTCAAACCAGTGGAAGAGAGCAGTGACACCTTCGGTCCCTTCAAATTTAGGAGGATCGCAAGACTTGAAATGTTTGTATGAGCACTTGCTGGTAGGAGGGTTGCCGATGTTCTGGTCATTTTGTTGGGGAGGATTAGTGGGATTGGTGGCGAGAGCTTGTTGTACTTGAACCACAATGTCAGGAAGCACCGCGGCCATTTGTTTCGCGATTTGTGTGGCCAAGCGTTCGTGAGACCTTCCTGATCTTTTACCCCCTCGTTAAGAAGATTGTGAGTTTATGGAGTCTTTTTAGGTGTCATGTGTCTTTAAGAAAATGAAAATAACATAAATATCAATAATGCAACTACATCCATAGGATGTCTTGGGTTTGCTCATGTTGGGCCTCAAATGTCCCCCATACCTTCACCTGTATAATCATGTGGGCCTCCATGACTATTGGCTTGGTAGGATTCACATTAGTAATGGCGATTTAACACTCGCATGACCCGAATGCAAACCACAAAATATGTTTACGAGATATATGGTCGGAATGTGTCCAGGTGTAGACACAATGACAACTCAAAGTGGGGTTAGCTCACACGACGTTTGGTATAACATGCTTTGGCCTAATAGGTACTTCGTACTCTCATCGTTAGTCCCCAGGTAGGCAAACTGGTCCTTTATTTTGATTTATACGAATGCCAGCCTAGACAGGACGTTCCGACTACCGGTACTGGTACCCTTCCAGTTACTACATGCCCGTCATGAGAACTCACTTTGATGAGATTTGAAAATACAAAAATCATTGTAAAAGCAATCATGAAAATGATGTGGTGTGTGCTTTCATGGATATGATATGTTATGAGAATATGATTCATGATAGGCATTATATGATAATATATACTTATGAACATGCTTGCATAACATTGAATGTAACATTTAACATAAAACATATAAACATCATGAAATTTGGCATGTAACACAAAAATCTTAAAAATTTCTAATCAACTATAGTATAGGCTCTAAGGGTCTAATAACCTATCCTATATCCCTATAGTCATGGCTCTGATACCAATCTGTCACACCCCGACCCGCAGCGGAATAAGAGTCGGGGCATAATTGGGTTATCACCAAAGCTCATGATATTTACTAATATGTTTCATATATATTAAAGTCAAAATTACATTCTCCATAATCCAAACATGTCCATACAAGTACAAAGAAAAATAACCAACTAAACAATTCCAAGATCTAAATCATTTTATTCTTCTAGGCCAATCCTATGTGTTTCTTGCTGCAGCTGGTTCACCTGTATCATGTGTAAAAATGGGAGTTTTTTGGTCAACATAAGTTGGCGAGTGAACCTTGTTAGATAAACATTTATTATTGATTTTCTTGTTATTTTATCAAGGAAAAATTGTGCATAATTATAAGTGAGCAAATGTAAATAGTCAATCAGTAACAATGACAACCACAAACTATAACATACAATAACATACAATAACATAAATGGGGAATAAACGGCATATAATGTATGTACTGAAAATGATAAATGTCTGTGCGATCAAGGCTCAATCAAACGGAGCCGATCGTATTGCATGTACTGAAAATGATAAATGTCTGTGCGATCAAGTCTCAATCAAACGGAGCCGATCGTATGTTGGCACGCCAGGTTCACGCTCATAATGTAATGGGGAACATGCTCAACGCTCATAATGTAATGGGGAGCGGCGGCCTATGAAATTACATGTACTGAAATAAATAAATTAAATCTGAACAATAACCACACAACAGTTGAAACACGCTGAATACACATTTGTTCATGATATGATGCATGCACAATGATTTAAATATAATAAATGGTAAGACACATGATACACCCCAAAAACGTGATTAAAACGGGGAATTTGTAAAGATTCACTCACATTGGGTGCGTTTGGTTGGAGATGATGAGATGCGCACGAGTTGGAAGGATTGAACAACGAGTATTAACTAACCTAAATAATAACGGAAAATATTGTAAATGAATGGATTTTATTGATAATTTTAATAGGATTTTTTAGATATATTTTTGGTGAGTTTAAGGCTATTTCCTAACTTTAAAAACATTATTTTTAAGTATTTTTAATTGATTTTTAAATTAAATTAATTAAATAAAAATATAAAAATATGTTGACTTTTGCATTGACCGTTGACCGTCGACCGTTTGACTTGTTGACCGGTTTTATTGTGTAATTGTATGCGCCGGATGAGGCTCGAACCCGAGACCTCCCGTTCGCGTGCACGCAGCTCTACCAACTGAGCTACGTGTCTAACCTGAAATAATTCTGTTTTTAATTATACTTATATACTAACTCAGTTTATTCAAAATTCTTTTATTTTCAAAAATATTTTAAATCATCGAACCGGTGTCACTAACAGGTCTCGAACCCGGGACCTGTGTTTTATCGTTACACACAGTCCACCACTGGACTGTGTGTCTAACTTGTTTAATATACGGATTTTTATTATACTTAACATCTAATTGCGAAAAGAATCCGGTTCATTTAGAAAAAAAAAGAACATTTTAATTACGAGGTATACGTGTGTCAAGGATCGAACTCGCGGCGTGTGATTTGTATGTGCACACAGTCCACCGCTGGTCTGTGTGTCTAACCCGTTTACAATATCCATTTTAATTAATCTTAATATCATCTACTACTTCGTCTATAACACAGACAACTGTTATCTCGCTGTTATTTGTTTAATTCAGTTAACGAATAATGTGAACAAGTTGAAAGGTGATGAACGGAGAAGGTTTGGGGAAAGAAAGTACCGGAACAGGTCGTCGTTCTCGAAACTCCGGCAAGGATCGTCGGCTCTGATTATGAGCTTCCTCTGTTCGGGTCAATTACCAAATTTGATTGATTAGTTATGAAAGTGAGGTACTAAACAAGGATTAACAGAGGTTTTGAATGTTCATACCGATTCACCGCGTGAGATTGGAAATTCCAGAAGTTTTCCGGTGAGAGCTGAACATTCCGGCTATGTCGTCTGGGATTGATTCTGATTGTTGGTTTGAAGTTAGTAACAGTCTAACAACGGATTGAAACTGAAATAGTCGAAGTATTTACCGTATTAATGAAGGTATCGGTTTTCCGGCGACTTGCAGAGATTTTCCGGCGAGTTAAAAAAAACCTTTCTGATGAACTGAATGTATAACGAAAGTGAAATTGCAGGTTTGTAGAATGATTTTGAGTCGAGAGAGGAAGCAATTGTGGGCGTAAATCAGATATTGAATATCTTCGGTTATAAAACCGATCATCATCAAAATTTAAGTTAATTCAAGTCTGAATTGATTAGGATCGTCGGTGCATCGGTTATAAACCAGAATTCGCGATTACTCAAACGTTTTGGACGGTTGATTAGCCGATTACGGTTTTCAGTTTGGCGCAACCGGTTGATCTACGATTGACTATAAAATTTATTTGTTTCCTAGAGTTGACAGAAACAACAAGTGGCGGAGTGGTTATGTGTGTGTGTGATAAGGCTTTGAGTTTCAAAACCCGGCTGACCCGGGTTCGAGTCCCGACAGCCTCATTTTCTTTTTAATTATTTTATTTTTACTTTTTATCAAGTATAACTTTTATAGTTTAGTTTGTTTATTAATTATGCATCATAAAAATTAAAATGGACATAAATACGCAATGTGACATTTATGACTTGATATTCGGTTACAAAACGGAGCGGGTTTGGAAACCCGTTTTTGACAAATGTTACAGGTGGCCTGGCATGAAAAAAGATATTGCTGTTTTTGTTTCCAAGTGCCTTACCTGTTCTAAAGTAAAAGCTGAACATCAAAGACCTTCAGGACTTCTGACCCAACCTGAAATACCTGTATGGAAGTGGGAAAACATAACCATGGACTTCATTACCGGGTTACCTCGCACCTCCAGTGGGTATGACACTATATGGGTAATCATTGATCGTCTCACAAAATCAGCTCACTTCATTCCGATTCGCGAGGACTTCAAGAACGAGAAGTTAGCTCGTATCTACATCAGCGAAATCGTAAGCCGTCATGGTGTACCTTTAAGCATCATTTCAGACCGTGATGGTCGTTTCACTTCACGAACATGGCGAGCCGTACAAGCCGCCTTGGGTACACGATTAGACCTCAGTACCGCTTTTCATCCTCAAACTGATGGACAATCTGAACGCACTATCCAAACTCTTGAAGACATGCTTCGAGCATGTGTCATAGACTTCAAAGGGAATTGGGACGCTCATCTACCTTTAGTTGAATTTTCGTACAACAACAGCTATCATTCAAGTATCGGCATGGCACCTTTCGAAGCTTTATATGGTCGTAAGTGCCGATCACCAATATGTTGGCACGAAATTGGAGAAGCTCAAATCACCGGTCTAGAATTAATCCAAAAAACAACAGACAAGATCCATCAAATTCGAAACAATCTTCTAGCGGCACAAAGTCGTCAAAAGAGTTATGCAGACAAACGACGAAAGCCCTTGGAGTTTAATATTGGTGACCAAGTACTTTTAAAAGTATCACCGTGGAAGGGTGTGGTTCGTTTTGGCCAAAAAGGCAAGCTAGCACCACGCTACGTAGGACTTTTCAAGATACTCGAAAGAGTAGGACCTGTAGCATACAAGCTTGACCTACCAGAAGAACTCAATAGAATTCATCCCACATTCCACGTATCGAACTTGAAGAAGTGCCTCGCCGATGAAAATCTCCATAGATTCAAGTCGATGAATCTATGCATTTCATTGAAAGACCAGTAGAAATTATGGACTTCGGAGAGAAACGTTTAAGACGAAGCCGTATTCCAATCGTCAGGGTACGCTGGGAGTCGAAACGAGGACCTGAGTTTACTTGGGAACGTGAAGACTCAATGCGCGAGAAATACCCACATCTTTTTCCTGTTACCACTACTACTTCAATTTCGGGACGAAATTTCTAAAAGTAGGGGATACTGTAACATCCGTAGAAAAACGGGTTTCCAAACCCGCTTCGTTTATTAATCGAATATCAAGTTATAAAATTTCGCTGCGTATTTATGATTTACTTTAATTTTAAACAATACATAATTAATAAACAATTTAGAATTTAAAAATTTTAATTACTAAAATGTGGGAATAAAATTAATAAAAAAGAAAACCGGCTGTCGGGTTTCGAACCCGGGTCAGCCGGAAGTCTTAACACACAAACACTTAACCGCACCGCCACTTGTGTTATTTGTTGATATATTGAAACAATTAATACATATAATAAAACTCGAAATTGAATTCAGTTAACAACGCGCCCTTTTCGCAGTCGCCGGAAAATCCGACGATTTCGATAATTATCGACGGTTTCCTTTGACTTAACGTATGTATTAACCTCAACATCGGTTATAACCGATGTCTAAACCCACGACATCAGTCATAACCGCCGGAGAATGGCTCACCAACGAATCAAGACTGAAATTCGACCCAATTCATCGTGATTCTTCCCTATAAATACACACCCAAGCCTCTAGAAATCATTTCGCTCAAAATCGCACCATTTCCCGAATCAATTTCACTCGCCGGAGATTTTCTGCAATCGCCGGACTTTCGCCGGAAAACCGAGACTTTCATCAAAACGGTAAATACCTCGACTCTTTCGGTTTCAATCCATTGATAGACTATTACTAACTTCAATCCATCAACCAGAATCAATCCCAGACGACGTAGCCGGAATATTCTGCACTCGCCAGAAAACCTCTGGAATTTCCAAACTCACGCTGTGAATCGGTATAATCATTCAAACCTTCTGTTAATTCTTGTTTAGTAACCCAATTTCACAACTAATCGATCAAAACGGTTAATTGATTCAATCAGACGGAATTCATAAATCAGAGCCGACGACCTTTGCCGGAGCTCTGAGAAAAACATCTGTTGCGGTACATTCATTCCCAAAACCCTTTATATCTATTTCATTTCAGTCAGTTATATGTTAGATGAATGATTTAAACAAGAACTGTCAAGAATCGGTTGTCAGTATTCATGAATGAAGAAGATGAAGTTGAAATGAGTTTATAGGGATTTAAAATCAGTAAATATACCGGGTTAGACACACAGTCCAGTGGTGGACTGTGTGCAAACAATTAACACACGTCTCGAGTTTGATCCCTGACACAACCTCACTCTCTGAAATAAACATGTTCTTTTTAAACCGAACCGGATCAACTCGCAGTAAGATGTTAAGTTTAATAAAAATCAGTATATTAACCAGGTTAGACACACAGTCCAGCGGTGGACTGTGTGCAACACTAAACAACGGGTCCCGGGTTCGAGACCTGTTGTGTGCACCGGTCCGATATAATTAAGTCCTTTTTAAAAATAAATGATTTCTGATTAAATTAAATAGTATATAAATATAATTAAAAACTGAAATATTTCGGGTTAGACACGTAGCTCAGTTGGTAGAGCTGTGTGCACGCGTACGGGAGGTCACGAGTTCGAACCTCACTCAGTGCAAACAAACACAAGACCGAACCGGTCAACAGTCAAACAGTCAATGGTCAACGGTCAAACCCAAAAAGTCAACATTTTTTTATATATTTTTATTTATTTATTTAATTTAAAAATCAATTAAAAATACTTAAAAATAATATTTTTAAAGTTAGAAAATGACCATAAACTCACAAAAATAAATCTAAAAATCCTATTAAAATTGTTAATAAGATCCACTTATTTACCGTACCTTTTCGTTATTATTTAGGTTAGTTATTTCCTCGTCGATCAACTCTCTAAACTCGTGCGCATTCAACATCATCAAACGAATGCACCCAATGTGAGTGAATCTCTACCAATTCCCCGTTTTAATCACATTTTGGGGTGTATCATGTGTCGCTATTTATTATTTCATTTAAACACTTGTGCATCCATCATATTTATGATCAAATGTGTTTTCAACATGTATCAATTGTTTGTGTGGTTAATGTTTAGATTTAATTTATCATTTTCAGTACATACATCATCATAGGCCGTCTGTTCCCCATTACCTATGAGCGGAACCGTTCCCCATTACCTATGAGCGTGAACGAGGTGTTGCCAACATATGATCGGCTCCGTTTGATTGAGCCTTGATCGCACATACATCATCATAGGCCGTCCGTTCCCCATTACCTATGAGCGGAACGTGACGTTGCCAACATATACGTTATCATTCATGTCATTTACTCATACAAGGTGGTTGGTTGTTTGTTATGGTATGCTTATTTACGTTTGCTCACATATGATTAATGCACAAATTTTCCATATTAGATATAACCAGAAATCAATAATAAAATGTTTTCTAACAAGGTTCACTCGCCAACTTTTGTTGACCCAAAATCCCCCATTTTTACACATGATACAGGTGATCAAGTTGAAGCAAGAAACATATAGGACGGCCTAGAAGAATAAACCAGTTTAGACTTATGATTGTTTTATTTAATTTTTCCTTTCCTTGTATTGTATGAATTTGACTTGAACATTTGAGATGTAATTTGAATTTAATAAATATGAAACATATTAGTAAACATCATGAGCTTTGGTGATAACCCAATTATGCTCCGACTCTTATTACGCTGCGGGTCGGGGTGTGACATTAACGGTGTTAATTTCGCATAACGTAAAAGATTGAGTTGTAGAGCGTATACATGTTTCTCCCCCTGTTGTTCAAAACCGGATAAAATAGGGGCTGTGAACTCACCTTAAATTGCTCGGTTAGATAAACGCAAAAGAAGCAAATGATGGAACCGCTAATCGCGTCCTAACATGTCAACCGATTCAAAGTTAGTGTGTGAACACACTGACACAAAACCCTACGTATAACTAACACATAGTATGGCACACGTAATAACCAATTCGAAACCATAATCATGCATGCAAAGTATCACCATACAAAATAACGACCAAATCAACTTGTCATAAACACAGGATAACTCATACAACACTTAGATACACACAAACGCAAGTTATCATGTTTCAGCTTATACACTCATAAGTAGGCTGTTTTCGAGAATTTTTATAAAATAGTTCCAACGTTCCAAAAACTCCAATTTTTTACAGGAGGTGTCAATTAGAATGTAGAATTTTGTGTAAAATTTTCAAATCCTAAGTCTGTACCAATTATTTATAAACATTTATATACTAGGCTGCAGTCAGATTCGTCGCTTTCTGACTGCAGTCCACGAGAAAAATCATTGTTCATCCGATTAACAAAATTCCAGTGGGAGATTTTCGGAAACTCCCGTATCCAGTTACTGTACAGATTTCGTGACCTAACCCCATACAGACTATGAGATCCGACTCAATAAACAACCTGCAAATTCTGCAGAATTTACGCAGCTTTAGCTGCTGCACTAAATGACCATTTAAAATAGCAAACGACCTCAGAAAATATGAATCCGGCGCCATTTGAAGCGTTTTTAAAAAATACACGTTTTAGGCTTCAGAAAATCCACTTTTCGATAAATAATGATCAGGTTACAGCCAACTGAAGTTGGCTGTAAATGTCAATCAGCTTACTGTTTTCGACTTTATCGCATTAGGACATGTGTAAACGGCCATGACGCTTAGTTGTATCGATTAACAGCAGGTTAACTTGTCAAATATCATCTAATATATCAGTATTCATGCAAACCGTAAGCATATATCATGACCTTTATAGATAAAACGCAGCCTACGATTTTAATAATCATCACAACCGCAAGGATTCGCATATTCATCCGAACTAATCATACACCACAACACTTTTTCATAATAATATCATACAAGCACATAATCATGATCAAGACTACACAAAACCTAGTGTGAATCGTAATACAATTAAACCCTAACCTTGAAACGATGGCAATTAGCGAACCGGGACAATCTTGGAATCGATCCGAGGGGTGTAGGGCTGTTTGCGCGGCCGAGAGAGGGGAGGGTGCTTGCCGTCGCACACTACAAGGGTGTAGGGTTTAGGGTTTGTTATTTTTTTTTGAGCACCCCATGCATCATACGTATACATACATAGAGGCTAGGGGGGGGGGGGTTTAGGCTATCCTTGGGCAGCGCCGCAAGGGGGTGTGGGTGGCGGGTTGGGTTTGCTTGGTCGTGAAGTCGAAACGTTTCACAGGCTTGGTTCGGTTCGGCTTATAAATAGAATTTACTAACCGATCATTATAATCTGATAAATAACTACACATAATACGGGACTCGACAATTATTCACAAACGTCTAATAACACGTAGCACATAATTCAGATACAACCCGTTAAAACTCCCAAACATCGTGTATTCCCTAAATATTAAAGTTAGCGTAGTTATTGCGAGTGCGTAATTTAATTATCCAAATTAAATTAGCGTAGGGATGAATAACAATAAAGTAGCGCGTTTAAAATACCTGAAAAGCCGGGATGTCACAATACACATGTAGCGATTACCGTTCAAGTTGTGAAGAAAGGTAGACTGACAAAGAAGGTGCATCTTGTAAATCTGAAACACAGCACAAACAAATGACAACGAAAAAAAACAGATGAATCTGCTATTTAAACGAAATCGATGAATGTTAAAGAATGAGAAAACTTTGATAATTAATTGAAAGTAATAGTAATCTTACCTTGATTTTGAGAATTATCAGAAGAACTTTGCTCAACGATAGAGAAGGAGGAGAGTGCAATAGTTGAGAAACCCTAATTTTTGAGATGAAAATATATGTCTAACGGGTTATAAGCTTTTATATGGATCCATTGACCCATATAGTATCTAATGGGTCCTTACTTTTAAGGAAATTTGATTTGGGTAAAGAAGCTTAAAAATGTCATGTGACATATATGGCCTAATAAAATTGTCATGTGCCATTTTTTTTTTCTAGAAAAATGCAATATGGCATTCTAGGTATGTTCTTTATTAGGATGTATATATATAGATGATTAGTATTCCTAAATTTAAATATATAAAATTACGTAACTTAATCAGATATTTACAACACGTAATAAAAAAAACTGTACCACGATAAAAAGAAAGAATATATGTGTATCCTAAGAATATAAAAATAAAATAAAAAAGTTGAATCTAATTTTCTTTAAATTTAAAATTTTATCATGACCTGCGACAAACGCTGACCGCCGCTTTACCCTTTTTCCCGCACAATTCGTGTTCCTCTTTTCCATCAATTCCTCAATTTGCAATCCCTAATCCCTAAATTCGTTCTCAAATTCCACCGATTCTTTCGATTTGTCTATCAATTGACCTCTTTTTCAACTCCTACTATTCCGGAAATCACTTTCTAGGGTTCCAATTTTTCGTCGATTCTTATTTAGATCTTATATTTTTTTAGGTAAATTAATCTTGATATATTGTTCTTGTTTCTTTATTCGATCTATTGTTGTGATTTTTATCCTTCTTTATTGTTTGATTGTTTCGAATTCTCGAAGATATTCAATTTGGGGATCTTGGGTTAGGGTTAGGGTTAGGGTTAGGGTTAGCTTTTCATCGCTAAATTAGGGGATGTTTTTTGCACGGTTAAACAGTTAAATTAGGTGTTTTACACGCTTGTTAAAATTGGGTTGTAATAAAAATCAAATCTTTTACATCATATTATTTTCAGGGTTAGGGTTTCGTTGCAAAATTATTAGGGGGAGTTTTTTTTAACGGTTAAACAGTTAAATTAGGTTTTTTTACACGGTTGTTGAAATTGGGTTGTAATAAAAAATATTTTTTTGTTACATATTTGCTTAAATACCCAAATATTTATTTATTTTTTCTTTTCTTGTTCACGTGTGTACAATTGTTTTGGGCTTTCTATGCTGTTATGGGAATATATGGTACTTTCTAAATTTTGTCAAAAGAATTTTGATTTCCGTAGGTATTTTCTTAAAGTTTAAAGATTTTATTGTTTCTTGCCACGTCATTGGTCTTAAATGTTTTCATGTATGGGACATTAATGGAGAAAGTTGCTATACTAGAACATATGTTCATATCAAATAGCTTTTGATGAAGATTGTGGTGAAAGTATATGTAGTTTTATGATCATAACATGGGTTTCGTTGTGCAGTTAAACATGGTACAGAAGCGTCAACTGGCCGAAGAAGCGTATGATGTTTCGTCGAAACATTTGAAATTGGAAAACAGTTGCCAGTTAGTTTCATGTTTGGAGTTTCCTTCAAAAGATGTGCCCTATGAGCCTTGCAGTTCAGGTGAGTTAGGGGAGCTTGAAAATATTTTGTGTGGTCGCTATCGATTCCTATCGTGTATTAAGTAGGGAGTGTTTGGATGTGTGTTTTTTTAACCAGTGGTTTTGTTTTGCAGTGACAATAATCTCTCTAATGTTTTTTTTGGTTAACTGGTAACGATTGAATTTTCTGATTATTTAAGTATTTAGGGTCACATCACATTTATCCGTTAAATGCTGCTGTAAAAAACGGATTAATCCTGGTTTAGGCAACTAATTTAAACATGAAAATGCACATTCAGACATCTTTTTCTGCTATTTAGACATACCATGAATTTGACTGGCATTTTTTATTTTGAAATTAATATCATTCGGTGTTCTTCCAACTTTCAAACTGTTGTTTGTTTTTCAACAGGCAAAACATTACTGGACCTCATGTCTTTAGAGGTTCGTTAATGCGGGTCATCAGTGTATTATCTTTAAAAAAAGTTTGCAAAACGATATTTTACAGTTTCTCTTCTGCCCACTGAACTAGAGGTCATGCTATGTTGCTTATTCTGAGGGTAGCAAAATAGGTGGGTCGGGTATCGGGTCAAGATGGGTTTGGGCTCAAATGGACAAATTTTTAGTACATATCAAAACTGGTTGGACCAGACAGATCCACAAACACTTTTCTATGCAAAACAAATCATTCAACTCAACAGTGTGCCTATCTCAAAAACTATGAACAAAATGTAAAAGAGATCAAGGCAAAAGCACTTGAAAGAGAAAGTTCAACATCTGTTGGAAATAAATCCAAGCAGAGTTTTGAACCAATTGAAACATCTGTTACAATCTAATTTTGTTTTTGATAAACCATTTTATAAAGTTTTATTCGAACCAAAGCTTTCCGTTAAATCAAACGAATGTGCTTCCGGGCGTACCTTCTTTTTGTTTCTTTCTTTTATAATTAACTCATGCTATGCTATGTGATTCTTTTAGCTGAGGGGGGCCATTTCCCTATAGAAATTCCCGAAAACAACTGCCAATTTGAAAGTGGCATAATCACAGACAAACCAACAAGATTAGTTCCGACAGATGATACATATTCCTGCCTCTTAAGATTTCCTCCTCTAAAAGAAGTCCCCGTGGGACCCGAATATCAAGCTCGTATTCCAGAATGTTGCGGATACGACACAAATAACGATGAAAATAAATTTCTGGGTTCATGTGTCATCCCAATGCCCGAATCAAGTTCAACGGTAAGCACCGATTTTGCAGTGGAAAAAGGAAGAAACGACTGTTTTTGTGAAGATCGTGGTTCTCTTAGATGTGTCAGACAACATATAACCGAAGCAAGAGAGAATCTAAGAGTAAACATCGGGCGTGAACGATTCTCAGCCCTTGGATTTGATTCAATGGGAGATGTTGCCTGCAAGTGGACTGAAGAAGAGGAACAGTTATTTCATGAGATTGTGTACTCGAATCCAGTATCTTTAGGGAAAAATTTCTGGGAAAAACTCGAAGAAACGTTCCCTTCACGTACTAATCAAGAAATCGTTAGTTATTACTTCAATGTGTTCGTGCTGCAAAGAAGGGCTGAACAGAACAGATTTGATCCCATGAATGCTGACAGTGATGATGATGAGTTGCAGGTAACCGACTCGTCTGAAGAAGATAATGATTCGCGCCTGGATGAGATTCAAAAATACGGTTTTGGTATCAAGAAACCTGTTTTTGATCATGACGATGATGCGGGGTTTATATTCGACGATTCCAAGGTTTGGGATGTCGATTACTTTTCATTTCCGAGAGGTAAAGCGGATTTCTTGCCCACTGGTAGCATGATTGAAGAAGTATTTGGAGTTGAATCTTGGGACATTGAGGTTACAGATAATGAATGATAAAGAAGAAGTGTGTATGCATTGATATTGTATTTATCATCTGGTTAGGATTAGTTGGTTTTTTCATTAAAGTCATCAAGGTGTGTCTGCCCCCTAAGTTTTGTAAATATTTCAAGGTTATTTAAATATTTATATTAGTTAGATATATAAATCTTAAGTTATCAAAATAGTTTGTTATTGTTACATCACATGTGACCGGTTTTTGATATTATCTATGTACGCATAATGATAAGGTTATTGAACAAGCTTGGGGTAGACTAGGTTAACTAAATATTCATTAACCCATTGTCACATCACCACTAAGTCACATTTTCTTTGAACGTCCAACAAATCTCCCAAATGAGCTATTGGCGAAATTCATCTTATCGGGATACACTCGCCTTCAGAACCGGGGAAAACCCTCACCTAGGCTAAAGCCCGTGAACACTCGCCCGAAGGCACAACAGTGCGGTGAGGTAAAACCCGCTCAGTTCAAGGATCGAACTAGCGATCGCCGCCTACTCGCCTAGTCTCCCATCATCACCAGGTGCCGTAGAAACTAAATGCGGGGGGAAGGAATTGAACTTGAGTCACTTGGAACACCAAATCTCTCACTTACCACTCCACCACTAGCTCATTGGCATCCACTAAGTCACAACTTGACCATTAATTAAGTTCTCATTGACAATGTGTTGTGGGTTAACTAACATTAATTAAATAAAAAGAAAGAAAAAGAACATGAAGGTGAAATTTGATTGGTTCCTACATCCATGGGCCTTGCCATCCTCCCCAACTTCTTCCATTAACATCGCCAATTGGTAACGAAATTCCCATTAACTAAACCTGTTAACAGAGAGGTGCGGTGTTCCCATGTATTTATATAAGAACATTAACATGTTTATTCATCAATGAAATGATTTATCCATGGGTTAAATATATAGATTGGGCTTACTTTTGTAACTTATCGGTTCGGTTTGATTAGTTTCTATTGAAATTGGTTATCCGAAAACCGAAATTTTCGGTTATTAAAAATCCGAAAAACGAACCGTCGGTTTTGTTTTGTTTCGGTTCGGTTTTTTTTATTTGGGTTTTGTCGGTTTTTTGCTTACCCCTAAATATGTAGATGGGGATCCAGACGTTGGAGAGACAATAACATGTGTAATTTAGGTTCTATTTGATTTTTGTTGGTTTTAAATAGATGGGTAAAATGGTCACTAAATAGTTAAACGTTTATGTACTCAATTGACCTAAAAGGCTAACATATAAAGATTGAATAGATTACTAGTAACCTATGTATATATTTTAAAAGAAATTAATCATAACTTGAACATATTTAAAACTTTGTAATCCAAATGCGACATGTTAAATCTATTTATCTTAATGGTTATAAATAAGTTATAATCAAGTTGTAAACATGTGAAACGAGTCATTATAAACGGGTTGACTAGTTTTAATCAATAGGTTAAGCCAGATTGTAAACACGTTGACGTTTTTATTAATAAGTTAAGCCAGATTGTAAAAAAGTTGACAACATGTAATATATGGGTTAAACAGGTTGATTGGTTGGCATATTTACAAAAAGGTTATTCCAGTCAACCACAACACAACTCGTTTAATTAAACAAGCTAAACATGTCAAACCGAACTGGACATGACTCATTTATATTAAATGTGTTAGATATGACAATCTAAAAACATACTATTTTTTATGTTGTATCCGTGTTTCATGCCGTTATATTTTAAATCGGAAATGTTATATTCTATATATAATCTAAACCCACATAGATACATAGTTCTTTGGTTACCCTACATATGGTCCATTGGTGCATGATCCAACCAATTTGGTAGCTCGTAAGTTCTGCCACCAAGCCTTTTTTTCTTGGTGATATGACTCAAGGGCTTAATTGACATTTTTCGAACTTAAAAGGATTACTTTTTAAGCATGGTTGGTGTACCGACACAACATATCACACCATTATCAAGAGACACATGCACCAAAATCATTTGTCCACATACAAGACTCTATACAGTCTAAAAGCAAATACAAACCAATCTTGTGTAGTAGCTTCTGAATAATATATATACACACATATTAGTAAATTATCATATACATAATACATGTATGTAGCATTGTTCTTCAGGGTAGAGCTTTCATTGTTCTTCAGGGTAGAGCTTTCATGTAATTAGGGGTAGCACGGGTTACCTCTTAATATTGTCGGCGAAGTGTAAAATTAGTGCTGAAGTTTTTTTTTCTTCTTCTTTGTTTTATGTTTGTACCCACCTGAGAAAATACCAGGATACCTCTAGATTTAAAAAAAAATAGAATACTCCTGATTTTTTCTTTTAGATCCGTCACTGTTGTTGTTTACTTTTTCATAGTTTAACTTTTAAATTGTTGCAAGTTAACTAATCTAAATGAATATAAGAAAATTTCAATTATGACTCCCTACTTGATTGATTCTAGTTCATCTACCATACATCATGGGCAACAAAACCTTTACTCACTAAAGTGTTTATTTATTTATTTATTTATTTATTTATTTATTTTAACATGTAATTCACATAACCTTTAAAACTATATCCAAGTCTATACTATCGTCAACTATGGGACTATGACTCTCAACCGTTTGAAGGAAAATAGTTTTACGTCACACATTGATACCGCTAAGCTACAAACCTTTTGCTTCTGCTCTTAGTTTTACTTTTCATGGTTACTTTCTACGCCTTCCGAAAAATATATTGTATCTAAGAGCTTTGTGGTGACAACGAAACGAAAAAGAGGAATGTGAGTTTTATAAATTTTAACAAAGCTATATGAATTATTTGTGTAATTGTTCATATCCAAAATTCTCATAATCAAATATGCAAATAACCTATAAATATTCAAAAGATGTATAATATGGAGTCATTAACAAACCGTGCTTTATTTATTTAATTTTTTTGGACACTAAGTTTTATAAAGCCCAAATTATATGAAAACTATGCTAACTATCATTTTACATTAACAATTTAACATGGTATCCATCCATGTGTTTCAACTCACAGTACTAGCATCCATGCATGAAGTACAAGTTATAAAATCAAAATTGCTAGCTAGTGGTTAATGGTCAAATTATACTAAAATAGATGCAACTAAAAGGGAGTGGTCGTTGGACAACTCCTCAACAACTTAAGATGGAACAACTACCTTCTCAAAGTTCCACCAAAACCTTTTTATAACAATTTTGAAAAAAGAAAAACCATATAGTTTAATAATTTTTCAAGCATGTAGATGACATGAACCGGTTCTAAGGACTCCTAAACCGGCGGTTCATCAAAATACTAACGAATTCAGAGCATATGGCGAGTCCACTCATTTGACTATGCGAGCCTGTTTATGTAGACTATGTGTAGTAAGGTGCAAATACCACATTGTGGGCGCCAATGCCAAGGGCACTCCGTGAGTGCAACAACGAGTACTAATGGTATTCATCTGTGATTTTTTAGCCAATAAAATGACTCCATTTGGAGGGTGGGGGACGTCAGTGTCTCAACCACTACAAACAGTCTAAGGGGCTGTTTGACAACTTCTGAATAGATAAGTGCTAAAGCAGTAAGAGGTCTGAACCATTAAGTGTTGAACCAGTAAGAGGTTCGAACCACTAAGAGCCAGTATAATGCTTAGCCTTTCAGAGGCAAACGTCTGACCAGTTCAGATAAGAGGTCTTAACCATTTAGACTCGATATAATGTGTAACAATTCAGAGGTAAATGTCTGAATCATTCAGACATCTGCTCGCGAAATAAACAGTCTGAACCATTAAATGATGAACCAGTAAGAGGTCTGAACCATTAAGAGTCACAGTATAAAACTAGCAACTCAAATGAAGGATCTAGTGCGAAGAAAACCTACTTGTAGTTGGGAACTTACACATCAAAATGATAGAACACTCCCTAGTAAGTCTGGACATAGGCCAATCACATCGATCAAATGAACCACATAAATTCCTCTATTATTTTTCCTTTATTATGTATGCTTATTTATGTTGCCTTGGCAGTTTGTGCATTTTAACGATTGTGTGAGGTTAACACACCAGCTTCCTAACATTTATTGATTTATTTTAGAGCCACAGACACATTACTAACAATTGTTCATAGAGAAACAAAATTATTGATGAATCCAATAATGTTGCTCTAGGGTAAAATTCCCTTTTTAAAGCAGAACTAAAAGTTAACACAGAACTATCTTAATGCGTTAAATAATAGGGTGTAAACGAGCTCAAACACTTTTCAAGCACTCGATCAAAAGCTAGAGCTCGTTTTATATATTATTTATCAAGCTTAATTCATTATTATATATCAAATATGTAAAAAATTTATTTATTGTATATATTTATATTTATAGTGAAAGTTCTAAATACAAATTGGTTTTAACGTGCGAAGGTGCGAAGTGAGCAAATAACATGCGTAATTAATGTATTAACATGCGTAATTAAGGTTAACCCAACCCATGTGTAATTTGAGTTTAACCCATGCATAATTTTCATGTTTGATGTGTGTATTTTAAAATGAACATGCGTAATTCACTTTGTATCTTCGCACCTTAATAGGGGCTATATACAATAGCCTTCCCCTATATTTATAGTAATATATTATTTAACAAGATATATATTATTTAGTTATTTTACCACAATTCCATTTATAATAATAGTTCGTATGTAATTATATATATTTACAATTATTTAAAAAAATAATATGGTACTTTAGTTGTGAGCCTAGTCAAGCTCGGTATGTGAAACTTGTGTTCGAGTTCCTTTATCATATGAGCTTCAACTGCTCATTTAAGTTCGACTCGTTTTGGTTTTATCGAATCGATCTCAAGCAATTTACGAGCAGCTTGGCTCGTCTACATATATAACGTAATACTCATATAACTTGAGACTAAGTTTTTAATCTGTGGTTTATAGTGAATAATTTAGATAATTTATGTAACCTAATCCAACAAAATTATGTTCTATTTATTCTATATTATGGCCTTGAGAAAAAGGACAGTTGGTGGAATAGTTAAATCAGTTGAATCCTTTTGGAAACTTGCACCAAGATGACAAAAAAAAGGCTCCTACCTCATAACTGCTTCCCTACTTGCTAAAGCTTTTACCTTTCTAGCTTTCAACTATGAAGGCTTCTAGTTGTAGATTCTTTAATTTCAACTACCTAAAAAGTATATTATTATGCTAGTTCTTTATTATAAAATATATTTAAGAATTACTGTATTAGATTATTTTTGAAGGTTCAAGTTAATATTTTAAAACTCAAACTTGTAGAACTTAATATTTTTTCTCACTCCCCAGCATAACAACTAAACAATCATACTTAATTTATTTTAAAATAAGATCTTTTCATGAATAAAAAAATAACACTTTTGCTGCCCAAACCAAGAAAAAATATCAATTTTACCTTAATTATGGAAAGGGGATAGTGTCTTACAGCTTTTAGATGGGGCCTTGATTATATATAAAAAAGTAACAAATTAAAAGTTTTAAACCCTCACTGATATAAGAAAAGAAATACATAAATGGAATTTATGATGGCAAAGCATGCCAAAATCAATATTGTAATGGAAGTAGATAAATTAGGTTAGAAATCTTGAGCCTAAACATAAGCATTATCTTTATAATTGACTTAAAGATTTTACAATTATACTTCTAAAATGATTTTTTCGAACGGTAAATAATCTCACGTGTAAATCCATCTTGCTCGGGGCTATGTCCAAGGTCGACTCTTCGACCGTCATGAGATCGCGCACCCTTGATGCACTGGAACCGGATGAAATCCGTAAACCCACGTCCCCCCGTCAGGTTCGAACCCCGGATAAAAGCCCCGGTTCGTCCCTTCTCCCTAAAAAATAGCCAAACAGGAAATAAGCATGCGTCTCCACTAGAAAGGGCATGTCTTTTGACCACTAAGATAGTATCTAAAATGATTGTTTTCTAAAATAATGAACTTCTATGTTAACAGTGTCACAAAATATTAATAAAACTAAATATAAACTATTTACTACATCAAATATTAATTTGTTTTTAATGGGTAGAAGAACATTTCAACTGTATATGTGCTGTGCTTACAAGGCAAAGAATAGTTAAAGATACAGGTGGGTAGGATCAGGTTGGAGAGGATCTTTGCTACCAGAACCTAGGAACTGCCACGTGGATAGATCTCACCCGTCTGTTTGTTTGCTTTGGCTTCTTTTTATCCTTGCTTTCATGCATGAATTTCTCCATCTTCCTCCAAATATATCCCCCCCCTCTCTCTCTCTCTATACATACATATAGAGAAACAGATGGTCAGTGTGAGCGTAACCCACTTCTTTCCTTTATGTTTCCCTTTGCTTGTTCATTGTCATCATTAGCAACAAAGGTAACCGACCCATCATCTTTACCCTTTCTTTAACTTCCAATTTCAACTAACTATATAACTTCTTACCACCTTAAAGTTTGGTTCTTTGAGGTTCTTGATCAAGAAAAGATGAAATTTGAGATGGGTATTTTGTTTTTGTCATCAATCTTGAAAATTTCTGAAATCCCACTCAAGATTTCACCTTTAGATCTTGTTTCTTGATCTTTTAACTTTCATTTTCAACTAACTATTTAGCTTCTAGTCAAAACCACCTTAAAGTTTGGTTCTTGGAGGTTCTTGATCAAGAAAAATATGAAATTTGAGATGGGTATTTTGTTTTCATCATCAATCTTGAAAAATTCTGAAATCCCACTAAAGATTTCACCTTTAGATCTTGTTTCTTGATCTGGGTGTCTCCCAATTTACTTTATTTCTGAGTCTTGAATCTTGAATTTGATCTGAATTATTCAAATTCGTGTTCGAATTCGACTGGAATTCGATGGAAGAAAATGGTGAAGAATCGATGAAACATATGTGTAAATTCTGCAACAAGAGCTTTCCTTGTGGAAGATCATTAGGGGGTCACATGAGGTCTCATGTGATCAGCTCCAATGATCATGATCAGGTGAAAAACAAGAGTTGTTCAGGTGGTGTTGATAAAGTTTGTAAAGAATGTGGAAAAGGGTTTCAATCTTGGAAGGCTTTGTTTGGGCATATGAAATGTCACTCTATGAAACTTTCAAGCAACAAAAACAAGAAGATTGCAAGTTTGAATCAAGAGACTTGGACTAGCCATTCAGATAATGAGAATTCAGATGCCGAAAATGGTTCGATAAAGAGATCAAGACCGCGATCACCATCGCAATCAAGATCTGGAAAAGGACTAAAGAAAAGGTACATAGTTGGTTGTGGTAAAACTGCAGTTAATACACCTTCTTCTTCAAACTCTATGAATGTCAATTATCAAATTAGTAGTAATAATGCTTCAACAAGTATGGTCTCCGAAATCGAACAAGAACAAGAAGCAGAAGTCGCTATGTCTTTGATGATGCTCTCTAGAGATTTGGGATCAAGATGCTCAAATTCCTCTGTTTTGGTAAAGTTGAGAAAAGTTGAGGGTCAAGATTTGATTAAAAAGGGTCCTAAGATGAACAAATTTGCAGAAACCGAAGTTGGTTTCGATTTTCTTGGAAGATCTGAGGTGGGATTGATGAAATTCAACGAATTCGATTCGGGTTTAGGTGAAATGAAGGAATCAAACAAGAGAAAGTTTAAATGTGTCACTTGTAACAAGAGTTTTCAGTCTCATCAAGCACTTTGTGGACATAAAGCAAGTCACCAAAAAGCACTCAAGAAAGATTTTGATTCAAAAATCCAAAGCGAAAACAAAATCGGACACAAACCCGTGTTAGATCATGATCAAACAAACAATGGGTATGATCCAAGAACATCTAATGATCATCAAGAATCATCAGGTTTCAATATTGATGTTGGTTCTTTGAAGAAAAAGACAGTGGAGTTGAGAGCACATGAGTGTCCAATTTGCTTCAAGGTTTTTACATCAGGGCAAGCTTTAGGGGGTCACAAAAGATCCCACATGATTTCTGAAGCAAAACTGAATCAAGAAAACAACACCTATGTGATCAAGAAACCCGATGAGGTGGTTCGCGAGACTCGAGGGTTTCTTGATCTCAACATGCTTCCTGAAGAAGAGGAAGAGATGAACATGAGTAGTAGTAGCACCGAGTACAAGTCATACTGCTGGGAAGATAGTAGTGACCACCATAGCCATGAATCAAGAATACTATGTTTGCTTTCAGCAATCTAATAGTAGTACTAAAGATCAATTGCTTCATGATTGTACATGATTCATTATCCTCTAATACACACACACACACTCATGTCCAAAAGTTTAAACACCAAATCATACATGTATCGATATATTTTAAGTATAACCAAGATTTTATGGTTTTGAGTTCGAAAATAATCCAATGAATTATGATATGTTCATGTGTATGTCTTCACTCTTCAGATGATTACATGTTATAGTTTATTTATACTCAATTATTAAGTCAACTAGTTGATGCCCCGCCTGCGTTGCGGGGCGATGGCCGAATAATGAGCGAGTGTTAGGCAGCTCCTTGACACGGAAAACAATTAAATCGAGTCAACCAATAAAAACAAAACACTTTTATAGTTTTGCTAAAAAAACTAAAACAATAGCAATACTGTTATTTTTAACTAATGGAAAGTTATATTTTTTCACTAGTGTAAAATCGTAATTTGCCAAAAGCTAAAGTGATGGCAGCAATGGAAATTGAAACCAGGGGCAAAATTGTAAATTTGCGCAAGGGCGAATTCGTACTTTTGAACTTAGGGCAACACAGTAATATAAATTTAAACTAAAGGCACAATCGTAATTTTTGGCCAGGGGCTACATAATTTTCTTTTGAACCGAGGGCATAATCGTAATTTTGAGTTGGAGCCAAAAGCGTAATTTTATTTTGAACAGGGGCAAAAACGTAATTTTTAACTGAGGGGGAAATCATAATTTTTAAAAGGGGAAAAATCTATTTTTGAAGAGAGGGCAAAATCGTAATTTTAAGGTGGGGGCGAAAACATATTTTTTTCATTTGAACAGGGGCGAAAACGTAATTTTGAGCTGAGGGCGAAATCGTAATTTTGATTCGTGGGCAAAATTGTTATTTTTGGTTGGGGCCAAAAGCGTAATTTTATTTTGAGCAGGGGGCAAAAACGTAATTTTAAAATGGGGCAAAACCGTAATTTTAAAGCGTAAACAAATAATAAACGGTTGGTCCAATGGGGAAGTGTTTATATTATATTTATAGTTCCTTTCGTTTTGTTTTTAATATGTATATAATATAATGTATGTTTAGTTTTATCACTTTATGTGGTTTATATATTTTTAGGTTTTCAATCTGGACCGTATTACCCAAAACACACATTTTGTTACCCATACTTGTAAAGTACTAAAAATACCGGCATCGAAAATCGTCAAATATGGGTACTGGTATCGGAAACGTTCGGTACGGTATCAGTATTTGTGTGTAAAATTCGGTAAAATACTAGAATCATACCGAAAATACCGTCTAAAAGTGGGTATCGAATCGACAATGAAAAATTTGATACTAGAAATTTCTCTATTGCAAAGTGTAAAGAGATTTCTATTTAACTTGTACTAAAGTGTAAACAAATATCTATTTAACTTGTAATTTGATGGTGCTTAAGGGGGTATGTATACTTGTATTGCTTTGAGTTTTGTTTACAATTTTAGATATTTGAACATTCAATATTTTATTATATGGACTTCAGTTATCTTGAAATTACATATATTCGAATTTTTAGGTATCCAAACACTTCTCTAGCGGCCAAAATGAACTCATGCTTTCATAATCTCTAAGTTGAGGTCTGACCAAGAGTTGAAATGGAAGACCAATCAATCATCGAATTGTTATTCCTATAATCCTATTTGAAAGCCAAATGAAGGAATCGGGATCCTAACCGGCTCGATTGGCATATGTTGAACCGGCACTGGTTGCATCAGCTATTTTTGAAATTAAAAAATTAGTGAAAATGTTTTCTTAGATGATAAAAAAATGAACTTAGGACATTTCATACATCTATTTATCATTTTCTACTTTTCTTCCCTTTTCTAAAATGTATTTCTTTATTATTTTGAATATATACCACATAACAAATATAACTTTCAAATCTTATCTTTATATAAAAAGTATGTTTTAAGTATATTTATAAAGTCACTCGATTTTTCATTACAAATGAATCAATACGATCAGTAAATCACCAGTTGTGGCCGGTGATTGCATAAGGAAGGAAATGGATGTCGGAAGACAGAACCGATAACCAAGGTATGATTTATAAGGGGTCATCTTATTGGTACACCTCTCTATGTTATTTACATACATTTTTTCTCTCTATCTCCCCCCTCTCTCTCTCCTCTCTCTCTATATATATAGAGAGAGAGAAGAGTATGAGGGTGTACCAATATTCTTTGAGGCTGACCCACTCATTTTATTTATCGGATCGAAAGAACCAGAATTTCATTTCTAGCCCATCAACTCCCATTTGAAACACAGTAACACATGGACCATGTTAAAACATATAGCCCAATCTAAATTTACATAATGAACTATTATTATATTATAAAACAACTAGTAAAATTTCGTCACGCGCTACGGCTGAAATTTGGTCAGTATCAGTTTAGTTTATTACGGTACCTACCGACACTCGGTATAGCAATTGAAAGAAAAAACTCAAAAAATATAGTTGTGATACGACCAAAGAGATGTAGACACGTGTTTGCATCGATCGAAAACCATCATTTCTGAGTATGTTCACTTTCATATCATAATATAATTTTAAGTAATAGATATCTATTTGTTTTGAAAACTAAAAAAACATGTTTCATAGTAGAAAATGAAATGGTAATATGTTGTGATGAGTACAACCTAAAACTCGGGAAATTAAATTAGTATCGTACTGATTTTCTCAATAATGAATGAAATTAAGATATAAACTTAGGTGGACTTTCGCCTCTAGCTTATCGTGGGAGAGATGGGCGGAGTTTAATATAAGAGATATAATACTTTGATTGTTGTTTGTTTTTCGTTTTGTTTGTATTTCTACTTTTTGAGGTTTCACAGCCGATGCTGGCCCTCATTCTATAATCATAGAATTTCGCCGTTAAAAAACAAAAGTAGATATAATTGTACAAAACATACATTCAATCTATTGTTGTTTCATAATGTTTTATAAAGTCATCTAGTATTTACATGCATGTATAAAAATCATTTGAACTCATAAGTTGCTTTACTCTATTTCAAAAGATTAAACACACAAATTTATTCAAAATAGAGTAAGTTGTCATTTTAATCCATAGGGTTTGATCAAAATTGTCACTTTAGTCCAAATAGTTTTTTTTATTGTCATTTTAGTCCAAATAGTTTTGTTTTCTGCCATTTTAGTCCCTGACTTTTGTTATTTTTTGTTATTTTTATCCAACCCACTAACTCCATTCAAAAAATTTAGTTAACTTAGGTGAATTTCAGGCAAACCACATTTTTCTTTTTTTTTTGCAGGTGCAATGGTATAAGGATGGTGTTGTGCCATTTTTACAGTGAAGATGATGGTGGTGGTTGTTGGTTTTACGATGATGGCGGTGGTTGTTGGTTTTATGATGATGGCGGTGGTTGTTGATTTTATGATGATGGCGGTGGTTGTTGGTTTTACGATGATGGCGGTGGTGTTGGTTGATGACATGGGTGGCGGAAAAATGGGCGGTGTGGTGGAAATGGTGGGTGGGTTTGGTGGGTGGGTGGTGACGGTGCAGGCAGGTGGTGGTCGATGAAAATGACAAAAGTCAAGGACTAAAATTGTAACAACCCTCAAAAATATTCCCAACGACATCCCGTAATCGAAACCAGAAATGCGCGCGATGAAACCGGGATACTCAATCAGAAAACCTAGCGGTTAAGAAAACTGGACGGTTAACGCACCAGATTACACTTGTTAGATTCACAATTAAAAACCGAACCAAATGGGATCAAGACCCGAGCATACGCGACAAGAACCGGCATGAAAATCGAGAAAAACACGCAATTGGAGGGAAAGGAGGCCAGGGACACGTGTCACGTCGATGCACCACGTGTCAGACCTACGTGGACACGTGGCAGACCTATGCCAGGTCGACCTCTCCTGCGCCACACGCTAGAAATTATGTCATCCCGCGTGACGCGCGGGAGATGCCCAGATGGGCTATATAACCAGCAGCGTGGGACTGAAGTCTGGGCACCAGTTCGATCGAATTTCGACGAACTCTCTCTCTCGTATCTCCGTTTCTCTGCACAACACCCCCCCAAACCGCTAAACCTGCGAAGGGCTGCCCGCTGTAAGTATCTTAACCCCCGATCACTAACTCGTTATCCTACCTGATTGATTTAGGACCCACCGACGCATGTCAAGGCTCTGCCCGACTAAGCTCATTGGGGTTCTGTCTCGTGTTGCATGGGCATCCTACCCGATTGATTTAGGACTCACCGACGCATGTCAAGGCTCTGCCTGACTAAGATTCGTTGGGGTTCTGTCTCGTGGCTAAAGTGACTTGGGTTATTTTACTAAAAGGTGTGCATTGTATGTATTAATAGAACCTCAAGAAAATAATCAGAATCTTGTCACCAGAAAGCCTGTAGGAATACCTAAGTTTTCAATGTGAGTCATTCTCCTTTTCTTAAATGCTTTGCAAAACCCTAAATGTTTTTCAGTTATATTACAGTGATTAAGTCTTTATATTCTTATTGAGAAACTACCGTCAGTATGTGGGGTTTGTATACAATACTTGATAATCTTCACTATTGGACAATGGGTTAGCCAATAAGTGATATGACCACAGTCACAGGAACTGCCACCGAGTGACAAATACTATTTAAAATAAGTTTCTTTGCTATTGGACAATGAGCTAGCCAACAGTAGTTTTATAAGATAAACAAATATAAAAACTGTTAATGATGTAAATATAAGAATGTGTCATTTTGTACAAATTGAATGAACTCACCAGTATTTCCTGCTGACAAAATGTTTTTAAAACGCGTTTAAGGTGATTACAGTAGATGGGTACAACACCAAAGGGCTTAAGGAAGTGGCTTATTTTATCAATTAAATAAAGAAACGTTGTTTTATGAATTCGGGTGTACCCTGTCACACCCCGACCCGCAGCGGAATAAGAGTCGGGGCATAATTGGGTTATCACCAAAGCTCATGATGTTTACTAAAATGTTTCATATTTATTAAATTCGAATTACAACTTCAATATTCAAAACAAGTTCATACAATTACAAGGAAAAAGAAACTAAGTAAAACGATCCAAAGCCTAAACTGATTTATTCTTCTAGGTCGTCCTATATGTTTCTTGCTTCAACTGGATCACCTGTATCATGTGTAAAAATGGGGGATTTTGGGTCAACAAAAGTTGGCGAGTGAACCTTGTTAAAAACATTTGTTATTGATTTCTTGTTATATTTAATATGGAAAAATTGTGCAATAATCATATATGAGCAAACGTATATAAACAAACAAACACAAACCACCTTGAATGAGTGTATGACATGAATAATAATGTACATGTTGGCAACGTCACGTTCCGCTCATAGGTAATGGGGAACGGACGAGCCTATGATGATGTATGTGAGATCAAGGCTCAATCAAACGGAGCCGATCGTACTGGGACCTGTTCTGATTCAGTTTTAAAAAAAAAAATTGGTTTTAATTCGGAAAGTCGATGCGTTTGTAAGGTTTGAACTCGTGACGTGCGCTATGTGTTTGCACACAGTCCACCGCTGGACTGTGTGTCTAACCCGGTTTAATATCATGTTTTAATTATACTTATACACAATGTTTGACTTCGTCTTCTTCATTCATGAACACAGACAGCGATATCCGACTGTTCTGGTTTAAATCATTCGTCGGAAATTTAAGTGATTGAAATGTAATGGATAAAAAGAGTTAAGGAATCGAATTGTACCGAACAGACTGTTTTTCTCAGAATTCCGGCAATGGTCGTCGGCTCTGATTTATGAATTCCGTCTGATTGAATCAATTAACAGTTTTGATCGATGAGTTGTGAAATTGAGTTACTAAACAAGGATTATCAAAGAGTTTAGATGTTTGTACCGAGTCACAGCGTGATTTCAGAAACATCCAGAGATTTTCCGGCGAGTGCAGATTATCCGGCAACGTTGTCTGGGACCGATTCTGGTTGAAGGATTGGAGTTAGTAAAAGTCTAACAATGGATTGAAAACGAAAGAGTCGAGAATTTTATCGAATTGATGTAAGTCTCGGTTTTCCGGCGAATGTCCGGCAATACAGAATATCTCCGGCGAGTGTAATTGCTTCGAGAATTTGTGCGATTTTGAGCAAAAAGATTACCAGAGACTTGGGTGTGTATTTATAGGGAAGAATCATGATGAATTGAGTCCGAATTTAGTCTTGATTCATGGTCAAGGTTTTCTCCGGCGGTTATGACTGAGATCGCGGAATTTGACATCGGTTGAGGTTAATACATGCGTTTAGTCAAAGGAAACCGTCGGAGTTACGCGAAATCGTCGAGATTTCCGGTGACTGCGGATTGGGCGCGCTGATTCACTGGGTTTGATTTAGAGTTTCAACATAAATGTTATTTGTTTTAATACTTATCACAAATGAGTTAAGTGGCGGAGTGGTTGAGTGTTGTTTGTTTCTTCCGGCTGACCCGGGTTCGAAACCCGGCAGCCTCCTTTCTTTTTTATTTAATTTATTTTTACTTTTTAATCATTATAGTTTTTAAATTCTAAAATGTTTATTAATTATGTATTGTTTAAAATTAAAATTAATCATAAATACGCAACAAAATTTTATAACTTGATATTCGATTAATAAACGAAGCGGGTTTTGGAATACCCGTTTTTCGACGGATGTTACAGTATCCCCTACTTTTAGAAATTTCGTCCCGAAATTTAAGTAGTAGTGGTAACAGGAAAAAGATGTGGGTATTTCTCGCGCATTGAGTCTTCACGTTCCCAAGTAAACTCGGGTCCTCGTTTCGACTCCCAGCGTACCCTGACAATTGGAATGCGACTATGTCTTAAACGTTCTCTCCGAAGTCCATAATTTCTACTTGTCTTTCAATGAAATGTATAGATTCATCGACTTGAATGTCTTCTAGAGGAATATGGAGGTTTTCATCGGCGAGGCACTTCTTCAAGTTTGAGACGTGGAATGTGGGATGAATTATGTTGAGCTCTTCTGGTAGGTCAAGCTTGTATGCTACAGGTCCTACTTTTTCGAGTATCTTGAAAGGTCCTACGTAGCGTGGTGCTAGCTTGCCCTTCTAGCCAAAACGAACCACTCCCTTCCACGGTGATACTTTTAAAAGTACTTGGTCACCAATGTTAAACTCCAAGGGCTTTCGTCGTTTGTCTGCATAACTCTTTTGACGACTTTGTGCCGCTAGAAGATTGTTTCGAATTTGATGGATCTTGTCTGTTGTTTCTTGAATTAATTCTGGACCGGTGATTTGTGCTTCTCCAATTTCGTGCCAACATATTGGTGATCGGCACTTACGACCATATAAAGCTTCGAAAGGTGCCATGCCGATACTTGAATGATAGCTGTTGTTGTACGAAAATTCAACTAATGGTAGATGAGCATCCCAATTCCCTTTGAAGTCTATGACACATGCTCGAAGCATGTCTTCAAGAGTTTGGATGGTGCGTTCAGATTGTCCATCAGTTTGAGGATGAAAAGCGGTACTGAGGTCTAGTCGCGTACCCAAAGCGGCTTGTACGGCTTGCCATGTTCGTGAAGTGAAACGACCATCACGGTCTGAAATGATGCTTAAAGGTACACCATGACGGCTTACGATCTCGCTGATGTAGATACGAGCTAACTTCTCGTTCTTGAAGTCCTCGCGGATCGGAATAAAGTGAGCTGATTTTGTAAGACGATCAACGATTACCCATATTGTGTCATACCCACTGGAGGTGCGAGGTAACCCGGTAATGAAGTCCATGGTTATGTTTTCCCACTTCCATACAGGTATTTCAGGTTGGGTTAGAAGTCCTGAAGGTCTCTGATGTTCAGCTTTTACTTTGGAACAGGTAAGGCACTTGGATACATAAACAGCAATATCCTTTTTCATTCCAGGCCACCAGTAGGTGTATCGAAGGTCTTGATACATCTTGTCGGCTCCTGGGTGTATAGAGTATCGTGTTTTGTGCGCCTCATTCATAAGGAAATCACGAAGGTTATTGTGATCGGGAATCCATATGCGATCTAGATAGTACAGAATATCGTCGGATTTGGTTTCGATTTTAAGTTCTGCTCCACAAGACAGCTCATTGCGTACGTCGTTTTCTGTTACATAAACATGTTGAGCTTCTCGGATTTGATCTTTGATGTCGGTTATGATTTGCGAACATAGAAGACGAATGGAGTTCGCATAACCCTTTCGATTGAGCGCATCGGCCACCACGTTTGCCTTGCCAGGATGATACCGAATTTCACAGTCGTAGTCATTAAGAAGTTCGACCCATCTTCGTTGCCTCATATTCAACTACTTTTGGTTAAAGATATGTTGGAGGCTCTGTGGTCAGTGTATATTTCACACTTGGTACTGTAGAGGTAATGTCTCCATATCTTGAGAGCGAACACAACGGCTCCAAGTTCCAGGTCGTGGGTGGTATAGTTCTTCTCATGAACTTTGAGTTGTCTAGAAGCATAGGCTATCACTTTCCCCTTTGCATTAATACACAGCCTAGTCCTTGCCCTGATGCGTCGCAATATACTACAAAATCATCGCAACCTTCGGGGAGTGTGAGGATAGGCGCGTCACAAAGCTTTTGCTTAAGGGTTTGGAAGGCTTCTTCTTGTTTAGGTCCCCATATGAAGGGTTTCCCTTTATGAGTCAAAGCCGTGAGTGGTATAGCAATACGGGAGAAATTTGAAATGAAACGGCGATAGTAACCAGCCAAACCAAGAAATGATCTTACTTCGGTAGGGGTACGTGGCGCTTGCCATTCCTGTACTGCTTTGATCTTTGTGGGGTCGACATGTATTCCCTTGTCATTGACGACATGTCCAAGGAATTGTACCTCTTTTAACCAGAATTCTCATTTGGAGAATTTGGCGTAGAGCTTTTCATTCCTTAAGAGTGTAAGGATGAGTCGAAGGTGTCGTTCATGATCAGATTTAGACTTTGAGTAGATGAGGATGTCGTCGATGAAGACTATGACAAAGCGGTCGAGGTAGGGTTTGCATACCCTATTCATTAGATCCATGAATACAGCTGGGGCGTTGGTCAATCCAAATGGCATGACCATGAATTCATAATGACCATAACGATTTCGGATGGTGGTCTTTGGGACGTCTTCTTCATGTACTCTGAGTTGATGATAACCAGAACGAAGGTCGATTTTTGAAAAACAGGTGGCGCCTTGAAGTTGGTCTAGAAGGTCATCGATGCGAGGTAATGGGTAGCGGTTCTTGACCGTTAACTTGTTGAGTTCTCTGTAGTCGATACACACACGAAACGTTCCATCTTTCTTCTTCACAAACAGAACAGGTGCACCCCATGGCGATGAGCTAGGACGTATGAATCCTTTGTCAGTCAGCTCTTGCAGTTGACTGGCCAGCTCTTGCATTTCTGATGGGGCTAACCTGTAAGGAGATTTTGCGACTGGTGTAGCGCCAGGTATAAGATCAATGCGGAATTCGACTTCCCTCATGGGAGGAAGTCCTGAGATGTCGTCGGGAAAGACTTGTGGGAATTCCTTCGCTACAGGTATATCTTCTAGTTTCTTCTCCTTGTTTCCCTTCTTGACGACGTGAGTTAGGAATGCGACATAGTTCTTGCGGAGATACTTTCGGGCTTGAAGGCAGGACATCAATTTGAGTCCTTTCGAAGGGGTTTCTCCAAAGATTCGTAAGGTTTGACCGTCTGCAAGAGGAATGCGAATGAACTTTTCGCGGCATACTACTTCAGCATGATGTTGACTGAGCCAGTCCATTCCGATTATAATGTCGAAACTTCCCAACTTCATAGGAATGAGGTCAACTGGAAAATCGTGATCGTTTAAAGTGAGGGTACAATTTCGTATAATAGAGTTTAATGAGACCGGTTTTCCATCAGCAACTTCCACCGTTATGGATTCCATGAGATTATCACGAGTTTGGTTGAGGATGGGTTCAAATTCTAAGGACACAAAACTCTTATCCGCGCTAGTATCAAATAACATGGATGCATAACTACTATTGATGAGAAACATACCGTTAACCACGTTGTTGTCAGCCCTAGCTTGATTGGCGTTGATGTTGAAAGCTCTTCCTCTAGCAGGTGGAGGAGCTTGGTTAGCTTGGTTCACCAGATTTGCTTGAGCTTGGGCATGAATGAAGTTCACCAAGCGTGGACAAGTGTTTCTAAAGTGGTTTGGGTCTCCACAGTTGTAACAAGCCCGCATGGGTTGCATCATGGGGTAGTGGGGTTGGTAGTAGGGTTGGGCCGTATGTTGTGCAGGTGGTAGGAGTAAAGGTTGTTGGGCTTGACCCACTATCTGATGGTGGGTCTGGGTTGAGGGTTGGTTGCGGTTCATTCGCTGAAGTGTGCGATAGGTTTGGATGGTGTGACCTGCACGGCCACAGCTGGTGCAATGTTGGCAGGGGTGTTCGGGAAAGTGATGGTATTGGCAACGGTTGCATTTTGGGTATGGGCCAGAGTATGGCTTTTTATATGGTGCAGATGAGGGGGCAATTTGGGTGATGGGTGCAGCAGTGATAGGGGGGTTTGTTTGTGTGACAGCAAAGTTTCTGTTGTTTCGCTTCCTTTTACCAGTAAACTTCGAAGAGGAGCCAGAATGGTTTGAAGTTTGAGCCTCAATGGGGGCTTTCTTTTTCTCCTCCTTGAATTTACCGTTTCGGATGCGATTCTCGGTAAGTTCGGTAGCTAGTTCCATTGCGACTTCAAGTGTTGCTAGCGAAGTGCTTAGAACCGAGTCTTGAATTTTCGTGGGGAGGCCTCGAATGTGTTCAACCAAGCGGTACACTGGGGTGAACAAGTTGGGGATCATTTGGTTTAGCTCGAGAAATCTTTTGTTGTAGGAAGTATGATCTCCTTCCTTTTGTTTTAGCGAGTGGAATTCATCTTTCAACTTCTTTATTTCGCTTCTTGGACAGAAGCGTCTTGTCATTATTTCCCTTAACTCTTCCCATGTTAAGGCCATAGCATCTTCGACTCCTCTCTTACCCTTCTCTGTGTTCCACCAGGTCAGGGCTACCCCAAATAGTCTCCCGGTTGCGTAACGTACCTTGCGATCCTCGGGACAATCGCAATTGAGGAATGTGTTCTCCATTTCCTCAAACCAGTGGAGGAGAGCAGTGACACCTTCGGTCCCTTCATACTTTGGGGGATCGCAAGACTTGAAGTGTTTGTAGGAGCACTTTTTGGAGGGAGGGTTGTCGACGTTCTGGTCTTCTTGGTTGGGAGGGTTGATGGGATTCGCGGTGAGAGCTTGTTGGACTTGAATTACGATGTCAGGAAGCACCGCGGCCATTTGTTTTCTAATTTGGGTGGCCAAGCGTTCGTTTGACCTTCCTAACTTTCTACCTCCACGTAGTTGCCTAGCCGACATCTACAGGAACATACATAGGAAAATTGTGAGTTTAAGGAGTCTTTTTAGGTGTCATGTGTCGTTAAGAAAAATAAAAAAAATAACATAATCATCAATAATGCAACTACATCCATAGGATGTCTTGGGTTTGCTCATGTTTGGGCCTCCAATGTCCCCCATACCATCGCCTGTATAATCATGTGGGCCCCCATGACTATTGGCTTAGTAGGATTCACATTAGTGTTGGCGGTTTAACACTCGCATCACCCGAATGAAAACCATGAAATATGTTTGCGAGATGTATGGTAGGAGGGTGTCCAGGTATAGACACAATGACAACTCAAAGTGGGGTTAGCTCACACGACGTTTGGTATAGCATGCTTTGGCCTAATAGGTCCTTCGTACTCTCATCGTTAGTCCCCAGGTAGGCAAACTGGTCCTTTATTTTGGATTTATACGAATGCCAAGCCTAGACAGGACGTTCCGACTACCGGTACTCGTACCCTTCCAGTTACTACATGCCCGTCATGAGAACTCACTTTGATGTGATTTGAAAATACAAAAATCGTTGCAAAAATCATAGGAATTGTGAGGTGTGTGCTCTCATGGATATGGTATGTTATGAGGATATGATTCATGATAAGCATTGTATAATAATATGTACTTATGAACATGCTTGCATAACATTGAATGTAACAATAAACATAAAGCATATAAACATCATGAATTTTGCATGTAACACATAAACAATTTAAAATTTTTAATCAACTATAGTATAGGCTCTAAGGGTCTAATAACCTATCCTATATCCCTATAGTCATGGCTCTGATACCAATCTGTCACACCCCGACCCGCAGCGGAATAAGAGTCGGGGCATAATTGGGTTATCACCAAAGCTCATGATGTTTACTAAAATGTTTCATATTTATTAAATTCGAATTACAACTTCAATATTCAAAACAAGTTCATACAATTACAAGGAAAAAGAAACTAAGTAAAACATTCCAAAGCCTAAACTGATTTATTCTTCTAGGCCGTCCTATATGTTTCTTGCTTCAACTGGATCACCTGTATCATGTGTAAAAATGGGGGATTTTGGTTCAACAAAAGTTGGCGAGTGAACCTTGTTAAAAACATTTGTTATTGATTTCTTGTTATATTTAATATGGAAAAATTGTGCAATAATCATATGTGAGCAAACGTATATAAACAAACAAACACAAACCACCTTGAATGAGTGTATGACATGAATGATAATGTACATGTTGGCAACGTCACGTTCCGCTCATAGGTAATGGGGAACGGACGAGCCTATGATGATGTATGTGAGATCAAGGCTCAATCAAACGGAGCCGATCGTATGTTGGCAACGCCACGTTCCGCTCATAGGTAATGGGAAACAGACGAGCCTAAGATGATGTATGTACTGAAAATGATAATTTTAATCTAAACATTCACCACACAACAATTGATACATCTTGGATACACATTTGATCATGGATATGATGGATGCACAAGTGTTTTAATGTAATAAATAATAAGCGACACATGATACACCCCAAAATGTGATTAAAACGGGGAATTGGTAGAGATTCACTCACATTGGGTGCGTTCTTTTGATGATGTTGAATGCGCACGAGTTTCGGGATTTGATCGACAAGGATAAACTAACCTAAAATAATGACGAAATGGTTCGGTAAATAAGTGGATTTTATTAACAATTTTAATAGGATTTTTAGATTTATTTTTGTGAGTTTAAGGTCATTTTCTAACTTTAAAAATATTATTTTTAAGTATTTTTAATTGATTCTTAAATTAAATAAATAAATAAATAAAATAAATTTTTTGACTTTTTGGTTGACCGTTGACCGGACCGTTGACCGGTCGGATTATGTTTATTCATGCGCTGAGTGAGGTTCGAACCCGGGACCTCTCGTACGTGTGCACGCAGCTCTACCGACTGAGCTACGTGTCTAACCCGAAATATTCTATGTTTTAATTGTATATATATACTAATTAAATGTTAATTTATTTGGTTTATATTAAAAGGATTTAAACTGGTTGAACCGGTTGCAGGGAAGCCAGATCGAACTCGGGTCCTTTGGCTTGTAAGCGCACAGCCCAACCAATTGGGCTGTGTGTCTTATCTGATTAACTTACGGTTTATATTAATCTTATAAACATACTGGGACCTGTTCTGATTCAGTTTTTAAAAAAAATTTGTTTTAATTCGGAAAGTCGGTGCGTTTGTAAGGTTCGAACTCGTGACGTGCGCTATGTGTTTGCACACAGTCCACCGCTGGACTGTGTGTCTAACCCGGTTTAATATCATGTTTTAATTATACTTATACACAATGTTTGACTTCGTCTTCTTCATTCATGAACACAGACAACGATATCCGACTGTTCTGGTTTAAATCATTCGTCGGACATTTAAGTGATTGAAATGTAATGGATAAAAAGAGTTAAGGAATCGAATTGTACCGAACAGACTGTTTTTCTCAGAATTCCGGCAATGGTCGTCGGCTCTGATTTGTGAATTCCGTCTGATTGAATCAATTAACGTTTTTGATCGATGAGTTGTGAAATTGAGTTACTAAACAAGGATTATCAAAGAGTTTAGATGTTTGTACCGAGTCACAACGTGATTTCAGAAATATCCAGAGATTTTCCGGCGAGTGCAGATTATCCGGCAACGTCGTCTGGGACCGATTCTGGTTGAAGGATTGGAGTTAGTATAAGTCTAACAATGGATTGAAAACGAAAGAGTCGAGAATTTTACCGAATTGGTGTAAGTCTCGGTTTTCCGGCGAATGTCCGGCAATACAGAATATCTCCGGCGAGTGTAATTGCTTCGAGAATTTGTGCGATTTTGAGCGAAAAGATTACCAGAGACTTGGGTGTGTATTTATAGGGAAGAATCATGATGAATTGAGTCCGAATTTAGTCTTGATTCATGGTCAAGGTTTTCTCCGGCGGTTATGACTGAGATCGCGGAATTTGACATCGGTTGATGTTAATACATGCGTTTAGTCAAAGGAAACCGTCGGAGTCACGCGAAATCGTCGAGATTTCCGGTGACTGCGGATTGGGCGCGCTGATTCACTGGGTTTGATTTAGAGTTTCAACATAAATGTTATTTGTTTTAATACTTATCACAAATGAGTCAAGTGGCGGAGTGGTTGAGTGTTGTTTGTTTCTTCCGGCTGACCCGGGTTCGAAACCCGGCAGCCTCCTTTCTTTTTTATTTAATTTATTTTTACTTTTTAATCATTATAGTTTTTAAATTCTAAAATGTTTATTAATTATGTATTGTTTAAAATTAAAATTAATCATAAATACGCAACAAAATTTTATAACTTGATATTCGATTAATAAACGAAGCAGGTTTTGGAATACCCGTTTTTCGACGGATGTTACATACCCTTAGTAAAAGCTACCTTTATAAAACCTGGGTTTTATTCCCTCCTGTTTAATAAATAAAACTGGTGTTTCTAAACTCCGATAATTTTTCCTAACTACGGTCCTGATGAAATTTCCGCTGCAATATTTTCAAAATAAACCAATAGTACCACCTGACTGCCTCACGGCTCCCGCTCCCAGGGTGGGGGTCGGGGGTTGTGACAGAAAGTGGTATCAGAGCCACTCGTTTAAGCAATTAAGTGTTGTGATAATACCTGAGCTTAAACAAAAGAGTTAGGAAATCGATATTAACTGGTAGCACCAAGATAGTATTTAAACTTGAACTTAAGAAAGATGTACTTTTAAAATCATGGGTTGAGAAAATTATTTTTACGGGAAATACAATTACCTCTCCGGCAAGATTGGGTATGGTGTGATAGACTTTCCAACTTGTCCGGGTAAGATGGGGTAGCCTCTCTGGCAAGACCGGGTAAGATGGGTATATGTTATGTTAAAAAGTTACAAAATTCCCTAAATAATACCATGACCTGATATTTGGCATGTTTTTATTCAATGATGGATCCTGAGGTCGTCGCTAAAAACAAAGAGAACGAACTTGTGTATGTTTTATCGACTGTCACGGGTGTCATGGATGTGAACTGTTGATCTTTCGGGCTTCCGTGGACGACCCATTTCCATTTTCTCTGGTGCAGTCTTCTTTCAACCAAATTCCCACCCTATAATTTGATAAATTTTGATCAAAAAAGAATAAAACTTGTGGATTTCAAAAAAAGGTTTGACTTTTTTGGATCAAGTACTTTGGTTAAAAGAAAGAGCGAGTCGGAATGAGGCCCGGTTCTTTGGTGTACTGTGCAGCTAGTTTGGAAATATGAATTTGTTAAATACATTAACCTTTTGAATGGCACATATATTACAGTATATGAAACATATAATCGTATAGATATGTTTATCCAAAAAGCCATTTAGGTGCTATTTTAAACTTGAACCATAAAGTTAAGAGGTTAATACAAAATAACCTATGGGTTATTTCTGTGAATATAAACGATTGTTTTGTTTTAATTGTTCTATGATATTCAGATGTCGAATGAAGTATCACATAATCAAGAAGTTGATGCCAATAATAAAAATCCATTAAACAAAGGGGCCATAGAAAACATAATCGCCCAAGGAATAGCTAATGCCATTCCGTTAATTATTAAGGCTGTAAAAAACCCATAGAACCGACCAAAGCTGTGAGTAGCAAGCGTACTCATAGTAACAACTTTAGCCACGGCGTCAATGGAGATAATGATGATATTATCAAAACCCCATTGCCTAAAAATATGAAAACAATGACTCCTGGATGTTCCTATAAAGAATTTCTAGCCTGTAAGCCAAATGAGTTTGTCGGCAGTGAAGGAGCCACAGCTGCACTGCGATGGTTGGAAAAGACGAAAGTTGTTCTTAAGATCAGTAAATGCGCCGAAGAAGATAAGGTGATGTATGCTTCCAATCTCTTTAAAGATGAAACCTTAGAATGGTGGAATACTATTATTCAAGCAAAAGGAAGTGACATGGCCTATGCCATGAATTGGGGAGAATTTAAGGAAATAGCAGAAAGAAAATTTTGTCCTCCTTATAAGAAGGAACAAATGGCAAAAAAGTTCCTAAATCATAGAATGGTCGATGCGAAATGTCATGAATATACAACAACGTTATTCGAATATGCAAGAATGGTACCAACTCTGGCTTCGCCAAAACCTGTACTAATTTCTCGTTATATTTGGGGACTGATTAGTGAAATTCGCGATATCGTCGAGGCAACTAGACCTCAGACCATCGAGGAAACAGTCGAACTAGCCAATACATTAACAGACAGACTAATCCGCATTAGAGAAGAAAACAAGAAGAATGAGTTAGCCCGGAAAATTTCCCAAGAGTTTTACCCTGATGATTCCTATAAGAAGAAAGGAACTGAACCGTCATTTGAGAACGTATCTGCAAATACTGTAATAAAAAGCATTTAGGGAAATGCTACTTTAAGAGGAAACCCTACTGTAATCTTTGCAAAACACCTGGCCATAAGGAAGAACAATGCAAGAGGAAAAACCCAGTCCGTTTTAACTGTGGAGAAACAGGTCATATCCGCCCATTTTGCCCAAAACTGACGAAGGCCACCGACAACAAGGCAAAAACAACAGACGGAGTTAAGAAGAACGCGCGAGCATTCGTACTTACTACGCAGGAAGCAGAAATGATTTCAGACGTGATCGTTGATATGTAATATCTAAGTTAAAGTATCACTTGACCCTAGTACGAATCGAAGTTAATAAATAATGTTTTCTGTTAACTACTTCATCTGTTCAGAACCATAATAGGCTTGTTTGGTATTCACCTTCTTTGAATCATTTATTTAGTTACGACACCTTGTGGTGACATTTTTTTTGCATTAACTTGAAGCTTGAGCTAATCTCGTTCGCACACTTGATGTGCGGGTTTATTTATTCTTAAAACCCATCTTATTGATTCATTGTCATAAAACAATCTTAATAGAGTGATGTGTTAAGATAAGGATACACAAATTCATGTTTCCTTCATCATTTATCGAAAGTTTCATAGTATTCATTTGTTCTTTCATCATCAACTGAAAATCCTATGAGTTTTTTTTAAATAAATATTCGAAATTACTTTGTTAAACCTTTAATTTGATTACGAACACCATAATTACTGAACTATTTTGATCATTACGACACCTTGTGGCGTCGGTATAAATTTGTAGCCTGAGCTAATCATGATCTTACAAAACTACGTATTCTTCTCGTTTGACTCATTTTTGAAAATAGTCTTAATACAACTATGTATTAAGATAATAATACACTAAATTCTGTTGTGTTTCAAGTGTATCCTTGTCATTCAATAATGTCAACACATTGATTTTTCCTCATAACATGGTTCGAGAGTTGACACATCATCTTCATGTTTCTATTTCAGTTGAGCTTGTTAATTCTAAGTGTTCTTTGATTGACAACCAAAGTAAGTTTTCCTTTGGCATTGAATTCTATTGTTTCCAAAATCATTCACAGAGTTGTAAACGTTCGATCTAGACACCTATTGGTCATAAATCTTTCATTTGGATTAAACCATGTAAACTTAGTCACTCTGATGGTTGTATCATCACACTTCGTTCATTTGATATCGATTTCTAGAAATGATTCAATTAAACCATTGAGTCCTATTCATGGTAAACCTTGTATTCACAAAATTCGTATATGTCCTGATTCATTTACCATAATATTATTAAGTATTGATTAACGCGTGACATCACCCGGAAATGATATCATGACTTAAATCTCGAGGACGAGATTTAAAACAAGGTGGGGAGGATGTAACAACCCTAAAAAATATTCCCAGCGACAACCCGTAATTGAAACCATAAATGCGCGTGATGAAACCGGGATACTTGATCAGAAAACCTAGTGGTTAAGAAAACTGGACGGTTAACGCACCAGAGTACACTTGTTAGATTCACAATTAAAAACCGAACAAATGGGATAAAGACCCGATCATACGCGACAAGAACCGGCAAGAAAATTTAGAAAAAAACACGCGATTGGACGGAAAGGCGGCCAGGGACACGTGTCACGCCGATGCTCCACATGTCAGACCTATGTGGACATGTGGCAGACATATGCCAGGTCGACCGCTCCCGCGCCACGCGCCAGTTTGATCGAATTTCGATGAACTCTCTCTCTCGTATCTACATTTGTCTGCACAACACCCCCTAAACCCCTAAACCCGCGAAGCGCTGCCCGCTGAAAGTATCTTAACCCCCGATCACTAATTCGTTATCCTACCCGATTGATTTAGGACTTACCGACGCATGTCAAGGCTCTGCCCGACTAAGCTCGTTGGGGTTCTGTCTCGTGTTGTATGGGCATCCTACCCGATTGATTTAGGACCCACCGACGCATGTCAAGGCTCTGCCTGACTAAGATTCGTTGGGGTTCTGTCTCGTGGCTAAAGTGACTTGGGTTATTTTACTAAAACGTGTGCATTGTATGTTTTAATAGAACCTCGAGAAAATAATCAGGATCTTGTCACCAGAAAGCCTGTAGGAATACCTAAGTTTTCAATGTGAGTCATTCTCCTTTTCTTAAATGCTTTGCAAAACCCTAAATATTTTTCAGTTATATTATATGTGATTAAGTATTTGTATTCTTACTGAGAACTACCGTCAGTATGTGGGGTTTTGTATACAATACTTGATAATCTTCAGTATTAGACAATGGGTTAGCCAATAAGTGATATGACCACAGTCACAGGAACTGCCACCGAGTTTTAAAATAAGTTTCTTTACTATTGGACAATGAGCTAGCCAATAGTAGTTTAGTAAGATAAACAAATATAAAAACTCTTAATGATGTAAATATAAGAATGTGTCATTTTGTACAAACAGAATGAACTCACCAGTATTTTATGCGGACAAAATGTTTTTAAAACGCGTTTCAGATGATTACAGTAGATGGGATACAGCACCAAAGGGCTTAAAGAAGTGGCTCATTTTATCAACTAAATAAAGAAACGTTGTTTTATGAATTCGGGTGTACCCCTTAGTAAAAGCTACCTTTATAAAACCTAGGTTTTATTCCCACCTGTTTAATAAATAAAATCCGGTGTTTCTAAACTCTGATAATTTTTCCTAACTACGGTCCTGAAATTTCCGCTGCAATATTTTCAAAATAAACCACCGGTACCACCTGAATGCCTCACGGGGTGTGGTCGGGGGCTGTGACAAAAATAGCAAAAAAACAAAACTATTTGTTTTAAAATGGCAAGAAAAAAACTATTTGGACTAAAGTATCAATTTTGATCAAACACCAGGGACTAAAATAACAATTTACTCTTCAAGATATATGATTTTTTCCTTTTCAAAGTTTAGGAGAAAAATGATATAATGTTTTTATTAAACACAAATCTTACATGCTCATAAATTACATCAAATGAATTCTAAGTTACTCATTATTTGGGATTGAATCCAAACCTCCTATTAAAAAATAAAGAGAATTGCCACTTTATTCCAAATAGTTTTTTTTTCTCCCATTTTAGTCCCTGACTTGTGTCATTTTTTTGCGATTTTCATCCAACTCACTAACTCTATTAAAAAAGTCACTTAACTTAGGGGCATTTTGGTCAACCCATAATTTTCTTTTTTTTGTTTTTGCACGTGTGATGGTACGAGGATCGTGTTGTTCCGATTTACAGTGAAGATGTTGGCGGTGGTTGCTGGTTTACGATGATGGCAGTGGTTTTGGTTGATGACGTGGGTGGCAGAAAAGTGGCCGGTGGTGGTGGAAATGGTGGGTGATGATGGTGGTGGGGTGGGTGGTGACGGTGCAGGCAAGTGGTGGCGATAATAGAAGGTTGTGATAGGGTGGGTGGTCGGAGGTGATGGTGGTGGTGGATGAAAATGACAAAAAATTGACAAAAGGTTAGGTCTAAAATGACAAGAAAAAAACTATTTGGACAAAAGTGACAATTTTGATCAAAACTCAAGAACTAAAATAACAATTTATTAAAAAATAAAAGACTAGCCTGAGTAGAGGTTAGACAAAATCTCCATACTAATAAACGAAAATCTTTTTTTTTTAACACGTGTCAATCTCTGATGACTTCTTATTTTATTTTTCAATTTTTTTTTCTATTAAATAATAATAATAATAATAATAATATATAATTTAGATAAGGATAATAAGTTTCCTTATCCTATTTTTAATTTCTTTTTTCTATTAAATAATAATATATAAATTAGATAAGGATAACAATTTTTTAATAAACTTTGAATTAATATATTTAATTTGTATTTCTCCTTCTCTAGGAGATAGGTTAAGTTCCTATTAACAATAGTTTAACTAGATAAGGATAATAATTTTTTTATCAAACTTTGAATTAATAATAATATATAATTTGTCTTTTCTCTTCCTCCGTATGAGATAGAAGAAACTATTTTTTTCTGTGTATAACCAGGCAAATATATAAATTTTTAATCTCATTTAAATTAAATTTAGTTAATTATTCTTTAAATATTATTATTATTTAGTATTTAATATGATAGAGAAACAAGAAAATAATATTAAATCACAAACTTCACGGATCTCTCTTACTTATTTATAATTCTTTTTCTTTTTTCCGCTTATTTATAATCATCTAAATTTCATTGGTTTTACCACGTGTAATATACATGTTTCTAACCTAATAATAGATAAAAAAATTAATTTTTAATAAGTAAATAATACATCAAATTCATCATTTAAATACATATCTTGATGACTGCATTGTTTATCTATTACATCATATTTATTTAATTCATCCAATACACTAAGTATTTTAAAGATATAACTATATTATTTATTGTATAACATTTAATTTATGTAACCCATGTAAAACATAGGGTTATAAGCTAGTTGATATAATTATAAAAAAAACAATTTTACAAAAAAATAAAATCCAAGATTCGTTAAAACTTTTTATTCATAATTCAATGAATCTAATAAAAAAAACCTAAGTCTTAAATGTCAAAAAAAAACCCCCTTCATGTGAAATAAAATCTAACTGGTCCAAATTCGAATATTATCTATACCTACAATTAGAAAGCTGATGACCACTGCCAGCCTGCTGCATGGCAACTCACCATTGGTCCAGCTTTAAGGTTTTTTTTCTTAACTTTTGTTTATTTTACTTTATATCCTTTCATATTTTGTATTAACACTTACAACCCTCAACTTTCTAAAAACTTTATAGTTTTCTTTGTCTTTTAGTAAGTTTCTTTTTGTTTTAGTTTTTACTCTTCAACATTTAGTATTTACTTACAACCCTTCAACTTTCTAAAAACTTTATAATCAATTTTTACATGCTTATATTTATTTACGTGTCGGTATAAATTCAAATTGATTACGTCTCTTTGAAAACGAGTACGTTCAGATATAATATTTTTTTGGCTTCTTTTTGTCTTTTATGTTTTGTGTTGATCTATGTTTCGACATAAATTTTGTTTTACAACAGGTCGGGAATATAATATGTTTTCATTAGACTTTAAAAATTTGACTTACTTTACAGTTCGGCGACACCGCAACGCGCGGTACCATTTTTAACTTAAAAAACATAATTTTTTGCTTATTTTTATATACGGGTCGGTATAAGTTTAGGTTGGTGTTCGACTTAAATTTTTTTCGCAAATAAGTTGGGTCATGTATAATACGCTACCGTGCTTATTTTTACGTACGTCTTCAGTTTATTTACATAACTTTTGTTCTGAAACGATTTAAGTCTTTACTCTATAAATCTGAGTTACTTTATATTTGGATCCGTCGCATCGCGCGAATAAAATTACTAGTTAAAAACAACACTAAAGTTGTTGGTTGGGGGAGATCATCCTCTCAAAATCGCCACAAATTAAAGTTAAAAAAAAACCCCTTTTCATTCTTCTACAATCCAAAACCCTAATCTTCAAACCCAGAGTTTTAATTTCGCTCTACAAATGTCAGCAGTTATCCCCAACATCACCTCATATTCGACTCCAAACCCTGACCCCCCTCCACCATACGCCTTTGGATTGCACGATCTATCGGAATTGGAGCTTGCTGGAGCTGCAACTGATGCACCTCCTCACGAACATGTAAATTTTTTCTTTCTTTTTATTTGCTTGATTATCTGCATTTTGTGTACGAATTGTTGCTGTTGAAGCTATTTTTTGCAGAAAGATTTACTGGGCATGAGCAAGTTTTTTTTTATTTTAGGGTTTTTTTCCTTTGGTGGTAAAGTTATTTATGCAGAAAGATTTACTGGGTATGAGAAAGTTATGTTTTTTTTGCAATTTTATGTTAGGGTTTTTTTTCTTTGGTGTTGAAATTAGTTATGCAGAATGATTTACTGTGTATGAGCAAGTTATGTTTTTTTTGTGATTTTATTCCAGGGATTTATTTTTTATATATGCGTTTTTTCTTCTAAATGTGCTAACACAATCAAATGGGACAGAGATGTGGGTTTTTGGTTTTTATAATGGTCTGAGGTGTAATACCATGTGGTACTGTACAATGCTTTCTTTTCTAAATTTGTGATGACATAACTGTAAGTTGATGTGTAAGGTTTAAAGGGTGTGTGAGTGTTCCAAATTTAGAACTTTAGTGATGTCACATGTTATCAATTTCGTTGAATGTGCGAAAACCGTCGAATAATAAGTATTTTTTTGTGCTACATTGCATTGTTCTCTCTTTTGTTTTTTTTTTATAAGATTGAAGGGTGTATAATTGTTCGGTTGGTCCAATCTTAGAACATTAGTGATGCCCCATGTTATTGATTTCTTTAAATGTGCGAACACTGTCGGATAATAAGTATTCTTCACTTGGTTTTTAAATTTTAGAATGTGCGTCTCAGGAGCGCATAATGCGCGCATCGCATGATGCATCGCATGTTGCGAGTCCAAGATGCGCGCCTCACATGATGTCGTCTATTGTGCCGCCCGATGCAGTTGACCGGTATTTGAACAAATTAGATCCTTAATTGAACAATTCTAACTATAGATGATGAGAATATATTACATTTTAGTGTTTAAAGGTTCAAGTTAAAAATTAGCTATACATACCTTTTTAGTATTTTTAAATAAAGAACACCTCGCATACGTGATGCGTGCGCTTCGCGCATTGCGCATCACGCATCGGGTTTTTGGATCAAAACGCATCCGATCGCCACACACATTTTAAAACCAAGATTCTTCCATTTGCTACACTGCGTTGTTCTCTGTCTCTCTTTTTTTTTTTTTTAATTTGAAGGGTGTATGATTGTTCCAAATTTTGAACATTAGTGATGCTCTTCATTGCACGTGTGAGTAGTTGATCATAGGTATAATTATAAGAAGTGTGAAATTGCACGTGTCTAATAAAAGTAGCTCGGTGGGCCAGTGTATAAGGAAAGTGTAAAGTCATTAGCACAGTTTTAACATTTTGGTATTTAAGTAAAAATTGGGTTAGGAACTCCATAGTTGCTATGATGATGAATGGGGCCCTATGAAATGATGATGTTGAGGTTATAAAACGATAAGATAAATCATATTAACCAAACTAGTTGTTCTGAGTTAGTTAATTGTATGATTTATGGCAGGTCATGCGTAATTGATATTTGGTCCTTTTTTACATATTAACCTTATCTTGTATATTGTGTGAACATGAAGTTTCTCTTTAACGCAAACAAACGTGCAATCCTGTTAAGAACAACCTAATTTGGTTTTTACTTTTTAATATAAAATATTCATTGTGTTTTGATGCAATTTAAACGTAAATACGTAATGTTCTGGCATCTTTAGGTCGTTGCGACTACGAGTGTGGCTACAAATGCTGTCTTCGTAACAAAGCAACTCGAAAATATCCTACCCTTTCAGTGTGAGGTATGTAATATTTCTTGTGACACGAAGGATGTGCTCGAGAAACATAAACAAGGTAAAAAACACTTAAAAAATGTGAAAAAATCAGCTGATTCATCTGGCAATGCACCACAAGTGGTGCCACAACCTGTTGCAAGTGAAACTGTAGTTGGAGAATTCGAGAATAAGAAGCAAAGGCTATTGCAAAATGTGTGCAACGGCCGAAACATTGCTGTGTTGTGATATTTGCAATGTGATATGCAACAATCAAGAAGGATTTCAGAAGCATATTGCTAGCAAAAAGCATGCTGCCAAGGTAAATTGATTGAAGTTTTGATAATTGAATTTTATATGATTTGATTCCATAGTTGTATCAGTTTTTGATCCTTTGACTGGATTATTGTCTTTATATTATATATTTCTTTTTGCTAAAACATGTCATATTGAACTTGAAATAGCCACATACCTTTCCTTACTGGAGAAAATAGATTGGACATTTGGCTTTTAGTAGATTTCAGAGTAGGATTAGTAATTTGTCTTTTGGTTTAAAAAAGCGCAAAGCGCACAAAAGCGCCGAGTTCTAAAACCGAGGCGCAAAGCGAAAAAGCGGTGAGCTTTTCGTACGCAAGCCGCAAAGTGACTATATAATTTATTTATATATCCCATAGGTTTTTAGCATCCCCTACCTATGATTAATTAAGCTTTATACATGTTTTAAATGAAAAAAAAACATAAATTTATAGCATAAAAAGCCTGTTGTACAACACTCAGCTGCACAAAGACAAGCCAGGTACAAAAGGCGCGCGTCTCACCTGCGCCTTAGGTCAATTTTTAGCCTAAAAAGTGCGCATCACCTGCGCCTTTTGTACACTGTGCGCCTTATGTCACACAAGGCGCAAACCTAGGCGCGCTTTTTTAAACCAAGATTTGCCCATTATAGGTAATTGATGTATCCTAGTTCAGGTCAATAATATTCTTTTATTTGTTCTAGTCTAAGCAGTTAATGTGGTAAAAATCAGATATCGGTCAAGGACTGATATTTGAGATATACGTTATCGCGGTGGGATATTGGTAATTTTAGTATCATGTAGAATTTATATATATATAGCAATTTAACACTTAACAGTTTAATATACTCTCCTACCATTAACAAATTAAGACTTAAAAACATTAACTTTTGACACTAACAATTAACAATTAAGACTTAAAACACTAATAGCAGCAATAAGAAGAAAGACAAATGGTAGAACTAAGAAGAAAGGTACTGATATCGGGAAAATCGGTGATATATTGGTCAAATATCGGTTAGTATCTCCGATAATATCGGTACCGATATTTTACATAGGAACCAATAATCGATATATCGGTGATATATCACCGATTTAACTGCATAGGTTCTAGTTACTTTAGAACGTTACATCGGTGATATATCATTGATTTAACTGCATAGTAGGGGTGTGCATGGGTTGGTTTGGTTCGGTTTTTACCATTAACCATAATCATAACCACTAACTTCGGTTATGGATTTTCTTAACCATAACCGAACTTCGGTTATGGTTCGGTTGGTTATTAACCAAAAACTTTAACTAAACTAACTTTTGGGATAAAGTTAAAATAATATACGCTAATGGGTCTACAAAATAAGAATGAAACCCACCATGTTGGAGTTAGCTTGGACCTTTTTTATAAGAGAACCAAGACTACATTTTTTGGTTAAACTACCGATATGAGAACCCTTTTAATAAAGTAAATTATGTACTCAGTGATAGAACTATAGAAGATTCATACAATCATATAACATCTCAAAACTTCTTCAAAATAAGGGTATCTACATCAACAGCATTTTGTTACTAACATACTTTTATCTTAGTAAAAAACCTCTACATGGCTATCGTAAAACATAAATCCATTATATCGAATTATAGACTTAACATTACAAGTTCGGTTTGGTTTCGGTTATATCGGTTAACCTAAGCTTCATAACCGTAACCATAACCGGTTGGTCGGTTAACCAATGCTTCATAACCATAACCATCGGTTATGTTGGTTATCGGTTAAAATCGGTTCGGTTATGGTTCGGTTATCGGTTATGGCGGTTAATTTGCTCACCTTTACTGCATAGGTTCTAGTTACTTTAGATATCTGATAAATATCAAGAGCTTGACGTAAACCATGTTTCAAGTTGCACACTGCCATATACGTAAAGCAACATCTGTCAGGTTTCATGTAGAGGTGGCAGCCTTAATCGATTTAGTTATGAATGACTCAACTGAAGTTATGTTTTATTTGTAATGGATCATACTTTGTATAATCTTAAATATACGCTTAAAAGTAAACAAGTCAAATGGGTAAATTTTGAACTGGTAAACAGGTTGAAATATCCCTGAAGTTACTTTTTTCACCTCTAGTTTCTAGTACACTTGTAGAATAATGTACTCTCAACTTCATTTTGCTTGAAAATTTAACTGTTCTTGTATGTTACTATGCAGTCAATCATTCAGCAGGCAGGCACGAACGCAGTCTTTGATGCCACATCAGATTCCGGTGGCGGTTCACAGAAGAAACCTGCCGGCTTTCCATGTGAAATCTGCAAAATCGTTTGCACGAGTGATGAACTCTTGAACACGCATATAGCAGGGAAGAAACACGTCAAGAAACTTAAAGACTTGGGGCTCTTGCCCTCGAAGCCTGTGGAAAATCTAGAGTCCGATGAGGTCAATAAAGTCAATTTATATGGAGATATACCGTCAAATCTGCCCTTGAACCCTTTTGTTTCACAGGACACACAACCAACCAACCCTATGGCGAATCAAGAGTCCAATGAGGACAAAACCGTTGATTTGATTGGAGCTGAATCGTCAAATTTGCCCTTGACCTTTATTGCTTCACAGGACGCACCAACTACCGAGCATGTGGTAAATCTAGAGTCCAGTGAGGACAAAACTGACAATTTAACTGGAGCTATACCGTCAAACCTGCCTGTGGTAAATCCAGAGTCCAATGAGGGCAAAACCGTCAATTTAAACTGGGTGTGTGAACTTTGTGGGATCAGTTGTAACACCGAAGAAATGTTGAAAAATCACCGAGCAGGAAAAAAACACCGAAAAAACGTAGAGAAGTCTGAAAAGTTAATAGGACCAAACCCTAACCTTACTACTGAACCTGCGGAAACACCAAAGGTGATTGGACCGTTGCAAGAAAATGGCGCACGTATCGGTTCTAAGAGGAAGGGGAAGAAAGGTGGAGGTGATGATGACGTGGAGGCGAAGAAGCAGAGGCTTTTGCAAAGTGGGACGGCTTTGGATGCTTTACAAATGTGTAAGTTGTGCAATGTTGTTTGTAACTCCGAAAAGGCGTTTATTACTCATCTTGGTGGTCAGAAGCATGTTGCAATGGCGGTAAAACAAGCGGAAACTCAAGCAAGTGCAGCAGGTCAAGAATCTTGAAAGCTTTTCTCATTTTGATGCTGCAGGTAGAATCATTAAGTAATTTGTGGTTGAATCTTTTGGGTTATTGTAGAAGAAAACTTGACATGATCGACGATCGATTTTGTCTATAACTAGACTAGATAAATCTTCTTGTTGATGGTGATTCTCAATCACCTTTGATGGATTCATCATTGTTGTTATTTTGGTTTTAAATAAGAACAAAGGGAATTTGTCTTTCTATGCCATTTTATACCCTTTATTTCATATTTTTATGTTTCGCCCTGTATTTGTGCCTTTTTAGGAAATACTACGATTACACGATATGATATGATATGATCTATTACGCGAGACGAATACTCCAAAAGTAGCAAACAATATCGTTTAAAAATCATTACCTGAAGATCTTCTTGCTTGTTCAGTTAGATGATAATAACATATGACGTCAGTTTTCATACATATAACCACAAGAAAATTCTTCATTCCTTTTTGTGTTCACTACATTTGTCAGTAATGATAGATTTCATGATCAAGTCCATTACGTTAATGTTGATATCCTTAATTATAGCATGAAGTTGATTCTCCGAGTTTGTTATTATTTTCGTCTGGTAAGATCACTTGATGTTCACCAAGATTAACTATAAGTTCACGTGGGTGTAGCTCAGTTGGTCAAGGCGTGGTTAAGTTGCATCCATAAGCCGCGAGTTCGAGTCCGGACTACTGCGTCTTGTCCCGCTGAGTTAGCTCCTGCCCTCTCGCCCCTACCTTAGTCTCTGACCGGGGGGGGGGGGGGGGGGGGGGCTCCACTATCATCGGGGCGATGGTGTGGGCCGGTTAGTGTGTCCGGTTATACACGTTTTGCATCCATCTATTGTTAATGAAAGATGTGGTTCTAACGGTTGGATATAGGATGCATGCAACAACACAACAATTATAGCGTATTAAATTTCAACCAATTTTTGTTTGGTGTTTTCATTGCTCCATTATATCACAAAGACGTTGATGTATGTTTCATGATAGTTATCGAAAACTTTTTGTTTGCATATGACAATCACAATAAGACAAGTAGGCCTACTGTTAATCTTCTCACAAGCTTGAAATCTTTTGTTCATAGTGATCAATACCCAACTCGTTTCTAAAGTGCTTAACAACTCTCGTTGTAAAAGAAAACAATTAGGTGTATCTGATATTTATACAGGAAACTCATGGTTTGAATTTAAATAAATTTCCGTAATTAAAGGCTTAAAATTAGATTATATTGGAAATAATTGCCCTTTATCGGTAATGTTATTCAATAATATCATTATTATTATAAATCTAATATTAAATAAATTCATAAAAATATATTTTTTTAAGGTTTATTTAAAATATATTATTATCAGACTGCGTGTGGTCCCTTAGCGTCTTATGCCAAATCGGCATGTGGCGCCAAACACCACCCTTTCTAGTTATTGAGGGCGTCAAAGCCCTCTTCTACCATTGCATTAATCGGCACCATGCCCTTGAGAGCTGCCGTCCACCCTTTTTGACCAATCATGTCTTCTTATTTATTTATTTTTATTTTATATTTAGTGAACCGACTATACCTAATTATTGTGTATTTAGTTACTGTTCAAAAGCCTATGTGATAACAATGTGGCGGTGGTTTGGTTATTCCACTACACATAACCTCATTATAAATTATAAATTAAAGATATATTTGAAGTAATAATAGATAATAAATAATTTATATTAAGTTGATTTACCATTTTTGAACGATAAATTATTATTCTTACTCTATTACATCAATAATCTTGAATAATTCTTTATTGTTTAGGTTTAAACTTGAAACCTTCACTCTAGAGGCATATGCCATTCACATATGTTTTATTAATCACAATATTTAATATTATTCATAGTAATTAATGATATTAAAATACTGTTAACTTATATAAACTAGTAGTAAACCCGTGCGCCGACACAGGGCGGTGTTTAGAAAACCATGCATACCATATTTTATACAGTTTTTAAGATTGAACATATGTCTTGACAGTAGTCATAAACACAGGTGGTGTTTAGAAACCGCGTATGATCATCATGCTGGATTGGCAGTAGAGGTGTCGTAATGAGTCGGTCGGGTCGGCTACAATCATTGGTTTGCATCATGTTTGAAGCTTACTTTGGAGCTGAGTTTACCCTAAAACTTCAATCTATTAGCAACTTCAATAACCTTTCAATATTTAATATTGAATATCAAACAAAACTTGAATTCCAAAGATTTTGATTTACAAATTAAACACATGTGCCTCTCCTTCCTGTCGCATCCTGTCATAAAGTTGAGCAAAAGGCATAGGTGACATTACAACTACTTTTTTTGATGTCGTGGACTTGCCAGAGAGTCGACATGTCCAATAACAACAATAATGAGGTTAATAACGAATTAAGATAATATGTCAGTTATATGAATTCACATATCATATTATGTAGGTTTAACTTAAACTTTTGAAAACATAAACTTGCCTTCTTCATCTTTGAAAGCCTTTTTTTGTTGATGGATGACAAGTTGTTTTGTCCAATATTGGATGTAGACTTATCTATGTGATCATTATAAAAAAAACATCAAATAGATAAAATGTTACGATAAAACCAAAAAGATATAAAAGTCATAAAAATTCCTTACCAAATCCGCCACTTGAAGAACCTGGTCCATTGATGAAGCTCGTTTCCAGGTAACAGGCTGTTCTCCGCTGGCTTTCAAGAATTGGCCATAAGCTGCAAATCGCTAATTACATATTAGTTCATATGTGATTACAATTAACGAACTAATAAACTTATCTATGTGATCATTATAAAAAAAACATCAAATAGATAAAATTTTATGATAAAACCAAAAAGATATGAAAGGCATAAAAATTCCTTACCAAATCTGCCACTTGAAGAACCTGGTCCATTGATGAAGCTCGTTTCCAGGTAACAGACTGTTCTCCGCTGGCTTTCAAGAATTGGCCATAAGCTGCAAATCGCTAATTACATATTAGTTCATATGTGATTACAAATTAACGAACTAATAGATCCCATCATTTTTCCTTGTATCTTCTTCGCAGCATAATGAAAATGAGCGATTTACATTTTAAACCATCATACTAATAGCTTTTTGTTGAATACAATCTGCCTCGCTTTAGAAATTCCCAAAAAGAAACAGTTGGATGAGTTAGTGATTTTGGACTTAAAATTAAAATACAAGAAAACCATCTTATTGGACATTTTTGGGCTATTTTTTTTGTAAAGTATAATGTTTTTCCCTTTGTAGTTTCAGAAAATTATTTGTTTGTAACAAAAGTTATACCGGTGATAAAATGGTTGGGTTGTATGATTTGTTATTTTTAATTTCATAAACAATTAATATTTGAAGTATGATTTCAAAAACTACTACTAAAAACTTATAGTTAAATTTTTTAATAAAGCAAAGTAGAATATTATGAGAGACTCTTGCCCATTTAACCATACACTTGTAAGCTGAAGTTTAAAATAATGTACAAAATGGAGAATAGGAATGAGACATGCCTGTAACGAACTTCTATAAACGTGTGGCTTGGTAGAGATTGTAATAGATTAGATTCATCTTGAACCCTTCAATCTGATAACCATATATTTGTCAATTTTAACCTCATTTGAATTCCAACTGAATTTTAAAACCATTGGACATTTGGACTTAAAGTGTAGAACAAAGATTTACCATGATCGTAGCATAAGCAGATCCGATACGACCAGCTCCAACCACACCAACAGTTTGCCCTTTGAGCAAATTTCCCACAAACCTAAAATAATATGTGATTATCTTAAATGTGATTTGGATCCATCAAACTTTGCTAGGTGAATAATCCAAATAAGGCTCTATATTTAACAAAGTTATATTTAGATAGTTGATACATAATATGTTTTGGTGAATTGGTGAATATGAAACACATGATCTTACAGATGAGGAAGCCATCCATCGTATAAGCCAGCCCTCATGAACCCATCAGCTTCAACAACCCTTCTAGAAGCTGCAAGAGAGAGCGATGATGCTAACAATGCTGTGGTCTCCGTAAGCACACCCTATGCATATTTTATTCCATCAGATTGAACCATCAGATTGTTCCGATACACAATAAAGTTACAGAACTGAAAACCTAATAATTCAGCATGTTTAGGGGTAAAATGGTCTATTCATCAACTTTATAAAATTGTCTATTTAGTCTAATATTACCTTCCTATGGACAGAATCAGCCTGCAAATGGGCTATTAACCCAAGCCAGTAAGCGTTTGATTTGGTTTTCGTTTCGTGTTTCTTCAGCAGGGTCCGCTTGACCCGTCAACATACAAAATAATACCTAAATAATCAGATCAATAATTTATTTTTAATATATAATTAGTGTGTAAAATAACGAACCCGGTCGAGTTCATGGTTGGCTATCTTTTTACTATGCAAGCCTCTTAAGACATTCTTGCAAGCATCAACAGCCCTATGTATCTGGATTAGAATCCAACTGGTTAGAAAACAATAAGAACGATGATAATAGTCTTCAATATGAGATATTACTTTTAAAAGCCGAATTAACGCACCTTGCATAACACTGACGAATAAATCGAGCATAGAAATCATCAGACATGAATACAAACCGGTGGATAGTGATGTCATCAAGATCCTAAAATCAGAATAAATTGTTATTACCTGGCAACATAAACAAACGACGGAGTAATAAACTGATACTTGGTGGCACTATCCTCACCGTACACATCTTCAAAACCACCACCAACAGATGCACTCGGTTTTTTACCATCAGACTCATCAACTTCAGCCGCCACCGGAGCATTCACCTCCTTCACAGCACTATCCACCGAAACGCTGACGTTTCACTCCGGTCATTATTATTATTATTATTATTCAGCATAGAAACCACCACCGAACGCACTGGTAACCTCAATGACTGATTGCGTCCTTGAAACTCCGGTAACGGAGTTCTTTTACAAAAGAGTAAACTTCCGTTTTGCTCCCTGTGGTTTGGTCACTTTAATGGTTTTGCTCAAATCCTTTAAAAATAGCCAGTTTACTCCCTGATCTATGAAGCTTATCATCATTTTGCTCCCCGCCTCTAACGACGTCCATTTTCACCGTTAATTCCTGGTCACATGCTCCTCACATGAGGGCATTTCGGTCTTTTCCAATTTAAACTTTTATCATTTTCATTTTATTATTAATTCATTAAAATCCATCTTTCTCTTATCAAAATACATAAATTATTTTACTGAACAAGATGGAAATCTACATAAATTATTTTACATATTATAAACAAACAAACAATCTCGTTGGTTGGACTAGTTCTAAAAAGCAGACTACCACCGCCATGAGCAACATCTACCACCGACACCACCAACATCTACCACCGTCTGCCACCAACATCACCTTCAACTACCATCAACCACTACCACCACCTTGAAAACTACCTGCAACCACCACCACTCTATCCCTTCTATAATAAACCTACCTTATTCTTCATTGATTTCTATCACAAACCTACCATATTCAAACTATTTTTATATGTAAAAATTCATGATGATTTCAAACAACTGAGTATGTAAATGATTTCAAACAAATACATTCAAAGTAAAAAAATTCAAGTTCTGTGCACAAATCCAACGACTAACAATTTAATCTAAATCTAAAACATCATTTTCCAAAATCGCTAGCCCCTTTTTCACTGGATCTGAGTAAACCTTAACCCTTCTTCACTGGATCTGAGTAAACCTTAACCCTTCTTCACCGGACCTGAGTAAATCTTAACCCCTCTTCACTAGATCTAAACAAAACTTAACCACCAAATTAGAGCTAACAGCCCCTTTTCAGATTTTAAACAATGTTGGACGAGGTTGATTGATGGCGGTGATGGCGATGATGGCGGCAGGTGGTGGTTGTGGGTGGTGATAGAGAAGGTAGAGAGGGAGACGGGTAAGACAGAGTGTGTGGATTGGGCGAGGGTGCTCGCTGATGGTGGTGATGGCGATGTGGCGGCCGGTGATGGTGGTGGTGATGGCCGCGAGTGGTGGTTGTGGTGGTGGCCATGAATTTCTCTTGAAGCTTCAATAAGATGATGCAGGTTATGTGTTTGAGTTTTATATGGCAGGAGATTATAATAGGTTAGGGTTTTAAAATGAAGGGGTAAATATCTTGGAAGGAAAAAGACTGAAATGCCTTTCATGTGAGGGGAGACTGAAATGCCTCTCATGTGAGGGGCACGTGACCAAGTTTTAACTGTGGAAGTGGACGTCGTTAGAGGCGGGGAGCAAAATGATGATAAACTTCATAGATTAGGGAGTAAACTGGCTATTTTTAAAGGATTGAGGCAAAACCATTAAAGTGACCAAACCACAGGGAGCAAAACGGAAGTTTACTCTTTACAAAATTAAATTAAAATCAAAATCAGATACATACGTAGCCGAAAACTGAAAAAATATAGACTTACAATATTTGCATCACAGAACTCAAAGGAATTATCTAGCACAAACAACAGTTTTTGTAAAAGCTTCAAATACTCGATCACATCAGTTTGAAAGCCAGGTACCGTGTAGTTGAGATGATTTTCAGTTTCTATATCGCTTTCATCAGATTGATTTTGTTGTCACTGAGAAGATGAGGATAAATTAGCAAGGGAAATATATGTAAAATTAGGAATATGTGGCTGCATCAGTTTATTTATTTCTCAAGAAGTATGGCAACTTGTCACATCCATATCTTATTTTTGATATTTTAAAGTTAATCATATTAATAATTTCATCACCAGTAAATATAAATTGGATAGATGATATATATGTAAAATTAGGAACAGAGGGCTGCTACTGAAATTGGTCGACATGACATCTTGATTTCAAAAATATTCAGTAACACTTGTAAAGGCTTTCAGTTAAGTCAAGTCACTTAAGCTGTTACATTTGAGAGAGAACCATAGTTATTATGAATTAAAAGTTGGCTAGATAAAGAGTGTCTTTCAAGTCATTCAATCAATTTGACCTATCTCATATTCATGGACTTGATCTGCTATATATTGTGATTAAAGAACTAACCGTAAAAGCACTAAATATATATGAACGAAAAACATGTATGAAATAACATACTTCTCTATTGAAACTCTCCCTTCCTTTGTCTGTGACTCATACGCATATCACACTTCTTAGTGGCTCCTAAAAAAAATCAAATCCGTGAACAAAGTGCCTTCATCGAGCATATTTCAATCCAAATCATAAACTCAATAGTAACATGAATCAATCACAAACTCATAAAAAACAAAATTCATTATAAATTCGTCAGTAATGACAGGATTGGAACTTCACCACACATTCTTCTTCTTCCAATAACTTGTTGGAACTTCACCAATCTACACTTACAATTTACAAAATAGTTAAAACCAATAACTTGTAAACCTTACCTTTTGCCTAATAGAATTCACACAAAAATCTAACTTATTCAAAATTTTGTAAACCTTGCTTCTCATAAACAACCTAAAAATTAAGTAAATGGATGCGAAAAGTAAAAACTCACTGAAGGATAGAAACCGATACATCATTCCTACTTGGAAATACGACTTGTATGGTCCAGAAGACGAACCCTTGCCAGATTCGATCAAAGAACTTGTTATAAATGGCGAATTCAACCGTTCAGATGGTGATTCTTATAAACTTATTATACGATTGTATGAATGTGTATTCAATCTGTATGCGAATTTGTGTCGGAAAGAGAGATATGAGAGACTGAAAGGTGTTATTGATTGTGGAAATAGGGTTTGGGGATATTAAAATGTAGATATGATGGAAGGTAGCGGGCTCTGGTTTAAAATTCGTAAGAGGAGAGAGAGAAGTGAGATGTGAATTTGAAATCTGAGGGTTTGGAGGGATATTAATAATGGAGCTCATTCTTTAATTTGAAATTTGAAATTCAAATAAAGAGAGTAAAATTTGATTAAAATTGTATTAAAGATAATTTGAAAAATGGGGATCTATGATGCAATAATGACTTGAGAATGACATTGTTGGATGAGCTTATTGGTTGACACCTAAGCAAAGCTTAGGTCATCCTCTTCTCCTTTAATAGGTAAGAGAGATTTATGTGTTAGATTTATGTTGCCATAATGGATGGATAGTAAATAAATAAGAATGAATACTACCTTGATCCATAATTGAGGTTATCTTTATTAAAAATAACTGTTATAATAGATAAAAAAGCAATTACAATTCACCTCACATTTTATTGGATAGTAGTTTATAGAAATTATACCATATATCATTCTATAATTTAAATAAAATTTTTTTGAGAGAAAAGATATTGGCACGTGACAATAATTAGAATCCTTATTAGAATTTAGATTATAATAATTACTCCTACTACTACTTAAATAGGTAAATCTTTAGAAACCTTCGATTCTTTTTTATACTTTATATCGTACTGTTTAGGCTCAGAAGCGGTTCAACCGGATTGACTATTCAACCCTATAATTCCATAAATATACTTCAACTCAAAAAATACTTCAAAACTACATAATTCCACAATCAAAAATTAATTTTCCAACGAAGTTACTTTTAGATAAAGTCCACAATAGATTTATGACATTGGAGTGTTGAATGCTGACGAAATTCATTATCATCGTCATCCTTATAAAAAAAAACATAACTAATTTCATTTCCTACAATATAAAATAAGAAGGTTTAGTTACCACTAAAATTACGTAAGATAAGTAACATGTATAACACGTAACTTTGCGTTTGAGAAGCCGATTCATGTTCTTCCTCACCAAACATGTTATCTATATCATTATGAAGTTCTCTTACCGGCTCTTCTTCAACCACCCAAAATTCTGTATGGGCATAAACCGGTTTATGATATGTACCGGTACTACCATATTTTTATCCAGAGGTTCGAAAACTGAACTGACACCTTAATTAGACCTAGCTCTATCACACTCTATGATACCAGTGATGTCTCCGGTTGCCGATTCAATAGTTAATACCAGTTGGTATGAACCGATTTTTAAAACATTAGTTTCAACACTTTAGTGCAATTTCATTCATAATACTAAATTTTATTATTAAAGAAAATAATAATAATTTTTTGATTAAAACAATCTACCAATTTGTCAAGGTCAAGCTGATAAGGTATAATAGACACTATTTAGACAATTAGTGATCATGATTAGTAAGTATGTGGATGGCAATCGGTTCACTATTTCCATGTGGTCTCACTTACGTTGATGCAAAAAAACTGATAACAAAAGGCCATCAATTATTCTTGTGATCTTCAGTTTCCCAAAAATGAATTCAAAACAATCAATTATTTGCTATTCATCTTCCTCTTATCTTCATTTTCTCTTTTATGTTTTTGTTATATTTCTAACTTTCACCACCATCTCAGCTTCCTATATCGACGGAAACGAGACCGATCATCAGGCTTTGCTCAAGATCAAGTCGATGATCGTTCAAGATCCATATGGAGTTCTAAACTCATGGAATGATTCCTTTCATTTCTGTGATTGGACTGGTGTTACATGTGGGAAGCGACACCGAAGAGTGACTTATTTAGAGTTGACCTCACAAGGTTTAGAAGGCTCTTTGTCTCCTCATGTAGGTAATCTCAGCTTCCTTCGTAGGCTTTATCTCTTTAACAGTAGTTTTCAAGGAGCCACCCCTCATGAACTTGGCCGTCTATCCAAGCTACTTTTACTTTACTTGTACCAAAACAAATTCAATAACGCCATTCCATCTAACATATCCGGTTGTTCTAACCTTGAAGTGCTTGATCTTTCCACTAACGAGCTAGTTGGAAGCATACCTAAAGAGATAAGTTTCCTCTCCAAACTTACTTATCTTTCACTTACAACTTTCCAATGGCCTAAGGTGTCTGGAATGCTCCCACCAATTGGATTTCGGACAACGCCAAACGCTTCCATTGATGTAAGATTCCCCAAGACAGGTGGGGAGATCTCAAGATGTTGAGTAATCTGGATATTTCTAATAATAATTTATCAGGTAACATTCCTAGTAGCCTTGATGGTTGTTCTAGCCTTTCAAGGTTGTCTCTCAAAGGCAACTTATTTCAAGGTATGATACCACCATCATTGCGTTCGTTAAAAGGATTGGTTGAACTACATATTTCTCATAATAATATATCGGGCCAAATTCCTCAATTCTTGGAACGCTTAAAATTTTTGAATCTATCATATAATGATTTTGAGGGTGAAGTACCAATGGTAGGAGTGTTTGCCAATGCAAGTGCATTCTCTGTTTTGGGAAATACTAGGCTTTGTGGTGGCCTCGCTATACTTGGGTTACCCAAATGCAAGGAGACAAAGAAACATACAAAGAAGATTCCTTTGTTCGTAATAGTCATTTTGATTGTATCAACACTTTGCATCATCATATGTTCAGCGTATGCTTGGTGTAAGAAAAAAGTAAGAGTCCGTCGTCTGAATCATCAACAAGCAAACAATTCATGAAAGTTTCCTTCAATCAACTTCTCAAGGCTACCAATGGGTTTTCCGAAGCCAACTTGATCGGAAATGGTGGGTTTAGTTCTGTTTATAAAGGAGCCCTAGATGAAAATGATGATAGATTTGTTGCGGTCAAAGTTCTACATCTCCAAAATCGAGGAGCACAGAAAAGCTTTATAAGGGAATGTGAAGCATGGCGGAGCATCCGACACCGGAACTTGTTGAAGATTATAACTTCGTGTTCAAGTGTTGATTTCCAAGGAAATGATTTCAAAGCTTTGGTATACGAGTTCATGCCCAATGGGAGTTTACATGATCGTTTATATTCCAGTGAAAATGCATCGAGGTTAAACTTTCTTCAAATAATAAATATTTTCATGGATGTAGCATCCGCCCTTGATTATATTCACAATCACTGCGTACCAAGTATTATTCATGGTGACTTGAAGCCTAGCAACATTCTACTTGATCATGATCTGGTCGCTCATGTTGGAGACTTCGGTTTAGCTCGATTTCTTGGAACAAATTCATACCAAAACAACTCAACTGGAATTAGAGGAATAGTTGGCTATGCTCCTCCAGGTAAAATAACACATTTACTTACTTTTAATATTACCTTTCAGTCTTTCACTAAAGTTATCTTTTATAAGTTATAGAGTATGGTCTTGGGAGTGAAATGACAAGTAGTGGGGACGTCTACAGCTTTGGAATATTACTACTAGAGGTGATGACTCGGAAAAAGCCAACTAGCGACATCTTTAATGAAGGCCTTAGCCTCCATAAATTTGCTTCCATGGCCTTGCCAAACCATGTAACAGATGTTATTGATGGTAATATTCTTAATAATTTTCATGAGGATGAAAATTTTATGCAAAACAAGGAAGCAAAGATAAAGAAAATAGAGGAATGTTTGGCTTCAACAATCAAGATTGGAGTATCATGTTCAGATGATTCCCCACCACAGAGGATGAATATAAAAAAGGTTGTACAAGAATTGCACCATATTCTTGGTGCATTTCAAAATATATGATGTAGAGTATTGTTTCCTTTTACTTACAACATTAAAAAAATAATGAATAATGTGCACGTTCGTGATTGAAACCTAAGCTACTATTTAGAAGTTGAAACTCCATTAATAGATGTATGCCGTTATTATATCTTTGTTAATTTTCCAACATATGTTTGTTAATTGCTTGATTTCTTGTCAACGTAGTTCTTTGATCCATTAATAGATCCTGTAAAAAAAGGGTTTTTTTTGTGAGAAGGGTAAGAAAGAATATACACCATTTGATCTAATAGTTGAGATCAATGTGGACCATATTGTAATTTTTTTTATTATTTTGGACTGATTTGAAAATTGTAGGGGTAATAAAGTCTTTATATCCATTTTGAAAAAGGAATCTGTAAATAAAAAACCCTACAATTTCGTGAATCACCGTAAACCATTACCAACCTCCATCACAGTTTTACCACCAGTCGCATACCTGAACATCATCTTCTCCGGCCGCCTTCTCCGACCTCACAACTCACCATCTTCGGTCGCCTTCTCCGACGCACCATCATCTTCTCCGTCTTCACCCTACATCGACATCCACAACATTACACTCCCATCGACACATCTTCATAGATATATCATCGATATATCTTCTACACCGTTCATCGTTCACCGTCCATCTCCACCGTGCCTCCTTCACCGTCGAACCTGCAACTCCGATTTCTTTCACAACATGTGTTTGTAGTGTTATTTCTTGTTTGTAGTGTTATATACTATTTCATAGTGTTTTATAGTGATTTGTAGTGTTATTTTTTGTTTTGTAGTGTTATATACTTATTACAGTGTTATGAACTCTTGAATGGTGTTTTGTAGTGTGTTTAATAGTGATTTGTAGTGTTATATCTTTGTTTTGTAGTGTTATATCTTGTTTGTAGTGTTATATGCTTATTACAGTGTTATTAAATTGTTAAATGGTGTTTTGTAGTGTTATATACTTACGACAGTGCTGAATGGTGGTTGCAGTGTTGTATATAATGATGTAGTGTTATACATAGTTATTAGTAGTGTTTTATAGAGATCTTAAAAAAATCGAATTCCTATAAATAATGGTGGCGGTTATGGAAGGTTATCAATGATAAATTACTTGTTTGCCCTTTTGAATTAATTTAGATTTAGGACACATGTCACCTCCACAATATTTCTCACACTTTTAACCTTTTTTGCAATAACGTTACCCATTGTCTTGTTATTATTTTGCATAATTTCATGTTGACACAAGTATATAGTCATGTTCAATGAATCAAGAAGTAACATATGATCCTAAAACTAAAAGATAAGAAGGTTCAAACATCCTTGTGGTAAGGTGTCTCTCTTTCCTAGAGGTGGAGGGTTCAAATCATGAAAGGTGCATGTATAGGTAATTTACATGAGTAGATTAGGATTAGGAACCACTGTAAAAAAACAAAGTTCAATAAAAATCTATCGGTTCTAAGAGGAAGGGAAAGTGACAACATGGGTGCCGGAAGCTTCCACTCATCCGCCGGAAGCAATCGATGACCAGTAGCTGTAAGCTCATTTACTGTACACTCAACAAGTCTCGAGGCTGCGAAGTCAAACTAATGGGACTTTATCCAAAAGTGTGCAAAAGTAACATTGAGACTCACAATTCAGACTTTCACCAAAGAGGCGAGGCCATTCGCACAAACAACATCTCAGAGGGTAAGACTTACCCCTTACTGAAGATGAGCTGTCGAGGAGGCTTCCCCAAGGCTGAAAACTCTGCCTATATAAAGGAGTCTCCTCATAACTCCAAAGGTATTCCACCCATTACTCTCTCTAAAATTATACTCTCTTATTCTCTTAAGCTTATTAACTCCCGAGAAACCTTTACTTATTCTCACGCCGGAGTCCAAACGCGGGAGGCCACCTCTCGCATTAAGACTAACGGTGCTTCTTTGTTCCCAGATACTACCCCAGGAGCTTTCTATCGGAGTGGATCCTAAACCTTCCCCATGTCATACTATTGTTGTTTTAACAAGTAGCACCCACCGTGAAGCTCCGCTGATTAGAACAGAAAATCTAGTAGTTCAGCCTCTATTTCTAACTTCTCATCTTATTTTCCGCCGGAAAAGATCCCCCTCCGAAAGAAAATCCCAAGAGTTCGTTGCCTACTTCTAGCTCCCTTGCTACAACAGGAGCATGCGACAATCCTACGAAACGGACGGACCAGAGGTCGAACCGTCGTCTTGGGAGGTTCAACAGTTCCAAACACCTCCCTCGTCTCGAGTTGCCCCATCTTCACCGAGTGAGGGACTCTTCCCTGTAGAGACACGATGGAAATAAATCCCGAAGGAGTGAGGGACTCTTCCCTGTAGAGAGCTTTTAAACGGCTGTGTCCGGGAAGAAAGGACAACGGGGTAAGGGTTTGCTTGTCTTACGACGAACCAGATGTTACACTCTCTCCCCTGCCCCCACCCTTGTGCGGTACTACGTCCCCAAGTGTTAGCCGGTGGGTGACTAGTCCAAATTCTCATCCTCATTTCATGCCTGATGGCTCACTTTAGCATGGGAACATGCAACATGGCTCTCTCTTCGCCCTTCCAAGAAGCCAAGAGTACACTGTTGAATAGATACTCTAGCTATCTTAGTTGTCTACACCACCTCAGGCACAAACTTCCTTTGAAGAAGCTCTCAGATCACTACCCCTAGCTAGTAGTGCTGTGGCGGCAAGCATGTCACCTTTTTATAATCACCAATGCTTCCCCATGCAGAACATATTCCAACCTCACCTGGCTGGCTTACTGGCCCTGTTAAGACAACAGCTAGCAGGGGTAACACCTGACAACACCTTCAAACTGACTTGACACCCTAGCTCAGCCAATCACAAGTGCCCAGCTGAGCCCACACGCTGCAGGAATGGGAACCAACCTTGATTTACCTTCCATGCCATATAATAAGAACTTGGTATTAAATTAAAAAGTGTATACTATATACCATGTGTTTTGAAGAATCAAAAGCTTCTTATAGAAAAGGTTGTAATATAGTTTCAAATTCAATCACGTTTGTAAAACTGGATAATCTGACTTTTTTTCAATAAGACACAATATAATCTTGTACTTTGTCTTTGAAACCTGTTAAAAAAATCTTCTCAAACTAATAGAACATATGAAACAACCTTTATGATTTGTCAATAAACACTTTCAGAGCTTTATTATCCATAAGCCCGTTTAGTTATAAAAAGCAAACAAACCGATCTTTTGTTTTTAATATTCATAAGCAATCCGTATAGAGTTATTGGCTCCTTTTAATTATTGAGAAAAACGGTTTGATTAGTTATGTTAGGCGTTTGGTAAATTTAAACCATGCTTAAGTCTTAGGCTAAATAAAAAAATTAACAAATATGTTGATGATGGCTCTCCTTAGAATTCAAGGGTCTGGGCGACTAGAAAAAATGGACCCTTATTGAATGGTATACAGAATAAAAAAGAGTTCAACTGTTCAAAAACTTCACCATGATTGTTCGTTGAGGATGAGTCATCGTTACTCGTTGACCTGTTGTTGAAGATAACAGCAGAATTCATCCAACGATTAACTCTCAGTTTTATTAAACTCACGAACATGAACAATGATTCAAGAAGAATTACAGACTCTTAATTGATCGTGATACCTAACCCTAAATCCCCAATTCTCCCTTTATACTCAATTAGCAACAACTAGTTAACTGACCCTAACAAACAACTTCTACTGGCAATTGACCCATGCACTTCTAATACATTCTAAAGAAGAACAAACTACAAAGTACTTTGCAGAAGTGACAGAACCGGTCCCTCTACTTATTAACACAGTCTAAAGAGTTAGACTTTATCCCAACTAACTCCAACAATCTCCACCTTTGGATAAAGTCTATCCAACATTCAACAAATCACAACAGAAATCAAACTTCGGTCAAGACAGAACTTTAGTGAACATATCAACAACATTCTCTAAAGTATCCACCTCTTTAATCATCACATGCTTTGACGTAACTACATCTCTTATAAAATGTAGTTTTACATTAATATTATTGGCCCTTTCATGATAAACCTGGTTCTTTGTTAACTGAACTGCACTCTGACTATCACACAAAACCACTGTCTTATCAACTGTTATACCCAAATCACTAACAAACCCTCTAAGCCATAAGCCTTCTTTCACAGCTTCAGTAAGAGCAACATACTATGCTTGTGTTGTTGATAAAGTGACTATATGTTGGGTGAAGCCTTCCAACTAACAAGAGAACCCAACACTTTGAAAGCATATTCAATCATAGACTTTCCATTATCTCGATCTTTTGCAAAATATGAATAGCCCATTACCCGCTCTTCAAAGTTACTTTTACCAAACACCAA